>OY998183.1:83122063-84322063 GCA_963921935.1 Galeruca laticollis
CTTCAACATATTGCTTAGGGTCTTCTCGGGTTAAGTTACGCTTACTGATTATCTTTTCTTTTTGTTTCACGGTATTATCATATATATTTTTATAAAGAGTTTCTAACCTAAGTTTGCTATCATTAACATAATCATTAACAATGCGTTCGTCCGTAAGATCTAAGGGATCTAATGCTTTTGTGTCCCCTAAGATAACATCATATGGTCTGTTTTTTGTTACAGAGTGAATAGATGAATTGTAGCCAATAACGGCGTAATTTGTTTTATATTCATTCTGGGATGTTTTAACTTTAGACCTCTACAATTTTCTAAAAGAGATGAATGGAACCTTTCTACCGGACTGTTATTATTTGAATTTTGAGGTGTCGTAAAATGTATTCTAATTTTGTGTAATTTACAGAATTCCTTAACTAATTCACTTCTAAATTCTGTTCCACTATCACTAACTATAGAATACGGTATACCAAAGTGCGATATGAAGATACTTGAACATTCTATAACGCTAACAGAATTTAAGCTTGATTCTATTATATAAGCTTGTCCGTATTTTGAAAAAGAGTCCAAAATTGTTAAAAATTTCGTGCTTAAAATTTGAAATATATCCACGTGGATTGTTTCGAATGGTTTTGTTGGAGATGAAAATTTCACTTGTGGAGGATGCCGATCATATTTCGCTTGATTACATATCTGACAAAGATTTATATACTTAATTACATCAGCGTTCATGTCGGGCCAGTAGTATTTATTTCTTAAAGCGTTTTGAGTTTCATTAATACCTCTGTGACATGTTTTATATTCATGCTGATATTTGATATTCATTTCACGATCTTCTACGTTTTCAACATCTGTCACAAACGTTCTAGATATAACTAAATTATAACTTTGATTTTTGAACGTATTTTGTAATGTAGTTATAATAAGAGATACTAAATCTGTTATTATTGAATTTTTTACATGAATACAGTATAATTTTTTCGGTTCTACGTAAGTCTTAAAAAGATTAATAATTTGATTTTTAAGATCACCTACATTATCAGTTAGATAGGCCATTATACGAGATTTATTAATGAAATGTTTGCTATTTTTAATGAAAAAATGTTTACTTTTACCTTGTACTATTATTATTTGCCAATTGTATGAATTAGTCACATTTTCTGTAAATGGGATTTCCAAAGTCGGATTTTCGGCGGCTGTATGGACGGTCTCATCGTCTTCTTCTTGTTGAGGAACTTGTGGTTCATCTGTAGTGCCTATAATTTCTAGTATTTCTTCTTGATTTATATCGTTACCATTAGTTGTATTGTATAGGTTGCCCAGTTGATTTTCTAAGGTGTCTTCGGCGGGTTCAATGAGATTCTGAAGAAAGTCTTCGGTTATCTGGTTGATATCACTTGGTTCACCAATTAGGGAGTCAATTTCGTCATACAATTGTTGATGATCCTCATTTTCAGTTATTGCGTTAATTTCTACTCTACTTATAGCATCTGCGTTTTTATTTAAGGTACCTGGCTTATAATGAATTTCGTAATCGAATTCAGAAATTAATAAACGCCATCTTACGAATTTAGAGTTTGGCTCTTTCATATTAAATAGATATTTGAGAGGTTTGTGATCAGATATTATATTAATTTTTCTTCCAAATAAATAACATCTAAATGTTTTTAATGCAAAAATAATAGCCAGTAATTCTTTTTCAATAGTACTATAGACTATTTCAGCAGCGTTAAGGGTTCTAGAAGCATAGGCAATGGGCAAATCATTGCCTATTTTACCTTGACTTAATACGGCTCCTATTGCAAAGTTAGTGGCGTCCGTTGTTACGTTGAACGGTCTCGAAAAATCTGGGTATTGCAATATAGGGGAATTAGTCAATACATTCTTACACATTTCAAAGGCGTTCAAGAATTCGGGTGTATGTTCGATTTTAACACCCTTTTTCAAACATCTTGTCAGAGGTTTTGTTAATTTCGCAAAATCTTTAATAAATTTAATTTTCGATAATAACCGATTAATCCTAAAAATGATTTAATTTCCTTGGAAGACTTCGGAAGTGGAAATTCTTTAATAGCTTGAATCTTTTTTGAATTAGGTTTTCCGCCGTCAGGGGTCACTACATGCCCCAAGAACTCTACCTCTTTTCGAAAAAATTCACTTTTGTCTAATTGTATTTTCAATTTCATGTCCCGTAAACGTTTAAAAACTAGTGTTTTTAAATGAAACTCACAGTCTCTAGTTAATTCCACAATATAATAAAAGTCATTGAAAATTCTAAAAAATTGTCAATTTTTTAGAATTTTCAATAACTTTTATTATATTGTGAAATTAACTAGAGACTGTGAGTTTCATTTAAAAACACTAATATGAGCATATTCCACGAAGTAAGGGTCGAGACATTTGATTTCGTTTAAAAACTACTTTTAGATTTTGAATATGTTGCTAGGAGCTAAAAATAATTATGTCGTCCATGTACACAAGACAAATTTTACCTTGAATATTTTTCAAAACATTATCCGTAACTCTTTGAAACGTTGCCGGTGCATTTTTCAATCCCATTGGCATACGAGTATATTCATAATGACCGTGTTCGACGGAAAATGCTGTCTTTGGTATTGACTTAGGGTCCATTTCGATTTGATGGAATCCTGACGCCAGATCCAAAGTAGTGAAATATTGGCACTTTCCCAGTGCGTCCAAAATAGTATTTATGTTAGGTATAGGGTAGCGATCTTGTATAGTCTTCTCATTCATCTTTCTATAGTCTACAACTATTCTAAACTTTTTCCTTCCACTAGAGTCTTCATTCTTTGGGACAACCCAAATTGGCCTATGCCATCATCCAGCATCTTGTAAATTTGCCTTTGGACTTCATCCTTGTAAACGTAGGGATACCTGTATGATTTAGTATAAACCGGGATCTCGTCAGTTGTTTTTATCTCATGTTTCATTTGATTAGTAAAACTCAATTTTTCATTATCTTTGTAAAATATGTCGCTGAACTCTTCACATAATTTATAAACAGCTGTTTTTTCTTCTGAATTTAAATGTTCTACTCTAAGTAAATTATGAATATCATCACCTAAATTTATATTACTACTATCTGGGATAATATTTTCTAAATGATAAAATTCAAAATTATTTGTGTGCCACTCTGTAAAAGGAATAACCTAGATCGGCTGTGTTAATGTAATCGTAACCCTTTTATCTGTATTGTTAACTATTTCTGTTTTTGCAAAACCGTCTTTTGAGACTGTCAACGTTTCTGGAAAATATAAATCCTCATATTTCCTTTCGGGTACAATTACCTCGCCATCTGAATGACTAACCTAACCGGTACTTGTAATCCGACTACTTCGTTTGCATCGACAGAGATAGTGAACTGTTTCCTATCTACTTTATATAAAAGTGGAATTTCTATATTTTTATTTCTTAATACATTTTGATTAAAATCTACTGAAAATTGCAAAGCACGTCTCATTTAACCCTAATAAACCATCAAAATGATTATGAAATTTATATACTATAAAATTATGTTTAATTTTAGAATTAAATTCGGCGAAGGCTGGAATATTTGCTTTAAATTCAGTTTTTGTTTTACCTACTGCTGAAATTATTAAAGTGGGGTCTTTATACATAGAATTTGGGAAATATTTTTCCACGATATCCGGACTTAACATACTAGACATACTTCCTGTATCTATTAATAATTTAATCGGTGGATTTTTTATAGTTAAATACGGTAAATCTGTAGAATATGAATTAGAAAATATTTCGTTTATATCAGAGGATCTAAGAGGCTCTCTGTCCAAAAATTTCCATCATTATTATTTGTACGATTTGAGTTACTAGGTAACGGATTTATTTCCTCGTTAATATTAGTTTGCGCGATGGTTTCTTCGAAATAGTTGTCTGATGGGTTTTCTAAGGTTATGTTATCTACTTGAAATAGTTCTTCAGCTATATAATTTGGTTGATTTTGTCTTGGTTTAAAGGTATTTTGGGGAATAGTTGACATTTGCTGTCGAAACTGATTATATTGTCGAGGTGTTAAAGTATTTCTTGTATTAATTGACATTGGTTCTGGGGTTCCAGAGGGATTTCGACCCGTGGGAGCAAAAACGTTTTTGGGTGGTCCAAAAACTTGACGATTAGACGGATAGTGTCCATTGATAGGACGTGATTGTATGGGAATTGGTTGACTTGGGAATGAATTTCCTTGAGAATTTTGATTAGATGAATTGAAATTTCTTGGTGTGGAAGTACTGGGAGTATTTCCGTGATTTGGGAAAGAAGATTGAATATGCTGTGCATTAGAATTATTTCGATAAGAAGGATTATTGAAATAAGTTATACGAGATTTAGGTTTATTGAAAGTATTATGTTTATTATCAAAATATTTGAAATTATTTTGAGAATATGAAAAATTTTCTTTCTCTATTATATATGCGAGAGCTTCTTCAATATTTCTGGGATTTTTAAGTCTAATTATTGTCTGTAAACTACCCGATAAATTTCTTAAAAGAGTTCTTAACGTCATTTGGTCATATTGCCTACGGTACAGATCTTTAGTCTGTAAAGGCATTTCAATATCAGAAAAGTTATTTATTCTACTAACGAGATGACTTCTTAAAACTTGTAAACGTTTGGCAAAATCCATTGGATGTTCATTTCTTAATGGACGAGCCATTATAAGATCTTGTTCAAGACATTCTAATAATAATAATTTATTCAATTATTTTCAAAAATACATACACTATGATAACAATAAATCAATCACAAAATATGAGAGAGAATCGTATAACATATAGCGTAGTATATAAATGTACAGCTAATCATGAATAAATTAACCCGAAGGGTTCCGAGAGGTGTAATAATAACACCTGTTTCGGCATGTTACTAAAACATATCAATAAAACTTTGCTTATTAGAAGACTAAACTAAAAAATTGAAATTAAAATCAGCCTAACACAAAAGAACAATTCTATTTCCATTACTATTACTATGGACCAGTAGACAAATATTAAACCTTTCAAATGATATCCGACTGTGTTTTTGGTTTAAGGTTCATACAAACTATAAAAATGTATATTCGGGCATCTCTAGTACTTACCCACTGGTAAGGACAGTACTATAGAAGTTTCTTGCCCTTTCTAAGAGAAAAAATTTAACTTTTTTTTTGAATAAGTTAATATTTGGAATGCCTTGCAATTCTATAGGAATGCAATTGTATATCCTTGGTGCTAAAAACATAAATGATCTCTGACATAAAGAACTAGTCATTCTAGGAGCAGTAAAATGATGTCTCCGTCTAGTTTCGTATCTATGCTCCGGTAAGTCAAATTGATTTTTTGTGGTATGAAATTTTGTGCTTACGCATAAGAAATATAGTTGATGCAGATCTAATATCTTGGCTTCTTTGTATAAAAGGTCTGATGAATAGGTGTAATGTTTATGTAGCATTATCTTAAGAAATCTCTTTTACAGAACTTCTAAAGGGTGCATGTGAGTTTTGAAGGCACTACCCCAAACAAGTATGCCATACCGAAGGTGACTTTCTACTAAACCGTAGTATAAAGTCTTGAGATACTTAAACGGTATAAATTTTTTAAATACTTAAATCTATAAAGAATAAATTGTAATTTTCTTACAATAAATTTAATGTGGTAGTCCCATTTTAAGTTTTTATCTATAATTACTCCCAAGTATTTGATGTTTGTTACAGGATTTATGACGACGTTTTGGTTGTCTTGCTGTATTACCAGAGGTTCAAAATGGTCACTGGTAGAGTTACTTTCAAGGAATGGTAAGTAGAAGGTTTTTTTAAAGTTTATTGTTAGTATTTTTTTATTCAACCACTTCATTACTATTTTTAAGTGATTTTCCACTTTCTTTTTTAGGTCGAACCAGTTGTCTTCATCGTAAACGATAACTGTGTCATCAGCAAAACCAATCATATGTCCTGTACTATCTATTGAAAACAATTCGTTTATATATAAATTGAACAATATAGGGCCCAGAATTGTTCCTTGCGGTACACCATATGTAATATTGCACTGATCACTTGTCTCTCCACCAATCCGTACAAGCTGTTGTCTATCTGAAAGGTAACTAGCAAATAATTTCAGACAGTTGCCTCGTATACCAATATTTTCTAAAGTCTGTAGCAGATTGCTGTGGCTAACATTGTCGAATGCTTTGGCTAGGTCTAAAAATACGGCTAGGCATACCCTATCACTATTTAATACATCAAATATTTTAGATGTTAAATTTATCAAGGCATCCTGCGTGGAGTTATTCTGTTAGAAACCATACTGATTAGGTGAAATTAGATTGTATTTGTTTATGTAAGATGTCAATCTATTTTTTAATAGCTTTTCAAAAACTTTGGATACAGTTGAGATTAATGATATAGGCCTATAATTGGTAGTATCGGTTTTGTCTCCATTTTTATAAATCGGTATTACTAATGACTGTTTAAAAGCCTTAGGCCAAATACCCTTATCAATACACATATTTATAATATGTTTAAGAGGTTCTAAGATGCAAGGTGACAAAGCCTTTAGACATTCCGTATTGACACCGTCAATTCCCGCTGCCTTTTTTGGTTTTAGGTCTGTTATTTTATCTTGGATTTCCAGATTATTTGTTGGTAGTAAAACCATTGAGTTAGGTAGTCGAATAGAAGTATTACTAACAATAGGAGTTTCATTAGAGTCTACAATGATTTTTGTGGCCAAAGTTTTACCCATTTCTGAAAATGTTTTATTTAATGCATTTGCGATTTGAAATGGATGAGTTATTATATGTCCTTTATGGCTTTTAATAGCTTCTATACAAGTTCTTAATTTTTTTTTCCACATACATCTTGAACAATATTCCATGGTGTTTGTTACTGTGTTACTGTTTGAATTTTGTGTAATTTGTTCTTCGTAATATTTTTGTTTTGTTCGTTTTATTAATGAAATTAACTTATTTCTGTAGGTTCTGTACCGCAATATTAGGTCGCGATCATTAGGCAATAACTTTGTTTGACGGTAAAGTCTATTTTTTTCACTAATTGATTGTATAAGAGCATTAGTAATCCAAGGCGTTAATTTAGTATTTTTTTTTGTTGCTTTCTTCACATAAGTGCAATTGTTAATATTTGCTTGTAAAATTGAAATAAATTTATCTGTTGCAGAGTCAGCATCAATGCAATCAAATATGGTGTTCCAGGACACTTTATTTATATCGTTACTAAGTTTTTTGTAGTTTATACCTTTAATAAAAATTTTGTTAACTTTTTTAGGTATCTTAGTGTCAAGAATTATCTGTAGCGCTATAGAATAATGATCAGTTATATCACTTTCTATGACTACTGGAATAATATAATCTATTGCATTACGTTTAGGGTATAAAAATAAGTGATCCAGGCATGCTGTACCTCTAGTTGGATTGTTAATAGTTGATATGAAACCGTGTTCACTTAAAGTATTTATATATTTTACTGTATCGTGATTTAAATCTAATATATCGATATTTATATCACCAATGAATACGCAACAATTCTCTGAATTTACGTTATTCTCTCTTAGGAAGTTTTGGACGTTATTTGTGAATTCTGAAATATTAGGATTATAGGTTTCTCTGGATGGTGATCTATAGCAAGCTAAAATAATTATATTGTTACCTTTACTTATATAATGGTAATTTTTAGAGTGTTTACATTACCTAATCTTATGATTTCATGTTCGAACCGGTATTTGCAGTTAATATAAGCTACGACACCATCATTTTTGTTTAAATCTCCATTATTGTAAACCACATTATACCCTGGTATATTAAATAAATTGATATCAGCGATTTGCCATGTTTCAGCTAGAACCAGACATCGAACTCCACAACGCTGCCCAAAGAAATTTTGAATTCGTCTATATTTTTCGAGATACTCCTAATATTATTGTGTAATATTTTGAAGTTAATATTACTTTCATTTATTTTAAAGATTTTTTCACATTCATTAAGGTCGTTTATTGTAAATGTGTCTACAGTTGGAATATTGAAGTCCCTTATGTACTGGTCCATTGTTGACAAAGAATTTAAAAAAAAACACAGTTTATAGCAATGATAGATGAAGGTAAAAACTATTTGATTAATTTGTTAGTTAAATTTGTTAATTCTAAAATATAAAAACAGTTAACATAAAGTGAAACACAAGTACAATCGTATGAACATCTTTGAGAGGTAACTTTTTGATACTTTTATTTCATTTTGTTCTCACATTCTTAGAGTCCATCTGGGTACCCCCGTTTTCCGCTTTATTTCAAGAGTTATTACGCTTTCTGGTATTCGGTCCGGATGTTGACTCTGTGATTAGTCGATTACTTACGATTTTTTTGCCCGTAGTTATTTTTTCTGCGTTGTTAATTTTGTCACTTTCTGATACCAGTTTATGTGTTAGTAGCTCTTCTGTAAGTCCGAATTCTTGAAGTATTCTCTCTTGGCGATCAATTGGAGTTGGAGTAGATGGAGCACTGTCTGATTTTTTCGGTAGGTTTATGTCAGTTTCTTCGTATTCACACGTTTCTAGATCATCGATCTTCTGTGGAACGTCGTTTATATATAGCGTAAAATTTTTTATATATGCTTTTAAGTTGTTTGCTCTAGCTCTTTTTTGGTGAGTCAAAAGAGTTTTTTGAATAGCTTGATCTTCTGGCCTTAGGTCGTGAGTAATTGAAATTCCAGTTCCCTTTAGTTTAGGTAACTCTCTGAATATCTTCTGTTTCAATAAATATGATAAGAATTCAATAATGATAGGTACTTTTTTTCCAACTGTATATATTATTAATATCTCGCTCGTTATAATTTGTATTTAAGGCTTGATTTATTTTTACTAGAGTTGTTGTTAGTAAATTATTTTGATCGATTGATGATAGTCCAAAAATGGCTATATTGTTTTTTTTATTTGCTCTTTCCAAGTAAGTAATCTTATTTTTAAGATATAAAATCTGTTCTTCAGAGTTGTCTACTTTTTCCCTTATAGAGTTAATTTCATTTTTCATTTCATTTGTCTTTTGTTCAATAATACTCTTTATTTGTTCCAATAATTGGTTGTTTGTAATATCACTCATATTTATTTAAGCTCCTGTTCTATAACTGTAATTAGTGTTAACGAGGTAGGTATGCGTTTTTGTTTTAAGAACTGGAAATACTGCAGATAACAAAATATGATTGTGTATCGATTTGTACATCTAATTTCCTAATTATATCCTAATTGATACTTGTTTTTAATGGATTTTATTTACTCACTGTATTGTACTTATCTTCTTCTACATTTTAGTGTGAATTTTAACTATTACTTTGGACTTTTTCCACTATAACTTTGCTTGTTTATCAGAGTATTTAAAACGTGACTTCACTTCACTATCTCATGATAGTAATGATCGTCTATCTTCGAAACATTGTTGCAATGCATCTTTCATCAAGGGCCAAGTATTTAATTCGGTTCTTGAACCGACCAAAATATTAGCCTTATCAACTAATTTTAATTGAATAACCTTAATTATATAATTCTGAATCGTTTGGTCATTAGCACCTACATATGCGTTTACTACAAAATCACAACTACTTATAAACTTAACTAAATTACTCTCATCTCCATTATATGGAGGAATCATATCAATATATAATTTCAACATTGAAACATTTATTAGGTTTGCATTACCTTCCATTTCTCTCACAGTTATTATTCTATTAAAATCAGAAATCAAACTATCTATATCAAATTGAGCTTCACTCATAGAAAAATCAAAATATCAATTCTTAAAATAATACTTGCTTCGATATTCCCTTTGCTAATTTCAACTAAGTGAATAAAAATGAAGGAATTATGATAAAAGGAGTACTTGGTACTTACCCAAAGTTTTCTCCAGTGATTCCAATTCTGCTACACTTGGAAATGGTAGGTTCCAACGCCAAAGAGTTGACACTCACGTGAAATTCGGAAAATCGGTCTCGATGCCGTGGCTTTTCACGAAAATACTGCGATGAATCCTACTGACTGCGCCAGTTAAATGTTTTTATACACAAAGATATTTTTTAAAAACTTTTATTTTACAAAAATACAAAACTTCACTAATTTTAATTGAATATGTTTATAATACAAGTTACAGGATTAGAATGACAAAAACCGATGCGACCCATACCAAGTAAACTCACTGCTGACAACAGCAATCCTTATCCACGTCAACAGAACGGCTTCAAATTACTCTTACACTTACAGGATGTCTTCATATAACTCGTGACAAAGCTTTCATGTCGAGACACGATTATTTTTTGTACTGTACGTTTGTTTACGTTCGTTATAATGAAGTGCAGTCGTGGAAATTTCGTTACATAGAGGTGAAGTTCGCTAGATCGAGGTTCTAACTACGAAAAATTCATTGTATCGAGGGTGATTTATTTTTACCGGGATTATTACAAATTCGTTATATTGAGGTTATGAGTACGGATTATTCGTTATGTAGAGGTGGAATTTACATTGATTCTTATGGATAGTTGTAGGGGATTTAAAAAAATTCGTTATGTCAAGGAATTCGTTATATTGAGGTTCGTTATATTGAGGTTTGACTGTAGTTAATTTCGAGCTCCTACAAAATGTATGCCATTGTTGGAATTTATCACACTGTATTGCGTTCTACGAGCAACAAATCTTTTCAACGTGAGGATAAATGCATCAGTGGATAGTCCGGCATGTATGGGCTTAATTAGTATACATATAAATATGGCTATATAGCACTTTATGATTGGAGCTTTGCGAAGTCTAGATGTGCGGATCAGAAAAGGGCCACCAAAATCAACACCGACCTTCTTAATGGGACGTGATTGTACTACGTGATATCTTGTAAGATAAGTTTGATTTGACGTAATCTATTCGAGGACCAAAACCGTAGTCTAATAGCTATAGAAAGAAAAATCAGAGGAAAAAGGAGGCAATTAATCTTCAAGTAATGTACGAAAAAGAAGAAGCTCTCGCCTCACGGTAGGTGCCGTGGAGGTTACGGTTTTCGTTTTTTTTTTTAGTGGGGTAATGGCAGCAAAAGCATGCAACCCAAAGTTCAAGTGTGATAAATAAGAGTCAAAATAAATATCCCGATCGTACTTAGTTTTCTATTGGGTTGGTCTAAGTTTAGAGTGGGACATTGCGCTATGAACTAAGGGCAACGGAACTCTTGCCAGTTTAAACTACCATCCCGTGCTCCTCAAAGGCAACCAACTCCAAGCCAGCCTCCAAAGGGTGAAGCAGGTGGAGATACCAAGTAACTTGTGTCGCTTAAATAACCACTAATACCTATGGCAGAATCGTTGATCTAAACTTTAACGTAATCAGAAGAATTTTTCTTGAGCAATTAGAGCGGCTACTAGAAATTTATTTGAGTGAATAAGAAAAAAAACAGAAAATTCCTCTCAGCAGAGATCCGTAGTTTATGACTGAGACTTACTGATTTGAGTAGATATCAGGTAATTGAGTTAGGGGGGATTCGGCAAGAACTACATTAGGGATTTATCTCGATTGGGATTTTTGTTTTCTATTTAGGAATATCAAATGATTTTTTTTTATACTCAAATATAAAATCGTTTTCAATCATATCTTTTTCTCGTTATTGCAAATGAAAGAAAACAACAATTATGCAAGTAAGCTATTTGTTTGACCTCGTGTCCGGTTTGTTTAAACATTTGTAAGCAAATTCTGCTGTACGATCGTGTCTGTCGGTCGTGGGTCTATTGCACACATTTAGCCAGAAACGTGTATTAATTTTTCGCCCAACTTATCTAATATGCGAGAAAAGTATTGGTTTACCCCAAAAAAAGTTGGAATTTTGAAAGAAAATTTCGAGTCGTTTTCCATCTAGAACAACAAGAAAAAACGGTTTTTAGAAAAAAATCCTATGTGTATGTCGTCGTAGTCGTCATCATGGTCGTCCGCCACTTTTGGTTACATGTCTTGTTCGCACGTTACAGCCTCCGGAGTGCAATAAGTCACCAATTTTATGATAGAATATTGTTCAGGACATCTCACAGATGAACCCTATTGATTTTCAGCTGACCAGAAACAGTACGACGGGTGCTATGGTACTTGAAGTACAACATTTTTGTAATTTTTTGAGAAATTTTAGTTTGTTCGCACGATACAGCTTTCGGGGTACAACAAGTCCCCAATTTTATGATTGAATATTATTCAAGACATTCACAGATGAACTCTATTGATTTTCAGCTCACCAGAGTCCGTACAACAGGTGCTATAGTACTTCAAGTACGGCATTTTTGGAGAAATTTCAGTTTGTTAGCACTTTACAGCTTCCAGAGTGTATACAAGTGATCAATTTTAAGATTAAATAATGTTCAGGGCATCTTATAGATGAATCTAATCAATTTTCAGCTCACCAGAACTAGTACAACGGGTGCTATGGTACCTGAAGTGCCACATTTTTGGTCCTTTTTGGAGAAATTTCGGGTTGTTAGCACGGACACAGCCTTCGGAGTGTATACTAGTGACCAATTTTATAATTGGATATTTTTCAAGGTGTCTCACATTTGTACCCTATCAATTTTTAGCAGACTAGAGCGAGCACAGTGGGTACTATAAATCCAGATATACTACATTATTGGTTATTTTGGGAGACATTTTGGTTTCTTAGCACGATACATTCCCCGAAGTGTATACAAGTGACAACTTTTTTGATAGAATGTTGTTCAGGGTGTCTCACAGATGCGGAAAAGTTAGTGTTAATCCTTAAAACCGTTTACTTTTTTCTTTTCACTGATATTAGATTTAAGACAGCAGTTGCGTTTAGATACAGTTTCAGCTTAATAAATATTTAGATATTCTGTTATTGTTTCTCGGAAACTAGTTTGGAAGTCTTTAATTTACTATAATTTTTTTTGTGTTGTTTGTTGAATGATTTTATTTTTGTTATTTAGCTTTACTTTAAGTTTTAGTCAATATACTCAGGTTGTTTCGTTGAAAGAAAAGTTTATTTTTCGAAAACCCTAAACCCCTCTAGCATGAGGTACACACAACTGACTAAGGAAGTCCTACTATTCAAGTTGTTCAGACGAGTATTTGGGTAGAGATTTAGATTTATTTGACCTGGAGGCCAGTCCGGACATTTTATAAGTCGCGATGTTAACCCCGATTTGTGGGAGTACCCCTCACAAAATCCTTTCCCGCTCGGGGCTGAAGGCTCAAATCTCTTATAAGGGTATTTTTTACCCAAATGTTGTTAGGCTGGAGGGAGCAGCTGCCAATAGATCTCCTACTTTTCAGAGTTTGAATCGTTTAGGTCTCAAGTTTATATTTTGATATAACAAAATTACTGAGCTTGTCACTGCTTCAATCAAATTCGTTACAAATCAAAGAAGAATCGCACCGTTTTGTTCAATGTAATCAGAGATTATTACTGATTTTAAAAAGCAGAAAATTTTTACACTAGTAATAATACGATATCCTTATACATTACTATTTTCTTTTACTAAGATATCAAATTAATACTCGAGATCAGATCGGAGAAGTTATTATAGCGAGATCTATCAATTTAACCGAGTTATTTTCGACCTCACAACTTCTAATTTTCCCTATACATTGTTTGGAAATTTGATACACGTATCAACAAAAAGGTAATCCAATTCTGGCTTAACAAAAAATTGAACAAAATTTCTATCCTAAAAACAACGTACTGTATATAGATTTTTTTAAATTGCTCTTGATAATTGGAAACAGCATAAACATTTGAATCTAATTTTTTCCTTTTTATTTCTTCGCAGACAAAATTTGAGCGTCATAATTAACGAACGTTCTACGGGTTAACAAAATGTAAAAGAGAGTTTTATTTTTATTTTCAGCTTGAAATGAAATCTACTACCATAAAAATTAAACTAAGTCGTTTGTTTACAAGTACAGGCCACTGAAGAATGTAATAACAAGATCGTATTTAGGACATACTCATTCAATATATTTCGATACCCTACACACATAAACAGCCAAAGAAAAACTCAAGATTTCTTACCGGATATGCGCTTGGACTGTATCGACGGGTGCGGAGATCAGGAACGAGGCGAGACGATGTCCATCTGCGAGACGAGAGTCGGGAATGTGAAGGTAGACAACGTGGCGTATATCTAGTTGACAACTATGTCATTTTAGTCGCAGAGCTTGCGAATTTTGGAGAAGTTGTTTTAGACAAGTTCAAATATCGAAAAAAAAAATAGTATTTTATGAATAGGAGAATCTTAAAACGTGAGTCGGGCAGCATGATATTTTCTATTTTAGGATATATATATATATATATATATATATATATATATATGTAATATATTTATTACTCTATATTATTAATTTTTATTCATTTATTAAGTTTATCTATGTTTATATTTATCTATGATTTGAATATTGAATGCTAGCTCAGGGTAAGTTTTATAATTTATTATATTATTTATTCTTTTATTTAAATGGAGAGCATGAGAACTCTATACTCCCGTTGGGTTCCGGATTGAATTAAAAAAAATATGAAATTTGCACTTTATCAACATTCTATGAAAATCATCTCCTCCAAAAGCTGTAAATAAATTGTGTAAAACATATCTATGTGACGCCTATGGTATCAAGCCTTTCCTATGTTTAGCACATGACATGCAAATAAAACAAGATGACTCAAAATTTAGTTAATATAATCACCAGCAAACATAAAATCGGAAAGCATTACAAAATTTGAACAAAAAACTTATGATTAAACAAAATTATTACAACCTAAATTACTTATACCGAGAATATATTCTTTGTTCATATGATATTATCGATGATAAATTTGGTCAAATTAGAAATTTATGTCTGAATTTAATATGGTTAACCAGATAAATTATTTAAACACTGACCTGATCACAACACTGGGAAGTTCTTGCTCAATCTACTCCTGTGTTTTCTCCTGGAATGAAGCTGGATCTCCTTCAACTTGTAGAACAAACTCAATAGTTGGTACAACAGGTAAGTTGTTACAATATTATCAAATAGCTTTGTTAAAATTTGCTTGTAATGTTTTTATTGCTATTATCAAAGAGTTTGATGAATTATTTAACACTATAATGTGAATAATCTCTGCAAAATTACATAGCGTCCCCTCTCAATGTTCATTCGCATGTATTACTTATAACTTAATATTATTCAACAATATTGTGACTTGTATACACTTCGGAGGCTGTATCGTGCTAACGAACCGAAATTTCTCCAAAAATGTGGTACTTCAAAAATCATAGCTCCCGTTCTACTAACTCCAGAGAGCTGAAAATCAATAGAGTTCATTAATTATCGCCCTGAAAAATATTCAATCATATAATTGGTAACTTGTATACACTCTGGAGGCTGTATCGTTTTAACAAACTGAAATTTTTCCAAAAATTTCCAAAATGTGGTACTTAAGTATCGTAGCACCCGTCGTACTGGCTCGAGCGAGCTGAAAATCAATACGGTTCATCCATTAGACGCCCTGAATAATATCCAATCATAAAATTGGTCACTTGTATACACTCCGGAGGCTGTATAGTGCTAACGAACCGAAATTTCTCCAAAAATGACAAAAACATTGAGTATGTCTGGATATATAGAACACGTTGTATTGGCTCTGGTGAGCTGAAAATCAATAAAGTTTATCTGTGAGACATCCTGAAGATTATCCAATCATAAAATTGGTCATTTGTAGACACACCGAAGCCTGTAACGAGCCAATAACCCGAAATTTCTGCAAAAATTACCAAAATGTGGCACATTAAGTACCTACCATTCCACCCGTTGTACTGGCTCTAGTGAGCTAAAAATCAATAAAGTTCATATAATATATGCCCTAAACAATGTCTATTGATAAAATTGGTCACTTGTATACACTCCGGAGGCTGTAACGTTCTAACAAACCGACATTTTTCCAAAAATGACAAAAATGTGGTACATTAAGTACCATAGCACCCGTTGTACTGACTCCAGTGAGATGAAAATTATTGATTCATCTGTGGTATGTCCTGAACAATATTCAATCATAAAATTTGTGACTTGTTGCAGTCCGGAGGTTGTACCGTGCTAACAAGGTATGTTACGAAAAGTGGCCGACGAGAACGACGACTTACACGCACCGTTTTATCGTGATCTTCTTGCTGAAAAACGAGGAAATAACTGGAATATTTTTTACAAAATTCCAACTTTTTTTGGGATAAACCAATACTTTTCTCGCATATTAGATGGGGTTGGGCGGAAAAGTAATATGTATGCATGAAACTGGAAACTAAGCATTACTCCATTTTTATAGAGATACCTTAACATTGTATTTCTGAGCATGAACCACAGTTCATCAAGTTAATTACCGTCTATTTTATTGACATATTAGAAACGTTCTCAACTATATCTTTTGTATTCTTTCTAATTTGATTGTATGTAAAACACGTTTACTCAAAAAACTATCTTTCGTTTACAGTGGCCGCATCTTCTGTATTTTATTTCTTTAGTCTTTAATCTCACTTTTGTACTATTGGAAATGTTCGCATAATCGAGAAACCGAAGGAAGTTGAGCAAATATGTTCTTCGTTCGAGAGAATGATTAGTGAATGCGATATAAACTATAATACAAACAAGTAAATTTAGTCACATACGTATTGTTATCAACACTGAGATAAATTATGTCAAACGCTATTTTTCTCCAGTGCCATGAATCTTTTAATACACTATTCTCTGGATTGTGGTTATTTTCCCGTTCACTATCTCATTTTTTAGTCCAGGCGGTAGAGAAGTAAAAGTGATGTCTCCGTCTAGTTTCGTATCTATGCTCCGGTAAGTCAAATTGATTTTTTGTGGTATGAAATTTTGTGCTTACGCATAAGAAATATAGTTGATGCAGATCTAATATCTTGGCTTCTTTGTATAAAAGGTCTGATGAATAGGTGTAATGTTTATGTAGCATTATCTTAAGAAATCTCTTTTACAGAACTTCTAAAGGGTGCATGTGAGTTTTGAAGGCACTACCCCAAACAAGTATGCCATACCGAAGGTGACTTTCTACTAAACCGTAGTATAAAGTCTTGAGATACTTAAACGGTATAAATTTTTTAAATACTTAAATCTATAAAGAATAAATTGTAATTTTCTTACAATAAATTTAATGTGGTAGTCCCATTTTAAGTTTTTATCTATAATTACTCCCAAGTATTTGATGTTTGTTACAGGATTTATGACGACGTTTTGGTTGTCTTGCTGTATTACCAGAGGTTCAAAATGGTCACTGGTAGAGTTACTTTCAAGGAATGGTAAGTAGAAGGTTTTTTTAAAGTTTATTGTTAGTATTTTTTTATTCAACCACTTCATTACTATTTTTAAGTGATTTTCCACTTTCTTTTTTAGGTCGAACCAGTTGTCTTCATCGTAAACGATAACTGTGTCATCAGCAAAACCAATCATATGTCCTGTACTATCTATTGAAAACAATTCGTTTATATATAAATTGAACAATATAGGGCCCAGAATTGTTCCTTGCGGTACACCATATGTAATATTGCACTGATCACTTGTCTCTCCACCAATCCGTACAAGCTGTTGTCTATCTGAAAGGTAACTAGCAAATAATTTCAGACAGTTGCCTCGTATACCAATATTTTCTAAAGTCTGTAGCAGATTGCTGTGGCTAACATTGTCGAATGCTTTGGCTAGGTCTAAAAATACGGCTAGGCATACCCTATCACTATTTAATACATCAAATATTTTAGATGTTAAATTTATCAAGGCATCCTGCGTGGAGTTATTCTGTTAGAAACCATACTGATTAGGTGAAATTAGATTGTATTTGTTTATGTAAGATGTCAATCTATTTTTTAATAGCTTTTCAAAAACTTTGGATACAGTTGAGATTAATGATATAGGCCTATAATTGGTAGTATCGGTTTTGTCTCCATTTTTATAAATCGGTATTACTAATGACTGTTTAAAAGCCTTAGGCCAAATACCCTTATCAATACACATATTTATAATATGTTTAAGAGGTTCTAAGATGCAAGGTGACAAAGCCTTTAGACATTCCGTATTGACACCGTCAATTCCCGCTGCCTTTTTTGGTTTTAGGTCTGTTATTTTATCTTGGATTTCCAGATTATTTGTTGGTAGTAAAACCATTGAGTTAGGTAGTCGAATAGAAGTATTACTAACAATAGGAGTTTCATTAGAGTCTACAATGATTTTTGTGGCCAAAGTTTTACCCATTTCTGAAAATGTTTTATTTAATGCATTTGCGATTTGAAATGGATGAGTTATTATATGTCCTTTATGGCTTTTAATAGCTTCTATACAAGTTCTTAATTTTTTTTTCCACATACATCTTGAACAATATTCCATGGTGTTTGTTACTGTGTTACTGTTTGAATTTTGTGTAATTTGTTCTTCGTAATATTTTTGTTTTGTTCGTTTTATTAATGAAATTAACTTATTTCTGTAGGTTCTGTACCGCAATATTAGGTCGCGATCATTAGGCAATAACTTTGTTTGACGGTAAAGTCTATTTTTTTCACTAATTGATTGTATAAGAGCATTAGTAATCCAAGGCGTTAATTTAGTATTTTTTTTTGTTGCTTTCTTCACATAAGTGCAATTGTTAATATTTGCTTGTAAAATTGAAATAAATTTATCTGTTGCAGAGTCAGCATCAATGCAATCAAATATGGTGTTCCAGGACACTTTATTTATATCGTTACTAAGTTTTTTGTAGTTTATACCTTTAATAAAAATTTTGTTAACTTTTTTAGGTATCTTAGTGTCAAGAATTATCTGTAGCGCTATAGAATAATGATCAGTTATATCACTTTCTATGACTACTGGAATAATATAATCTATTGCATTACGTTTAGGGTATAAAAATAAGTGATCCAGGCATGCTGTACCTCTAGTTGGATTGTTAATAGTTGATATGAAACCGTGTTCACTTAAAGTATTTATATATTTTACTGTATCGTGATTTAAATCTAATATATCGATATTTATATCACCAATGAATACGCAACAATTCTCTGAATTTACGTTATTCTCTCTTAGGAAGTTTTGGACGTTATTTGTGAATTCTGAAATATTAGGATTATAGGTTTCTCTGGATGGTGATCTATAGCAAGCTAAAATAATTATATTGTTACCTTTACTTATATAATGGTAATTTTTAGAGTGTTTACATTACCTAATCTTATGATTTCATGTTCGAACCGGTATTTGCAGTTAATATAAGCTACGACACCATCATTTTTGTTTAAATCTCCATTATTGTAAACCACATTATACCCTGGTATATTAAATAAATTGATATCAGCGATTTGCCATGTTTCAGCTAGAACCAGACATCGAACTCCACAACGCTGCCCAAAGAAATTTTGAATTCGTCTATATTTTTCGAGATACTCCTAATATTATTGTGTAATATTTTGAAGTTAATATTACTTTCATTTATTTTAAAGATTTTTTCACATTCATTAAGGTCGTTTATTGTAAATGTGTCTACAGTTGGAATATTGAAGTCCCTTATGTACTGGTCCATTGTTGACAAAGAATTTAAAAAAAAACACAGTTTATAGCAATGATAGATGAAGGTAAAAACTATTTGATTAATTTGTTAGTTAAATTTGTTAATTCTAAAATATAAAAACAGTTAACATAAAGTGAAACACAAGTACAATCGTATGAACATCTTTGAGAGGTAACTTTTTGATACTTTTATTTCATTTTGTTCTCACATTCTTAGAGTCCATCTGGGTACCCCCGTTTTCCGCTTTATTTCAAGAGTTATTACGCTTTCTGGTATTCGGTCCGGATGTTGACTCTGTGATTAGTCGATTACTTACGATTTTTTTGCCCGTAGTTATTTTTTCTGCGTTGTTAATTTTGTCACTTTCTGATACCAGTTTATGTGTTAGTAGCTCTTCTGTAAGTCCGAATTCTTGAAGTATTCTCTCTTGGCGATCAATTGGAGTTGGAGTAGATGGAGCACTGTCTGATTTTTTCGGTAGGTTTATGTCAGTTTCTTCGTATTCACACGTTTCTAGATCATCGATCTTCTGTGGAACGTCGTTTATATATAGCGTAAAATTTTTTATATATGCTTTTAAGTTGTTTGCTCTAGCTCTTTTTTGGTGAGTCAAAAGAGTTTTTTGAATAGCTTGATCTTCTGGCCTTAGGTCGTGAGTAATTGAAATTCCAGTTCCCTTTAGTTTAGGTAACTCTCTGAATATCTTCTGTTTCAATAAATATGATAAGAATTCAATAATGATAGGTACTTTTTTTCCAACTGTATATATTATTAATATCTCGCTCGTTATAATTTGTATTTAAGGCTTGATTTATTTTTACTAGAGTTGTTGTTAGTAAATTATTTTGATCGATTGATGATAGTCCAAAAATGGCTATATTGTTTTTTTTATTTGCTCTTTCCAAGTAAGTAATCTTATTTTTAAGATATAAAATCTGTTCTTCAGAGTTGTCTACTTTTTCCCTTATAGAGTTAATTTCATTTTTCATTTCATTTGTCTTTTGTTCAATAATACTCTTTATTTGTTCCAATAATTGGTTGTTTGTAATATCACTCATATTTATTTAAGCTCCTGTTCTATAACTGTAATTAGTGTTAACGAGGTAGGTATGCGTTTTTGTTTTAAGAACTGGAAATACTGCAGATAACAAAATATGATTGTGTATCGATTTGTACATCTAATTTCCTAATTATATCCTAATTGATACTTGTTTTTAATGGATTTTATTTACTCACTGTATTGTACTTATCTTCTTCTACATTTTAGTGTGAATTTTAACTATTACTTTGGACTTTTTCCACTATAACTTTGCTTGTTTATCAGAGTATTTAAAACGTGACTTCACTTCACTATCTCATGATAGTAATGATCGTCTATCTTCGAAACATTGTTGCAATGCATCTTTCATCAAGGGCCAAGTATTTAATTCGGTTCTTGAACCGACCAAAATATTAGCCTTATCAACTAATTTTAATTGAATAACCTTAATTATATAATTCTGAATCGTTTGGTCATTAGCACCTACATATGCGTTTACTACAAAATCACAACTACTTATAAACTTAACTAAATTACTCTCATCTCCATTATATGGAGGAATCATATCAATATATAATTTCAACATTGAAACATTTATTAGGTTTGCATTACCTTCCATTTCTCTCACAGTTATTATTCTATTAAAATCAGAAATCAAACTATCTATATCAAATTGAGCTTCACTCATAGAAAAATCAAAATATCAATTCTTAAAATAATACTTGCTTCGATATTCCCTTTGCTAATTTCAACTAAGTGAATAAAAATGAAGGAATTATGATAAAAGGAGTACTTGGTACTTACCCAAAGTTTTCTCCAGTGATTCCAATTCTGCTACACTTGGAAATGGTAGGTTCCAACGCCAAAGAGTTGACACTCACGTGAAATTCGGAAAATCGGTCTCGATGCCGTGGCTTTTCACGAAAATACTGCGATGAATCCTACTGACTGCGCCAGTTAAATGTTTTTATACACAAAGATATTTTTTAAAAACTTTTATTTTACAAAAATACAAAACTTCACTAATTTTAATTGAATATGTTTATAATACAAGTTACAGGATTAGAATGACAAAAACCGATGCGACCCATACCAAGTAAACTCACTGCTGACAACAGCAATCCTTATCCACGTCAACAGAACGGCTTCAAATTACTCTTACACTTACAGGATGTCTTCATATAACTCGTGACAAAGCTTTCATGTCGAGACACGATTATTTTTTGTACTGTACGTTTGTTTACGTTCGTTATAATGAAGTGCAGTCGTGGAAATTTCGTTACATAGAGGTGAAGTTCGCTAGATCGAGGTTCTAACTACGAAAAATTCATTGTATCGAGGGTGATTTATTTTTACCGGGATTATTACAAATTCGTTATATTGAGGTTATGAGTACGGATTATTCGTTATGTAGAGGTGGAATTTACATTGATTCTTATGGATAGTTGTAGGGGATTTAAAAAAATTCGTTATGTCAAGGAATTCGTTATATTGAGGTTCGTTATATTGAGGTTTGACTGTAGTTAATTTCGAGCTCCTACAAAATGTATGCCATTGTTGGAATTTATCACACTGTATTGCGTTCTACGAGCAACAAATCTTTTCAACGTGAGGATAAATGCATCAGTGGATAGTCCGGCATGTATGGGCTTAATTAGTATACATATAAATATGGCTATATAGCACTTTATGATTGGAGCTTTGCGAAGTCTAGATGTGCGGATCAGAAAAGGGCCACCAAAATCAACACCGACCTTCTTAATGGGACGTGATTGTACTACGTGATATCTTGTAAGATAAGTTTGATTTGACGTAATCTATTCGAGGACCAAAACCGTAGTCTAATAGCTATAGAAAGAAAAATCAGAGGAAAAAGGAGGCAATTAATCTTCAAGTAATGTACGAAAAAGAAGAAGCTCTCGCCTCACGGTAGGTGCCGTGGAGGTTACGGTTTTCGTTTTTTTTTTTAGTGGGGTAATGGCAGCAAAAGCATGCAACCCAAAGTTCAAGTGTGATAAATAAGAGTCAAAATAAATATCCCGATCGTACTTAGTTTTCTATTGGGTTGGTCTAAGTTTAGAGTGGGACATTGCGCTATGAACTAAGGGCAACGGAACTCTTGCCAGTTTAAACTACCATCCCGTGCTCCTCAAAGGCAACCAACTCCAAGCCAGCCTCCAAAGGGTGAAGCAGGTGGAGATACCAAGTAACTTGTGTCGCTTAAATAACCACTAATACCTATGGCAGAATCGTTGATCTAAACTTTAACGTAATCAGAAGAATTTTTCTTGAGCAATTAGAGCGGCTACTAGAAATTTATTTGAGTGAATAAGAAAAAAAACAGAAAATTCCTCTCAGCAGAGATCCGTAGTTTATGACTGAGACTTACTGATTTGAGTAGATATCAGGTAATTGAGTTAGGGGGGATTCGGCAAGAACTACATTAGGGATTTATCTCGATTGGGATTTTTGTTTTCTATTTAGGAATATCAAATGATTTTTTTTTATACTCAAATATAAAATCGTTTTCAATCATATCTTTTTCTCGTTATTGCAAATGAAAGAAAACAACAATTATGCAAGTAAGCTATTTGTTTGACCTCGTGTCCGGTTTGTTTAAACATTTGTAAGCAAATTCTGCTGTACGATCGTGTCTGTCGGTCGTGGGTCTATTGCACACATTTAGCCAGAAACGTGTATTAATTTTTCGCCCAACTTATCTAATATGCGAGAAAAGTATTGGTTTACCCCAAAAAAAGTTGGAATTTTGAAAGAAAATTTCGAGTCGTTTTCCATCTAGAACAACAAGAAAAAACGGTTTTTAGAAAAAAATCCTATGTGTATGTCGTCGTAGTCGTCATCATGGTCGTCCGCCACTTTTGGTTACATGTCTTGTTCGCACGTTACAGCCTCCGGAGTGCAATAAGTCACCAATTTTATGATAGAATATTGTTCAGGACATCTCACAGATGAACCCTATTGATTTTCAGCTGACCAGAAACAGTACGACGGGTGCTATGGTACTTGAAGTACAACATTTTTGTAATTTTTTGAGAAATTTTAGTTTGTTCGCACGATACAGCTTTCGGGGTACAACAAGTCCCCAATTTTATGATTGAATATTATTCAAGACATTCACAGATGAACTCTATTGATTTTCAGCTCACCAGAGTCCGTACAACAGGTGCTATAGTACTTCAAGTACGGCATTTTTGGAGAAATTTCAGTTTGTTAGCACTTTACAGCTTCCAGAGTGTATACAAGTGATCAATTTTAAGATTAAATAATGTTCAGGGCATCTTATAGATGAATCTAATCAATTTTCAGCTCACCAGAACTAGTACAACGGGTGCTATGGTACCTGAAGTGCCACATTTTTGGTCCTTTTTGGAGAAATTTCGGGTTGTTAGCACGGACACAGCCTTCGGAGTGTATACTAGTGACCAATTTTATAATTGGATATTTTTCAAGGTGTCTCACATTTGTACCCTATCAATTTTTAGCAGACTAGAGCGAGCACAGTGGGTACTATAAATCCAGATATACTACATTATTGGTTATTTTGGGAGACATTTTGGTTTCTTAGCACGATACATTCCCCGAAGTGTATACAAGTGACAACTTTTTTGATAGAATGTTGTTCAGGGTGTCTCACAGATGCGGAAAAGTTAGTGTTAATCCTTAAAACCGTTTACTTTTTTCTTTTCACTGATATTAGATTTAAGACAGCAGTTGCGTTTAGATACAGTTTCAGCTTAATAAATATTTAGATATTCTGTTATTGTTTCTCGGAAACTAGTTTGGAAGTCTTTAATTTACTATAATTTTTTTTGTGTTGTTTGTTGAATGATTTTATTTTTGTTATTTAGCTTTACTTTAAGTTTTAGTCAATATACTCAGGTTGTTTCGTTGAAAGAAAAGTTTATTTTTCGAAAACCCTAAACCCCTCTAGCATGAGGTACACACAACTGACTAAGGAAGTCCTACTATTCAAGTTGTTCAGACGAGTATTTGGGTAGAGATTTAGATTTATTTGACCTGGAGGCCAGTCCGGACATTTTATAAGTCGCGATGTTAACCCCGATTTGTGGGAGTACCCCTCACAAAATCCTTTCCCGCTCGGGGCTGAAGGCTCAAATCTCTTATAAGGGTATTTTTTACCCAAATGTTGTTAGGCTGGAGGGAGCAGCTGCCAATAGATCTCCTACTTTTCAGAGTTTGAATCGTTTAGGTCTCAAGTTTATATTTTGATATAACAAAATTACTGAGCTTGTCACTGCTTCAATCAAATTCGTTACAAATCAAAGAAGAATCGCACCGTTTTGTTCAATGTAATCAGAGATTATTACTGATTTTAAAAAGCAGAAAATTTTTACACTAGTAATAATACGATATCCTTATACATTACTATTTTCTTTTACTAAGATATCAAATTAATACTCGAGATCAGATCGGAGAAGTTATTATAGCGAGATCTATCAATTTAACCGAGTTATTTTCGACCTCACAACTTCTAATTTTCCCTATACATTGTTTGGAAATTTGATACACGTATCAACAAAAAGGTAATCCAATTCTGGCTTAACAAAAAATTGAACAAAATTTCTATCCTAAAAACAACGTACTGTATATAGATTTTTTTAAATTGCTCTTGATAATTGGAAACAGCATAAACATTTGAATCTAATTTTTTCCTTTTTATTTCTTCGCAGACAAAATTTGAGCGTCATAATTAACGAACGTTCTACGGGTTAACAAAATGTAAAAGAGAGTTTTATTTTTATTTTCAGCTTGAAATGAAATCTACTACCATAAAAATTAAACTAAGTCGTTTGTTTACAAGTACAGGCCACTGAAGAATGTAATAACAAGATCGTATTTAGGACATACTCATTCAATATATTTCGATACCCTACACACATAAACAGCCAAAGAAAAACTCAAGATTTCTTACCGGATATGCGCTTGGACTGTATCGACGGGTGCGGAGATCAGGAACGAGGCGAGACGATGTCCATCTGCGAGACGAGAGTCGGGAATGTGAAGGTAGACAACGTGGCGTATATCTAGTTGACAACTATGTCATTTTAGTCGCAGAGCTTGCGAATTTTGGAGAAGTTGTTTTAGACAAGTTCAAATATCGAAAAAAAAAATAGTATTTTATGAATAGGAGAATCTTAAAACGTGAGTCGGGCAGCATGATATTTTCTATTTTAGGATATATATATATATATATATATATATATATATATATATATATATATATATATATTGTAATATATTTATTACTCTATATTATTAATTTTTATTCATTTATTAAGTTTATCTATGTTTATATTTATCTATGATTTGAATATTGAATGCTAGCTCAGGGTAAGTTTTATAATTTATTATATTATTTATTCTTTTATTTAAATGGAGAGCATGAGAACTCTATACTCCCGTTGGGTTCCGGATTGAATTAAAAAAAATATGAAATTTGCACTTTATCAACATTCTATGAAAATCATCTCCTCCAAAAGCTGTAAATAAATTGTGTAAAACATATCTATGTGACGCCTATGGTATCAAGCCTTTCCTATGTTTAGCACATGACATGCAAATAAAACAAGATGACTCAAAATTTAGTTAATATAATCACCAGCAAACATAAAATCGGAAAGCATTACAAAATTTGAACAAAAAACTTATGATTAAACAAAATTATTACAACCTAAATTACTTATACCGAGAATATATTCTTTGTTCATATGATATTATCGATGATAAATTTGGTCAAATTAGAAATTTATGTCTGAATTTAATATGGTTAACCAGATAAATTATTTAAACACTGACCTGATCACAACACTGGGAAGTTCTTGCTCAATCTACTCCTGTGTTTTCTCCTGGAATGAAGCTGGATCTCCTTCAACTTGTAGAACAAACTCAATAGTTGGTACAACAGGTAAGTTGTTACAATATTATCAAATAGCTTTGTTAAAATTTGCTTGTAATGTTTTTATTGCTATTATCAAAGAGTTTGATGAATTATTTAACACTATAATGTGAATAATCTCTGCAAAATTACATAGCGTCCCCTCTCAATGTTCATTCGCATGTATTACTTATAACTTAATATTATTCAACAATATTGTGACTTGTATACACTTCGGAGGCTGTATCGTGCTAACGAACCGAAATTTCTCCAAAAATGTGGTACTTCAAAAATCATAGCTCCCGTTCTACTAACTCCAGAGAGCTGAAAATCAATAGAGTTCATTAATTATCGCCCTGAAAAATATTCAATCATATAATTGGTAACTTGTATACACTCTGGAGGCTGTATCGTTTTAACAAACTGAAATTTTTCCAAAAATTTCCAAAATGTGGTACTTAAGTATCGTAGCACCCGTCGTACTGGCTCGAGCGAGCTGAAAATCAATACGGTTCATCCATTAGACGCCCTGAATAATATCCAATCATAAAATTGGTCACTTGTATACACTCCGGAGGCTGTATAGTGCTAACGAACCGAAATTTCTCCAAAAATGACAAAAACATTGAGTATGTCTGGATATATAGAACACGTTGTATTGGCTCTGGTGAGCTGAAAATCAATAAAGTTTATCTGTGAGACATCCTGAAGATTATCCAATCATAAAATTGGTCATTTGTAGACACACCGAAGCCTGTAACGAGCCAATAACCCGAAATTTCTGCAAAAATTACCAAAATGTGGCACATTAAGTACCTACCATTCCACCCGTTGTACTGGCTCTAGTGAGCTAAAAATCAATAAAGTTCATATAATATATGCCCTAAACAATGTCTATTGATAAAATTGGTCACTTGTATACACTCCGGAGGCTGTAACGTTCTAACAAACCGACATTTTTCCAAAAATGACAAAAATGTGGTACATTAAGTACCATAGCACCCGTTGTACTGACTCCAGTGAGATGAAAATTATTGATTCATCTGTGGTATGTCCTGAACAATATTCAATCATAAAATTTGTGACTTGTTGCAGTCCGGAGGTTGTACCGTGCTAACAAGGTATGTTACGAAAAGTGGCCGACGAGAACGACGACTTACACGCACCGTTTTATCGTGATCTTCTTGCTGAAAAACGAGGAAATAACTGGAATATTTTTTACAAAATTCCAACTTTTTTTGGGATAAACCAATACTTTTCTCGCATATTAGATGGGGTTGGGCGGAAAAGTAATATGTATGCATGAAACTGGAAACTAAGCATTACTCCATTTTTATAGAGATACCTTAACATTGTATTTCTGAGCATGAACCACAGTTCATCAAGTTAATTACCGTCTATTTTATTGACATATTAGAAACGTTCTCAACTATATCTTTTGTATTCTTTCTAATTTGATTGTATGTAAAACACGTTTACTCAAAAAACTATCTTTCGTTTACAGTGGCCGCATCTTCTGTATTTTATTTCTTTAGTCTTTAATCTCACTTTTGTACTATTGGAAATGTTCGCATAATCGAGAAACCGAAGGAAGTTGAGCAAATATGTTCTTCGTTCGAGAGAATGATTAGTGAATGCGATATAAACTATAATACAAACAAGTAAATTTAGTCACATACGTATTGTTATCAACACTGAGATAAATTATGTCAAACGCTATTTTTCTCCAGTGCCATGAATCTTTTAATACACTATTCTCTGGATTGTGGTTATTTTCCCGTTCACTATCTCATTTTTTAGTCCAGGCGGTAGAGAAGTAAAAGTAGGGTGTAATGGATGTTGTTTGATAACGCAAAAATTTTTATGCAGAAAGTTGCCGAATATTGTATACAACAATAATCTATGTTTGCCTACTCCAAAAAGTGCTTGCTAAATGCTGTAGAACAACAAATGTACCGAAATATCGAAAAATGATACATTTGATACACTTGTGTCTAAAACTTTGAAACAAAGCCTTAAATCAAAAAAATATATTCTTTCTTTTTTGTTTATTTGACGATTTCCTATAAGGTTATGAGAAACGCGAATCGAAAAACTTCAATTTTCCATGAATAATATGCGAAAATTAGTAAAAAATCATACGTAAACTTAGAGAAATTTTTTCGGTAAGTAAAAATTGATAAATATTTATCAAATTTTCAGAAAAGATAGTTAAACATATGACAATTACGCACAAAAACTTTTGTAACGATCTACCGCGTAGTTTTTCACTGCCACAATTATTAATTAACAAATTATAAAAAAGTTGATCGCGCGTACCTTGTTTAAACAACGGTGAAAAAGGAGCACGCAATTTTTAACAGTTACTTAGTGTCATAACAAACAATAAGCAATTATAAAAATATCCATTTTACGTTTTAACAATTTTTTACAATTTTTAAAAATTTTGTTAAATTTTTTCCATTATAAATAATTTCTCGTTTACAGCATCGGTTCGATGTAATTTGAAAATTGTTTCCCATCTGAATACTGCTTTGCAAGCACTTTCATTTTAGCCCAAAACGACGAAATTTGACCGTGTAGATCCGGAGATAGAGGCCCACAAAGTTAATAATAATTCATGGCTTACTTAATCGTTAAATCGAAATTAAAAAAATACTCTCTTATAGCAGTAGCTACTGCTATAAGTCGTCTAGACGATTTTTTTTAATTCGATGTAGCAAAATGAGAGGAATCAGAATATGCCATCAAAAACAATATTACAAAGAAATTTTGCACGAAATTCAAGATAAAAAAGTATGCTACTTTCATTTGCATCAAAAAATACTTGTATTATTGAAAAATTATTTTTCCTACGGTCACTACCCAAAGTAGGCTTTTGCATACTCAAATCTGACCGCAAAGTTGATGTTTTCCATGATCTGTCATAATTTGACATTATTTCCGCTCTAGAGCGTACTTTTTCGCTCACATGTTTTCATTTACAATAAACTGAAGAAAGTTAGTAAACAATAAGTATATTAATAGTACATTATACACCAAGCGATTAAAGTGACCCATTTAATCCCGCGGGTGGAACCCATTTAATCCCCGAGGGAATCAATCCATATACATTTTCAATAAAAATAAATACTACTTACGAAACTTGGCTGGGCATCGAGGATGCACTTTTATGAAATGAAACTTGGCTGGGCATCGAGGACGGACTTCCATTTTTTTGTAATAAGTCAAAGTGCGCCAATATAAAAAATAGCGTAAAGTATTCATGGATAACTGGTCTTTCAAACACGCGCGATTTTTCGAGCACGACGGCGCGGTGTTATACGAACTTACACATTAGACCGATTCAGACGTCATTTTAATTAGTATTTTCTATCTTATAAACCCATCCAAAACACCTATGTTATAGTTGTAGTTAATATTTAAAAATATTCAAAGTGTATAACTAATAATTCCCAATATTTTTCGAACCTCAATTTGTTTAAACCTGTAAATGTCGTCTTAATGTCGTTTACGACTTTTGTAAGTTTTAAATTGCCATTAGTTGCTTTTACGCCGTTTTTGATAGATTAAGTTATTTTTCTTCTCGAAACCTTGACTCAAAACATCAAATTGGAAGAGGTTAGGAACACAGGACACGCGTGAGACACCATTGAAGCTTCTGGAGTTTGTAATTTGTTGAATTTTTATGTTAATATGTGATATCATGAGCCAGCTTCCGCTGTTCGAGCATCTAAAAGGGCACGAGAACTATGGTACGTGGAAATTCGTGGTACAGATTTATTTAGAACACGAAGAGCTTTGGAACGCAGTAAAAGGATTTTTCATGTTTTTTTTTAAATTATTTGTCTAAAAATAAGGTGATCGTAGAAAAAATCTTGTGTGCAATTCGAGCAGAAAGTGCGTTGCCGCTTTCGGCAGATTGCCCGGGCAACTCTCTGCCTCAAGCGGCAAAGTATCACTTTCCGCTCTTAATACTCAAATAGCTATTGTTGCTTAATGTTCATCAAACCATACAAGTAATTAAACGTTTCAATAATAAATATTGATAAAAAGTATATTTTCTTTCTTAAATGGTCTTTGTTTATCATATGCACATGAAAACAGCATACTTACAATGGAAAAAAATTGACAAAATTTAAAAAAATTATTAAAACGTAAAATGGATATTTTTATAATTGCTCATTGTTTGTCATGACAGTGAGTATATGTTAAAAATTGCGTGCTCCTTTTTCACCGTTATTTAAACAAAGTACGCGCGATCAACTTTTTTATAATTTGTTAATTAATAATTGTGGCAGTGAAAAACTACGCGATCGATCGTTACAAAAATTTTTGTGCGTAATTGTCATATGTTTAACTATCTTTTCTCGAAAATTTGATAAATATTTATCAATTTTTACTTACCGAAAAAATTTCTCTAAGTTTACGTATGATTTTTTACTAATTTTCGCATATCATTAATAGAAAATTAAAGTTTTTCGATTCGCGATTCTAATAACCTTATAGGAAATCGTCAAATAAACAAAAAAGAAGGAGTAATTTTTTTTGAGTTTTGGCTTTATTTCAAAGTTTTAGACACAAATGTATCGAAAAATGGGTCATTTTTCGATGTTTTGGTACATTTGTTGTTCTACAGCATTTAGCACGCACTTTCTGGAGTAGGCAAACATAGATTATTATTGTACACAATATTCGGCAACTTTGTGCATAAAAATTTTTGCGTTATCAAACAACATCCATTCCGATTTCTCTATCGCCTAGACTATTTCTGAATCTGAATCCTTCATATGTTCATATATCCCATCCCCCATACTTCCTCACTCAACACACGCATTGTGGACGGGAGTAAAGTGTTCCATATTAGGACAGATGATCTACTTATTTCTGTTCATATTTTTTGACTTGCCAATGTATAAACTTGAAACTCTAAATCATTTGACTACTTTACCACTAGTGTTATTAACAACACACGCCACTGGTTGGGAGATTCTATTTATATAAAGGGGCAAATAGTCTTTCATTACTTCACTCATCGTTTTTACGAGAGTTACGTGGGTTTATATTGCTTTTGTAGATTTGGATTTCAGATTGACCAATTGAGTGCTGGTTAATATCAAAAGAAAAAAAAGTTTTTTCTGTGTTAATTTGAAAAGTTCTTCCGGTTCAACTTATGTACTTTAAGCAAAAGCAAGTTAAAAAACTTCATTTCTAACACTGGAAACTAGTTCATGAAACAAACAATTATATTCTGAATTGAGTGAATGAAAACGACGAATACTCAGTGTGTATTAGTTTATTACTTTCCAGCTAAGCGCTTTCGGCTATTAAGCCATTATCAAAGCCGTCGTGATTTAAAAAAGTAGTTGTCAAAGCCATCAAGTTGATTAAAAACAATACTCAAGATAGAATCATCGTTATGATTGAGTCATTGGAATAAAAATATTAAAATACCCTATTGGAAGGGTGTAAAATTATAATTCACATGATGTAAATTCACTCAAAATTAAAAAACTGAATGAAAACAGATGACAAGTTTGACATTAGAATTATAATTTTACACCCTTCCAATAGGGTATTTTAATATTTTTATTCCAATGACTCAATCATAACGATGATTCTATCTTGAGTATTGTTTTTAATCAACTTGATGGCTTTGACAACTACTTTTTTAAATGACGACGGCTTTGATAATGGCTTAATAGCCGAAATCGCTTAGCTGGAAAGTAATAAACTAATACACACCGAGTATTCGTCGTTTTCATTCACTCAATTTACATCTAGTGTGTACACCATATCCACAGGCATTTCTAATTATATTCTGAACTGTAGAGAAGATTATTGAAACAAAATAGGTTTAAAGAAACTTATAATACACATGTAACACTTTTTAGGAAATATTCGTAAAAGTGCACGCATCTTCAAACCGTTCAGCAGTCTTGTGCACTTCTAAGCGTATCCATGTAAAGACGCTTATTTTTTGTTTGTAAATATTGTCGTATGTAATCATAAAGATGAAAGCAAAATTAGAGAGTAAAATGTCAAGGAATCTGGTTTCTCAATTTGACTGAGCAAGAATAGCTTTACATCAAGAAGGTGTCGAATCGCCACATATATCAACATCAGAATATGCTACATATAAGACACACATCGGGAAGACATGCAGCGTTGTGCAAAATCGTTAAATCAGAGAGGGAAGACCGTTATATGGTTATGTTATTCGGTTGAACCGATAGATAACGGAGTGATGTTTGGAGCAGTACCAGAATGAGATAAATGTTTGAGGAGCACTGGGATCACATTTTGAATAATGGCGTAATGTAATTTCTTTTTTAAATTCAGCCTGATTATTTAGAAGCACTGATATGTCCAATTAAATTGTTGAGTGAAATCGTTCCTCAATGCCGTTTGATGCATGATGTTGTGAACTAATAAAATTAATTTTAATTGTATCAGTACCTGATGAATCTTTAACTAAATATTCTGTCCCGTTATCTAAAATTACCTGTTCTGGTATACAATGATGGTAGAACATCTAATTAAATTATTGACAATCGGTAAACCTTGAGCTTAATTTAATTCATATGACTCTCCGTAATTCTAAAATGTGTCTATAATAGTTGAAAATTTCCTGTTTTCTAATTCTAACTCTATCCGTTCATGGTTGTCTTGTATAACTTCTTTAATTTCGTTGCAAGTCTTTATAAGAATAATAAATTTTCAGTATCTTCAAAATACATATAATATTTGGTTTTTGGCAATTTATTACATATTGTTAAAGAAATTTTTAGAAAATTGTACTAGAATTTGTTGCTTAGATACATATATTGTTGATTCATTATTGATGGTTACCCTCCAGCGATTTAATTTTAAACTTCATAGATATAATTTGATTTTTACCTAATTCAGTGTAGAATAATAATAATATTATAAAGGGAAAGCCGTCACATGTCCGTGACATCCAGCAGAATCAAACATATTTCAGTAGGCGATAAGGGGATATACTGTAGGGAAAATCATTAATAAAAATATATACGTTACCTGCAATTGAGCAGATGAATATTTTATTGCAATCCGAACATCAGCTGATCAGTGAGTTGTGAACATTTTATATCTATAGTTTTGCTTTGATACCCAAAGAAAGAATTTCACTGACCTAACTCGTTAAAAAGTATGAAATTCAACATGTCTGCTACTTCGCGCCCCCCAGGTATAGCTATGGTCCACAATTATTTGTCTTTTCTTCCTGAAGACTTCCTCCTGGAGTGGGAAACTCGTTCAAACTTTGTATTGTAATTTTAGTTACTGATGTAGTTAATAATTTTTACTTAACTTCAAAAATTTTCGACAATTTTTGTTAAAATTTTTAGAGCTCACCAACACAGTTCTCGCTATCAATTCTCCCCCGACGATCCTCTTTTGTTTTTTCAACAAACTTTCTTTACCGGATATTCATAGGTTGCTTGTTACTATGTGAGATATAATAATATTGTCATATAATTAAATGTTCGAATTTGCTTAATTATTATTTGAAACGTCTCTTATCACTTCACTATGTTTATTTTTTACAAAATTTTCAAAATTCGTCCCTTAATGTATTAATAACTTTTTTCTTAATTTAAAGTTTTTTAAAGGTATAATTATAATCTCTATTTACAATAGTTCTATAACCTAATTAATTAAATAGCATTTTTGTAATTGTTTCATTTTTATTTTTATTTCTCATCATCTAATTGCTAAATATAAACTCGTAATAGTTTAAAAATTGGTTATTTGTATTTCCATCGGTTTTTAACTACAAACTGTGTTGTCAATGGTTTAATTTTGTGATCTCATATCCTCTCGTGTGGAATTCTATGATCTAATATGGATATGTCATTATACGATGTGACGTTTCCGTTTTATCAATTAATCAATGTCTCCTTATATAGGTTATGAAATATTACTTAATTGTTGTGTTCAAAATAATAATGATCAATAACTAATCATAATATTAATATTTGTTTCTTTTGAGATATTAAGTATACATTAAGCTTACTCATGTACATTCTATGTCACTATGCTGATTGTAGTTATATGGTGTAATGAATTTGGGTATTTTACTTCTAAAGGTAGGATTTTAATTAACTCCAATTGTAATCTCAAACCGATTATGATTCATATGATAATTTAATTGTGTATTTTATAATATTTAACAAGAATATAGCTAATTCTTCCGTTTCATTTCACTGTTCATATATCATTCTGTCTATTGTCCCGTCTTGAGTGACGTTAACTTAATTTCAAAACTTATGGTATCAGTTTAAGATATATATATATATATATATATATATATATATATATATATATATTTACGTACCTTCTGAAAATTTTAAAACAATTATATTGGTCTAAAAAAATTTGAAAGAATTCTATTGGTACACGGTTGATCCATAGTTGCTAGGAGATATAAAAAAATTATCCTCGAGGGAATAAATAAAAGATAGATGACAGATAATTTTAAAAAGTCAAGAAAGATCAATTTTTAAAGTTAAAACATTTTATAAGAAATTAAATCAATAAAAAAATATTGGATGGTGATAATAATATAAGAATACATTAAAATGGAAAGAGATGTTAAAATCGGTTAGAGAGTTCAAGATTTAAGAAGTTAAAAAGTATTCGTAAAGTGAAACATAGTTAGAGTCAAAAGATAAGTAAACGAATAAGTATAAGTATTTCAAGATATTAAAGTGGAAATATAATTGAAATACTTTAGAGATATTTAAAAAATGAGAATAATTTGTAAGGAGGGAGTAGGGAGCAGCAAGTTGAACGTAGATCACAATCAAAAGGGTCAAATAAAAAAGATGTAGTCGCAATAAGATTTGAAAATTTATTTTTAAAAAATTATAAAAAATCGTGTAAAACCAAAGATCTTTGGGTAAGTTTTTATAATTGTTATTTTTGGTAAATTACATTTGAAAATTTGTAAATATTTAAAAATTTAATAAATCGTTTAATTAGTAAATATAGAAATTAAAAGTATAGCAGAACGATCCCTACCAGGCTATACAGCTCTATCTACAGTACCACCTTCATGTAGATAGGCCCCGCACAACGTCTGAGACTCTGTTATAAATGGTAAGATGGCGCCACTCGAATCGCCTTACACCACACCGATAGTGATGTAACCTAGTCCTATACATAGTAGCATGGTGAAGGGTAGAAACGAACACGGATTACGTATTATTATATATTTTAAATAGTTCATGTTATTTTCATTTAGTAATATTTTTGTTTGTTGTTAAATAAAATTATTACTACACTGGCGCCCTGACGTGGAGCTCGAATCAAGGATTCCTGAATGCAAGTGAGAGTTTCGTGAATACTTCGACATTTTTTTGTCTTGTAGAATCGAAACTGTCACATTTGACAGATTGGAATTTCGTCAGTCCGGCTTTTTCCAGTTATAACGACAGGAATATTCGCTGTTGACTTTATCCAATCCGATTTCACCAAACATTCCGCGTCGAAGTAAACGCATTGCTGCAAGCCAAACAACCATGGCGATGTCTCCAGAGCAATTCCAACAGCTTCTACAAGCCGTAGCCGGCATAATGACAGAACCAGATAATCGGAAGAAAGGGAGTTTGAGCAAATTCACGGCCCGATTCGACGGAAAACGTTGTCATGAGACAGTCGACAATTTCCTAAACACCATAGCAGTCTATAAGGATATGGAACAAATCACAGACCATGACGCAATTAAAGGCTTGCCACCACTACTTACTGACACTGCAGCTACTTGGTGGCAAGGCATAAAAGGAGAAGCAACAGACTGGAATAATGCTATTCGATTAATCCGTGCCGCTTTCTCTCCGGCAACTCCTGCATATCAAATTTACCTAGATATCTTCAAGTCCCCTCAAGGAATCTTGGCACCTACTGACGAATTTATTTGTCAAAAACGAGCACTCCTTTCCAAACTTCCACAAGGAAGACATTCCGAAGAAACACAGATTGATCTAATCTACGGTCTTATGCACATTAGACTTAGGGAAAAAATCCCAAGAGGAAAAATCACTACGTTTACTGACTTGCTGACAAAAGCTAGACAAGTTGAGCATCTAGAAATGGAACTCAAGGATACGTCTACTTTACGACGCAATGAATCAACCGATACGCTACCGGTAAAGAAAACCAAATTAAGATGCACGTTTTGTAATTTTAAAGGTCACAGCATACAAGAATGTCGTAAACGGCAGAAGCAAGACTAACCTAAAACGACTGCGCCACATACGGAGCCTATACTATCAACCGCTACCAAAACCGACAAAGGTCACCTTTACTGCCACGGATGTGGCAGAGCTGGATACTTCCGCAGCAATTGTCCCAATTGCACTAATGTCGGCAAAGTTGTCGATGCCCAAGCTGTCCACTTCTATTCGATAAATACGCTTTTAAGATCTACACCTGAAGTCCCAACAGTTCCTGCAAGAATATGTGGTATTAAGTGCCAAGCACATATAGATACTGCGGCTAAAACAAGCGTAGCTGGCGTCACCCTCTACAAACTTTTAAAAGACAAGAATTGTGCATTCACCAAAACCACAGCCCGAGTCACACTCGCTGATGGACTTCAAAAGCAAACAGAGTTACTGACAACATTTACTACTATAGAGTTAGGCGGTAGAACTCATAATATCAACTTTGTCGTGCTGCCTAACGCCGTGGACAACAGAACCTTATTAGGTATAGATTTCCTAGAAAAAGTTGGCATCGTGTTAGACTTAGGACAACGGTGCTGGTACTACGCAGACCGGCCTTTCGAGCGTTTTGAGTTTCAACCACAGTACCAAGGACTAATACAAAGACCACGGGATCAATCAGCAGAATCGAAGAAGCCGAAGAAATCTCTAAATATCGAAAGCGAACCAACTAAGGTACCAGATCCTAGAATACAACTTAACATCACGGACGTTGACGAGAATGATGACGTTTTATTTCCATTCTTAGAGTTTTTCACGTCACCCTTACGGGATGAGTTATGGGAAGCTCCAGACTCCAGATTCCCAAATGTTAAAGAAAACAAGCACACGAGTAATGCGTATGCACCGGAAGACATAGATGAAATTTTTCATGACAGCCTACCTCTCACTTACTCGCCACAAAAGAAAACAGGCACCAAGCGAAAAATCCTTGAGTTATTTAGTTTCGATGTCTCCCTGCAACCAAACGAAGCCGCAACGTTATGCCCGACTAATCGAAACCAGCTGAACGCAATATTGAAGGAATTTCCAAATTTATTTGAGGAGCATGGCCCTCCTACCACGCGGGCGGAGCATCGAATAGACACAGGCACTAGTGGACCAATTTCCAGTGCGCCTTATCGTCTTAATGTCACCAAGCAAACCATTTCACGCGACAAACTCGACGAGATGTTAGCTAATGGAATAATCGAGGAAAGTGAAACAGCGTGGACTTCCCCCGTCGTCATGGTACCAAAGAAAGATGGCGATGTTAGGGTCTGCGTCGACTATCGCCGATTAAATTCGATTACGATACCAGATCGATACCCACTTCCTCGTATCAACGATTTGCTACACACAGCAAAGAGCAAACCTTATATGACTACCCTGGATCTCAAATCTGGTTACTGGCAAATAAGAATGCATGAGAAAGATAAGAAGAAAACCGGGTTTATTACACCTTTTGGAGTTTACTGCTTCATGCGCATGCCATTCGGTCTAAGAAATGCTACGGCAACATTTCAGAGATTATTGGATATGTTTAAAATTAGTCTCAGTCATATAACACTTCTAGTATATTTAGATGACTTGATTATTCGTTCATCAACGTTTGAAGACCACTTGAGGGACTTGGAACAAGTTTTTCGACGTTTACACGATTTCCAACTCCGTATTAATAGAACTAAATGCCGTTTTGCTTGTTCGACCATTGGATTCTTAGGCCACGTGCTGACACCAGATGGGATCACGATGGATCCCAACAAAATTCAAGCAATTGTGGATTTACCTGTGCCTACCCATGTAAAGGATCTCCTAAGATTTATCCAAACTTGTTCATGGTATCGCCGATTTATTGCAAATTTTGCCAGCATTGCAAAACCTCTTACAAATTTGACTCGGAAGAATACTCCGTGGAAATGGGGAACAACTGAGCAAGATGCGTATAACAAATTAAAGAACTGTCTGATAACTGCTCCAATCCGCAAACAAGCAGATGAGAGTGAACCCTTCACTATTAAATCCGACGCCAGTAGCTATGCCATCGGCGCAGTTTTGGTCCAGGGGGAGGGAGCAACCGAACACCCTATTGAGTATGCGAGTCGCTTATTAACGAGTGCAGAGAGGAACTATATGACCACGGAGGAAGTAGCATCACCTGCCAAACCACTCCTAAGGAAGAAAGGATTACGAGGTAGACCCAAGAAACAACAACCTTAATCGTCCTGCTTGGTGTGCTAGCCTCTCATCGGGACGATCTCGAAGCTAGAGGGGGAGGTTATAGCAGAACGATCCCTACCAGGCTATACAGCTCTATCTATAGTACCACCTTCATGTAGATAGGCTCCGCACAACGTCTGAGACTCTGTATAAATGGTAAGATGGCGCCACTCGAATCGCCTTACACCACACCGATAGTGATGTAACCTAGTCCTATACATAGTAGCATGGTGAAGGGTAGAAACGAACACAGATTACGTATTATTATATATTTTAAATAGTTCATGTTATTTTCATTTAGTAATATTTTTGTTTGTTGTTAAATAAAATTATTACTACAAAAGGAATTTTCCATAATAATATATTGGAACGATATCTCAAAAGATAAGAAAAGGATTAAAAAGTAGGGGGGCTAAATGAGACTCTTAATTAAAGGATATAGCAGTTTATTGAAACGATAATATAGAAAATAAATAAAGGTTTGTTAGATTTATTTAGTTAATAGAATAATTAATAAATATTTTAATAAAGAAAAATATAAATATAAAATAAAGATTTGAAAAATATAAGAAGTAGGATTATATTTGGTTTCAGAATAAAAGAAAAAAAACTTAAATTTATTAAATAGCAAGACTTGTTTGGACTTTAATAATTTAATTGAGAGGAATTGAAACAGTATGCTAAACATTGTAGATTAGTTATTCCTAGCTATTAAACTACTTAAATAGGTAAACGTGTAGGAAGGAAACATAGAGTTTTCAAATAGTATTTTTTAGATGAATGATATGATTTTAATTGGAATAAAGTGAAATATTTGGTTGCCACAACGATAAAAGACTTAAAAAAGAAAATCTATTCTTTTTGCGACAAGAAAATAATTGTCAGTATGAAGTAAAAAGGAGATTTGATATTGGAACTAAACTGAGTTCAGAAAAAGATATAAAATAATTCATGGTATTTAAAATATTATCTGAAACTCCTAGAAGTACTAAATATAAATTGTTATTATAATGGTAACAGAAATTTGGTCAAGTGTAAATAAAGTTTATGCGAAAAGTGAAAATGTTCGAATTGCTTATTGAGAAAGGTGTTTAAGAAAAGAAGAAGATAATCAGTATCTCTATTTAAAGAGGATATCGCTGGAGAGATATTGTTTGCAAATTTTGGGAAGAGGCTGTCATTCATTTTTTTACAGAGCAGCAGAAACAAATTTCGAATGAAGATTAATTTTGTAGTGAATCTATATTTAGAAAATAGAAAGGAAACGTTAATTTTTTTAAGAGGTCTCCTAAAATGTATTTGGCCTTTAGTTCCAAATTGCTGAATGTATTCATGATAGTTAGTTAACCAAAAATTTTAATTAATTGTCATTTAAAAATGAAAACTGACCAGTTAATAAATATATATATATATATTTTATAGAAATTATTATTGTAAAATTTTTGTTCAAAAGTTGATTAAAGAGTTTGGAATAATTGATTTAAACAACAACTTTTATTAATCATAATACTGTTATGTATTTGGCATTTATAAATTATATTGACAAAAAAAGAAAAAGGTTTGAAAGGTTGATAAACAACTTCAATTAGAAATAATATTTGGAATTCTACCCTGATCGATAGGTGTATATATAATATAATTTAAATTAAAAAAAATTCAAAAATAATGAAATAAATCATATAATTCCATAAGAAAAAAACCATTACAATATATATATATATATATATATATATTATAATATATTTATTGTTTTACAATTAATTTTTTTATTTTAGGTTCAATGAATGTTGGTTCGGCTAGCTGAAATTAATTGTTGCGGCGATAATTTATAATTATTTTTGTTTATTTATAGCTCAGGGTAAATATATCAAGTCGAGCATGAGTACTTCTTAATCTCTTTGAGTTCAGGCATAAAGTTTTTTTATGTAATTTAATTATTTTGTTTTATATAGTTTAATAAAGAATTATTTGTTTAATGGAATAACTATTTCCTGTTTCTAATATAGGGTATTGAAACGAAAATGACGAACACTGTAATTATATATTATCAAAATTGTGATGGAATTCGGAAAAGAAATACATGTATCAATATAAACAAATTTAAAATCGAAATAGTAGAACAAACAACTAAAATCTAATAAACGCAATAAATTGTTACCTTTACGAAAATTCAATATGTTTTAAATGGCCAAATCATAAAATTTTAAATTGGTTAATCAACAAAAAGACGCACTAACCTTCACAGAACAATAGTTTCTTCTCTTGTCATCAAAAATCTCCAGTCTGCTATAATACCACGATTGTGTTATTGTGTCTAATGCTTCGACTGGACACCACTCCTCCAGGTAAAATCTTGAATTTCTCGTTCTTAATACACTTTATACTATCATTTATCTTCTCTTCTTTCACAATCCGGTTTCATTCTTTTAAATATCTTTTTAAATGATACTATCTGGTATCTTTTATTATTCTACATCCTTTATTTTATTTATCTATTTTAATTACTTGTCTTATGTTCCTTTATTTATCTATCAAATCTTCTCAAATTATTTCATAAACTTTATTTAACTTTTTTATATACTTTTATTTTAATTATATGAGGACTAGACTTATATTTTCTTGAATTTTTTAATTTTACTTAACATATGTCATCCCTCAACAAGCACCACATACTACTGATTGCTTGCAAATCAACAAAACTGTTTTTTCTTCCCGTTGTCATGGACAAAATTAATCATCTAACTAGATTTTCTTATAACTATCCACATATCCGAGGTCTTTTTATTAAATTTCATATCTTTTTCAACTATATTAGGATATTTAATGTTCTTTTCATTTCCAAAATAATTTTGATCTACTGAATTTAAACTCAACTTCTCTAAAAACTATCCATATTTATAAAAAAAACTTCCTAATATGTATTACCTTTCCATTCTCATATAAACAAATCTACAACTAATTACTCTGAAATACATATGCAATCCTTTTCCATATATTAGAATTCTTTCCCAATTAGAGTTCAATATAAACTTGGCTCGAAATTTCTATTTAATTAAAATATTTGTGTACTGTTTCTCGTCATAACGCTAAATATACCCATCAGAAACACATATAGTTCCATGCCAAAAATATTCTGTCGCTATCATTTCATGCTGTGAAAATAATTTTGACGTTCACATATGGTTGACAGTTCTCTGCGTCATAATAATAATAAAATCTTAAAAATGGTAATTTTGCTTCTAAATTCTTGTTAAATCGTATGTATTACAATGATCTAAATATTTGTATTCATTCATTTAGGTTTTTCTTTGTTTTGGATAATCTCTATGAAGTAAATGCCAAATTTAGAACTGATTATTATATCTAATGAAGATTTATAGCGATATATGTATGAACTATGTAATAAAGTGTTGACATCATGGTAAATATTTTGAATATTATTTTAACATTTCAACGTTTATAGTAAATAAATGATATGATAGGTATCCACTCAACATTCCCTATGTTTTGGTGATTTCTAACCAACTTCCTGCCCCACAAACACGAAAACCACTCACTTCAATACCTTCTAGATGTTGTGATAAGTTCAATATTATATTGTAGTGATTTCCTGAAGGAATCTGCTCGTCCTCGAAATTGTTAGGTAAAAAAATATAGAAATAGGTATGAAGATGAAATACATTCATTTTAATTTGACATTACTTAATAGAAGAACATTTTCAAATTCTTAGATAGTTTCAAGCTAAAGTGAAAGGTACTATGCACAAGCTCAAAAAATATTGTGTTCCTGCATTAAGCTATAAAACTTTCGTTTCTTTGCTGATAATTTCCATGCTTCCAGTTAACCCAGATAGCGTCGAAACTATTTTTTTTATATAATTAGTTTTTTTTCGTGTTTTGTTATCAAAAGGGATTAAAAATCACCAGAAAAATATAGAATTAATTTATGAAGTAATACTAACGATATTATTGTCATGCCATTTGCATACAACGCTATTGGCTATCTCGCAGAAAGCGTATTTAAATGTTCCTCTTTCAGTTTTTTTCAATGCTACAGTTTGAGGTAATGGACATACATTTACCAAAAGCTCGAAAATAACATTACTAAAAAACAAGCAGAAAGATTCCAGGGGTGTGTATTGGTTCACCGGTTCCAAAGGTTGTAAGCACTCTGGTGTAGTCGATGTATTGTCCACGTCCAACTTCCAATTGTTGTTTTTTTGTCTTTTACTTGCAATGTTGTTACTTCTTGATTTTTTCAAGTCATTTTGCACTTTATTAACTTTTGATCCATTGGATGCGCTTGTACTCCGGCTACTAGTTGCTTCTGATGGAATATCACTTTCCAGTTCCCCTCCCATAAAATTAGATGAATTCTCTTGAGACAGTTCATCCATGTCCTTCATGTCCACACTCTCCAGAACCTCAACTTCCGCAAGCAGGTGGCTTCCAGGTAAATTATTTACTGAAACTTCATTCTCGGTAATGTCGGCGGTAGCATTCTCTGGTGGAAATATGATTATTTCTGAAGGTACTTCTCTATCTAAGTTTTCAACATCTTCCAATAACTCTTGCCATATTCACGAAAACGTGCACATAAAACTTATCCTAACGTTCACTCACCAAATACTAAGAAAAATTGATTGTTTAGTCACGTACACGTTGTTTATGGTATTCTGCAATTCTTTACCTAGCGATATCTTCGACTTATACAGTAAACTTAAACAAAACATAAAATAGGAATCCACGCACTACTCGTTTTTTAAAAGGATGGTGGCAATATCTGGGTTTTAATAACAAAGAAGTTACTTTGTTGCTTTGACAATCTCGATACCTGCAATCACATAATAAGACTACGAATAATCAAATGTGGTTTGCCTGAACTGGTACCTGTAATAAACGTGGGATGGATACAATATTCTCCGTTAAAAAACTTTATTAACTAATAGAACCATACACATGGAATTTTATAAGAAGACTCAATGAGAAAATGAGTTGAAATACATGAAAAATCGATTGCCGGTTTCGTCGGGCTGTTACTTTCATATTCACTCGTTTTTAGAATCAGAATCAACAAAATAAACAGCTTCACAACACGAGAAAATAAACCATCTAAATTGAATATTTAATTTTTCATTCCCGTAAATCTAATATCCTTGAACTATCTAAGATATCTTTATTGTTAGCACAGAATACGTTTGCTTTCAAATATCGGCATTTTTATGGAGAAGTAAAAAGTTAATAAAGCCTTCAAGTATTTTTCGAGTGGGACTCTTCGAATGTCAAGATCTTTAACATTCCCATTTATTTTCCATCGAGTAATAAATTATACAATCGAGGACTACTTAAAATTTTATAGAAATTTAGAGCGTATGACAAAGAGCCACTCGAAGTCTGAAACTGATTTATTTTTCCTTTAAAAATTCTTCTGGATAATAAATAATATAATGAATGATTTTTTTTATTTGGACAACTGAGTTAGATTGGTTTCTGAGTAGATTTTACCTGCAATAAGTATTAAATTTCATATGTATTCCGTGTCTCCTAACTTTAATTTGCTGAGCATTAATAGACCAGCGATTTCAAAAAATTTCACCGAATCTTTTTTCATATATTTAAATTAACATTTGATCATTGAAATTCCATATTCAAAAGAAGTTAAGTAATGTCCGTTAAAAAGAAAATTTTCCGTATTGAGGTAGCGTTATTTCGATTAACAGCTTGTCATTCGCTGGCTACTACAAACGGCTTCCTTAAGAGAAGAAATTTTCAATCATCTCAGTTTTTGAGCTTTCAGAAAACTTGCTATATGTGGTTTATTATATAGCACAGTTCATTCTCTATTGGTTCTTCTTAATCCATTCCCTGCATTAACTCCACCGTACGTTAACTCTCAGAATTTTTTTCACCTACCTTTCTATCAATTTTGTTGTGTAATCATCAAAAATATAGATATTAAATTCTCCTATGAAAATTCTACGTTTCCTTGTCTTGAAATTTTTTGTAGAATATTTCAATAGTTCTTCAGATATTGCTTAGTTCAAAGACATTCTTTGCATTTTAATGTAGCAAAACATTATCCCCACCCCATAGTTGGGGTTATTGCGTAATGTTTTTCTTATTTATTTAAACGTTTCTATTACGACGGGTGGGATAAATTCATACACAGGATAGGTCTACTCACTTAATTTATTTATTCACTGAACTATTCACTAATTTATATTATATACACCGTATATTCACTTACACTGATTTATAGAAACACCTCACTACTGTTTATTTACTTAGACTATTTACTTTTTCACAGTTTATCTCATGAGATCAAATTAAAACTATATATATATATATATATATATATATATATATATATATATATAAGTACCCTTTCTTCCAGAACCTTCTAGTATTGCGGCTCACAAAAACAATCGCCTCCCTGGAATTTTCTAGGTAAGACTGGTCACAAAAATATTGTAACTCAGTGAAAATGTCTAGATAAGAATAGTCACAAAAAATAATGGTAAACAGTTCGAAGAAATCCATGCGCATTCGCAAAAATTTTAACTTTCATACATGTCTTAGAGAGAGTCGGATTCAGGGACTACACCAGTATGCGATTTCGTAACATTACCCCTTCCTTAAAAGGTAGTTCCTCCTCGTACTTCTGTGTAGCCGGAACTGGATGTTCCAATCGGCAACTGGACCCATGTGTGCACTTTCTGGTCGTATGGAATTAACAGGGCACCGTCTTCAACGGGTACTTATAATGAGGGGTAAAGCTACAAATTAATATGTGGACACCGGTATCTCGGAAGACCAATCCTATCATGTTCCTGACGACTCGTCAATCCAACTGGTTACTCTCTATCCTAGGCATTGCTAGTTTCTCCACGTGGCATTCCAGCACATGATCTCGAAGGCTTCGTAGCGCTTCCCACACATCCCGGTAGGTGGATCGATCTGTAAATTTGTTTTTAGTTACCAGGTAGAAGACGTACCGCGAATTGTGTTTGAATCTGTGTCTTGCCAGGGGCTGGCATCTGATCTTCCAGTTTATCTAATTGTCCAAACTTCTTTCGAAAGTACGGTTGCCAACACACGTGCATGTTTGTTACTGGCGGAGATGATATGTGCCGGAGAGTACTCTTCCGGGAGCGTGAACAAATCTTGTCTTTGGTCTGTAGTGACTGCGTATCTAGCTTTCCCGGTACATCCGTATGCACCCATAAATTCTTCGAAGGCTGGGTCAGACTCTTATTGTAGATGGTTTATCCCTTCCTCTTTATCATGATCTCCTTCGAATGGCGTTAGTCGGTTTTGGTGGACTAATCTCGGTTTGCCATTGGGGATCTTGCTTATATGATAGATGATGTCGTTGATCCTCTTCTTGATTAAGTATGGACCCTCATGATTTCTGTAATTTTGGAGAAAATCCTTTTCTCCTTGTCGGGTTGTGTAACCATACTTTATCCCCTTTTTGAAACTGATTTCTGTGGCCTGCGTATTATACCGCTTTTTCATTCTGTCACTGGCAACTTGAAGATTCGTTCGAACCAATTCGTGCACATCGTCCAACCTTCTTCTCAATTGGATCACGTAATCTTCTCCTGCTAGATCTTCGCCAGGCCAACAGCCAAACTCCAGGTCACAAGGAAGCCCCATTTCACGTCCAAATAGAATTTTCGCAGGTGTTTCACCCGTGGACTCATTTATGGCAGATCGATAAGCTAACGCATATAGGGAAAGATACTGGTCTCAATCTCTCTGGTGGCTGGAAACTACTTTGGACAGGTATTTTTCAATAGTCCTGTTCATTATTTCGACCATTCCATCTGATTGTGGATGCAACGCTGTTGTCCTGAGCTTCTTCATTCCCAGCTTGTCACAAATTTCCTGGAATACCTGGCTCTCGAAATTTCTTCCTTGATCGCTGTGGACTTCCAATGGCACACCATATCGGCTGATAAATGATCACACTAATACATCCGCGACAGTTGTATCCTCTTGATTCGGGATCGCATAAATTTCCCCCCACTTTGTGAAATAATCCCTTACTACTAGGATGTATTTACCATCATTTTCTGTCGTCGGAAATGGTCCAGCGATGTCTAAATCATTTCGAAAGGGCTTCCAACATTAGATTGTTTCATAGGTGCCTTTCTCTTGTGATGTGGTCCATTACTCGTAGCACAAGTCGTATATTTCTTACACCAGTCCTTCACATCGTCGGAGCTGTTCATCCAATAAAACCTTTCACGGACTCGCAGAAGGGGTTTCTTCACTCCCAGATGACCTCCCGATGGACTGTCGTGTAACTTTTTCAGTACCTCATCTATTCTCGTTCTCGGGATTACTAGCTGTCTCCTCATCTCGGAACCATCGTCGCTTTCAAGGACTCTTTTTAACAGCCTTTCTTCCAAGACAAGGGAGTCCCACTGAGCCCAATATGCCTTGAGTGTCTGTGAAAATCTTGATACTTCTTGCCATGTTGGTCACTGATTTTTTTCCTTCCATTGCCGAATCTTCTTTAGGTGAGGATCATTCTCCTGACTACGGTAGTTCTTGAAACTGCAGCTTCCCTAGATTCCGCCTTGTTGCAGTGGGAGCAGTCTGTTGGGCACGGCCATCTTAACGGAATTTTGGTGACTCACACCAGCTCGATTTTCGATGTTGAAATCGTACTCTTGAAGTCGTTCAATCCATCTAGCGATCTGGCTCTCGGGATTCTTGAACTGCATCAACCACTTGAGTGCTGCGTGATCAGTCCGGATTAAGAACTTGCTTCCATAGAGATACTGGTAAAAGCGTTCCACGGACTTTACTACCGCCATAAATTCTCTTCTTGCGACGCAGTAGTTTAGTTCTGGTTTGGAAAGGACTTTACTGAAATATTCCAGCACTCTTTCTTGCCCTCCTTGGATCTCTGAGAGCACTCCTCCAATTCATACGTTGCTTGCGTCAGTATCAACAATAAAGTTTCCCTCTGGTAATGGATATCCTCATATCAGGGCCGTGGCTAAAAGCCTATTCAAGGTTTCAAAAGCCGTTTCACATTATTCGTTCCATTGAAAAGCTCTTGTTTCTTCAGTGAGTCGAGTAAGGGGCTTGGAAATATCTCTAAACTTCCTGATAAATATTTTATAGTATGTGCAAAGTCCAAGGAAGCTCCTTATTTGATGTTTGTCGGTTGGTTGCGACCATTGCTGAATGGAAGCAATTTTCTCTGGATCCACGGCCACTCCTTCATTGCCTACTACATGACCTAGGTAGTTGACTTGGTTTTGAAATAGCTGACATTTCTTCGGGCTTAACATGAGCTGGTCAGCTTGGAGTCGTTTGACTACATGTTCCAAATTCTTAAGGTGTTCGTCAAATGTCTTCCCCAGTACTACGATGTTGTCCAAATACACCAGGCATGTCTTCCAAGACAACCCTATCAAGACATTTTCCATGAGTCTGTCAAATGTAGCGGGCGCATTATAAAGCCCGAATGGCATGACGCTGAATTGCCATAATCCAGATCCGGTGGTATAAGCAGTCTTCTCTTTGACTTCTGGGTTCATTTCTACTTGCCAATAACCTAACTTCAAGTCCAAGGGGGAAAACAGTTTGCTGCCGGCCAAAGTATCTAGCGTATCGTCGATTCAAGGCTGAGGATAGCCGTCTTACTTCATTATGTTGTTTAGCTGACGATAGTCCACGCAGAATCTCGACATCTGAGAGAAGCTATTAGTATTAGAGGGTCTTTGGAACGATCATGGGTTATTGCTGCCTCCCCCCCCGTTCTAGTTTTCCTGTGACTGGGGTTCTTGGTTTGCAGGAGTCCTGGGGTGCTTGCACGAACTGCGTACATGTCCTAGCTCGCCACAATTCCCGCATCTGACCTTTCTAGGCTTCTTGTCGATCATACTTTTTATCAAGCTGACGATCTGGTCAAACCTGTCCTCGTCTCCTTCTTCTCGGATTGTCCTAACTTTGTTATAACCCGAAGCCTTCGTTGCTGCTTCATATTCTAGAGCAGCTGTCAATACGTCAACTAATGTTTTGGGGTAGGTTAAACGAAGCGTCCACTTCATATCGGGATCACGTGTACCATTAATATAGGCAAGGATGCCTACACATTCTATCATGTTCTCTGGTGCTGATGGATAAGCGAATCGAAGTAGTCGGGCAATATCCACTTCATACTCTTGAAGGGCTTCGTCACGTTTCTGCATTCGGTTCTTCAGCTGGGATTGGTACAAATGTTCCAATTGTTCGTGACTATATCGCATGTCCAACCTCTTCTTCAGCTGTTCAAATTCATCCGTTTCTTCTAGAGGTATCGTCTGAAGTACATCGACGTGCAATAGTTAAGTTCACTGCTTTCTCCTAATCGAACCAAGTATTCACTCTAGCGGCTGTTTCCTGTTTAACATAATTGATCCACGACATCTTTCAATCGAACGTTGGGGCCTCGACTCGGGTAAAACTGCCAATTTCTTCTAACTTAGGGTGTGTTTGTGGTTTGCAAGGTTTTGTTTGCTCAGTCTTATTTTATTCCACTGACGTGTCTTGAGTTCTTATATCTGTCATATATCTTTCTAATTCCTTGATTTTCTCGTCCATCGTTGTCATCTTATTCTCGATTTCAGATTCTAGAGACGAAATTTCATTCTCAACGTCAGTGGAAATGTCGTTTTTCATTAATAAGATATCGCCAGATATATCGTTCTTTATAGTAGAAATCTTCTCGTCCATATTAGCAGAAATGTCGTTCTTCATGGCAGAAATATCGTTCTTTATAGCAGAAATATAGTTTTTCATATTTGTTGAAATCTTCGTTTCCATGGCAGAAATCTTCTCGTCCATGTTAGCAGAAATTGACGAGATCAAGGTGAAAGCCTCGTCATTAAATAAAAATGTTTCTGGATCGAAGCCATCACTTACCAGTGCCACTTTGAGTCTTTCTACTAATTCACTCTTCTTACCCGACGTTTCCAACTCGCGATTTTCTAATTCTACCTTTAGTTCAGTCACTTTCAGGTCACTTAGTCTCTTGGCCATTTTTTCGTAGCTATTTATTTATATTACCCCACACCTGATACCAATGTAATTTTTTTGTTAATTATTTAAACATTTTTTTACGACGGGCGGGATAAATTCATACACACGGTAGGTCTACTCACTTAATTTATTTATTCACTAATTTATATTATATACACAGTATATTCACCATTTTTGAATTATTCCACTTATATTTGTAGACGATATACGGGATTAAATCTGGAGTAGACCTTTTTGGTAAAAAAATTCTTTAAAAAAATTTTTACTAACTACGTCTATGCAATGGAAAAACTGATATTGGTTCAAATCGAAATAGGATTGTTCATACTATTATGAAAAAAATACAGCAGCTTCCCATCGATAATGCACACCGTGTTATATAACATTAAAGTTGAACTTTTTTTCAAAAATTCCGAATTCAAAGATATGGATTGAAAATCCCAAAAAAAAATTTGGTTCCAATTTCGATTAAATTTTGCTTTTTTGGTTTTTTTTGATACGATGATTCCAATAAATTTGTCAGGTGGTAAAAAAAATTATTTCTGGTGGAAAATTGAGAAAAAACTATGAAAATGGTATTTTCCGAAAAACTGTAGATTGGGATTTATTATTGAAACATTTTGTCTATATGTTTTAATGTCCTCGGCTTAGTTTTATTTCCATATTGAAGTTCAATGTTACGATTGGTAGGCATTATTGCATTCTTCCCAACTTCTTTTTCTCAATTCTTAGACCTTTTTATTTATATTTGAGTGAATTTTCTTAATTTTAGATATAATTTAATGGAAAATATGTTTTTCTATATTTTTTGACGATTCAGCATTATTTTAACTAAAGTGAAGTGCAAGAGTGAAATTGGAAAGGAAGTTCCAGAAAAATTAGAACGACAGCATGAAGAAGAAATAGAGAAAGGAGGAAATACTTGGGAAGAATCTAAACAGCTGACAGATATATAGGTACACAGGAAAAGCAATTCCAAAGGGCAGGTTTATTCAGCTTCAATTAGATAAATTCTACTCAATTATTTGTACAGTGTGTCCCAAATTGGTATGTTTTGCAGGATATACCACAAACTAGAAGAGGCAGAGAAAAAGTAGTTGAGATGTTATGACTCCTTTTGTTGTTAAAGTAACGATTGCCCAATCAAATCTTCAATACGTCTCTTCATTAGAGAGATACAGGGCGATTGCTGAAAAGTGTCGATAACGACAGGGTTCTAGAACTTCTTTATTAAGAAAAATACAAAATCAATTTTATTTATATTTAAACGGATACAATGTATATATGAATATATAAATAAATTTTGCAGAAAAAAAACAAATAAGACATTAATTCACAATGAAAATATACAATTTAAAAACTAATAAAAAAATTATTAAACTTAAAGGTGGGATTTTCTGTCATCTTGTTCATAGAAGAGAACATATGCTTCCCCACTGACTAAAGATTTCCACGATATTAATAGCACTCTTGAATCGTTATATTCGTGCCACTGTCCCGTGTAGGGATGTCGGCAAAATGCTGTGTAGTGACCATTATAAGTGGTTCCACAGTGATTAGATATAGCGTAGAGGTTGTACATACAAGGTGCCACATTACCAGCCGCGTAGTGGTTCATATCAAGCCCTTCTATTGGAAAATCTATTGAATCAATAAGTTTTCCACTAAAACTTTCTGTTTGCGAAAAGCGCTTCAGGTGAATAACCAGTATTTTCGGAAATTTATTAATTGAGTATGATTTAATCCATCGTCTTCGTTCCTTACATTTCGAATAAGTTGGTTTCTTATCACCGTCGAGTGTTTCTTTTCTTGTAAACGAATCTAAACATTGTGAAAGTCGTAATTGACCAGTTCTTTGTGGTATCGGAAGGTATAAATCCCAAAAAGGATCGTAGGTAACTGAGCAGTGACCACAGAGTGTGCACTTGATTGTTGATTTTAATTGACCGACAAAGTTATCCATTATCTTGGAGTTGTCCATTCTCGCATATCTTAACCAAAATTCCTGTGCTTTCTCGATATCACTAAATTTGTCATCAATTTCTGTTAATATGGGCTTTGGTTTTTCATATACCTTGTTGACATCTTCGTGAAGTCCTGCTAATAGGTAACGAAGAGACTCATGTGCCTCATGTTGAGTGTATCCCATGAACCTTGAAGTAAATCGCTGAATCTTACTTTTCAATGATACTGTATTAACCACTCTGTCTGAACCGTCTTCAGATCAAAGCTCTTGAATAACTTCAGCAAATGCTTTAATTAGTGTTGCTTTCATGCTAGATATGTTTATGTTAATATCTCTTATGTATGCGTCATTCTTTAGATATTCTAATAGCCACCTTGTGTTTGATAGGCATTAGATAATACTATTCATGAAACATGTGTTACCAATATTTTTGAGGCCTTTGACACCCAAAGAATCTTGGGGAATACCCTTTATGGATCTCAGATTCTATGATTGTCTTTCTCACTTGATCGGCGTGATAAGGAATTTGAATTGATGATGTTTGCTACTGAATTGGATGTAGATATTACGGATTTGGAAACTGTTTTGGTTAGAGATAATCTATTGCGTATAAGAATCGCATCATTCTCTAGCATAGTCATCTTCTTCAGTATTCCTATGAATGGGACATCATCTGGCTGGTGGTTATCTGTATTTTTTAGTACACTGCCCCCAAAAGCTTGTTGGGGGCATAATTTATTAAATTGTCAACGCATGTATTATCAGAAGGCACACATTCTGAAGAAGAGAATGAAGATGTTAAATACGAATTTCGGAAAAAGGAAAGATCACATGTTTTAGGGTCTGTAATGTAGGAAAGTTTGAAAGCGGTAGAAGAATTACGTTTCTTATGATTAGGTTTCATAAAAAGTTCTTCTAGAGGCTTAGAACGGGGAAACGTACCGAGAAAAGATGAAGCGTTTCCTCTATGAATTGCAATACTTATTTGTTGTATAAAGAACAAAGTTGCTCTTGAATCATTGGTTTCTACTGATATTTTTTTACCGATTTCTTTAATGAATTTTAAAGCTTCATGACCGAAAACACCAGAGAATTCAATTGCTATAGGAATAAAAATGTAAATGTTCTCCAAATTTTTGTATTTATTGATTTTAAAAGTTTCGCCTTGTAAAGCTGCAGCGCCTGCGGAAGTAGATGTGGATCGGACATGGGACGGAGCCCAAGTGTCAGTGCAAGTGAAATCCCATATAACTGGTCTGCCGCGTTGCCATGGAATGAGGGTCATACCATCTGGACGTTTACCGTCGTCGCGGCAAGTACCTAACGGTTTCAACGAACAGGGAATCTTTGCAGATGCCATGCCTCGTTTGATTAGGTCATTTACTGCAGAATGACGTGCAAAACGGCCGGCACTTAATTTGCAGCTTAGGCCGTGTCTACCATATTCATCATCTCCGCACCGACAGCGATGTTTTACACAAATTTGACAACCTAAACGGAGACCAATAGAAATACGGAAACTTTCGTCATCTAAAAGCGTACCTAATGCGTTCAACCATGCTCCTGATTCCTTTGAAAATGCTGCATTCAAACGAGCCTTGTCTGGTAAATTGATAGCTTTCTGAAGCAGATTTTCTTTTTCAATAAAGGAATATCCCAGGATTTTTGAAAGGATTTATAATCATCGGGTACAACTTTGTTAGACTTTAATGACCAAATATTTTCTGCCTCCATTAATAAAGGGTCTTGTGTGTGGAAAAATATAGGCAGAATGTAATTAATGAAATTTTTTGAACTATTTAATCATGACAAAAAATTAGGAAGAGCTACTGAAACGATTGAGCGAATTCCTAAACCACCATATGAAACCGGTAGTGAAGCTTGTTTCCAAGAAAGGTCCTCTAATTTAATGTTAATTAATGACTCGAATGAATGACGAATGGCATTGTCAAAATTGATTAGGATATCATTATGTAACCAGGTCGGACTACATCTTAAGATATATGTTAATTTTGGAATTAATAGGCAATTCTTGAGAAGGTAATAAGCAATATGTGTCGGATAAACAGGATAAACGAGATGACATTATCTTGAAAAAGGTTAGTTTTTCATTGAAAACTGAGAGAAAAGATTTGTTAAATAAAGGAGCACCTAATAGGAATAAACTTTGTCTGTTGGTAATTGTTATGCCTGGTGCTTTAGAATTAAATTTATCAATGGTTAGATTATTTGGTGATTCTAAGAAAAATAACTCGCATTTGCTGAAATTGAGTTCAAGACCAATATCCTTGGAATTGTTCATTATATAGACAAGAGACTTGGACACGGAATTAGTATTACCACGTAAAGAACCATCATCAAGGTACCAAGCATTGAATTCCGTGTCAATGTTGCTAATAAGTTTGTGTATCGATATGCAAAAAAGGAGAGGTGTCAAAGGGTCCCCTTGTTGGACGCCTCTTTCCGAATAAATGATGTTTTCGCCAAATAAAAGATATGAAGGGAATCGATAACATTGATTGATGGAAGGAAAAATTTCAGGTAGAATATCTGCTACAAGTTTTAATAAATGATCGCGATGAATTGTATTGAAAGCATTTTCAAAATCAATTTTCAGTAGTAATATAACAAGAGAGTGAGAATAAATTGAGAATAATTTGACAGATTTTTTGAAAACTTGTTGCCAGGCAATAGTCACGAGAGCCCGCAGGGCTCGAGTGGCTATTGCCAAACGGCAACAAGTTTGAACAAAATCTGTCAAATTATTTTCTAATTTATGGAACTCTCTAGTTATATTTGACTAGATTATTTTTTGATTCACAAATTTTTACAATAAAAAAGATCAATAAAACTATCATAAAATTATTGAAAGATTTAATTTAATTAATTATTACAATATACGAAAATAACGTTGACACATTATGAATATATTAAAATAATTAACAATTTAAATTAGTACAATGAAAAACGCAATTATTGAAAATATTTCGAGACTCATTATTCATTGAGGATTTAGAATTGCTTGTTATATTAAGTGTTTCCTCCTGCGTATTTTCTCTAAGATTGTTTATTATCTTTAGTTTCTATAATCTTATTCGTTATTTCTTCATCAGAAAAGGTACTAAACCGATGATGTTCACTCATTGTATATATAACGTTGACTCAATTAGATAATTATTTTGACAACTATCTGACACTTGCTAGACAAATAAAAGCAACAGTGATTATTCCCGAGAATAATCACAAGAGCTTTATTCCCACTATAATAATGACATGATTGGTTGAAACTTACCCTTGTGTCAAATAAAGAAGCATTTCATTGGTTTTAAGAAACGTCAAAAAATAATCAGAAGAACTTTATTAACGTCTGGATGATTAGAGACGTAACGTCTTGCTGCATGTGCAACTGCTCCACAACCACCTTTCGACCCGAAACCAAATTGTAATGGACGAAGTAAATATCCTAATTTGTCTCTGATGTTTGAACAAATTATTTTCGCTACTAAACGAGGATAAACTGTACCAATAGCAATTGGTCTGATACCTCCTGCTTTTTTATTTAAAGCTAATAGTGACGCGCCGAATAAAATAGGACGAATATTGATGTTTACTGTGTCATTTAAAATAAAATTACATAATTTATACAAAGATGATAAGATATTTTTTCCTGAAGGGCCAGCACTGTAACTTATTAAATCTTATAGATGTGAAGGTCTTAAAGAGTCTAAACCACCAGCAGAACTTGTTTTAAAAGAGTTTATTGCGCTACTCACAAATTCTTCTGTTACAAAAAAAAAGGAATATGTTCCGAAATAAGAGTAGGGAACGTACTATTAAGTTTCTCTACAGGATGTTTCGATTTTAAAACTGTAGCTGCACTGACATCAGCAAAACTGTCATCTGAAGCTAATATTTTGATTGCGGATGTCAAGTCGCCGCCAGAAACTTTATTAATGACATTTTTAATTTTACTATTTTTTGATCAATTTATATTTTTCCGAACTGAGAAATTTCTATTTTGTTGATCAGAGAAATTTAAATGATGATCTATATTTTCAAAAGTTTTTAAATTATTCTTGATTATAGTAGAGAGAGATACTTTTTTATTAGAATTTTTAGAAGGAAGACTCAAAACATTATACGGAAAAAGCAATAGATTTTCCCAGGTAGTAATAGAATTTTGTCTTACGCATTCTTCAATCAGATTAGATAGCGTTGTGGCACAAAGAGCCCTTGAAGCTTTTGGGACTCTTCTTATTACTGATCTTTGGCTCTTCAATTTTGCCAACTTTATATGAAAATTCGTATCTTTTATATCCTTATTTTCAAAACTTTCTACTGTAATCGAACTTAAATGTTGTCTACCATGCGTCTTGTTTTGATGTAATTTTAGGCCTCGCTTCTTAAAAAATTTACCACAGATTTCGCACTTCACTGTGACTGACGCTGACATAAGGCTTATATCGTATAGAATTTGGAGTTATGCAGTCCAAAAAATTCTACCGTCCGCTTCACGTTGATAAATGTACATCCATTTTCTATTTCTGCTTATCTGTCACTCAAATTTATTGAATAAAATATAAAAAACTATTCTTTTTTCATATACTCCATTGTTATACAAAAAAGCTTATTATACGAAGTGAAAACGCGACTGAACCCACGAACTTAATAATTAAAAAATAATGAAATATTCAAAAATAAACTTGGAATTAAAACTTTTTGTTTATGACATAAAACTTTTGGCAGATATATTATGGAAGAGTTCAGTGGTGCACCAAATTTTTTTTAGGGGGCATCACTGAGGAAATTTAATACCAACTTATGTTTTTTTATATGAGACTCCGGATATATTTTCACATATTTCGTTTCCATTTTTAATTATCTTTCATCTGATATAACATTTGACACATCTATTTTCAGTGGTTGCAGCTACAGGGCGAATGAAATGTTTGCAGTTGACATCAAGTTAAAGACACTTAAAAATGAAACACCCAGTAACGCAATTTAACATTTTATTAGGAGAAACTAATCCGTGACAGTTTTATTTGCCAAAAATAAAATCAATCAATTTAAAAAAATTGGAATAAAAAACTTATAATAAATGAACTTACAAACAATAATAAACAACGTAACAACTAGGAATAATTTAACAAAGAAAATTATAATAAAGGTTCAAAATGTTCTAATAATATTTGACATCTTTTTCTAAATGCTTAATGAATGATTTGTAGTCATTCTTTCCTACTGCCAAAGTTTGTTTTATAAATTTTATTTTTTAAAACTCCCCAAATAAAAAAATCAAGAGGATTTAATTGTGGCGAACGAGGAGGCCACCTAACAGGACCGATTATGAAATGTTTCCGTTAAATAATTTAGAAACGAACTCAGCATTATGAGCAGGTACTCTATCTTGTTATAAACAAAATGTATTCCTCTCACCCAAATATTCTTCTTCAAAAATTTGATTTAAATTTCTATATAAGATATCTATGTATCGGTCAGCTGTTAATTTATCATAAAATAAATGATAAACTAATTTATAATATTTGACAAAACAACTAAACTTAATACCGAATCTTCCTTGCCTCCTGATCCTCTGAACTAAGTGGGGATTTGAGTCATTTCAATACAATTGATTGTGTTGATTAAATATTCCTACACTGGATTTGAGAGCTTCATCACTAAATATTACCTTTGAGTAAAAATTTAGATTTTCGTTACATTGTCATATATACCACTCTGCAAATTGTATCCTTCTCAAATAATCGTTTGGGTATAATTTTTGTCGGACAAATCTTTGATAAGGTCTAAATTTATGTTGCTTTAAAATTCTCCCTGCACTTGTCTTTGGAATACCTATTTCCTTCTCAATTTGGCGTAAAGAAATTTTATGATATGCTTGTATATAATCCAACGTATTTACAACTCTTGCTTCATTATTTTTTCATACCAACGCCGTGGTTTTACAAAACATCCATAGTCTAATAAATTTGAATCAAGCTTTTTAAACATTCTCTTGTCTGGTTGCCTTCTTTCTGGATATCGTTGAAGATATAATTAGGACGCAGTAATAACATTCTTTTGGCATTCAATATATGCCAAATGCACTTCATATTTTTGATAATTTTTAAAATTCATCTTTTTGTCAACAATACGTTACGCCGTAAAAATAATTCTGACAGGTGACACAGGCTTTGTTTTCTTTTCCATGCTAACATTACCAAAACCTACTTGATGAAATGAACATTCTTACAAGATGAACAAAATGTCATTTTAGATTAAAAAAATGGAAGACAATATAATAATATACCGGGTCAAAAATAATTAGAAATGGAAACGAAAAAGGGAATAAGATACAGGATGTGCTATTTCGTGTTAATTTAATTTGCATGAAAATGGAATCAATACTTTACTGATTTACTTTTGATAAATAAAACTGCCAAAGATCCGAAGTATACTCATAATAAAATGTTAGAATGCGTTACTGAGTGATTCATTTATTATAACTTTCGTATTTTTGTCAAATTAATTCTAGTTGTTACGTTGTTTGTAAGTTTATTTTTTATAATTTTCATATTTTTGTAAAATGAATTTTTTTGTAAGTTTTTTATTCCTATTTTTTTGAATTGATTGATTTTATTTGTGACAAATAAAACTGTCACAGTTTACTTTCACCAAATAAAATGTTAAATTGTGTTACTAGGTGCTTCATTTTTAAGTGTCTTTAACGTGATGTCAACTGCAAACATTTTATTCGCCCTGTAGCTCCAACTACTGAAAATAGATATGTCGTATGTCATATCAGATGAAATATACTTAAAAATGGAAGCGAAATACGTTGAAATATATAGGGTGCCCCATATAAAAAAACATAAGTTGTTATTATATTTCCTTAGTGAGACCCCCTAAAAAAATGTTGGTGTGCCACTGAACTCTTCCATAATATATGTATCAAAAGGTTTTATACAGTTTATAAATATTTTTCCTTATAAAGAAGTTCTAGAACCCTGTCGTTTTCAACAATCGCCCTGTATCTCTCTAATGAAGGGACCTATTGAAGATCTAATTGGGCAATCGTTACTTTAATAAAAAAAGAAGTCATAACATTTTAATTACTTTTTTTCTATATCTTCTAGTTTGTGGTATATCCTGCAAAACATACCAATTTGGGACACACTGTACAAACTAAAATTCAGATTCGAAATGTAGACTAATGGAATGCTTTACTACCCTTTTTTATTATAAAAAGTATTTCAAATCAAGTTAATGTCTTTGCAGTTCATCATTTTAACCACTACTTTTAAGATAATCTCTCTTTTGATCGTAACTCAGTCATTTCCTTACGGGCCTTTTTCGCAAAAAGGAACTGTTGGTCATTAATTTCTACTAGATAAAACAACCGCAACGGCTGATTCTCGGAGTACATGGGCAAAGTTTTTCTAAGCGTTTTTTGATATTTTAAGCAGAAATAAAATTTTGTACGTTACCGAAACGTAATGAAATTTCAACAAGTTATTTGTGAATTAGAATTTATTCGGCTACTAAATAAAGGTTATCTCAAAAGTAATTTCGTTTTTTTATGAAAATGGATTGCCATTTTGTCATCTTAAATAAATATTTTGTTAAGTAATATATTGTGCATTCAAACCATTCGAATGATTCGATAAGTGTGCCGATCCATTTCTGATGTTGGCGATAAGTAAAGCGATTTGAACTTTTCCGACTGCTGCTCTTAATAATTCTTGTGTAGACAGGGATATCCTAATTCTAAGGTTTTTCAACCAAGAGATTCTGCGCCTTCCAGGTGTCCTTCTGCCTAAGACCTTCACCTGGAGTATCAACTGAAGCACAACACATTTCTTTTGATGACTTATTTTGTATCGCAGATATTCTAACTTGCGTTCTTTAATAATGTCCACTATTTCGGTATCCTTAAGGACCATTTCTAAAACTGTCTTGTTGGGTACGTAGTAAATCCTGGTGATTCTAAGAATTCGTATGTATAGCCACATTTCAAAGGCTTCACTATTCTTTGTGCATGCTTCCGTCAAGGTCCAGGACTCGGCACTATACAGTAGCATAAACCAGAGATTGCATTTAAGTAGTCTTAGTTTGGTTTGTTAATTGAGGTATCTAGTCTTAAATAGATTTTCCATCTCAACGAAAGTGGCTCTTGCTTTCTCTATGCGGGATTTCATTTCTATAGAACCCAAATATGAGTACTAAGTAACTCTTTCGGTTGGCCGGACTGTATGTTATGCTTACTAATAACCATGAACTTGGTTTTTTGTTATTGAGAGATAGTTCAGTACTCAGTGTTAAAGCTAACGACACGGTTAATCAGTTCTTGGAGACCTTTGAGGGAATTAGTGAACACAACGGTATCGTCCTCGTAATGTATATTGTTGAGCCTCTCTACGTTAACTAATACTCCAGCGTGGAACCATTTTAAGTATGTTCTCCAAGTACAGATTAAATGAAGTCGGAGACAAAATACAGCTTTGTCTGACACCACGTTTTATATTTATACCTTCTGAGTAGTCACCCTTCCCTCTGATACTTGATTTTGTGTTTTGAGTTTGTCGGATGCCAGTCTATCAGGCAGACGTATTTTATATATTTTCTCGCATTTGTTATATATCCGTTTATGAATTATTTTCAAAAATAAGCTGTCATCTTCGCTTTGTTTTACACTGTTTTTTTGGGATAGAGATAAATGTAAATTTCAAAAAGTTTTGAGGAATATCTCCGGTGTCGTAAATATGGTTAAATATTTTCGTTAGTTACTTTATCCCACCCTTCTCCAGCAATTTTATGAATTTTGCATGGACCTCGTCTGGTTCTTGAGCTTTTACATCCTTCATTTGTTTGGCGGTTTTGCAGACTTAGTCAGCGGTAATAGGTGGGCCCGTGTCTGCATTGATTAGGGGGCGACAGTTATCTCATTCTGGAATGGAGTGCTGATATATTAATTCCAGATGTTAATTTTTGTCGATGATGATATTGTGTTGTTCATTCAACAGGCGGACAACCATAGGTGTTTTGTATATACTACTCATTTCTTTCATCTTACGATGTATGTTGAAGCTATTAGGTTTTTTCATTTTCTTTCTCAACTTATTTCTGTTCTCCGTTAGCTTTTTTATCTATTTCCATTCCACTTTTTGATTTCATCTTACTCGCCGCCGCTCTCACATTATTTAACAATGCTTTTCTAGGTCTTAGCTGCAATACTTTCCTTTGTTTTTCAATTCGTTGTATGTGGCTGAAGCATCTAAGGCAGTGGTGGGGAAACTTTTTTTAAGACGGGCCATTTGTAATAACTAGACAATCGTAGCGGGTCAAAGAATAATGCTTAATCGTTAAAAAAATTATGTGTTCTATGAACATAAACATATATTATTACATACACTTATTATTTTAATAGTAAAAAAGCAAAAGTTAAGAAAATTATAAGCACAAAATATAATATGAGTTTAGTGTAGTTCTTGGTGTGGAGTATTATCACTTTATTTTCTGGTGTCATTACTGGTTGATGGTGCATGAGAAAAATGAAATTGACACTGTTTCATCAAAATTTCATCATAGTCCGGTTCCATTTGCGAGGCAGAAATTCTTAAAACTGATGAAAGGTGCTCATCTGTAATTCTGTTTCTTAAAGAAGTTTTCTTAAGCTCCATTGATGAAAAGATTTGTTCGCATATACAGGGTGTCCCAGGACTAATGGGAAAAAAGTCGGGAGCGTATAATATGAGCTAAAATAATGTTAGTACTTCATATAAACTTTTACTATGCAGGCCCTCGTTTTCGAGTTATAGGCCTCCAAAGTTTTAATTTTGAATTTGGTTTTTATTTTTATTTTTTGTACTAGTTATTTGATATTTATAAAATTTACGGCAAAGCTATAATGTAAGTGTATGCTTATTTTGGTAAGGTAAACAGATTTACAGTAGTGCATTGAAGCCAGGGACGGACTACTCGCAATGGTTAGTGATCCAAAAATGTTGCAGGTATGGCACACCCTGTATGAAATTATCGAAATTCACTTCCCCACACATTAAGCTAACGAAAAGGTACTCTTGTTGGAATTCGATAAAATAAGCCGTTTGGCTAATATTTACAGTTTTATTAATGCACTACGTACAAATCTACCTAACTAACTTATTAATACGATGTCCAGAATTTACTTGCTTTTAATCAAAATTACGAACACATTATTAAACCATTAGGAAAACCTCAAAAAGCACAAGTTATAAAACATTAGACTAAAACTAATTCCTAAACAACAACAAAAACTAACGTTATTCTAATAAATGTTCAATATGAGCTCCTCCCACTTCCACGCACATTCTAAGTCTACGAAGGTTGTTTCTTTGCACTTGAAAGAGCATTTTCACACTATTTCTAATAACATTGCAGTGTAACACAATTCTGTCTATTAAATCTTGCCTTGTTTGCACAGGTGTTGCGTATACCTTACTTTTGAGATAACCCTAGAGAAAGAAATCCATAGGATTAACGTCTCCTGATCGCGGTGGCCATTGAAAAGGGCCTCCACGACCAATCCATCTATTAGGAAGCCTTGTGTGTAAATGCTGTCGTACATCTAAACTGAAATGAGGAGGGGCCCCATCATGCATGAACCATAAATTCCTACGAGTTTGTAGTAGCACATCATCAAACAGGTTCCATAACTCATTTTGCAAAAAACTCCAAATATCTCTGACCGGTCAAAGTACCGTCAATAAAGTATGGCTGTATCAAATTATTGCCAACTATTCCTGCCAAACATTAACCATGAATCTATGCTGGATCCTAGTTTGGATAATGCCATGTGGATTCACATCATCCCATAAATGCATATTATGAGAATTTATGATTCCATCTCTGGTGAAACCCGGTTCGTTCGTAAAGAGAACGTTACTAATAAATGTGTTGTCTGCTTGTTGTTGTCGCAGAAACCACTGGCTATACTCAAGTCGAGCAGGATAATCAGCCACTGTCATACGGTGTACTTTTTTCATGTGAAAAGGATATAACAGCTGTTCTTTTAGGACGCGATGAACAACTGATTTCGAGACGTTATGTTCTCTTGATAATTTTCTAAAACTCGATGGTTCATTATCAACTGCATTTAACAAGTCTTGTTCAACTGCCACAGTACGTATGCTTCGTACTGGACCTTCTCCAGCTTTTTCTGGCGAAAATCTTCCTATAATTTAAAATTTTGTTTTGTATACATGGAAAATTAGATTTACTTATTCATACCTGTTTCTCGTAACCTGAGATCAATACGCCCAAACATTCGTCTGTCTGGCAATGCTCTGTTTGCAAAATGTTTTTCATAAAGCCTTTAGGCCTCTAAACAGTTTCGAGAAGCCAGTCCATACATTAGATGTTTATCTGCGTACTCAATAAAAGCGAATTCTGCTATTGTAACTGTTAAATTAAGGACTTATGAATTATTGACAAGTACTGACGGTAAAAACACTTATAAAAAGTTTTTACCAACTTTCCAATTAATAAGTCGTTAATGTTTTTCATCTTCTGCTATCGTTAAATTATTTTTTTGTAGTACTCTAGGTAAATTTTGGACATCTATTAAAAGTTAGTTTTACCTCGTTGTGTACTTATAAAAATGGTGAATGCGTAAACTGGTACGTAGTGCATTAATAAAACTGTAAATATTAGCCAAACGGCTTATTTTATCGAATTCCAACAAGAGTACCTTTTCGTTAGCTTAATGTGTGGGGAAGTGAATTTCGATAATTTCATACAGGGTGTGTCATACCTGCAAAATTTTTGGATCACTAACCATAGCGAGTAGTCCGTCCCTGGCTTCAATGCACTACTGTAAATCTGTTTACCTTACCAAAATAAACATACACATACATTATAGCTTTGCCGTAAATTTTATAAAGATCAAATAACTAGTACAAAAAATACAAATAAAAACCAAATTCAAAATTAAAACTTTGAAGGCCTATTACTCGAAAACGAGGGCCTGCATAGTAAAAGTTTATATGAAGTACTAACATTATTTTAGCTCAGATTATACGCTCCTGACTTTTTTCCCATTAGTCCCGGGACACCCTGTATAAGATGAGCCGAACATTGTCATTATCTTCATTGCATGAGTAATTAGATTTCGGAAATTATCTGGACTCAAATTTTTATAAAATTCTAGTAATGGTACTGTATGAAAAGTTTGTTTCAGGAGAGTATTACTTTTCAGTTCTATTAACTCAAGTTGAAATTTTGCATCAACTTCTTCGTAATTAACATCGAGTGGGGTCGCAAAAATACTAAACTCTGGTTCCATTTTTCTAAAGTCCTGAAATCTCCTTCCAAATTCTGAAGTAGTTTTCTCAAATTAATTTCGTATTTTTTAATCTTATTGTTTGATATTGTGTATTTTAAAGATTGTATTCTTGGAAAATGAGAAAAATCAGATTTAGAGATCTGATTAGCAAATAATAATAACTGTAATTTGAAACTTTTCAGGTATTGCCAAATATCGTGAAGAAACTGATTTTTCCTTTGCAATTTGAGATTAAGTTTATTCATGTGTACGAGGAGGTCTGTCAATAAAGCGAAATCAGAAAGCCACCTTTCGTTTTCTAAGACGTCAAATTGATTATAAATGTCTTTATCAAGAAGAAAATTCACAATATCGTCTTTTAAATCCCAAATTCTTTCAAATACTTTTCCAGCACTTGACCCACGAACTTTTGAATAATACAGGATATCGGAATGCTCAGCATGTACGGACTCCAAAAACTATTGAAACTGGCGATGTAATAATCCTCTGGAACGAATCATATTTACTAGTTTTACAATATTAAGTATATGGTCAATATCTAAAGCCGATTTACAGAGAGCATCCTGATGTATAAGGCAATGCAAAAAAACAACATCATTATCCGGATACTTAGAATTAAATTTCCCAACAAATCCTTGATTGATTCCAACCATATTAGGAGCACCATCTGTAGATTACACAACTTATCAATAGGTAAACGAAGTTTATCGATGCAATTTTCAAATTCACAAAATATATCGGCACCAGGCGTTGTTCCTTTTATTGACTGTAGCCCTGCAAGTTCTTCTGTAATTTCAAAGTGGGCGTTGATTCCTGTTACAAATATGAGTAATTGCGCAGTATCGCTGATATCTGTACTTTCATCCATGGTAATTGAATAAAAAAGAAATTTTTGAGTTTTTGTAGTCAGTTGCGAAATTAGATTTTTATCAATATTTTCAAATCTCTCGGTGATTGTTCTTCTTGAGAGAGACAGTGACTGAAAATCATTTTTCTTTTCAGGGCACATAATATCGCACACATCTATCATGCACTGCTTTATAAATTCACCATCTGAAAATGCTTTATTATATTTAGCAATATTATAAGCCAACACATAACTGGCTTTCGTAGCGCATCTTTGAGTATGATTAGCTCTCCGAAATAATTGTTGTTGACTTGATAAATTTTTTATTAAATCCTTCGATTTAATTTTTTTCACCTCCTCACTTAACGATGAGAAAGAGTGGTGCCCATGTTTGCTCTTGAAATGGCGTTGAATGTTATATTCTTTTAAAACTACAACAGTTGTATTGCAAAGTAAGCACACAGGTTTTTCTTTAAATAAAGTAAAGAAATATTTCCACGTCCATTCTTCTTTAAAAACTCGACATTTAAATCCACTTTTGTGCGCGGGTGTTTGTTGAGGCAGTGGGAGTTTCGGGAATTACACAAACAATTACTCGAGTCACAGCAGGTCGTTGCAGATGACTGACTAAGTCGCTAACTAACTGATCTTCGGGCTGCCTCGCTTGTATTTATACCTACCTGCAAGGATTGTTCGGGAATTGGATTTTTCCGGTTCTTTCGAGAAAACAGAACAATGAATCGAAAATGCGAGAGTGTCTGGAAGTTTCGAGTGAAGATGAGTCATCTGTTTAGGTCGGATGGATTTGTCCAGAATACTATTGTGTTTTGAATATCGCCGCAGGTAGTTTTAATGCGGGTCATCACATTACGAAGTAAGAACGCGTTCAAACATTCTCACGACGGCACTCTTGACCAGGCCGGATTAAACCTTTCCGCGGGCCGGACGGCTCGCGGGCCGTAGTTTCCCCATCACTCCAATTTTTTTTTCTATTGGTCCCAACTTAGAATTTTATCTGTGTATTCCTAGTTTTATTTCGCCTGATGATATTTCCAAATATCATCTCTGGTGCCTTTGATTATTACTCAAATTTATTTGTCATTGTCCACTGTTCTGTCATATATGTAAGTATCGGTGTTACTATTCTTCTATAAACCTAATTAATCTAGATAGGTATTTCTCTATTCCCGAGGAACATATTTTTATATTGTTACACAGACACTTTGTTCTAGTTGCCAACGTTTCCTTTCAAGTATTCCATTATTGTTCTCATTCTTTATTTCCTTCTGTAATTCATTGACAAGTAGTCTTTATTTCCTTTCCCGTACTTAATGTCTCATGTAATTCTCATTACACATTCTCATTACTCTTTGTTGTATAAATAGTCAAATATCCATTTCCGTTGTTTCACAATTCTGATAGTAGGGGTTCGTTTCTTTTAGACACAAAATTAATTGACCCGGTATCACCGTCGAAAATACTATAAGCGTTATTGGGAGATTTGTTACTCTGACAATTTCTTTGTAGATAGGAAACCGTCGATAGCGAGGAAGTTGTTCATTACATCTGCACTGCAGGTAGTGAAGGAAGCGAAGTTTAAATAAATCCGATCCCTCATGCTCTATTTCCACTCTCCATGAATATGTGTATGAATATTTATGGTCAGTGCATATTAAAGTAGCGAATCAGTGCTTCTAACTAATGCATCATGTGAAATCGTTAGGGTTTTCTTATTTTGTATCTTAATATATAATTTCGTGAAGATGAGTACCAGAATCCACATTTATAGCAAATTATTATTGAACGATTAATTCTACGGGAGTGAGAGAAAAGTATGGAAGCGTATAATTTTCTTATACTCGGATAATTACAGTTGTATGTGCAGCGAGTTTGACGAAAATTCACTAGTTACATTACATTAGCTTCATTCATACAAACATCAAATGAAGCATTTTCTAGCATTATTCTCAATGTCATGCTTTTACAGAATGCCACTTTAAACCTGGTTTCTTAAGAATAGGAAAAAACCTAAGGCAATCGAAATCCTACTCTGAAATATTTACAAACATGGAATAAATTGTGTGGAGAAATAATTGTTGAAAAAACAATTATCTGAATACAAAACGGATGAATAACCTACGGCAATGGAAATAAATGGTACAAGAGTAACTTATCGCCATCGTCTTCAGCCTTTATCGATCCACTTCAGTATGAAGGCGTCTCTTAGATGCTTCCATATTTTCTGTAATTCTTCTCCATTCCACTTACAAGATGAGATTGCCATCTTTCAAGCGACAGTGTGGTCTCGTCCTCGGTATTTTTCTTTCTCACGGTATCCAAAATGGAGCTTTGATGGTCCATCCATTCTTCTGTCAAGGGGCCCAGGCCAATTCCACTTTAATTTCATTGTTCTACAAATTACATCAGTAATTTTTCTCTCTTATCCATGTGTTTTGCTTTCTACCTATACGGATGACTCCTAACATGCATCTGTCCATGCTTCTCTGAAGTTCTTGCACAGTTTGGCTCGTTAGTGTCCAATATATGTCCAAAAAGCTTTCGACTCCGTATGGCTCGAGGGGCTGTTCTATAAACTAATTAAACTGAAAGTTCCAGATTATTTAACAAAAATAATACATTCATATTTATCAAACAGGCCATTTTTTGCAAAAATCTATGATCACTTAGCAGATCCGTATAAAATCCAAGCTGGAGTACCACAAGGCTCTATTCTATCACCTTTGTTATACTCCCTATTTGTCCCAACATCCCCAAAATTACTAACTGCAATGTACGCTGACGATACTTGTTTTGTAGCATCAGCAAATAATCTAGAGCAAGCACTTAACACTGTACAAACACGAAAATCAGACCTTATTTCAATGAACACAAACTAGCTATTAATGAATTCAAAACAGAGAATTTATTACTCAGGAGAATAGCTAGAAAGGCCGATCCATTACAATCTCAGCTTTGCGTAAACGGGAATTACCTTGCCCCAAGCAATACCTTAAAATATTTTGGGTACACAATGCAAGGTAATACCACTGCAAACGCGCACATCTCGCAACAAATACAAAAAGCTAATGTTTTAAATGAAACTTACTGTTTCTAGTTATTTCCACAATTTATTGATAAAATGTTGAAAATTATAAAAAATTGACAATTGTTTCAATATTACCTAAATATCATCGTCAGAATTATTTTTGGCTAGTCCAAGAAGGGGTAGGTACCTTAATATATGTTAATAAGAAAAAGAAGATATATTACAAATATTAAAGCTTAGATATTATCAGCCCTTTGGGGATATCCTGGATATCATTTTTCCCAATTAAGATCAGTATAACTGTGCAATGATATAGAAAACCAGGAAAACTATATCTGCTGATCTTTACAATTATCACTTAAGAAGACAGTTTAAAAGTGGAGAACTTCCTAGATTTATCTGTTCATTGACGACTTCATATTGTGGGTTTCTTAAGTATATTCTAATTTCCAATTATTCAGGAAATCCAGTTCTTGTTTCTTATCACAAATATGTAGTACTTCTAGTTCTTTGTTATGTGTCAATGAATGAGTGGTGTCAAGTATATGTCTGGCGTAGTGGGATTTATCTGGTTGTTTTAATCTGTATGCGCGTCAGTGTTCACTATATCGGATTTCAAAATTTCTAAGGGTCTGACCCAAATAGACAGCATTACATTCTGGACATTTAAGTTTATATATACCAGATTTCTTTAATGGTGATATTTTTGTTTTTACATTTAACAATTTTGTACTTATGTTACTTTCTGTTTTTAAAGAAATATTTCCTGCATATATAATGGTTTTATAAGTTTTAATTTCTTTAGTTTTAGGAAATATTAGTTGTAATACCACTTTTTCCTCTTTTTTATTAATTAGTTTATTTATCGTATGTAATGGGTAACCGTTGGATGTTGCTATTTGTTTAATTTTGTTTATCTCTCTATCAAAATTACGTTTGTTCATAGGAACTGAAAATGCTCTATGTATCATTGAATTATATGCCGCTAGTTTATGTGACATGGGATGATTGGAACTGAATGGAATAGTCACATCAGTGTGTGTCGGTTTTCGGTGAAACGAATAATCAAGTACATTATTAACTCTTTGAATTTTCAAATCAAGAAAAATTGAATGAACTATTTTCTTCGACTTCTAATGTAAATTTAATTTTTGGGTGTAAATTATTGATGTGGTTGAAAAATATATCTAATTGTCGTTCACTACCCATAAAACAAGCTAATATGTCATCTACATATCTATACCAAAATAAAACATTTTATGAAATATTACTTTCAAAGATTTTTCTTTCTAAACTGTCCATAAAAATGTTCGCCAAAATTGACGATATAGGGCTTTCCATTGGTAAAGCTTCATTTTGAATATATATCTTATTGTCAAAAGTGAAATAATTCTGATTAATACATACATCAAATAAATTGAGTATATCTGATATTATTTCTGGATTAATATTTTTATCTTCTAGTAACTTCCTTACAAGTATTAGACATTCTTTAGGATTAATTTTAGTGAGCATATTGGTAACATCAAATGAAATAAACTTAGAGTTATCTTGGAAGTTGAATTCTTTTAATTTTTTGATCAGTTCCATTGAATTTCTAATTGAATATTTGGATGTATATCCGTAACTATTAAGTATATTATTAAGTTTCTCAGCCAATATATTATTAGGAGTATTAACATAAGGAACTACAGGTCTAATTGGTTTCGTTATTATATGTAATTTAACGGTTCCATATAATTGTGGAGAATGAGGATTCTTATTAATGATGGACCTCTTTTCGTAATCACTGGAAAGATAATTTTAATTATTAACAATATCTCTAACATTATTAGAAAACTTTTTTGTTGGGTCTTCTCTAAGAACTTTTACATCGCTGGATTATATAAAAAACGTTACAAAGCATCACAAAACATTTGATTTAACCAAGAATGCCTTATGAAAAAGGTAATGCTAAATTATGTGAATATAAAATGACATACTAAAACACCTCAAGCACAAAAAGTTGTAAAATGTGCTCAACGAGTTTGGCTTAAAGAAAAATGTGAAAAATAGTTCAAAATAAGGGACTCCTTAGACAACTACATAAAAGTTGTACATTCTGTGCTCACGTTCCAACTACATCCAGTAGAATTTGACTGTTTAGATGACAAAATCAGAGAAAGTGTCAACACGATGAACCACAAGAAATTTAAGAAACAAGAACAAAAACTACAGAAACTTGAACACCACAGAACATAGAATTCAATACTATACACATCATGAAACTGTAAGTAATTACATACCAACACACTTTGCACCACGATTTGAAAACCATTCAGACACTAATTTTACAGATAGTGGAATAGAACTTTTAAATAAAGGTTTATAGTACAGCATACCACCAAAATTTACGAATAATGTTAAACAGATAATGGCTACAGAGTCAGAAATAGCTTTAAAATCTAATTCAAATAATTTTCTTTATGAAAAACTAAAAATTGCCAATTTAGTTAAAAATATTGAACCTTCAAAAGTTAAACGTCAAACAAAAAAATACATTACAGTTTTAAACTCAATAAAAAAGAAAGTAGAAGATAATAACCTAACAGTTACAAAATCTGACAAGGGAACGCCACTGTCATATTGACAACTAATGATTATAATTCAAAGATATATAACTTTATAGAATCGAGCGATGTATAAGTTTTTAGAGAAGGCCCAACAAAAAAGTTTTCTAATAATGTTAGAGATATTGTTAATAATTCAAATTAGGTCCATCATCAATAATTCAAAGAGGTCCATCATAAATAAGAATAATCATTCTCCACAATTATATGGAACCGTTAAATTACATAAAATAACGAAACCAATTAGACCTGTAGTTTCTTATCTTAATACTACTAATAATAAATTGGCAAATAAACTCAAAAATATACTTAATAGTTACGGAAATACCTCTAAATATTTAATTAGAAATTCTATGGTACTGATCCAAAAATTAAAAGCATTCAACTTGCAAGATAACTCTAAGCTTATTTCATTTGATGTTACCAATATGTTCACTAAAATTACTCTCAAAGAATGTCTAATACTTGTGAGAAAGTTACGAGGAGATTAAAATATTAATCCAGGAATAATATCAGATATATTTAATTTATTTGATGTATGTATTAATCAGAATTATTTCACAATAAGATATATATTCAAAATGAAGGTTTACCAATGGGAAGCCCTATATCGCCAATTTTGGCAAACATTTTTATGGACAGTTTAGAAAGAAAAATCTTTGAAAGTAATATTTCAAAAAATGTTTTATTTCGGAATAGATATGTAGATGATATATAAGCTTGCTTTATGGGTAGTGACAATTAGATATATTTTTCGACCACAATAATAATTTACACCCCAAAATTAAATTTACATTAGAAGTTGAAGAAAATCGTTCAAACAATTTTCTTGATTTAAAAATTCAAAGAGTTAATAATGTACTTGATTATTCGATTCAGCGAAAACCAACACACACTGATGTGACTATTCCATATAGTTCCAATCATCCCATGTCACATAATTCAGTGATACATAGAGCATTTTCAGTTCCTATGAACAAATGTAATTTTGATAGAGAGATAAACAAAATTAAACAAATAGCAACATCCAACGGTTACCACAATAAATACAACGATTTATTTTAAAACAGAAAGTAACATAAGTACAAAATTGTTAAATGTAAAAACAAAAATATCACCAATAAAGAAATCTGGTATATATAAACTTAAATGTCCAGAATGTAATGCTGTCTATTTGGGTCAGACCCTTAGAAATTTCGAAATCCGATACAGTGAACACTGACGAGCATACAGATTCAAACAACCAGATAAATCCCACTACGCTAGACATCTACTTGACACCAATCAATCATTGACACCTAACACAGAACTAGAAGTACTACATATTTGTGATAAGAAACTAGAACTGGATTTCCTTGAAGAATTGGAAATTCGAAGACACTTAGGAAACCGACAATACGAAGTCGTCAATGAATAGATAAATATAGGGAGTTCTCCACGTTTAAACTGTCCAGCCAAAAATAATTAAACATCAGGTAGGCATCAAATGAAATGTAACTTCTGTCATTCTGACGATGATATTTAGGTAATATCAAAACAATTGTCAATTTTTTTGAATTTTTAACATTTTTTCATTATATTGTGGAGTTAATTAGAAACAGTAAGTTTCATTTAAAACACTAATATGAGTAGATTCCACAAAGTAAGGGTCGAGACAATTAATTTCACAAAAAGCCAAGATTGCAATGTGTCGACTATATCCACTCATACGTAAACAGAGTAATCTCACAAGTCAAAACAAAATTTTAATATATAAACAAATTATAAGACCCATACTCACTTACGCTGCACCAATATACTACACGGGTACCAAACATAACTTTCACTCCCTACAGGTGATACAAAACAAGTGTTTCAGAATGACATGCATTCATAATACGGTTTACCGCAAATTACCTAAAACTTTTTGGTTAGGTGACAAGGCGAATATACCCACTATCAAAGACTTTATAAACACAAAATACATATTATAACATCATTAGCTGTCTTCGATCTGTTTATAACGTTCGTTCAATCCTTATCATCTGGACGATTCTATTGTAATTACACGGAGAGGCTGAGCGATTCTACTAATTGGTTCATTTTCTTAGAGCCACAGATAGTTGGTCACAAGAGTAATACCTCAGAGATACTCCCTGGACAGTCTCTGGAAAAGTGGCGGTTTTGGTGGCTATACGAGCCGAAACCGAAATGCAGTATAAAGTCAATAGATTATTTCGACCAATGAAGAAGATGCTAATTTTACTGAATACATTCCATATGCGACCTATTACTCTAGTCGCAGCTATGGATTGAGTGTATGTCCCAAGCAAAACTCAACTAAACATATCATAGATCTCTCTAATTGATATATCGTCTTCGGCCATCTCCAATCGAAGAGATCAACATGGTTTTGTTCTTGGAAAATAATAGGACATTTCAGAAGTAATTATAAGGGTTGAATCGAAACCTGGGGTCAGATTTGGTTCCTCGCTTCAAAAAATATCGTTATGCACGAAATGTACAATATTTTTTGGTGTTTTCTCTTCAGTTGCACTCTTTTGTAGGTACTGTTCCTACTATCGAAGACAGAGTCAAATTTTTATTTCTCTTCTCTAAATTACACTAATTTGGAATTATGAGGTATATCCCATTATTTTCAGTGTCCTTATACTACAAGCTCATAAGCAACAAGGCAATATCAATTAAATATTAAGGCAAGATAGAAGACACAGTCTGTTGAGATAGAGCCAATCAAAGATTCAGCCAACATAGGCAATATCGCAGACCTAGTCGTCTGAATAAAATAGAATATCGAGATTCAATTACCGGTATTCCCATGGAAAAACATGGAAAAACAGGTTTTCCATATTTAGAAGAAATTTTGAAGGATAAGGGTGCTACTTTGAGATGGCTCGTATATGGAAATAAAATTATTCACGATTAATTAACCCCATAAAAGATATTGTTTTTTGCACTTTTAGATTTGTGGAGATTAAGAAATTTTGAAGTCTGATTCAGCGCAAAAATTACTCCAAAAATGACTTTTGAAGAACAATTAGACCCGTGTTATTGTCATACAATTATTTTTAACTACTTTACATGTTCTTATTTTAGTTCAGAGCAACTACTACACATTTTCAATATCAACTTCTCATTATTTTGAGATACTAGATGTATCTCAAAATAATTCATGGAAATCTTAAGAAATATATTGACCTTCCACCCTTAAGAATAGCTTCCCTGCTTTTGTGTGGCTTTTATACACGCATTTCCTGACCTATTTTCTAATTAGTATCTGAAGAAAAAACTTAAAAATAATGATCTTCCACTTCTATGAACCAAAAGAATAAATTTTTAAAATTCAAATGAATTTGCTTTGACGGAAGTAGAGCGCCATTGCTTTACAAACACTTTTAACTTTTAATATTCTCATTTGTCTTCAGTGATCGTATATTTCCAATTAGAATCAACGTTTTCTCGTTCTTTGCAGTCATTAAAAATAAGCCGAATTTTGAATAATTGAAATAGCCTTCAAGCAAGGACGAAACAAAAGTGGATATTAAGATTTAATGCCCGAGACTGAAGGCAAATGTTTCGAGAGTATCGTTTTATAAACAGCTGTCAATATTTATTGATAGTATCTGGATTTGGGAGATATCTTTTTGTAGAAAAAGTTTTATATCGAATAATTTTGTTCGGGTCAATAATTTGAGTAACAACAGGAAAAAATTAAATTAATTGATACTATTAGTCAATAGTATAATTTGAATGCAATATTTGTTAAAAATGTCCAATCTGTAAACTGTAGATTCAGCCTAATATGTCCTTTGTAGCAGATTTCCAAGATAAAAGTGTTTGAATTTAATTTTTTATTTTGCAATATATTTTTTCAATAGTTTTTAGAAAATAGGTAGTTTTGTGTTTTTCGAATGAGGACTACGAATTTGGAGTTACTAATAGAAGGTCTTGGTGGCACTTTGTTGCTTTAGTGATTCAAAATGTTTAATTTAACATAAAAAATCACTTAGATTCGTGTAACTCGATCTTACAAAGATCAATGCAATTCGCATCAATTTAGCCATAGTCGGTCTTTTACGTCTCAAGAGTCAATACAGTGCTACAAAAACTGTCACTAAAGATGATGAAATTTCATTTCGAGTCCCTTGATTCGATTCTTTTCACTTATGAGGCAATATTTGGAAGATGAGTAATTTTCATATGGAAAACACCCATTTGTAAGATTCTGATAATTACTCGTTTGGAACTGCAAAAGCATTTAAATTCTTGTCTACAACGAATACTTTCACACACTTCTCTTATGTTGACACTCGAACGGCTTATTTTTGGACGAGTGCCTTGATGCAGTCTGCCTGAAGTTTCTGATTTCTCTTTTCACAATTGACAAAGTTAAAACACTATTAATATGGACCACTTTCGCACTTTCATTACTTTTGAAATATTGTTCAACTTCAACTTGTTTCGAACTTTTGATTTTTACTAAGTCTAAACTATCAGCTGTCAAAACGTTTTTAAATTATAGAAAACACGGAATCACTTCAAACTACGCGGTTAAACCGACAATACAGGACAGATTGTCTTACCCCTGGTTTTCACTGATCTGTTATTCATTAAAATACGGAATACGTTGGAAAACAAACACTGAAGTTTGGGTAGTCCAGGAGGAATCGGCGCATGAGTACCGAAAACAATTCCACCTCAATTTTTTTATGCGATCCTCTTTAAATTTTTTAACTATCTGTTAAGAATATTATTAACTATTGTATAAAGAATTAAAAAAATATTATCTATAATTTATTTTTTTTAATATATTTTCCATGGATCAAAAGTACCCAAATTTGAGATTTTTCGAACCTTTAAAAATTCATATCTTTAAAAAAATTAACTTTATCGTAAAAATCATAGGACTTTTTTCATTTGTATTTCGATAAAGAATATAAAGAAATTGTCCGGTTGAAAAATAACAATTCCTTCCAATTGTTTAAACAATATGGCACGGGGTTGCCCCATGGTAACATGCAGTTATATCATCAGTATGGGAAGAGGGTCGCATAAAAAATTTGAGGTGGAATAGTTTTCGGTACTCATGCGTCGATTCGTCCTGGACTAAGGCATTGTTGTTTCAAGTTTTATTGTTTCTCAATTCGTTCCTTATTATTTTAAGTCCCCGTTAGAGAAAATAGAAACAAATTTTACTAATCGTCTCGACGGAATTTGGCTAGACGCCAACTGATTGAATTAGGCACCTCTCTCTTAAGCTGACAGGACCTACTAGGCAGAATAAATTCAGTTATATTGCATTATTTAGTACTAGTTTGTACCATTTTTAAAAAAACGTGGCGCTGCTAGCTTAATATTCAGCTAGCAGGACCACATTACAAAAAGTAAAACAAACGTAGCAATAAAAAAGACTGAATTTGTACTAATTTGTACCATAAAAAACTTGATATACTCAACTGCTTGAGACAATCTCTAACGGAATTCAAATATGTTATCCTCAGTAGTAAAGTGCCTCATTGCATGAACAGAATCAATAGTCATTTTTACTGAAGACACAAAATAATTTGTACCGTTAAATTATCAAGTTTCAAATTTTGTACTTTCCCTGTTGATTTGGAAACTATCCTGAACTACTATTAATCTCAAGAATGAAGTAAAGAATTAATCGTTACTCCTATATTAATAAAAGCAATATAATTTACACTGTGAAAATATAAAATTTCATATTTTGTACCGTTACTTCGGAAATTGTCATGTTGACTCCTACTTGTCCGTAATTTACAAAATGCCCAACTCTCTAAAAAGCGCTTTGGATCTATGTGATGATATTATAGAACATACTATTAATAATACATAAATTTCCTTTATGAATAATGGAAACTCTTCAAAACGACTTTTATATTCTATTTACTAAATACTGAATGCTATCAAATAGACGTTCAGTAAAGCTAGCACCCCCTCTTTTTCAAATAAAAAAACGAATGTTTAAATAATTTAGGACTCATTTTTAGCCAAAAATTTGAATTTGTACCCACACAGTTTTCCCTGAAAAAGGCTTTTTAATGTGAAGGTGCTGGCTTGAGTTGAGCCCCCCCCTTTACATAATCAAGTTTTAATACCATAACTTTAAACTTTGAATTTAGTACTAATTTGTACCTAGAAGCGTTTTATTATTATTATTTTATTTTGTTTATAAAAGTTGATAATTAATTAGAACACGTGTTTTATTAATATCCAAGTAAATCGTTCAAAAATTTTAAATTATCTGAATATTATTAATTTTCGAATATAGGACTAGGACTAATTCGTACCCACACAGTTTTTCATTAAAAAGGTTTTTTAATATGGAGTGTCTGCTTCACCTCACAGCCTGATGAAAGTTCAAAATGGAGTGAAATCTAAATAAAATCTTAAATGAAGTGTTTCGTGAAACGTGGGCACCTACCTTCTTCCCAAACTTTATTGTTTTGATATTATGTATTGATTTGCCCCTAATAATAAATATATTGATATAATTACAATAAGAAATCCATATTTGTCAGAGATAAAAAGCCTTGTTTTCAGAGAGGTCTTTTGCGGCAACCTAGGTAATCCTATTGACGAAACAAAAAAATTAAGTTTTCTTTCCCTAGTGCAAGTGTGTTATAAGGTGCAAATAGTTCAACGCGGTTAGAAGATAAGAATAGCATCGTACTGTTGTTATTTCTTATTACTTTTTTTGACTGCTTGACGACTTAGTAAAGATGTGCCTATATGTGTAGTATTCCGGATGGCTTTCAATTCTCATTGGATGAAATTATGAAAAACATTTTTTTATCACACTGTAGCAAAAACCAAAAGGTGCCAGTGTGGCGATATTTTTGGTTTTTCAGATGATACGCTCCTATTTCATAATAATTTTTGTATTTGCTGGAAAAATTTTAGCATGGATTTTTAGTATAAGCAGTGCAAAAAACGACAAGAGGGCTTATTTTAATTTTTGGTAGTTTCAGTGTAAGTCTGTGTTTAAAATATTCTTGAGCTCAAGCCAGCATCCCCCACATTAAAAACCCTTTTGCAGGGAAACTGTGAGGGACCACATTCTAATTTTTTGGGTACCTATTAGTCTTATATTCGAAAATTTTAGTTACTTTTGATAATTCCAAATTTTTAAAAAATTTACTTGGAAATCAATAAAACACATGGTCAAATTTATTATCATGTTTTATAAACAAAATAATATAATAATGAATAAATGATTTTGGATACAAATTATTCCTAAATTCAAAATTTAAAATTATGATGTTAAAATTAGATTTTGTAAAGGTAGTCAGTCGTGTGTTAGCCAGCACCCCTCACAGCAAAACCCCTTTTTCAGGAAAAACTGCGAGGGGACAAATTCTAATTTTTTGGGTACAAATTAGACCTATATTCGAAAATTAATAATATTTAGTTACTTTTGATAATTTCAAATTTTTTAACGATTTACTTACAAACTAATAAAACACGTGGTCTAATTTGTTATCATCTTTTATAAATTAAACAATATGATAATTAAAAAAAAAGCTTTTGGTTACAAATTAGTCCTAAATTCAAAGTGATGCTGTTAAATGTTGATTTTGTAAATGTTGGGGAAAACTGTGAGGGTACAAATTCTACAAGTTTTTTTATACAAATTAGTTCTATTTTCGACAATTAATAACCTTTAGTTACTTTTGATAATTTCGAATTTTTTAACGATTTACTTGGAAATTAATAAAACACATGGTCTAATTTGTTATCATCTTTTATAAACAAAATAATATAATAATCAAAAAACGATTTTTGGTACACATTAGTCCAAAATAAATTTAACTTTCAAAGTTATGCTGTTAAAATTTGATTTTGTTAGGGGGGAGGGGTGCTAGCTTCAGCACCCCCTCATTAAAAACACTCTGTGAGGGAAGACTGTGAGGGTAGAAATTCTAATCTTTGGGTACAAATTAGTTCTAGAATCAAAGTTTAAATTTATGTTACTAACATTTGATTTTGTTAAACCTTAAATAGCGGCTTTTCCGAAAAACTCAGTCTTAGGGCTAAATTATACATTGGTTTTTTAGGCTTATTTCAGAATGAAATAGGGCTATTGTAGTGAGTAGCATGATGCGAGTTCGGAAAAATTTCAATGCAGTTTTTGGTTTTGGTGTTCCTAGATGCCAAAATTATCCCCGTTCCATATATATATATATATATATATATATATATATATATATATATATATATATATATATATATATTGAACCAGATATCTTAGATAATAAGAGAATTAGTATTATAAAAATATGTTACTAGTATGAAATATATATGAAAATAACATAATTTAAGAAAACAAGTAAAAAGGAAACACTTTTCTTAATTTAAACAACATATCAAATAAAGATATATTAAATAACAGCCTATAACAATATAAAAAATAAGGAATTACCTCAATGATAACATAAAATATAGATATTACCTAACCAATGTAATGATGTAAATAAAGTTGCCTAAGACGAAGATTATTTTTCATAACATAATCAGCTGTTCATCTGAAATGAAAACAAATATTACTATAGTTAATTCATTATAATCATTAATTTAAGAATAAGAACAAATATAAATATTGAATAGAATATAATCCAATAGATTTCATAGATAAACAAATAATAACATATAGACAAATAACATAAGAGAATTTATATTTATAATTAATATGAGTGTAACAAGAATATACTATCAATAATAATATTGAATGTTGTACCATGTAAGTGTATCTAAGTATAACCAATTTTAATGTATTTGTATGTATGAAATTTTTTGATAAGTGATAGAAGTTTCAATTATCTGATTACAAAAGACAATATCTTATTGGCTATAAAAGATGACAGAACAAACTGTGAATCAATAAATAAACTTTGGAATAGTGACCTGGAAAAGAACAAAAGACTGTTTTGTTGAAAAAAGTCGAAAATCGAGGGGACGCTTAAGAGGAGAACGGAAGCTGGTGTTAGGAAGCGAGGAGTGTATGTGATAGTTTTCCTGAAATTTAAAGATATTCCCGGTTTAAGACATTTAAACTCCTAAAGTACTATTAAATACAATATTAGAAATACTTACAGTCAATTGTAACAAGTTTTCCGACAAGAATCTGCGAAATTTTCAACAATTTTGGTTTTTTGGAGCTTCAGTGGAGTGTTCCTGGGTTTCAGAGACTTTCATCCCAATTCAAGATCAACAGGTCAGTGTATTTAAATCATTTATTGGCCAATAAACAGTGTAAAAACTCAAAATACCAATTAAGTACTTAATTTCATAAATTGATAAACTTTTGCAAATATGATCGATCTAAAAAAGAAAGAAACAGACTTTGTATAGTGTATTCATTGCATAAATCGTTAAATTTAATAAAAGGCCGAACTTTATATAAATTAAAATATGTACTTACGCCATCTTGTAATCGCATAAATCTAGTGATTGAAATTTCATAATGCAATAACTATGTCCATCTGTATATAATTTCTATTTTTCTATCCATGTATATAACTCATTTCTTTCCACAGCAATTTGTATGATATATAACTATGATTTATATATAAATTCTTTTATGTGTTTGAACCATTCAATTGTTTGCATCGTCAACAAACTGTGTTGTATAATATAGATGCTTCTTACGTATCATAATTGTTCGTTTCATGTTAAAGCGCATGACTAGTTTTTCACGCATGCGCATTGATGATATTATTAAAATCAATAAATAGGTACAATATATCCATTGGCGTCGCATATTATTTTATTAAATATAAATATTGCATTGAAAATTAAATCTATTACAAATAATGTGTTTTCTTTTTATTTAAACAATGATAACAATACAATAAGCCAGGACTCAAAGGGAAAAAGGATTTCATGCTCCCGAATAATCTAATTAAAATAAATTACTAAACAAATATTAAAAACAAACTGAGCTAGACAAACTAAATAAACAAAAATTCTAAATTATAAACATCTACATATAAATATCATCTACAATAAAAGTAATACAGTTATTGTTTATAATTGGCGCCCAACGTGGGGCTTTGTAAAAATTTTGGTTATATTTGTAAAATTTAATACTTAATCAAAATGGCAAAACGAATGATGTTGAGAGATGGAAGGCAGGTAGGAGCAGACAGTGGATCAGAAGAGAGGAGACAGGAAGCGCCAACAAGAACAAGTAGAGATGATCAGATGGTGAACATGATGCAACAATTAATTGCTAACATGAACAGTATGAAGGATGAATTGAAAGGAGATATCAACACAGTAAGTGAAAACATAAAAGAAATGAGAGAAGATATGAGAAAGTGGGATGACAAAAGAAGAAAAGATAGGAAAACTATGGTAAAAGATTTTAACCGAGTAGAGGGGAACATTGATGGTAAGATGGATAGTAACAAGGATAACATAAATGTGGAAACGATTGGTAAGGAGGACAAGATTAATGAAAATATGAAGGAACTCAAGGAGAACCAGGAAGAATTTGAGAATAAACAATTTAGAAGGCAAATAGATGAAGTTAACTTAGATATGGAGGATCAAAATAAAAACTTGAAAATAGAACCAAAAGAAAGCGGAATCAAAATGGAAGAAAATTTACCAGGAACTATACAAACGGAAATATCAAAACAAACTAGTAATATAACAGATAACTATGAACGGAAAGAAATTAGAAATGATGGAAATGGGAATTTTGAAAAAGAAGAAATTTCAATGGAAAGTAAGAATATTGAGAAGAATAATCAGGAATTAACAAATATCACAGAGGGGACAGAAGGAATTAAGAAGGAAACTGGAGAAGTAAGATACATAAAATTACAAGGACAAGTAAGTAAACAGGTAAATCAACATTCTCAAGGAAAAGTGAATGAAGAAATCACAGATTTGTATGGTAGAATAGAAAAATCAACAGGTATATGTACTAGAAGAAGTGGAATAATGGATAGACAAATTAACAGAGAAATAGAAGAAATGAACCGGAGATTAAAGGACACAGTAGAAGAAATAGAAGATAGTATAAGAAGAAATGAAGGAGGTATAGGATGCTCAGGAAATTTTTATAATAATAAAGTAGTAACTGGAATAATATATAACAACAACATGATAATAATTTACACACAAGCTTTCTTTAAAATAATACATAGTAAAATGCATAATATGGAAGAATTGGGAACGCAGATTTTAATAGATTCATGGGAAGAAATTTATGAGATATGGGGCAACAAAGTTAAAAAGGATGCAGTAGAGAATAGACAGACGCTTCAGAAATTTATCGAGCATCAAACAACAAGAGAAGAAAGCAAGAAAAAGGTTAGAAAAAGAAAAGCAAATTAAATAATAGAACAAGAGAATAGGAATGAAATATGGAGACGAAAATGCAATTCAATGAAAAAGGGAAAGGATACAGAAATAATGTACATAGAATTTATTATTAATGAGTAACCCAATTCTGAAGAATGTATATATGTTATGTTACGAATAATATTTAAAAAAGGAAATGATAGTCATAAGGATAGATTAAATATTTAATATTAGGTAATGTACAAAGATAATTAGATAGTAGATAGAGTTTTGTTTTCCATTTGGCAGCTGGTGATCCGATTAAATTCATCTCGTTTGTTCTTTAGAACCTAAAAAATTAAATATAATACAAAATAAAGAAAAATTTATTAAGTAAAACTTATAATTGAAACATTTTAAAAAAATTTGAGTATGGCAAATCAATATATATAGCAAATAAAGGAAACAATTTATAAGAGATACTGGTTTACATAGAATGAAACTATTAAAGAATATATGATAGAGGGGATAAAATAAGAATAACTCAAGTATCAAATAGATGTTCACATTTTTTAAATGAGGAAATAAGATGTAAGTAATAAAGGATAGGAAAGGATAATAATGAATGATATTGATTAAAAATATAGGAGATAATGTTCAATGTCAATTAGAATCTTATAGATTACTTGAAAATACAGGAAGGAATAAGGAAGTTGATATTGATATATATGAATTTAAGAAATAAAATATTATATTGAATAATGAATATTGAAAAGAAATATGATATGAGGAGTATATAGAAGTATAATGTAATTACAAAGAAATAAGTTGATATATAAGTGGATGTTAGGAAGAAATGATAATAAAGAAGTATTATATGAAGTAATATTAAAAATATAAATTGACATTGATCTTAATCAAGTGTATTTTAAGGAAAGAATTAGGAGACAGTTATTGAAAAAAATAGATTTTGTAGTAGGAAAAATGTGAACAAATATTTGAGAAACAAAGTTAAAGAAAGTAAGATTATGCCATAAAATTGTTAAATTTTTTTTTGAATAAAATAAAATCAATCATTTATAATAAGAAAATTGAAATTTAAATAAATATCCAGGGTATGGATATCATTTAAATTTAAATTTGAGGGGAATTGAACCAGATATCTTAGATAATAAGAGAATTAGTATTATAAAAATATGTTACTAGTATGAAATATATATGAAAATAACATAATTTAAGAAAACAAGTAAAAAGGAAACACTTTTCTTAATTTAAACAACATATCAAATAAAGATATATTAAATAACAGCCTATAACAATATAAAAAATAAGGAATTACCTCAATGATAACATAAAATATAGATATTGCCTAACCAATGTAATGATGTAAATAAAGTTGCCTAAGACGAAGATTATTTTTCATAACATAATCAGCTGTTCATCTGAAATGAAAACAAATATTACTATAGTTAATTCATTATAATCATTAATTTAAGAATAAGAACAAATATAAATATTGAATAGAATATAATCCAATAGATTTCATAGATAAACAAATAATGACATATAGACAAATAACATAAGAGAATTTATATTTATAATTAATATGAGTGTAACAGAATATACTATCAATAATATTATTGAATGTTGTACCATGTAAGTGTATCTAAGTATAACCAATTTTAATGTATTTGTATGTATGAAATTTTTTGATAAGTGATAGAAGTTTCAATTATCTGATTACAAAAGACAATATCTTATTGGTTATAAAAGATGACAGAACAAACTGTGAATCAATAAATAAACTTTGGAATAGTGACCTGGAAAAGAACAAAAGACTGTTTTGTTGAAAAAAGTCGAAAATCGAGGGGACGCTTAAGAGGAGAACGGAAGCTGGTGTTAGGAAGCGAGGAGTGTATGTGATAGTTTTCCTGAAATTTAAAGATATTCCCGGTTTAAGACATTTAAACTCCTAAAGTACTATTAAATACAATATTAGAAATACTTACAGTCAATTGTAACAAGTTTTCCGACAAGAATCTGCGAAATTTTCAACAATTTTGGTTTTTTGGAGCTTCAGTGGAGTGTTCCTGGGTTCCAGAGACTTTCATCCCAATTCAAGATCAACAGGTCAGTGTATTTAAATCATTTATTGGCCAATAAACAGTGTAAAAACTCAAAATACCAATTAAGTACTTAATATCATAAATTGATAAACTTTTGCAAATATGATCGATCTAAAAAAGAAAGAAACAGACTTTGTATAGTGTATTCATTGCATAAATCGTTAAATTCAATAAAAGGCCGAACTTTATATAAATTAAAATATGTACTTACGCCATCTTGTAATCGCATAAATCTAGTGATTGAAATTTCATAATGCAATAACTATGTCCATCTGTATATAATTTCTATTTTTCTATCCATGTATATAACTCATTTCTTTCCACAGCAATTTGTATGATATATAACTATGATTTATATATAAATTCTTTTATGTGTTTGAACCATTCAATTGTTTGCATCGTCAACAAACTGTGTTGTATAATATAGATGCTTCTTACGTATCATAATTGTTCGTTTCATGTTAAAGCGCATGACTAGTTTTTCACGCATGCGCATTGATGATATTATTAAAATCAATAAATAGGTACAATATATCCATTGGCGTCGCATATTATTTTATTAAATATAAATATTGCATTGAAAATTAAATCTATTACAAATAATGTGTTTTCTTTTTATTTAAACAATGATAACAATACAATAAGCCAGGACTCAAAGGGAAAAAGGATTTCATGCTCCCGAATAATCTAATTAAAATAAATTACTAAACAAATATTAAAAACAAACTGAGCTAGACAAACTAAATAAACAAAAATTCTAAATTATAAACATCTACATATAAATATCATCTACAATAAAAGTAATACAGTTATTGTTTATAATATATATATATGTATATATATATATATATATATATATATATTATAATTGATTTATATGTTTTTTACAGTATTATTTAATATAGTATTTGTTTTACCTCGGCTAGCTCAAGATGTTAATTTTTTATTAACTGTTATATTTATATTTATTTATCTCAGTCGGAAGTATGAGACTCCTCCCTTTGAGTTCAGGATGCATTGATACCAGTGATTGACAAATTTAATTCAAACCTTACCTTTTTCCTCGTAAAATTTTTTATGAAAATTAATTTCTGAAGTTTCTCCTATATAAAATTATTGAAATATGTTGACAATAGAAAATTTTCTGATGGATGTGATGAGAATAAAATACCAACACTCAAATGTAAACAATTTAATAAATTATTATGAAAATTTGCAATAAGATTTAAACATTGAAAATTGTGTTTTTGTTCCACCCTATATCAGATACATTTCTCGGTATAAGAATGTTCCTATCAGTGCGTCGGCGCATAAATCTGAACGCATGCGCTGTTATAATTGAAACGATAGGAGGATACTCTCCCCTCTATAAGAAATAGCTTTACTGTTAAACACACTACCAGCGCGTCTATAATGGTGAAACAATTTTAATGATATAAACTTTAAATAATCAATTACATATAAGTATACTTAGTTAAAATTATGTGAGTGAGTTGAAAGTGAAGACAGTAATGAGCAAATAGTTATTCATGCTGAAGATAAAAGAAAGAATGAGAGGTTATGTGAAAATTCATGATGCTCGTGAACATATACAGTGAGTTATATTATATCAAGTAAGTACAAATATTATTATTAACTAAAACTGTTTAATTCTCAATTGAGATAAAATTATGATGCATATGATAAATGTTCTTGGCCATTTAATGAATTTATTCAATTTGAACGTTCTGATAAATTTTTAATGTTCACTTTCTTTATAAAGAATTATATGGAATTCCAATGAATGTAATTGTAAAGACACAGACCTTAATATTGAATTCTCTGCCGGGCTGCAACTCGCATCTCCAAATTCTTGTAGATATCTCTCAGGAGATATTCACTTTCCACACTTCTTCATCCTTACACAGGATTATAAACAATAGTTAAATGCTTTGATTTACCTTTGATTGTGTTTTTTAACATTTATACCAATTTCTGATAAATGTTTAAACAAAGAGTCTCTCTATCGACGCTTCCTCTCCATCACCCGAAAACTCTCTTCTTGTTTTCAAAATCAACAACCGCCTCGCTTGATTAATCCAAAGCTCACTTATCTGTTATTTTGAATAAAAAATTGTCATTTCAAAGTGTTTTAGTTCTAAATCTGAATTATTTAATTTAATTGTTCTGGAGGATATTCACACTAGTTCACTATTATTTCTATTGTATTAAGGAATATATCATGTCCTTTTTTCATAATACAATAGCTAATTTACATATAAACATGTTGTTTAGATATTTTTATAAATAATTATTTTTACAAAAACTACAACCTAAATTATTAATTTACCTATATGTAATTGATCCTTTTTTTAATTTTCAATCTTATTTTATATTTATATCATATAAACTATTGATTATTTTTGTTTTTGATATTATTTTTCAGTATGCAATAAATAATCAATAAAATTAAGTTGGCAATTATAAATTTACTAAGATTCATTACTTCCTGTTTATTAATTTCCCTTTCATAAGTTTGAGCTGCGTTCCATCTATCTTTTCATATACAGTTTTCAACTCTTTATGAAATTATAAACTTTCACTATTGGAACATGTGTAATTATGCTAATCAAACACTAGACTAAATATTCTTTTTTTTAATTCTTTTAGGTTTCAAGTTATAATATGACAATTAATATCTACAGATATTCCTACAGCAGTGTTCAGCACATTGTGGAACTCATTGACTTTGACATATATCTGGAATCACTTGTGCAGGTAACTTTTTGTATTTAATTAAATAATATTGTTTTTGGTATTTATTCTCATAATCCTTTTTAAAATAATCACATTCATATTTAATAAGATTGATACATAGTTCACAAATTTTTATATAACTTTATACTTAAATTGTCATTTTCTTGCTAATGGTTGTGTCTACTGACACACCTCCCGTGATAATCTATACTTTTTATGATAGTTATTTGTGTAAATTTGTTTCCAGAACTAGGTAACTAGTTCAATATATATATATATATATATATATATATATATATATATATATATATATATATATATGTATATATATATTAATACAGTTCCTCTATTTAAAATGTAAAAGAAACATTAAAATAAGGAAAACCATTTATATTTGTTTGCAATACTTTCTATACAGACTGTATTATAAGTATAATCAATAATTTTGAAAGATTCAGTATACAAATCAAATTTGACATTTTAATTTTCGGATGACGTTCATGTAGAATATATTTAATGATAGACAGATTATATTACAATTTGGAGAATATATTTGAAATTTTAAAATACAGATGTCTCTGCTATCAGAATTACAATGGTAATAAAAGAATTCAAATCTCTCTTTGTTATAGGGAAACATAAATTAGTATTTTTTTTTTAAAAAGGAATTTTTCGTAACCACAGGAGAAGAGATTTATTTATTTGAGAAAAGTTTAGTTAGTTGAATTTGAAACCCCCAAGAGACAACATCGAGATAAGAGTTGTCTCAAATTTTGTTGAGAATTTAATAAAAATTATAACTATACAATCAGATTATAAAGCCATACTTTGTAAAGCCAGTGCGTGCATAATTCATAGAAGAATTCCATCGTATCAAGTGTAAGTGGTATCCAGTTTCTAAATCAGATATTTAGAAAGTTTTGCAGAATTCTAAATACATTTAGAATATGTACGAGTTTTCCTGTCCTATTTGGTGAGTCCACTCCAGTTTGAAATTATTTCTCGAGAACTAACAGGTCTTTTTAAATACTTTTCGAAAAAAGATGCATCTATAGAATAATATTAGCCAAACCGAATTATTATGTTATTATGAACTTCATTCATTGAAATACAAATACAATATATAATAATATAATATAAATGAATACATGCATTACAGGTGATGAATAAAGAAATAATCGATAAGTGATCAATCACTTGTTTCGATATTTGCGGAATATAAATATAAAAATTATTTCATGTATATGAACATGCTTAGAATATATAAAAATACACATGAAAATAAAAATGTTATCACAATTATACATTATGCAATATTAAAATTATTGAGCCAAAATAGAAATAGATATATACATATATATACACATACACACATATATATGCATATATACACATATACATACATACATGCAAAAGCACATTCTAAAACATGTAAAATGCGCATTAAAATGTTAATCACAATATAAAATATTAAAACTAAGACAAATAGCATTTAAAATTGATACAGTAAAAATATAAATCCAGAACAGAGTAAAACCAAGAAACGAGTCAGATGATGAAGAGCGGATCATCTATATTAATGCAGTATGTATGTTGATTATGGCCTCGATTCTATCAGATCGATTATTAATTTTCTGTCGTTACTTAAGATGTAATCTTTTAATTTTTTTTTGAAGTTAGCTTTATTTCTTTCAGATCTTATACTATTCGGGACACTATTGTATAATGATTTTGTGATATAGGAGTGAGATCTCTGGGATATTGATTTTTTTACACGTGGTACTACCGTAATGGGTTTTCGGCGGGTATTATACATAAAAGATCTTCCATCAAGTGAAAAATTTTGAATAGACAATTTGAAGACAAATTTGCGTTATTTGACATTGATACACGTCAAGGGTATATTAAACGAGCTGAACTTTTGCATAAAAAATTTACAATTAGTAGAGTTCTAGAATAGGTTGCAGTAATATTAAGATTAGTAGAAATTATTATCTTTGTCTCGTTTACAATATTTTGGGAAATAGTAAAACTTTTATAATTTGTTATCTGATTATATAATATATAATTTTGATTCCAACTCACTGTGGTATTTATTCACTATCTATTTTCAACGTATTTAACATAGTAATTTTGATTTAATCAGTGACATTTGCTTAATTTCCATTGACAATGAATTTGTAAATGTCATAAAATAATTCAAGTGCCTTTTATTATATAAAAAAACAGTTACTCGAGATTCGGAATATCGAATAAGATTTGATTTGAATAATACTTGATAATTACAAAATTTGAATTATTATTATTCAAAAATTTTTTGATCCCCCCCTGAGATTAGAGTGATTAAGTATACTGTGAATTAATTTATCTTTCTAAATCCAGAAATTAATATTTATCTTGGCCGGGCATTGTTTGACAACTACTGTCAAAAGTAAATTAGGGGACGTACGCTACTAAAGGTGTGTGTACAAGGGTGTCGCTACAATCACAAATTGTGAAAACGTCGACAAATAATATTTCATATTGTTATATATTATAATTATTAAAACATTAGATATATTATAATTTGTCACCCAAACGTGGGGCAACTATAACTATTAATTAGATTAGATATATAATATATATATATATATATATATATATATATATATATATATATATATATATATATATATATATATTAGAAATATTGAGAAACACGTGGCACATTCCAAATATAATAAATTTATTACCACACCCTATATAAATATAAAATCCTTTGCAATACCAGTCAACACAAAAACGACAAACAAATAAAAACCTCGTTACGCCTGCTTTTATTGTATAGAACAAATACTCGTATTCCAATACAAATTTTCATCAATGACTGTCATATTTTTAAAATGTTCGTTTTGTTTGTGTGTGAGTTATATTCTGTTATGTGATACGTCCTAAACAGCTATAAAATATATTGAATAATTAAATGAACGTTCAGTCGAAGGTAAGATTTATTTGTTTTGCTATTAAAATTCTTTTTGTAACTTGTACCATTTCTTTTAGTTTTAACAAAAAAAAATTATTTCTGATGAAGGTCGTGGAAAGACCGAAACGTTAAATAAAAATGTATTAACTACTAGTTATATGTCTTTAAAAATGGTCTTCAATCCCAAGAATACAAAATAAACAATATATAATTAAATAAAAAAGACCAAGAACCAAAAAAAAAGAAACTATATATATATATATATATATATATATATATATATATGTATATATATATCAAAAATGGAGAACGCGTGAATTTAACAAAAACAAAGAACAAACAACAAGTGTTATTATATATTTTTGCGTGCTTTCCCATGTAACACTTCTTGTTTGTTCTTTGTATATATATATATATATATATATATATATATATATATATATTTATATATATGTATACAGGGTGGTCCTTAAGTAATTGTAGATAGAAGTATGGTAGATTCCTGACTTTAGAATATTACGATTTAAACCAACTTGCTTTAATAAAATATTGCTAATAAGGAATATACAGGATGTTCAAGGTTAACTTCTAAAATTTCATTTTTGCTATAACTTTAACGTTTTTGGATATGTTGTTACGGTTTTTCTCGTTAATATATATCATTCGCATAAAAAAGACATCAATCATGCAGTTTTGGTCATAATAAATAAACATTCCTACCTTAATATCAAGTCAGACTAGCTTCGTACGTCGACAATTGCTAGGAATATCATTAATGCAGTGAGTCAATAGCCTGGTCGTCAATTTGTTTAGCACCAACTAATAGTTTAAAGGAAATAAATACACTCAGTAGAATAGTTACAGTAATCTGTATATACACTTAAAAAGAATGAATTTTGTTATATGATGTACACTTGAATGTAAACAAACTTTTCACTACTCGAATCAAACAGCTGATTCGCCATATGTCATATCCTCGTTTATTCTTCTTTTTCAAACGTTAAGAGATCTGTGACTCGTACGGAAGGTGGCCTACCGGTGTACTGTGGTTGTACATCAGGGTATAATAAGTGATGTTTTATGTTGTAAATACAGTCGAGGGGTGTGGTATATTTGCGAATATAGGTTATTTTTGATTAGTTAATTATTGTATTTATACGGGGGGTTTTAATATGCGATGTGCAAGTAGAGTAATTTCACTCCGAGGTCATAGAACGTATGTGCTCCAAACTGCTCGAGTGAGAGTGTCTCGAACGGAAAGGTGGGTTGTCAATGAAACCTGTCGTGTTTCCTTTTTCTTTTCTGATCAACGTGGTGTTGTATGCAGGTGCTTATTGGGAGCCCCAAAAACAAATTCGCATGAAGATTCCACATTCATCCCGCAGGGGAATAAGAATTTGAGGGGGTAGTTAGGTTTGGGTGGAGTAGTGAGAGTTGGAGAAGTTAGTGGAGTTAGTATTCCGTCCAGACCTCATCTGTGAGAGGCAGATGGATTTGTAAGCCCAGTCACCTACATCGCCAGGCGGTTAAGTTCAGATAACGGCTTTTAACTACTATATTAGCAGCACACAGGAGAACCCTGTCTTAGCCAAACAGGTGAGATTTATTTGTTTTAACATTTTCTGTAACTAGTAATTGTTCCTCATAGTGTTGCGGATAAGATGACACCACCTAATTATATGTTCATGATAGAGCTTGTGTATAGTATGTTGGGGGTAAAGTACTTGTTAGTAAGGGGTGGTTATCTCGGGTTTGTTACTTTTAGACTTTATAGGGGGTAATATACTTACGTTATCGAGTAGATGGTACAATTGAAGTCTACCTTGGGTTTTTTTTAAAAAGGTGGGCCGTCCCACTCGGGTAGTAAATGGTTTTGAGTAGGATAATATTAGGAGTCACACTGGGATAAATGTGATGAATTCCCAGGGTGGTTCAATGTCAATTGAGTGTAGTGACAACACTAATTAGTGTATTATTTTTTCTAGGGTTTTGTTTTTTTTGGGTTTTAAACATTTATTCTGGGATATTGTTGGATCTTTGGTGATTCGTATTTCCCGTATTGGATTAGTTCCGGAGTCCCCTTGGTGTTGGTTCGTAGTACCACAACATTCCTGGGATGCTTACAGCCTCACCTTAGTGATTGCTACCTCAGAAACAGTTTGTGGATCGTCAGGATTTATCACCAGCGGGGGAAGACGCGCAAGTTTTAAACATTTAATATTTTTTTTTATAATCATTTCTTTTTATAGCATATATATAACTTGTACGTATAAATAATTCACCATTTGTGAACATACAAGTGGCTTGTAATTTATTTTTTTTCTTGGTCATTTATTACTCTAGGTAGAGTAGGTAAGTTGCGTCTGAGCTCACACGGAACGGTTATGATAATTTATATTGTTTTTGTTTGCTTTTGGTAAGTTTACAATTTGATATGCGCAGATAAGCCACGGTATGGGTAACCCTTCAGGTTCTCACCGTTTTCATTTTATATGATTGTAATTTTTTTTGCAAGTTTCAGAAACTAACTTAACTCAGAACTGGTCTCTGTTTCAAATCCTTCTGAGCATTCATTTATCAATTTTGGGGTAGGGGTATATAGGATTTTAAATAATTGTATTATTGTAGATATTGAACTATAAGGGACTTTTGTAAATGTCCACAGTTCGTGAGAGATTTCATATCGATCTGTTTATATTTTTTTTATAGTAAGGGTTGATGGACCTTAAGTGTCCACTGTGGGAATAACTGCTTCCACAATTTTCATACAACTGTACTCAAACCAAACCACCACCGCAATAAATCATTTCTCTTGTGAGTTGAGTTACGAGTTTGATTTTGGTAATCCTCTCCTAATTGGGGGTAAACTACGATTAGGGAAGTAAACTGGGGTATTTACTCGGGTACGGTTTACCTGGCGCCATGGGTTTTATAGCTTATTTTGATTGTTCGTTACCAGCATACGAACCTCCCTTCTTCGGCTGAAGTTTAGCGGGTAAAATACCTTGTGGCATAGATCGGCCATCCGATCTGCTGGTAACTTGGTTAAATTAGTAGTAATTGATTTCGGGGCCACAAGTTCGATCTATCTTCAGTAGGTCGCTAACGTAAGTGGGGTAAGTGCATAGGTGCACGGGGTTTGATTTTACGTTACAATGTATACACAAAAATTTGAAAATAGAGGTTTTTGGGCACGAAAAATCATAATCTGGCCACATTTGTGGCGTCAATATGCCCCAAATTTTTCTGCTGTTTAATTTAGCGGTATTTTTGTAAAATAATATTAAAGCTACGTTATTTTAATAGGAAAAAAGTATACTTGTTATTAACTTTAAAATTGAACGGTTTACGATATAATCGCATTTTAGGGATCAGCTGCATGATTATTATTGAAAACATTTAGAAAAAAAACAAGCTAAATAACATTATAACTTCTACTGTGTCACATTGAATGTTCCATATGTCCTCCATTCTCGTCGATGCATTTATCTACACGTTCCATAAAAGATCGTCTCATATTAAAAAACATCATTGGGTCAAAAAAACCCGCTGCTCTATTCATTTCTGCCCAGAGCAATAATTATTTATTTCGGAAACTATTGACGTAGTAGGCTGACGTCACGAATGATTTTGACAGCAATGCATTCGATTTGTTTCAATATTATGTCAGTCTTTTAATATTTAGTTTGCATTTTATTGGTTAATTTTAAAAAAGCGAAAAATGCCGAGGCATAATAATAATTCTAATACAGATATGAGAGATACGGTTGTTATTTATTGTCAGCAAAATTTTAATGGGCGTGCTGCAAAACGAGAATATTTGAGAAGATATCCAAACAGGCAGTAACCTAATCATCAGACATTCAAAAATCTATTTAGGACTTTAGGCCAAAGTGGTTCGTTTCATCCTAAGCGTGATAACTTAGGCCGACCAAGAATAATTACGCCTGATAAAGATGACGAAATAATGCTTCGCATTAAAGATGATCCTCAAGTTAGTACACGGCGTTTATCTGCTGAAATCAGTAAAACTTCTATTTTAAAAAAAACTACACATCTAAAAGTATCACCCATACTATTTTACACCGGTACAAAAATTATTGCCAGCAGATCTACCGTTAAGATACCAATTTGCAAGTGCTATCCGAAACAGGCAAAATCTTGATCACACCTTCGTCGACAGAATATTATTTACCGACGAAGCTACCTTCAACTACCGTGGTATTCTCAATTTAAGGAACAATCATCTTTGGGCTATTGAAAATCCCCACGATAAACGAGTAAGCCATTTCCAATATGAATTCAAAATAAATGTAGGGTGTGGTATCATTGGTAACAATTTCTTAGGACCATACGAGTTACCTCGTAATTTGAATGGTGAGAACTACTTACATTTTTTGCAAAATGATTTTATCAATCTATTGGAAAAATTGCCACTCAATATAAGATAAAATATGTGGTTCATGCAAGATGGTGCACCGCCGCATTATACGAGAGCAGTCAAAACATATTTTCTGAAAGCTGAATTGGTTGTGGTAGCCATTTTCATTGGCAAGCTCGTAGTCCAGACTTGAATCCTCTCGATTTCTGTGTATGGGGTGCAATGAAACAACTTGTTTATAAGGATCCCATAAATACCAGCGACCAACTTTGGGAAGAAATAAATAGAGCAGCGGGTTTTTTTTGATCCAACGATGTTGTTTAATATGAGACGATCTTTTATGGAACGTGTATATAAATGTATTGACGAGAATGGAGGACATATCGAACATTTAATGTGACACAATTGAAGTTATAATGTTATTTAGCTCAAGTTTTTTTTAATTTGTTTTCTAAATGTTTTCAATAATAATCATGCAGCTGATCACTAAAATGCGATTATATCGTAAACCGTTAAGTTTTAAGGTTAATAACAAGTTTACATTTTTTCTATTAAAATAACGTGACATTAATTTTCTTTTACAAAAATACCGCGAACTTAAACAGAAAAAAAATTTAGGGCACATTGATGCCACAAACGTGATCTATGTAGCGCCCTCTACAAATTACATCGAAGTAGGTACCGGATTATGATTTTTCGTGCCCAAAAACCTCTATTTCCAAATTGTTATGTATACATATCCAAAAACATTATAGTTATTGCAAAAAAGAAATTTTAAAATTTAACCTTTAACATCCTGTATATTCCTTATTAGCAACATTTTATTAAAGCAAGTTAGTTTAAATCGTAATATTTTAAAGTCAGGAATCTACCATAGTTCTATGTACAATTACTTAAGGACCACCCTGTATATATATATATATATATATATATATATATATATAACAACACAGGTCTGAATATAGATGGAGAATACTTGAGCCATCTAAGATTCGCTGATGACATCATCCTGGCGAAATGCAACAACAAATAAATGAATTGAATACAGCAAGCAACGAAGTACGCCTTAAAATAAATCTGAGTAAGATGAAGATAATGTATAACGAACTGATAAACGCACAAGAAATAAAAATTAATGACACTGCCCTGGAAATAGTAGAGGAATACATATACCTGGGTCAACTAATACACATATCAGGCTCTCTACTTCCAGAAATAAACAGAAGAATCAAACTTGCATGGAGAACATTTGGACAGAACTCTATCATCTTCAAGTCTAGAATGTCACTCCGTTTGAAAAAGAAAGCGTTTGATCAGTGCGTACTACCAGTATTAACATACGGCTGTGAAACCTGGAACCTGAAAACTGATATCATTAGAAAACTCCAGGTAACGCAGAGGTCTATGGAACGATGCATGCTTGGAATAACAAGGAGAGATAGAAAAAGGCTTGAATGGATCAGACAAAAGACCCAAGTCATAAATAGAATCAGATCCCTAAAGTGGCAATGGGCGGGGCGTCTCGCTAGAAGGACAGACGATAGATGGACCAAAAAGATAACGCAATGGTATCCCCGAGGCGTGGAAAAACCAAGAAGACGCCCCAACTTAAGATGGGACTATGACATAAAGAAGCTCGCAGGATCAACTTGGGGCCGCATAGCTAGCAATAGATAACAATGGGCCCAAATGGAAATGGAATATATTAATATGTAAAGGGAGGCTACACCATAACAAAATGGTTGAATAAGCTGCATATGATGATGATATATATATATATATATATATATATATATATATATATATATATATATATATATATATATACATATGTATGTGTTATAACGGAATTTGTAAGCAGGATAGAGGGCGTATTTTTTTACGGATCGAAACCAAACTTGCTACAAAAATCAGTTAGGCCAAAATCTTGGACGAGTTCGTTATTGAGGCAAATCGACCCAGTAAAAACAAAATGGCGGCCTGTCAAAATTGAAAAAAAAATCGTATTTCCTTTGTTTTTCATTTGACGCAAAAAAATTACTGAGCTTTTTCATAGACCTCAACACGTTCTACAACTTTTGTATTTAACATTTTCCTCTAAATCGTACATTAAAACATTTATTCAAGAAAATTCAAAATGTTACTTTGTTTTTTTGTACATCTCAACACATTCTATTACTTTTGTATGTAATTTTTTATTTTGTGTTTCATGCAAAAATGTTACTGAAATAAGCCTGTCCAATTGGTCCTGTGCCATTGGGATTTTTTTTAATTGAAAAAGTGGGGGTGCTAGCTTTACTGACGTCGGCGACGGAACAAAATCTTAAACTTCATAATTTAATGGTACAACTTGTACGCACTTCTAATTATTCTAGATGAGTATTAAAAATACTATATTATATAAATTTTCAATTTCTATTATACTCCAATTTAGCTTCGTCCAACTGTAGCAATAAGAAGCAAAAAATCGATCTTAAACTAATAAAGCTACGGAGTACAATGTGTAATCAAATTTAGATTCAATTTTCACAAATAGAAGATTAGGTAGGGAATAAATTGCATTCGAGCATATAATCTGTTTATATCAGGTAGAAAAATTACTTCTTATTCTTGCCTCTCGCCTTATAAGGAAAGCTGTAATCCCAAGTATGCCATAAAGGAAAATTGATGGGTAATACTATTTGAAAGTGATGCAAATAAGTAGAGTCGAAATCGGAGCTTAAAGTAGATATAAGAAAAATCTGTTCACAGATCGTATTTCTTTTGCTATTTATGTTTAGACGTAAAGAACTTAAAGTGACTGATTCATGTATTCTACAGTGCGGTCGAGTATTTCCTTCCATTTTTATCGGAGAGCAGAGAGATAAGGAAAATAAATATAAGCGAGATAAAATGAGTTGAATATTATGCCATTACTCGTAAAACAATAATCCACAACAAGTGTTCAATATTACGATAAAAGACATTTTGTTTTGTCATTTTTTGAAGGGAAAAATCCTAAATATTATAACCAACCACAACATGTCGAAATAACAAAAAATATACTAAACTGAATTAATTAGTAATTTTTAAAGTACAAAGCGTATTTACTACCTACAATAATTTAGTTATAACTGCGGGAAATTGGTTATATTAAACGCAATTTATACAAGCAAGTAATCGTGATCTACATTGAACGGCTCATCAGAAACCACAGCAACATCTTCGGCTCGTTAGCAGCGTTTTCAGCGGCTCATCAGCAGCCACATTCATGGATCATCAGCAGCCACCTTAAACGGCTCATTAGCAGCCATACCACAGCTCATCAACAGCAACATATTCGGCTCATCAGCAGCGTTTTCAACGGCTCATCAGCAGCAACATTAGAATCGAAACGGTAAGCTCGTTTTAATTTATATCGGCAAATCCTAATCCCATCCTAATCCCATCCTAATTCCATCCTAATCCCATCCCAATCCCATCCTAATCCCATCCTAATCCCATCCTAATCCCATTCCAATCCCATCCTAATCTCATCCTAATCTCATCCTAATCCCGTCCTAATCCCATCCTAATCCCATCACAATTAATGAAAATTCCTGATACACGTGATCCCGACAACCTTGAAACATCGCTTAAGACACTAGAATGAAACTTTGCAAAATTCTATGATATACAAGAACAAATTGAACTAATCAGAGAAGACGAAATAGAAAAACGAGAAGAGTATGAAAACATTTACAATAAGGCTAAAAGCCAAGCTAAGATATTTTTACGCGAGTTTAGTTCAACAAATTTGCTGAGAGCTCCAGTACAACTGATATTTTCACAAATCCAACAAAATGATTAATTAAGTCTTAAATTTCCTACAGCAACATTCCCGTATTTTAGTGGATCAATTGAAGAATGGCCCACTTTCATCGACAATTTTACAAAGGTCATCCACGATGAGCCTCGCTTACCCGTATTAAGAAAATATCAGTATTTGAAATTGTCGCTAAAAGGAGATGCCGCTGCAATGATAGACACACTCAAAATAACCTAGGAAAATTGTCTATTAGCGTTAGACAGATTTAAAAACAAATATGAATATGAGGAGGCATTGGGCTATGATACGTGATCACCCACAACTTACCAAAGACACACCAGCCGCGTTAAGCAATTTCCTAAGTACCCTTAATCTTAATTTACAATAGTTAAAAAATCTGAATGCACCTATTGACCAATAAGATTTGCCGCTTATTGAATTGTTTTTTAAAAAATTAGTACAACTACAGCCTGGCATTGGGAGTTATCTCTAACTGACAACTCCATGCCACCATACACTTATATACTCGACTTCCTTGAAAAACGTGTAAACTGAGCGGATTTCAATATAACTGATCAACCTAAACATATTAACATACGTAATTATTTCAAAACTGAAGAATCGGACTTCCGTAGCACCCAAATATTCGTTACATCAACATACCCAATAAACCTTCAAAGTATGGATTGAAAATTGTTATGGTGTGTGATGTTGGCACAAAGTATATGTTCGATGCTGAAGTATATTTGGGAAAGGGAACCAAAACCGATGGACAACCATTAGGACAATATTACGTAAAAAAATTAACCCAAGCAATTTATGGAAGCAACAGAAACGTGACCATGGATAATTGGTTCACGAGTATACCACTGGCTAAGGAATTATTAAAGCCTCCATATAACTTGACCCTGGTAGGCACTCTGAGAAGCAACATAAAAGAGATACCGCCACAAATGTTGGATAGTGAAAATCGACAGTAGAAAGTGGGCGCTTTGAGCACCCCCCTAATTATAACACCCTCCGCCATTTTTAGTCCATTGTTAACGTGGCTACAGCGTAATAGATGGCGTATGTCATTTTTTGTAGATTTCTATAGTGGTGTCGGTAATTTTTTAACCGTCGGCCATTTTTTATCCTGTAATTGTAGATTGCTATCGCTAGATGGCGTATGTCATTTTTTGTAGATTTCTACAGTGGTACCGTCCATTTTTTATCCCGTAGATTTTATTTGAAAATTCCCATAGTCCTGATTGGAAACACTGACCTAAGCATTCGTCGTAATTTCTAGAACCAAAGTTTTTTTATAACGCCATAAGGGCATTAGAAATTTATCTCTGTTATTATAGGCCATCATCAATCAATCGTCATTTGTGATAGAGCTTTTTTTATATATGGAATGTACCAAAAAAGGTGCAATAAGGGTGTTATAAATTTGTGAAAAAGATATATATTTCTTATATACAGTCGTTATGGTATTATTTTGGGGTCAGCGACGCATCAGTTGGACGGGTAGAGAGAAATATAGCATTATTTTGGACATGCGCAATGGTTACATAAGTGCTTATGATTTTTTTATTATCAGCGTTCTTATCTCTTTTGATGTTCCCCAAGAGATAATAGGATGAGTGTCAGCTGAAGGTTAGGGCACTCTGCTTGGATTTTCATCGAACAAAACAGGATGTACCAAAACTAAATTAGGTCAATAAAACGATCAATATTTAGGATGTCATTGGATTCAGACACGTTCGATCGTTATACACGCTGTACAAAGATGCCATAAGGGCGCTACAATGTATCTCTGCTATTATTGGACGGATTGAAGTCGAACAAACGCCATTGTGATAGGTAGAACATTTTACAGGATGTACAAAAAAGATGCCATGAGGGCACTTGCATATATCTCTGTTATTATTGGTCGGATTGAAGTCGAACAAACGCCCCTGTGATAGGCAGAACATTTTACAGGATGTACAAAAAAGATGCCATAAGGGCACTTGCATATATCTGTTATTATTAGGCGGATTGAAGTAGAACAAACGCCATTGTGATAGGTAGAGCATTTTAGAGGATGTACAAAGAAGGCATAAGACGATACGATTTATCTCCATTGTTATTGGTCAGATTTCAAGGCACAAACGGCGTTATAGATTATTTTTTATATATAGGATGTCAAAAAAGGCACTCCGCTGTTAATGGTCCGCTTTTCATCGAACAAACGGCTTCATAGATTATTTCGTTATACAGTGTGTACAAGAAGATGTTATAATGCGCTACGATGTATCTCCGTTGTTATTGGCTAGATTTTCATGGGACAAACGACGTTATAGATTATTTCGATATACAGTGTGTACAAGAAGTTGCTATAAGACGAGCGTTCGTTACATTTTAATAATCATGGAAAAGGTATAGTATATTTTTTATAACGCCATAAGGACATTAGAAATTCATCTCTGTTATTATTGGTCAACATAGATCAATCGTCGTGGTGATAGAGCTTTTTTATATACGGAATGTACCAAAAAAGATGCAATAAGGGTGTTATAAATTTGTGGAATAGGTATATATTTCTTATATACGGGGTGTAGTCATAAAATATGTTTAATGCACAGTCGTTATGGTATTATTTTGGGTAAGCGACGCATCAGTTGGATGGGCAGAGAGAAAAATAGCATTATTTTGGACATGCGCAATGGTTACAAAGGTGCTTATGATTTTTTTTATCAGGAGAGTATAAACGCACATTGAAGGAATTTACTAAAAAAAAGTAAAGAACGGTATAACAGTGCAATGATATATAAAACCAAGGAAACTATATCTGCTGATCATTATAATTACTACTTAAGAAGACAGTTTGAAAGTGGAGAACTCCCTAGATTTATCTGTTCTTTGAAGACTTCATATTGTGGCTTCAAATTTCTAACTCGAAATCCAGTTCTTGTTATGTATCACAAATATGTTGTACTTCTAGTTTTGTATTAGGTGTCAATGAAATTCCATACATTGTTAAAATCTCGAACTAAGAAATGAAATCAATAACGTTACTTTTTATAAAGAGAGAGAATAGTTATGAAATTTAAATAATATTCTTAGGAATTCACGACGAACGAAATCAAGGTGTATATTAACATAAGATTCCAAATCATGTTAGCATGATAACACCTAAGCTTAACAACGAGTTTCTCCGTTTTCGTCATTCAAGCGATAACATAGGAACTTAATTAACGATATACGTGCGACATCAAAAGTGTCTATTAATAAAAATATTATTCAAATAGATCTCTCTCATTGTAATAATTTTTACGGTGCTGAATGATGTAATCTAAAATTCGATATACAGTGTGTACAAAAAGATGTATCTCAGTTGTTATTGGCTAGATTTTAATGGGACAAACGGCGTTATAGACCTTCTTTTGTCGATATATGCCATATAAGCTATGTTGATCGATTTTATCATTTCTCTTGATATTTAGCACTGTTTACCGAGAACAAGTAACATTAAGCGACGATAGATTCAACCTAATGTAGCTTATTTATGTGAATTTCTACGATATTTGCCTATTATAACAGATATATGGCTAATAATGGAAGTTTCTAGGACGATTCAAACAAATTCATCGATTTTGAGTAAAACTAAGTCCACCTCTGGTTCTCCCATCTTTTGTCTTTATATGACATATAACTAGGTCTACTGAGCGATTTTGTCATTTCTCATGATATTTAGCACTATTTATCAAGAACTAGTAACATCAACCAACTTTTAGATAGATTCAACCCAGCATTAAATATATAGATGTCCACCATATCTACAATAATGAGAAATATATGACCAATATTGCAAGTTTCTAGAACGATTCAGACAAATGCATCGATTTTATGCATAAAAAAGTCCAGTTTTCATTTGTCGATATATGCCATATAAGCTATGTTGAGCGATTTTGTCATTTCTCTTGATATTTAGCACTGTTTACCAAAAACTAGTAACAATAAGCGACGATAGATTCGACCTAATCTAGCATATTCACGTAGATTTCCGCGATATATGCCTATTATAACAGATATATGGCTAATATTGGAAGTTTCTAGAACAATTTAGACGAATGCATCGATTTTGACCAAAACTAAGTCCTGCTTTCGTTATCCCATCTTTGGTCGTTATATGCCACATACCTAGCTATGTTTAGCGATTTTGTCATTTCTCTCGATATTTAGCGATATTTACCGAGAATTAGTAACATTAACCGACATTTGTATATATTCAATCTAGCATTATATATGTAGATGTCGACGATATCTACCAATAATAAGAAATATATGGCCAATATTATCAGTTTCTAGAACGATATAAACAAATGCATCGATTTTATGCATAACAAAGTCGAGTTTTCTTTGGTCGATATATGCCATATAAGCTATGTTGAGCGATTTTGTCATTTCTCTTGATATTTAGCCCAGTTTACCGAGAACTAGTAACATTAAGCGACGATAGATTCAACCTAATGTATCTTATTTACGTAAATTTCCGCGATATGTGTCTATTATAACAGATATATGGCTAATATTGGAAGTTTCTAGAACGATTTAGACAAATGCATCGATTTTAGGCATAACAATGTCCAGTTTTCTTTTGTCTCTATATGTCATATAAGCTATGTAGAGCATCCAGCTTTTGTTATCCACTCTTGGATCTTTAAATGACATATAACTAGGTCTGCTTAGCGATTTTGTCATTTCTTCCGACATTTAGCACTATTCACCGAGAACTAGTAACATTAACCTACATTTAGATGTATTCAATCTAGCATTATATATGTAGATGTCCACGATATCTGCCAATAATAACAAATATATGGCCAATATTGCAAGTTTTTTGACAATTCATCGATTTTGAGCTAAACTAAGTCCATCTTCTACAATAATCATCTTTTGTCTTCATATGACATATAGCTATGTTTAGCAATTTTGTCATTGCGCTCGATATATAGCACTATTTTCCGAGAAATAGTAACATTTACCGACATTTAGATAGATTCAACATAAAATTCTATATGTAGCTGTCCACGATATCCGCCAATTATAAGAACTATAAGGCCAATATTTGAACAAAAATTTGTCCAGCTTTTACAATAAACCATCTTTATATGACGTATAACTAGCTATGTTGAGCGATTTAGTCATTTCTCTCGATACTTAGCACTATTCACCGAGAATCAGTAACAACCATTATTTATATAGATTCAACCTAGCATTATATATGTAGATGTTCACAAGATCTATCAATAATAACAAATAAATGGCTAATATTGGAAGTTTCTAGTACGATTTAGACAAATGCATCGGTTTTGAGCAAAACTAAGTCTAGCTTTTGATATCCCATCCCAACTATTCTCGTTATATACCATATAACTAGCTATGTTTAGCGATTGCGTAAATGCCCCGATAATAAGCACTATTTACGAGAACTAGTAACATAAACCGATGTTTGTATAGATTTAACCCAGCATTATGTATATAGATGTCCACGATATCTACAAATAATAAGAAATATATGGCCAATATTGCAAGTTTCTAGAATGATTCAGACAAATGCATCAGTTTGCGCATAATAAAGTCGAGATTTCTTTCGTCGATATATGCCATATAAACTATGTTAAGCGATTTTGTCATTTCTCTTGATATTTAGCACTGTTTACCGAGAACTAGTAACATTAAGCGACTTCCAATATTCTTGTGAACATCTACATATGTAATGCTAGGTTGAATCTATATAAATAATGGTTGTTACTGATTCTCGGTGAATAGTGAGAGAAATGACTAAATCGCTCAACATAGCTAGTTATACGTCATATAAAGATGGTTTATTGTAAAAGCTGGCCTTATAGTTGTTATAATTGGCAGATATCGTGGACAGCTACATATATAATTCTATGTTGAATCTATCTAAATGTCGGTAAATGTTACTATTTCTCGGAAAATGACAAATCTCGCAATGACAAAATCGCTAAACATAGCTAGTTATATGTCATATGAAGACAAAAGATGATTATTGTAAAAGATGGACTTAGTTTAGCTCAAAATCGATGAATTTTCAAAAAACTTGCAATATTGGCCATATATTTGTTATTATTGGCAGATATCGTGGACATCTACATATATAATGCTAGATTGAATATATCTAAATGTAGGTTAATGTTACTAGTTCTCGGTGAATAGTGCCAAATGTCTGAAGAAATGACAAAATCACTCAGCAGACCTAGTTATATGTCATTTAAAGATCCAAGATGGGATAACAAAAGCTGGATGCTCTACATAGCTTATATGACATATATAGACAAAAGGAAACTGGACATTGTTATGCCTAAAATCGATGCATTTGTCTGAATCGTTCTAGAAACTTCCAATATTAGCCATATATCTGTTATAATAGACACATATCGCGGAAATTTACGTAAATAAGATACATTAGGTTGAATCTATCGTCTCTTAATGTTACTAGTTCTCGGTAAACTGGGCTAAATATCAAGAGAAATGACAAAATCGCTCAACATAGCTTATATGGCATATATCGACCAAAGAAAACTCGACTTTGTTATGCATAAAATCGATGCATTTGTTTGTATCGTTCTAGAAACTAGTAATATTGGCCATATATTTCTTATTATTGGTAGATATCGTCGACATCTACATATATAATGCTAGATTGAATATATCCAAATGTCGGTTAATGTTACTAATTATCGGTAAATATCGCTAAATATCGAGAGAAATGACAAAATCGCTAAACATAGCTAGGTATGTGGCATGTAACGACCAAAGATGGGATAACAAAAGCAGGACTTAGTTTTGGTCAAAATCGATGCATTCGTCTAAATTGTTCTAGAAACTTCCAATATTAGCCATATAGCTGTTATAATAGGCATATATCGCGGAAATTTACGTGAATATGCTAGATTAGATCGAATCTATCGTCGCTTATTGTTACTAGTTTTTTGGTAAACAGTACTAAATATCAAGAGAAATGACAAATTCGCTCAACATAGCTTATATGGCATATATCGACAAATGAAAACTGGAATTTGTTATGCATAAAATCGATGAATTTGTCTGAATCGTTCTAGAAACTTGCAATATTGGTCATATATTTCTCATTATTGTAGATATGGTGGACATCTATATATTTATTGCTGGGTTAAATCTATCTAAAAGTTGGTTGATGTTACTAGTTCTTGATAAATAGTGCTAAATATCATGAGAAATGACAAAATCGCTCAGTAGACCTAGTTATATGTCATATAAATACAAAAGATGGGAGAACCAAAGGTGGACTTAGTTTTACTCAAAATCTATGAATTTGTATGAATCGTCCTAGAAACTTCCAATATTAGCCATATATCTGTTATAATAGGCAAATATCGTAGAAATTTACATAAATAAGCTACATTAGGTTGAATCTATCGTCGCTTAATGTTACTAGTTGTCGGTGAACAGTGCTAAATATCAAGAGAAATGATAAAATCGATCAACTTAGCTCATATGGCATATATCGACAAATGAAAACTGGACTTTGTTATGCACAAAATCGATGCATTTGTCTGAACCGTTCTAGAAACTTGCAATATTGGTCATATATTTCTTATTATTGTAGATATGGTGGACATCTATATATTTATTGCTGGGTTAAATCTATCTAAAAGTTGGTTGATGTTACTAGTTCTTGATAAATAGTGCTAAATATCATGAGAAGTGACAAAATCGCTCAGTAGACCTAGTTATATGTCATATAAAGACAAAAGATGGGAGAACCAAAGGTGGACTTAGTTTTACTCAAAATCGATGAATTTGTATGAATCGTCCTAGAAACTTCCAATATTAGCCATATATCTGTTATAATATGCAAATATCGTAAAAATTCACATAAATAAGCTACATTAGGTTGAATCTATCGTCGCTTAATGTTACTAGTTCTCGGTAAACAGTGCTAAATATCAAGAAAAATGATAAAATCGATCAACATAGCTTATATGGCATATATCGACAAAAGAAGGTCTATAACGCCGTTTGCTCGATGAAATAACAGCAGAGTGCCTTTGTGACATGCTGTATATAAACAAATAATCCATAACGTCGTTTGTCCCATTAAAATCTAGCCAATAACAACTGAGATACATCTTTTTGTACACACTGTATATCGAATTTTAGATTACATTATTCAGCACCGTAAAAATTATTACAATGAGAGAGATCTATTTGAATAATATTTTTATTAATAGACACTTTTGATTTCGCACGTATATCGTTAATTTAGTTCCTATGTTATCGCTTGAATGACGAAAACGGAAAAACTCGTTGATAAGCTTAGGTGTTATCATGCTAACATGATTTGGAATCTTATGTTAATATACACCTTGATTTCGTTCGTCGTGAATTTCTAAGAATATTATTTAAATTTCATAACTATTCTCTCTCTTTATAAAAAGTAACGTTATTGATTTCATTCCTTAGTTCGAGATTTTAACAATGTATGGAATTTCATTGACACCTAATACAAAACTAGAAGTACAATATATTTGTGATACATAACAAGAACTGGATTTAGAGTTAGAAATTTGAAGCCACAATATGAAGTCTTCCAAGAACAGATGAATCTAGGGAGTTCTCCACTTTCAAACTGTCTTCTTAAGTAGTAATTATGATGATCAGCAGATATAGTTTCCTTGGTTTTAAATATCATTGCACTGTTATACCGTTCTTTACTTTTTTTTAGTAAATTCCTTCATTGTGCGTCTATACTCTTCTGATAATAAAAATCATAAGCACTTCTGTAACCATTGCGCATGTCCAAAATAATGCTATTTTTCTCTCTGCCAATCCAACTGATGCGTCGCTTACCCAAAATAATACCATAACGACTGTGCATTAAACATATTTTATGACTACACCCCGTATATAAGAAATATATACCTATTCCACAAATTTATAACACCCTTATTGCATCTTTTTTGGTACATTCCGTATATAAAAAAGCTCTATCACCACGACGATTGATCTATGTTGTCCAATAATAACAGAGATGAATTTATAGTGTCTTTATGGCGTTATAAAAAATATACTATACCTTTTCCATGATTATTAAAATGTAACGAACGCTCGTCTTATAGCAACTTCTTGTACACACTGTATATCGAAATAATCTATAACGTCGTTTGTCCCATGAAAATCTAGCCAATAACAACGGAGATACATCGTAGCGCATTATAACATCTTCTTGTACACACTGTATAACGAAATAATCTATAAAGCCGTTTGTGCGATGAAAAGCGGACCATTAACAGCAGAGTGCCTTTTTTGACATCCTATATATAAAAAATAATCTATAACGCCGTTTGTACCTTGAAATCTGACCGATAACAATGGAGATACATCGTAGCGTCTTATGCCTTCTTTGTACATCCTGTAAAATGCTCTACCTATCACAATGGCGTTTGTTCGACTTCAATCCGCCTAATAATAACAGAGATATATGCAAGTGCCCTTATGGCATCTTTTTTGTACATCCTGTAAAATATTCTACCTATCACAAGGGCGTTTGTTCGACTTCAATACGACCAATAATAACAGAGATATATGCAAGGCCCTTATGGCATCTTTTTTGTACATCCTGTAAAATGTTCTACCTATCACAATGGCGTTTGTTCGACTTCAATCCGTCCAATAATAGCAGAGATACATTGTAGCGCCCTTATGGCATCTTTGTACAGCCTGTATAACGATCGAACGTGTCCAATGACATCCTATATATGGATCGTCTTATTGACCTAATTGCGATTTGGTACATCCTGTTTTGTTCGATGAAAATCCAAGCAGAGTGCCCTTATGGCATTGTCCACGCCCTGTATATTGATTGTAGTAACGTTGTTTTATGTCAACCCCTTCGACCTTCAGCTGACATTTACTCATCCTATTATCTCTTGGGGAACATCAAAAGAGATAAGAACGCTGATAATAAAAAAATCATAAGCACTTATGTAACCATTGCGCATGTCCAAAATAATGCTATATTTCTCTCTACCCGTCCAACTGATGCGTCGCTTACCCCAAAATAATACCATAACGACTGTGCATTAAACATATTTTATGGCTACAACCCGTATATAAGAAATATATATCTTTTTTACAAATTTATAACACCCTTATTGCATCTTTTTTGGTACATTCCATATATAAAAAAAGCTCTATCACAAATGACGATTGATTGATGATGGCCTATAATAACAGAGATAAATTTCTAATGCCCTTATGGCGTTATAAAAAAACTTTGGTTCTAGAAATTACGACATATGCTTAGGTCAGTGTTTCCAATCAGGACTATGGGAATTTTCAAATAAAATCAACGGGATAAAAAATGGACGGTACCACTGTAGAAATCTACAAAAAATGACATACGCCATCTAGCGATAGAAATCTACAATTACAGGATAAAAAATGGCCGACGGTTAAAAAATGACCGACACCACTATAGAAATCTACAAACAATGACATACGCCATCTATTACGCTGTAGCCACGTTAACAATGGACTAAAAATGGCGGAGGGTGCTATAACTAGGGCGGTGCTCAAGGCGCCCACTTTCTACTATCGACCTATTGGAAGCTCACTACATTGCTTTGATAACGAGACAACAATGCTATCCTATAAAACTAAGGTGTCAAAAGTAGTTATCTATCTACTATGCATGATAGTTCGGAGGTACAAAACATGACATCAGGAAAACCAGGTTTAGTTAAGTTTTATAACAAAACTAAATACGGCGTCGATACGTTTGATCAAATGTGTGGGAGCAGAAGTACTTCACGAAAATCAAGAAGATGGCCGCTCTGCCTTTTGTATGGTATGATCAATATTTCCTGCATAAGCGCCTGGATAATTTATAATCATAATCAAAGAAGAAAGGGATGTAAAATTGTTTCAAGAAAAGAGTTTATGGCTATTCTCTCAGAACAGCTCACGAAACAGTGGTTGGAGCAGCGCGTAAAATGGCCAACTTCAAACCGTCCAGTAAGGCTGTTGATGGAAAATATTTTAATTCTGGAGCTAGGACAGGAAACACCAATAGAAAATGTAAAGAACCGAGCAATGTGTCAATTTTGTTCAGCCAAAAAACGCCGTATGACAACCCACCATTGCCAACACTGCCATCGGCCTTTTTGCGGGGAACATCGCGCCCTTCTTTGTGTGTCCTGCAGTCAAAATATATAAAATATATCATTTTTTTATTAGATTGAGTGCGTTAATACCCTGTTCTATGTTACAAAATTTTTACGAATTTATTAAAGCTTAGGAACATTTTCTTTAGAGTTGTTTCTTTTTATCGTCGTAAATCTTACGATGGTTAGTATTGAAAGGTGATTTAGTATGGTAAGTATTCTAGGGTTAATAGTCTGGCCGGATATTTCCACATTATGAGCGACTCTAAGAAAGACTTGAAGATCATTTGCTGTCGATATGCGAGAACGCTAAGCAGAAGAAGGACTAAAAACCTGCCGTGAATATAGTTTGTTTCCATTTCATAACCCTGTTCAATGCGCCTTTTATATTCTTCAGTTTCAACATATCGATTCCAAACACGATGTATGACAGAATGGCTGACGTTAAAATTCCTTGCCACCCCGAATACTGGTACCATTTTCGATAGATTCAACAACGCGAATGGCTTCTTCTTCATTTAGATGTCTCATTTTGTAAAACTAGTATAAAATAACAATTCATGATGGACTGTCAATTGTATATAATTTGACGAGCGGTAATCTAGGTCATAATTCAAGCAGATGAGGTTTGCAGCACAAGCCGCAGGCGAGTGCAGTAATTCATCAAGTCAGTTATGACCATTACCGCAAGTTAAATACTATACTTTATCTATGACTAGGTATAAATAACAATAAATACTAAGATACAAGTACAGAGAAAGAACCATTATCAATAATGTCATAATATCTAAATCTTCATTTTAATAATATTTCCATATTTAAAATGAAAACACTAGAGGACTTTCTCCTTTCGCGAAAATGAAAACAAAAACAAAAAATGACACAGGAACAAAAACTGGCAGCCATGCGCAATTTGTCACTTAAATTTAAGGAAGATTTAAGCACTGATCAACTGGCTCCTTTATCGATCATTTTGAAGCGGAGCAAACAGACACGTCTTCTAAAGTAATACCATCTTCTAAGCCGGCCTTATATGTACGGTACAAACATAAGACGTAAATATATGTTCTAATTAATTTGAGTAGTGAATAATAGTTTCTATGCACAACTTACCCTTCTGCTACACCATGTATTTAAAAAGTTTTTATCATCTATTGTCCTTAAGATCGTATAGAATATTTTAATTTCCAATTAGGTGTTCGGAAAAGTCTAATTCAGAGTTACTCATTCTAATTTATTTTCAAATAGGAAATTTGTTCGAGTTGTGAAGTCTGAAATATATTAAGGAAATTCTCGAGTTTCTGGATATCTAGTGAATTATTAAAGCAGTAAAAGGTATATACATTCGATAACATAATTTATTTTTGAGTTTAAAAGGGAAACATAAATATAAAAATTTCATTTAGGATTTAATTTGTTACGGCTCGAAGTTATACACTCCAAATGTAACCCAGAGTGTAGTGCAAAAGTCCATATATTTGTTACCAAAAAGGTTTTTTTTAGCTTTATAATTAGTAAGTTTATTAAATTGATCTTGTTTTCATGTAAAAAACTTTTTTACAGTTAGCTTGAGAGAAAACTGCTTTTACTAATTTAAATAAAATACTATTGCAATAAATCAATTCCCCTGGCTAGAGGTTTCTAGTGGGCTCGGGAGAATTCAATCGTTGGAAAAAAGGGGTACAAGATTTGTCCAGAGTTTAAGGTTGCAGGATAAAAGCCGGTAACCAAACACCTACACTATAGAAAAGTGTCATACGATATTGAAATAATATTGTAATGTTTTTCTTTCTCGATTAAACGTTTTTATTACGGGTGGGATAAATTCATACACACGGTAGGTTCACTTACTTAATTTATTTATTCACTACACTATTCACTAATTTATATTATATACACAGTATATTTACTTAAACTAATTCATATAAACACTTCACTACTGTTTATTTACTTGTTCGCTGCTTATATCACGAGCTCACTTTTATAAACAAAACTTCTCTCGCTGATCGGTCCTTTATATATAAGTGCCTTTTTTACTAGATCGTTCTAGATTGCGGCTTACACAAAGACAATTGGCTCTCTGGCATTTTCTCGATAAGACTGGTCACAAAAACAATGCCAAGATAAGATAGTCACAATAAATCGTAAACAGTTCTAAGAAATCCTTGCGCATCCGCAATAATTTTAACTTTCACACATGGCTTAGGGAGAGTCGGATTCAGGGTCTACACTAGTGTGCTATTTCGTAACATTACCCCCTCCTTAAATGGAAGTTCCTCCTGGAAATTTGTGTAGCCGAGACTGGATGTTTGAATCGGCAACTGGCCCCATTTCTACACATTCCGATCTTATGGAAATAACAGGGCACCGTCTTCATCGGATACAGATAACGGGGGTTGTAGCTGCAAATTAATATCGACACCGGTATCTTAGAAGGTAACCTCTATCATGTTCCTGATGACTCGCCAATCCAACCGGTTACTCGCTATCTTAGGCATAGCCAGTTTCTTCACGCTGGATTCTAACACATGGTCTCGGAGGTTTCGAAGTGCTTCCCACACATCGCGGTAGGTAGATTGATCTTGAAATTCATTTTTAGTTACCACGTAGAAGATTATGTTTCAGTTTCAGCGTCTTGCCATGGGCTGGAATCTGGTCTTCAAGTTTTTCTAATTGCCCGAACTTCTTTCGAAAAACGGATGCCAACCTTCGTGCGTTCTTGATACGGGCGGTGAATAATCTTTCGGGAGAGTGAACAAATCTTGTCGTTGTTCTGAAGTGACTCCATATCTATCTTTCCCGGTACCTCCATACGCGCCCATAAATTCATCGGTAGGTAGGGTCAGACACATCTCGAATATGGTTTACTCCTTTCTCTAGGTCATGGTCTCCTTCGAATGGCGCTAGTCGGTTTTGGTGAACTACTTTTGGTTTTCCGTTGGGGATCCTGCTAATGCGATATATAACATCATTGATCATCTTCTTGATTAAGTATGGACCTTCACAGGATTTTTGTAATTTTGGAGAAAATCCTTTTCTCCTCGTCGGGTTGTGTAACCATACTTTGTCCCCTTCTTTAGAACCGCCTACTGTAGCCTGCGTGTCGGACTGACTTTTCATTCTGTCGCTGACAACTTGAAGATTTGTTCGAACTGATTCATGAATATCGTCCAGCCTTCTTCCCAATTGGATCACGTAGTCTTCTCCTGCTATATCTTCTCCAGGCCGACAGCCAAATTCTAGGTCACAAGGAAGCCTCATTTCACGTCCAAACGGGATTTTCGCAGGTGTTTCACGGCAGATCGATAAGCCAATGCGAATAGGGAAAGATATTGGTCCTAATTTCTCTGATGGCTGGAAACTACTTTGGACAAGTATTTTCCAATAGTCCTGTTCGACTATTCCATCTAACTGTGGATGTAATGCTATTTTCCTGGTCTTCTTCATTCCCAGCTTGTCGTAAATCTCCTGGAATAGATGACTTTCAAAATTTCTTCCCTGGTCACTGTGGACTTCCAAGGGCACTCCATATCGGCTGATAAACTCTTTCACCAATACATCCACGACAGTTGTGGCATCTTGGTTCGGGATAGCGTAAATTTCCACCCACTGTGTGAAATAATCCATTACAACCAGTATGTATTTGCCACCATTTTCTGTCGTCGGAAATGGTCCAGCGATATCTAAAGCAATCCTTTCGAAAGGGCTTCCAACATTTTACTGTTTCATGGGTGCCTTTCTCTTGAGATGTGGTCCATTACTCGTAGCACAAGTTGTACATTTCTTACACCAGTTCTTCACATCGTCGGAGCTGTTCATCCAATAAAACCTTTCACGGACTCGCTGATGGGTTTTCTTCACTCCCAGATGACCTCCCGATGGACGGTCGTGTAACTTATTCAGTATATCAGCTACTCTCGTTCTAGTGATAACTAGCTGTCTCCTCATCTCGGAACCATTATCGTTTTCAAGGACTCTTTTCAACAGCTCTTCTTCCAAGACAAGGGAGTCCCACTGAGCCCAATATGCCTTGAGTGTCGGTGAAAATCTTGACACTCCTTGCCAGGTAGGTCGCCGAGTTTCTTCCTTCCACTGCCGAATCTTCTTTAGGCAAGGATCATTCTCCTGATCTTCATTGACTACTGTAATTATTGAAACTACAACTTCCTTAGATTTCGACTTGTTGCATTGAGAATAGTCTAGAGGACATGACCGTCTAGGCATAGAGTTGGCTATTCGGTGATTCACATCAGCTGGATGTTCATCCCTGTCTGATTTCCCCTTTGGCTGGAGTTCTTGGGTTGCAGTAGTCTTGGGGCGCTTAGACAGACTGGGTACGTGCTCCAACTTGCCACACATCCGGCATTTGATCTTCTCCGGCTTCTTGCCTGCCAAACATTTCAACAAGTTGACGATCTGGTGAAGTTTGTCATCTTCTTCCTGCGTGTTCCTGCCTGTGTTGTAACGCGAGCCCTTCGTGACTGCTTTACATTTAAGAGGTTCTTGGTTTGCAGGAGTCGTAGGACGCTTACACGAACTGCGTGCATGCCCTAGCTCGCCACAATTACAGCACCTGATTTTCTTCGGCTTCTTGTCTACCATACCTTTCAACAAGTTGACGATCTGGTCAAGACTGTCATCGTCACCTTCTTCCTGTATGGTCCTACCTTTGTTGTATCCCGAAGCCATTGTGGCTTCTTCATATTCAAGAGCAGCAGTCAATGTATCGACCAATATTTAAGGATCGGCTAATCGAAGCGTCTTCTCCATATCGTGGTCACATAAGCCGTCAATAGAGGCCTGGATGCCTAAACATTCCATCATGTTATCTGGTGCCGATGGATAAGCAAATCGAACTAGTCGGACAATATTCAGTTCATATTCTCGAAGGGATTCATCACGTTTCCGCCTTCGGTTCTTCAGCTGGAATCTGTACAATTTTTCCAAATGTTCGTGACCGTATCGCATGTCCAGCTTCTTTTTCAGCTGCTCAAAGTCATCCGTTTCTTCAAGTGGTATCGTCTGTAGTACATCTAAGGCATCTCCTCGAAGCGCGATAGTTGAGTTCACTGCCTTCTCCTTATCGAACCAATGATTCACTCTAGCGGCTGCTTCAAACTGTTTCACATAATCGGTCCACGACATTTTTCCATCAAACGTTGGGGCGTTGACTCGGGTAAAACTACCAATGTCTTCTAACTTAGGGTGTATTTATGGCTTGCAAGGTTTTGTTTGCTCGGTCTTTTTTTCTTCCGCTGGCGTGTCTTGAGTTCTTATGTCTGTCATCTTTCTTTCTAACTCCTTGATTTTCTCGTCCATCGTTATCATCTTATTCTCGATTTTCTCGTCCATCGTTGACATCTTATTCTCTATTTCAGATTTTAGAGACGAAATTTCATTTTCAACGGCAATGTCGTTTTTCATTAATAAGACATATCGTTTTTCATAGCAGAAATCTTCTCGTCCATATTAGCAGAAATTTAGTTTTTCATAGCAGAAATATCGTTTTTCACATTAGTTGAAATCTTCTCTTCCATTGCAGAAATTGACGAAAATAAGGTGGAAGCTTGGTCATTAAATAAAACTGATTCTGGATCAAAGCCGTCATTTTCCAGTGCCACTTTAAGTCTTTCTACTAATTCACTTTTCTTACCGGACGTTTTCAACTCACGATCTTCCAGTTCTGCTCTTAGTTCCGTCACTTTCAGGTCGCTTAGTCTCTTGGCCATTTTTACGTCTTATTTATTTATATTATACCATTTCTGACACCAATGTAATGGTTTTCTTATTTAATTAAACGTTTTTATTACGGGTGGGATAAATTCATACACACGGTAGGTTCACTTACTTAATTCATTTATTCACTACACTATTCTTTAATTTATATTATATACACAGTATATGAACTTAAACTGATGTATATAAAAACTTCACTACTGTTTATTTACTTGTTCGCTGTTTATATCACGAGATCACTTTATAAACTAAATTTCTCTCGCTGATTGGTCCTTTATATATTAGATTGCGGCTTACACAAAAACAATTGGCTCTGGCATTTTCTAGATGAGACTGGCCACAAAAGCAATGTCAAGATATTCACAAAAAATCGTAAACAGTTCTAGGAAATCGCTGCGCATCCGCCATCATTTTAACTTACATACATGGCTTAGACAGAGTATAATTCAGGGTCTACACTAGTGGGCTATTTCGTAACAATATGAAAGTTAGTTTGAATAAGTGATGTCAATGTGGTTTAAATAAATGAGGAAATGAATTGAGCCCGGAACTTCCTTTAAAATAAATTCGTTACACTATGAATATATCTAATTCTAATTAAATACCATCTTCACTATTAATGTAATTTTTAAAAACGATTTAATGTATCGATCTGAATAAGAGCGTTTACCAGCACCTACAAAAATAACCGTGTGAGAATCTTACGACTGCGAAATTTCAGCTTAATTTAATTGCTGCAATATATCTTTTAGTAGTATCGTGCCGAGGGTGGAACTAATGAAGGCAGTTTAGTCAATATTGTTCACTTTACAGTAAGCATTAATGTATTTATAGAAGAATAATAATAAATACTTCTAAAATCATCTAGCTATGTTACAGTTATGGTAATATATCTTGAACAAAAGATAAAATAGTTATAAAGTTCCAATATATCCGGTTTTAGTCCCTTTTATATTGGCCGGAAGTAAATTTGATTAGGACATCAAAAATTTAATACACATTGATTGACATATGTACAAAGTGGTCTATGCATGAGACGGTTGAATCATTTAAATACGTATGTATGTAAATGATTGATGCTATATCATAGGATTTTCATTGAGTTACAAATTGGAAATAAAAAGCTCAGCACGCAATAAGCTTGTAAGCAAGAAAATTATTAGGCATTAATATGGAAGCAAGCAGTGAACAATTAAGATCTTGTAGTCCGCCCCATTTATTTTTTATTATTCCAACAAAGAACAATTTCTATTCGATAAACATCCGATTGAGTCCCTTCAAGAGTATGAAATCGATATTGCCCGACTAGTTCGATTTGCTTATCCATCCGCACCAGAAAACATGATGGAATGTCTGGACATCCAGGCCTTAATTGATGGCTTACGCGACCCCGATATGCAGAGGACGCTTCGTTTATCCCAGCCCAAAACATTGGCCGATGAGTTAACTGCTGCTCTTGAAGATGAAGCAGCCACGAAGGCTTCGGGATATATCAAAGTCAGTACCGTCCAAGAAGGAGGTAACGAAGACAGGCTCGACCAGTTCGTCAGTTTAATAAAAAGAATGATGGACAAGAAGCCGAGAAAGATCAGATGCTGGAATTGTGGCGAGCTAGGTCATGTACGCAGTTCATGTAAGTGCCACAGGACTCCTGAAAACCAAGAACCACAGTCACAGGAAAACTAGAACGGGACGGCTACGAGGGGGCAGCATAGACCCATGATCATTCCAAAGACCCACTTATACTGATAGCTTCTCCCAGATGCTGCAGCGACAGTGTATATGTGGATGGCGAAGTGAATGGCAAGAGATATACTCTGCTGGTAGACACTGGAGCAACTAGAACCATTATACGACCAGAGATAATAAACTCCAAGAAGAGGCTTTTACCAACGAGATTGCGACTGCGGACCGCCAAAGGTGAGATTGCCAACATTCACGGGAAGACACAATTACAATTGGGAAGTGGTGCAGAAAAGTTCACGCATACGGTAATCGTAACTGGTATCGAAGAAGACGTGACTCTGGGAATGGACGTAATTAATCTACATGGTTTCTAATTGCACTTTAGAAACAGAACTATCAAAGTGGGTTCCCAGGAGGTATTCCTTCATCCATATGAAGGCAGCACGGCGTTGGCAGCTATACAGGAAGATACCGTTCTACATGCACGAAGCGAAACCATGATAGTAGTGTGGCTACAGGGAATCATGGAAGAAGATACATCGGTTATGATGGAGCTAAGAAACCACGACGAAGAGGTTGGCGAAGGAGTACTGATTGGAAAAGGATTGGTAACGTCGGCGTAGGAGATCCCAGTACGTGTGATAAACATGAACGATTACCCAATTACCATCAGGAAAAAAACCAAGATTGGATTCTGCGTAGCAGTGACGTCTATTGTTCGCCAAACAACGGCAACTGACAATTCCAATGCCAGATTTGAACAGATGTTATCAGTAGCGGGATAATCTTTGAATCGAACTGAGAAAAGGACAATGAGAGGATTTCTTTTGCAGTATCGCGATCTATTCATACGGAAAGGAGAGAAGACTGGGAGAACATCAGCCGTCAAACACACTGGTGATGCCAAGCCAATTAGGCAATCAGCTCGAAGACTACCAAGAGCGAAGAAAGAGGAAGCTGAAAGATTAATTCGAGAAATGGCAGAATAAAAACCAATAGAAGCATCTACTAGTCCATGGATGTCTCCAGTAGTGCTCAAGAGAAAGGATACAACTACGAGATTCTGCGTGGATTATCTCTAACTAAACAACGTGACGAAGAAAGACAGCTATCCTCTGCCTCGCATCGACGATACGCTAGATACTTTGGCCGGCAGCAAACTGTTTTCCACCTTAGACTTGAAGTCTGGTTATTGGCAAGTACAGATGGACCTAGAAAACAAAGAGAAGACTGCTTTTACCATCGGATCTGGATTATGGCAATTCAACGTCATGCCATTCCGGCTCTGTAATGCGCCCGCGACATTTGAAAGACTCATGGAAAATGTCTTGAGAGGGTTATCTTGGAAGACATGCCTGGTCTATTTGGACGACTTCGTAGTACTGGGGAAGATATTTGACGAACACCTGAAGAATTTGGAAGATGTATTCAAACGACTCCAAGCTGCCCAGCTCATGTTAAACCCGAAGAAAGGTCAGCTATTCCAAAACCGGGTCAAATATTTAGGTCGTAGAGTAATGAAGGAGTGGCGATGGATCCAGAGAAAATTGCTTCCATTCAGCAATGGCCGCAACCAACCGACAAACATCAAATTAGGAGCTACCTTGAACTTTGCACATACTATAGAAGAATTATCAGGAAGTTTGGAGATATTGTCAATCCCCTAATTCGGCTCACAGAAGAAACAATAGGAAGAAGACAGTCAAACTGCTTTTGAAACCTCGAAGAGACATTTAACCACGGCGCCGATATTAGGATATCCATTACCAGAGGGAGACTTTATTCTTGACACTGATGCAAGCAACGCAGGAATTGGAGTAGTGCTCTCACAATACCAAGGAGGGCAAGAAAGAGTGCTGGGATATTTCAGTAAAGAGAACTGTCTGGGTATGGTGTACACACTAGATATAAATTGAGTGAATGAAACGACGAGTACTAAGTGTGTATTTATTATTAAAATTCAGCTAAGAGCTTTCGGCCATTGGGCCATTCTCAGAGCTGTCGTCATAAAAAATCTTATAACAGGCGTCAAAAAACATCCAGTGAATCAAGAACGTAAAACTTGTCATCAGATATCATTTAGTTTACACTTTTAAACGGGACGTTTCATTATGTAAAATATACTTGTACACCCACTTAAAAGGGCATTTTTAACGTTTTCAATCATTTTATTCTAACAATGACGTAACATCATACATTGCTTCATTTTGATTCACTGGATGTTTTTTGACGCCAGTTTTAGGATTTTTTATGACGACAGCTCTGAGAATGGCCTAATGGCCAAAAGCGCTTAGCTGAATCTTAATAATAAATACAGACTTAGTACTCGTCGTTTCATTCACTCAATTTCAGTCCTCTCCAAACTAGAACGAAACTACTGCGTTACAAGAAGAGAACTTTTGGCGGTAGTGAAATCCGTGGATCACTTTTACCAGTATCTCTATGGAAGGAAGTTTTTAATCTGGACTGACCACGCAGCACTCAAGTGGTTAATGCAGTCCAAGAATCCCGAGGGCCAGAACGCTAGATGGATTGAACGACTTCAAGAGTACTATTTCAACATCGCATCGAGCTGGTGTAAGTTACCGACTTCCTGTCCAGACGGTCGTGCCCAACAAAGTGTTTCACTGCAACAAGGCGGAATCTAGTAAAGTTGCAATTTCAGGAGCTACAGTAGTCAGTGAAGAGTGTTCACCCACCAGGATTAGAGAAGATTAGGAGAATAATCCTCACCTAAAAAATATTCGGCAATTGAAGGAAGAAAATCGGCGACCTACCTGGCAAGAAGTATCAAGATTTTCACCGACACTCAAGGCATATTGGGCTCAGTATGTCTCTCTGGTCCTGGAAGAAGAGTTGTTGAAAAAAGTCCCTGAAAACTATGATATTTCCGAGATAAAATAACAGATAGTTATCCCGAGAACGAGAGTAGCCCAGATACTGAGAAAGGTATACGACAGTCCAACGGGACGTCATCTGTCAGTGAAGAAAATCCTTCAGCGAGTCCGTGAGAGGTTTTATTGGATGAACAGCTACTTGTGCTACGAGTAATGAACCACATCGCAAGAGAAAGGCACCCATCCAACAATATAATGTTGGAAGCCCTTTCGAAAGAATTGTTTTAGACATCGCTGGACCATTTCCGACGACAGAAAAGGGTGGTAAATGCATCCTTGTTGTAATGGATTATTTCACAAAGTGGGTGAAAATTTACGCGATCCCGAATCAAGAGGCCACAACTGTCGCGGATGTATTGGTGAAATAATTTATAAGCCGATATGGAGTGCCCTTGGAAGTACACAACGATAAAGGAAGAAATTTCGAGAGCCAGATATTCCAGGAAATTTGTGACAAGCTGGGGATGACGAAGACCAGGACAACAGCGTTGCATCCACAATCAAATTGATTGGTCGAGATAATGAACAGGACCATTGGAAAATACCTGTCCAAAGTAGTTTTCTGCCACCCGAGAGATTGGGACCAGTTCTGCCATAAATGAGTCCACGGATGAAACACCTGCAAAAATTCTGTTTGGACGCGAAATTAGGCTTCCTTGTGACCTGGAGTTTGGCTGTTGGCCTGGCAAAGATCTAGCAGGAGAAGAATACGTGATCCAATTAAGAAAAAAGGTGCACGATGTGCACGAATTAGTTCGAACGAATCTTCATGTTGCCAGCGACGTAATGGAAAAACGGTACGACATGCAGGCCACAGAAGGCAGTTTCAAAGAAGGGGAGAAAATATGGTTACACAAGCCGACCAAGAGAAAAGTATTTTCTTCAAAATTACATAAATCATGGGAACGTCCATATTTAATCAAGAAGAGGATCAACGACGCCATCTATCGTATAAGCAAGATCCCCAATGGAAAACCGAGAGTAGTCCACCAAAACCGACTAGCGGCGTTCACAGGAGACCATGATAAATAAGAAGGGGTGAACCATCTACAACAAGAGTCTGACCCTGCCTTCGAAGCCAGTATCAAACACGCAAGAGGGTTGGCAACCGTATTTCGAAAGAATTTTGGAGAATTAGAAAAACTTAAAAATCAGATTCCAGCCACTGGCATGACAATGAGACTCAAACACAATTCGCGTTACGTCTTCTACCTGGTAACTAGAAACGAATTTCCAAATCGATCCACCTACCAGAATGTGTGAGAAGCGCTACGAAGCCTTCGAGATCATGTGTTGGAATCCCACGTGGAGAAACTAGCAATGCCCAGGATAGAGAGCAACCAGTTGGATTGGCGAGTCATCAGGAACATGATAGAGATGATCTTCCATGATACCGGTATCCACATATTAATTTACAGCTATACCCCTCGTTATTGGTACACGTTGAAGACCGTGCCCTGTTATTTCCATACGACCGAAAAGTGCAGACATGGGTCCAGTTGCCGGTTTAAACATCCAGTCCCGGCTACACAGAAGTTCCAGGAGGATTTTCTTTTTAAGGAGGGAGTAATGTTACGAAATCGCACACTGGTGTAGTCCCTGAATCCGACTCTGTCTAACGCTATATATGAAAGTAAAGTATTTATATAAATTAGTGGAAGTGAATATACTGTGTATCTAATATAAATTAGTGAATAATGTTCATGCACTAATGATTTGAGTTTTTTTCTAATTTTCAAATAATTTCCGCGCTGATCAAAAACAGCTGGTTTCGAGCGATTGGGTGCGCATATCGTGTAGCGCTAAAAGTGAAAAGAGAGACAACGTTTGGCAGGCGACCGTTAACCACTGCAATTTTCAAAATGGTAATTTTGGTGATAAATACCTACAAACTGAACAGTAACATTGATTGAAAAGATACTGTAGACGTTCAAGTGAATAATGAAAATGGTGACAGCCTAAATTGTGGATCCTGAGGTGTAGAACGCCAGCAATCTAGTGAGTACCCACATTGCAAGAAACTACAGTTGTTTGTTAATAAATCTACAGTCCGCGATTTTTTTACTGTGCAAATTTAATTGGTGCTTAGACAAAAATAAATTGTTTAGTGAAAAAATAAATTGAGTGAGTAGTCTTACCGTGTGTATAAATTTATCCCACCCGTCGTTATAAAAACTTTTGAATAAATAAGAAAAACATTACAATATTAATATAAGGTAGTTTTGTTAAAAGTATAATTTAGTAAAAATAGAAGTCCTATATTCTTGTGTCCGTCCGTCCGTCCGTCCGTTTTATGTTTCAGGGGATATCACCAGGTCGAGAGCGTGTCGTCATTCAAGAAAGTTCGATTACACTTTAATTAGGCAGTAATTAAAGATAAATTACTATAAATAGAAGACCGATTCAAGATAAATTGACAGAGAAGAGTCGTCCATCCAGCCGAGAAGTCAACAAGTGAAAAGTGGAAGTGAACAGTAGTGAAGGAGCAGTAAGCTGATCTCATATGTCGATCAGGCAAACGGTACAGCAAAACATCTCCACACAGTCATAGGGCCCGAAACCCGCCGACTAGGCAGATAGCTGATACTAGCAACGACACGACTTTGATCAGAGCTTGCTTCCTGAACGATGCCTCGCGTTCCAGCAAACCACTCCTCTCCCTCCACCCTATCGCCACGCCACGCCTGGTCGCTCAGAACTCTTCTAAGACTGAACCGCGCATATCTAATAACACTTTGAAAGCGAGTATTATATACATGCCGGCTAATCAGGAATAATAGTTTTTAGACAAAACTAAGTGAAAATAAATAAGTGAAAGGATCAGGAAACAATAATACACATTTTTAAACGAAACTAAGTGAGGATAAATAATCAATTGAAAGGAATACGCAATAATACGCATTTTTAAACGAAACTAAGTGAGGATAAATAGTGAAAGAAATAGGAATAATAATAATAGTTTTTAAACAAAACTAAGTGAGAATAAATAGTGAAAGGATCAGGAAACAATAATACGCATTTTAAACGAAATTAAGTGAGGATAAATAGTCAATTCAGGAATAGGCAATAATACGCATTTAAACAAAACTTAGTGAGGATAAATAGTGAAGTGAATAGGATTAATAAATTTTTAATTGAAATAAATTGAACGCCTTCGCCAAAGCGCATTCGCCATAAAAGGATTTAAATGACACTAAGTGCTTCTAAATAGCCCAAAAGGATTCAAAGGACGCTAAATGCTTATAAATAGTGAGCGAGGTAGGAAGGATTAATAAATTCAAGCGAACTAAATTTAGCGCCTTCGCCAAAGCGCATCCACCATAAAATAAATTAAATGGCACTAAGTGTAAATAAATAGCAGAATCAGGAATATTAACATTTTAAATGAAACTATATGTTAATAAATAGGCAAAACAGGATTTTTAGTTAAAAGACGCCGGGGGTGTAGCACAGTAGCTAGGAAGTGCGGAAACGTAATTTTACAGATATTCATTATATCGCTAAGGCAACATAACGCAATGTCTTTTAGCAACGAATTTCTAATTACGGACAGTCTCAGCGAATCGTCGGACGTAGCGGTCTCCAATTTTAAATGAAACTATATGTTAATAAATAGGCGAAACAGGAATTTTAGTTAAAAGACGCAGGGGGTGTAGCACAGTAGCTAGGAAGTGCGGAAACGTAATTTTACAGATATTCATTATACCGCTAAGGCAACATAACGCAATGTCTTTTAGCAACGAATTTCTAACTACGGACAGTCTCAGCGAATCGTCGGACGTAGCGGTCTCCAATCAAAATGGGATACTCCTCGACACACCCCCTTGCAAACAGGGCTATGATATATACAGATTCAGAGCCAACAGCGTTTGACACCTCTAAAAAATCTGCAGTTTTTTATACAGGATCATTCAGTAAACTGAAATTACAGATTAGAAGTCTACGTATACGCCACACTGTGCTATATACAAACGTACAGTTAGTTAATTATAAGAAAATTTTCATTTAAAACTTCCGCCTGAAGATATTTATGAAATTATTTCTGTAGTTGACATAATAGCCCTATATATTCATACAGAGTTTTAGAGTTATCTCAAATATGTTTTGTGTTTTTTACAATTTCCAAATCCTACATTGTTTGATGAATTTTGGATGCGGAACCACTTTTGTAATAAAATTGGTTGTGTTATTTTAGAAAATTATAAAAAACGCTGGAACACGACGACTTTTAAATTCAAATGTGCGCTTTTTAAACATAAACTTAAATGTACACGCAAGTCTAACACCACAAATCACCTACTCTTAGATAGTTCACGACAATGCTTTCTTCAAATGACAAAAACTAGCGCCACCTATAGTACTGAAACATAATTGAGTAGTGGGTAAATTGTTCCTTAAGTCGCTACTGAGGAAAGAAGAATGGGTGCTAAATTTAAATTCTGATTATCTTTACTATTGGTTTGAAGATCCTTGTTTATCGTAAGTAAATGACATATTCTACTAAAAAGTCTACTATATTATGCCAATCATTAACGTCGTTAATATCTTGTACATTCCAATATAATTGCCAAACAATTTATCATTGTAGATAAAGATATTAAACTTTTTAAAAAATCAAGTCATTTACTGAGCAATCGTTAAAGAAATTAACAGTTTTTTGGCAATTGACTGTTTACAGAAGATCCAAGATAAGCAACATATGTTATTAAAAAGTTTATTGGGAATAGTATATTTACAAAATAGGGACAATGTACAAAATACATGTAGGTACAAAAACAACAAAATATTTTCAACAGTAAAATGATGAACGTTTAGCTACTATTGTTATTGCAACCAGTTACAATTTCATTAAAATCAATCATGACATGACACAACTCCGAGAAACTCGTACATTACTGTGAAATATCATAAATAATTTTCAAAAAAACAGTATACAAGTGATCATAACTACATAGTGAATGATACGGACTAACAAAGTAAGCCTAAATTTGCTTTTTTATTAAGAAATTGTGTTATATTTCAACGTAAACACATTCATTCAATGATAATTAAAACCGGTATTGTACCATTTACCAGCCTTATCAGTTGGGTCCGATGCGACACAGAGCCATATTCAGACAAAACGAATCCTAACGGAACATGGAAACCGACTGTATTATAACCAGCGACAACATCAATAATCAGTCACCTTTATCTCAACATGTACCTTCAGCTCAACACTCAATTCCAACTCAACATTCAACGATACCAAAACAACAAATTTTACTTCAACCTCCAACTTCATCTCAACCTTCGTACTCTAAAGTAGCTAGCCAACCTCAACAACCTGCCATACCCACTTTCCCATCTAAACTACAAGCCATCGTTTTTAGTTCTCTGAACAATATAAAATTAGAAGAATATCTCCTGGTTATTGGCTCCACAATAAGTCCGAAAATCATATTATTTATATCTAGAATCTCAAACAATCGGATATGTATTTACCTCTCAAGTAAGGAAATCGTTATCACTAAACATGATGTGCGCATAAAGATTAATAACGAAGTGGTACAAGCACGCAGATTTATCACACCAAACGGAAGACTACTCTTATCCAATGTATGTCCTACCATTCCACACGACGTACTGCAGAGGGAACTTGAAAAACTCGGCTTCAAGATGTCTTCTGCAATTTCCTTTTTAAGAAAAGGCACAACCAACCCCGACTATAAACACACATTCAATTTCAGGAGGCAAGTATACATTGTACCACCCACAATTCCGATACCAGACTCAGTTTCGATAACTTATGATGACACCACATACCGTATACTCTTGCTGTAGATAATTTGTGCTGTCGTTGCAAACAACATGGTCACTTATCTAAACACTTGCACTTCAAAGTTGCCACCCCAACCAACATACGACACTTCTTCACCAAACTCAGCAACTACAACCAGCCAACCTACTCTAATCTCAGCAAGCGAGTAAAGCTCTGAGCCACTAACAAATAAATCATCAATTTCAATTACCATGCCCATTGAAGCAAATATAACAACAGCTGCCATAACTCCGAATATCACTCACCTTGCTGTAACACATAGCAACAAAAGATCTCTAGGAAAAATATCAAATTCTCCACAAACATCGATGGTTACTGACATCGATAACCCAAAAAATAAAGCAGCTTTGAAAAGCAATATTACCAAAGTTATAACACCTCCTTCCGATACTACATCTTACACAAGCTTCAGTAAACCAGATGCAAAACCCAAAAAAGCGAAATCCACTTCTAAATCAACCATCATTCTGGAACATCAAATAGCACCTATCAAAGAATTATTCGACAATGAAACTTTAATAAAATCTTTCGAAGACACAATGGACTTTTTTGAAAACGTACAAGGATCAGCTGACCCTCTCAGTACAGCAAAAGATTACACCTCTGATACACATACACCTCTAACCGCCAAATAAAGACGAAATGCACTAAAACAAAAAAGAGAATTATGAAACAACTGAAGCTTTTAAAATCAGAAGTCTATGCCATATTTGACGTTTCCCTTACCACATCTCAGGAATCCCTAACTGAACTTAAACTACTGTTCTAAAATGGAAAATAAAATATGCTGATTGGCCAAATTCCAGTAATTACATTGAACAAAACGTAGCTCAGCTACCCGTTAATTTAGAAAACGATAACATTGACAACATTTTGAACCCATTCACAAAAATGATCACCGATACAGCAGAAAAATTTATAGGAAAAACAAAAGTACTAACAAAACATACACTATTGCCGTGGTGGAACTATGAATGCGATAAAGCTATTAAACAATACAAAGCGTAATTTAATAAACTAAGCCGAAATAAATCAATGGGGAACCTAGTAGACTATAAGAGAAGAAGAGCCCAAGAAAGATACATCATAAAAATGCAAGAAAAATGTCCTGGAAAGCGTTCACATCCAACATAAACAGCTCCACACCTTTAAGTATCGTGTGACAAAATCTAAGAAAAATATTAGGAAAAAATAAATTTAGAAAAATTCCTTCTATAGCTCATAACAATAGCACATTCTCAAATATCGAAGACATGACCGAATTATTTGCAACACATTTTGAGCACAACTCGAGCAACTCAAACTACTCAGAAGAATTTCTGGAATTTAAAACTATTAAAGAAGCCGAATACTTAGATTACGATGACCATGGCAACAACATACTTAATATCCCGTTAACTGTAGGTGGTTCCCAACAACCTTTTCTGGACCACCGCCCCCTATAGAAGAGAACAAAAATCTCAGCGCCCTTCCCCCCCAGTCGCTGGTTAGTCCTTAGTAGTTAATTTGATTTGAATATCATCTGTACCGTCCCAATTGATCTGTATTTACATTTAATTTCAGTTAATGTCTAAATTTTATTTTAGAGGAATGATGAGGTAGACATTTATTAAACGACTACCAAATCTTCAATAAAATTGTCCATTAAACTTTTAAATATAAACACAGAATCAATAAGAAATACAATCACAATAGAAATGAGAAATGCAATACAATAAGAAATACAAAATTAATAATAAAGAAAAAATCAATGAGACGGTTGAGGCTGGTGGAGTGTTACCAGTTTGTTAATATCGGGTTCCAATTTCGTCAACATCAATCGCAGATCGCCACGTTCAGTGATGTGTAGTCTGTTCCTCTTCTTTGACAGCAAATCAGTAACTGCACTGAATGCACGCTCAGCCATATAGGACGAAGGAAATGCAATTAACAACTTCTGTACTATTGTCCACAATCCAGGATAGAGAGCTGGTATTGGTTTTTGAAGCCAGAACTCTTGATATCCACGTTTGAATTTTACATTCAGTTCTTCGTTAGTTGTGAGTTCTAATAGCTCCTCTTCCAAATTTGATGAGCCTTCAGTATCTGTGTTTGCGAAAGGATCTATAACCCAACTTGGTATTTCCATGTTTAGAATATCTTGGAAACGCTCTGTAAAATCAACATGAAGAACTTCCAAGTCGGGGCAGTAAGTAAGTAAATCTTCCGGTTTTGAAGACACTATTGATAATGTGGCAAGATGGTTGTACTCACCTCTACCAAGATTTCTTTTGAATATAAGAAGTTTTCCTGCAAAAGCAGCTATGACGTTTTTAGTTTTAATTCATTTCAAATCCTCACCTTGCAATTGTAGATTAACTTGATTAAATACTTTAAACAGATCCGTCAAATAAGCGATGTCATTTTTTGACGTAATCAGGTTTTCGCGCAAATGTTCGTTTTCTTCAAGAAATTCCAACACTGAGTCAAATAGATTGAAAAAACTTTTCAGACAAACACCTTAAGAGAGCCAACGTACTTCTGTGTGCAGAAGCAAGCGATTGTAGTCTTCATCATTTTCATTGCAAAGCTTATGAAACAAACGGTCATTCAATGAATTGCTTCTAATGATATTGATTGCTTTAATAACGTTATTGAGGGACGCATGCAGACGTTCATTAAATTTTTTTGCAACCAAATGCTGACGGTGAATAATACAATGTACAGCGAGTACATTTGGCACTGCTTTTCTCAAATGTGCTATAAAACCCTTATGACGCCCGGTCATTGCTGGAGCACCATCAGTAGCAGCACACAAAATATTGCTAATAGGAATTTCTTTCTCTTGAAAAAATTCTTGCATGATATTAAATATAGAATGTCCCTTTGTATCAGATTCCAAATTCTTAGCAAATAATAACTCTTGATGAATTTTTTCTTCTTTTATAAATCGTACGTATGATAAGAGTAGAGCTTCGTTACTTGGTAGAGTTGATTCATCGAGTTGAATGGAAAATTTGCAAGTCTTTAGGTACTCGCATAATGATATTTCAACATCATTTGCCATTTCATCTATTCTTCTTTGCACTGAATTATTACTGAGAGGAATTTTTTTAATGATATCAAATGGTGTCTTATGATGGAGAACAGTTTTTAATATCTCTTCGACTGCCGGTAAAATTAATTCCTCGCCAATGGTGTGTGGTTTTCCTGACTTTGCGATTAACAATGAAACGTTATATGAGGCTCGTAGCCCGTCATCGTCTCGTTTAGAAGACAATGCAAAAAGGTTTGATATAGTTGGCTGTTTTAAATATTGTTTTTCGAGTTCTTGGAAATAGAGTATATCTTGGTTCTTCTTATCAGGATGCATTTTATGTAAATGCTCTCGTAGCCTAGAAGGTTTCATAGCTAAATTTGAAAAAAAAATTTGGAAAATTAAACACATAGGTAATGATTTGTTTGTAGAAGTTTCTGCAAATCCGTATTCCAAATATTCAATACTGTATTGCCGGCATTTCTTTTTTAATTTAGAAGTAGATTTAGCCATTTTCATACAAAAATTGAATTCTCAATAGATTTATAGATAGTAATGTTTATAAAATGACACACCACTCACGATTATATATCGCGGCCAAGCACATACAACTAACTAACAAAAAATTCGTAGAGCTGTTGCTTTTATACGTTTCATTTCGTGCATGATTCAACTTGTCTGTGTGCGAACATGTCGAAACATGTTATTTTGTATGAACATCGCGCGTTCGCTTATCAACGTGCGAGGACAAGTCATATACTTCTATTCTGAACTAAAAGAAATTATTATAATTATTAGTATTATTATTAATGCTAATTTAAAACTGCTTATTAACCCTTATTAAATCATTTTTATTTCACCATTCCTCTTGACTGCTTATTATTTGCTTCTGAATCCGCTACCGCTCCCTAAAAGGCTGCAGCGCTTACAGGGGGGCAGTATCACCCCCGTTGCGAACCAATGCTGTAGATGAACTAAATTTCTCCTTAGACACAACCAAAAAATCTGCCCCAGGACCTAATAACATTCCAATAATATTTCTCCAAAAACATATTGCCAAGTCATACCTTCTCCAAATATTCAACCTAATCTGGACAAAAAATATTTTCCCATCCACGTGGTCCCAGGTAATCGTCATACCGATACCAAAGGCAAACTGCCCAAGAATTAGGCTAAATTCATACAGACCGTACCGTACCGATGTACTAAGCAAAATAATGGAAAAAATCATAGATAAAAGACTATTGTGGACATTAGAACATAGAAACCTTTTAATAAAAGAACAAAGCGGTTTCCGACAAAACAGGTCAACATTAGATAATCTTATTGATTTCGAATCCGAATCCAAATAAACAAGATTGAGTTGCAGTTTTTATCGATATCACAAACGCCTTCGATACAGCGTGGTGTCACGGCATTATCAAATCTCTTCATTCGTGGGGCATCAAAGGAAACATCCTAAAATTTATACATATTTTTTTCAAATCGTTTTTTTCGTGTCCGTACCAATAACACCACTTCAACCCTAAAACAACGAACTAACGGAACTCCCCAAGGATCAGTCATTAGTTCAACACTTTTCCTGTTTGCTCTCAACGATATATTAAACCATCACTCCAAACTAGTCAAAGGCAGGTTACAAGCCGACGATTTGGTAATATTCTCCAAAGGTAAGAACATGCACTCAATTCAGAAACACATCCAAGAAACTTTAAACTAATTTCAAAACTGGTCTAAACTCACTGGACTGCAATTTTCAACAGAGAAGACCATGTGTATATTATTTTCTAGAAAACACAATTCTGTATCTCCTGAACTTAAACTTAATAACATTTCCCAAAGCCATGTCGATAACATCAGATTTCTTGGAATTATTGTTGACGAAAAAACTCAGCTGGAAGTACATACTACATGTTAAAAAATCATGCCAAAATGGTATCAACCTTATGAAAACACTCCCAAGCAAATCCTGGGGATCTGACTATACCTGTCTAATGAACATATATAAAACACTTATTCGCTCAAAGATAGACTTTGGCTTTATAGTATACGCGACAGCTAAAAAAAGTCTCTAAACCATTCAAAACACAGCACCAAGAATAGCAACAGAAGCATTCTGTTCAAGTCCAATTAAAAGCCTACAGTGCGAAACCGAGGAATCCTCTCTACAACTCCGGAGAAAATACATTGCCGCTTCATACGCACTATCCATCAGCACAAACCAGCCGAATCCAGTCTACATTAACATACTGACCAATCACTACAAAAGTTTACATTCGGCAAATATCTAAACAGACCCTCCATTATATACAAGAGCTAGTGAAATTCTTACAGAACTCCAAATCAAACGTCCCCTCTTCCTTTCCAACAAAATTAGAACTACCCCCCCATAGTCGATCAATATCCCTCCCACCGACACTTCACTGTGCAAATTTAACAAATTAGAAACCCCCCCGTACCCTAATTCGGAAAACATTTGCCTCCATACTTGACAAATATCCACAATTTCACCTCGCATATACAGACGCATCCAAATCGTCTGATGGCGTAGGCGCGGCAGTGATCATACTAAAGAGTACACTACAATTCTTGTATGTTGTCTCCATGTATATGTGTGAATTTCTTTGTCTTTATAAAAGCCGTTAAGTGTCTTGAGTTGATAATTTTGACATATTTCTATCAGCCATTCTCCATTTTCATTCAGAGTCAGCTCCCCAAACGGATCCACAACTTTGTCGTTCATCCCCTGACCAGTTCTTCCGTTTAAGTCACCGAGAATTATGACTTCTTTTGTCCTTCCTATTTTGACAATTTCATCGTTGACCTTCTCAAAAAATGCATTATATGTTTTTAGTGTCTCATTAAAATATCTTTTTAAAAAGTGACTTTTAGGGCAGCAACCCTTAAATTGCGCGTATGTGAAAATAAATTTGTTGAGAAATGAAAGAAGCTCATCAGTTTTGCATCACCATAACGCATAATCTCACTTGAACTACATTCTGGCCAAAAACTCAATTAGCAATATAGAACAGCCATCTTACTTTCCCTATATGGAGTAATTGTAGACCAGAAACGTTGTAAAATACACGAAGTACAGTACATCAATGTAGCTTAGGTGGTGTCGGAATATGTGCACATTGTGCTGAGTACGACGTCTGCAACTTTTGGAATCACTATATTTCATTGTATGTAATTCGCTGTATGAAAAAATTGGGAATTTTCGATAAAGCTAATAATATTTAGGATATGGAGTATTATTTCGACCCTGTGACGTTATTTAAATGATTAATCATCAAGCAGAAGTGGGAAATATTATCCATAGAATACTAAAAAGTTTTCGACATGGGTTACAGTATTGTTTTATTTATTAGATTCTTCGAGTTTCCTCTACGGGTATTTCATAAAATGTGTATTAAGTTCACTCTATATGAACAAAAACCAACAAAACGTAATAACCCTCGGATTTGGGATGCAGAGAGGAAATTAACTTTCATATCTCAATATGTTATATCTGTATATATGTAGATGATTTACGAAATGCGAATACGGTTAGTGAGCACAGTAGAAATACCTCGTTTCCAACAAGAACATATAATAACAATATCATCAGAAAACAGCACAAGTTTCGGAAAGAAAATGCAACTTAAATCTGTAAAGGGTTGTTTAAAAAATATTGCCGATATATTTAAAGAATGTTCGTGTAGGTCAACAATTAGATTAGAAGTGGCAACGTAGCCTTTGGGAGCATAAGTACAACTAATTTTACCGCCACATTCAAATTTTAGAAGGTGTACGGAAAAATCAAATGCAAAAAGTAGACGAGAGTGTAAGTTAGTAATTTTTCTCAGTGCAGTGTATTAAGTTTCACCAATTTCCTAAGTACTGTAAAGGACATACAGATACTTAACCAAGTATTTCACAATTAGTGAAAATGAAACGGGTATTTCTTGATAAGGTCATATCAACAGCAACGATGAGAAGGTAAATCCTCATTGTTTTGAAATACGGTGTTATAAGATTGTGAAATATATGTATACCAAAAAGAAGGAAAGCACTGATAGGAGTTTGAACTTCCGTTTTAGTTAATCGCAGTGCCAACTCGTAGTTAGTAAGGACAATAATACCCTGGGAAAGTGGTACTTACACCGGGGAAGAATTCAAATAAAAATTAGAGGAACTAGATGAGGTTTTGGTATAAATAAGGTAATAAAGGCGTCACTCAGAAAAGGGGATAGAGAGAAAACACCAGGGAAAGAAGGCACAATGATAAATATAATGCAAACCACAAAAACATTCAACTAAATACATACGATCCAATGCATTCATAAATCCATAGTAAACACGATCAATCGTTAGATTTGCGGATAGTCAGTTATTCTTACTTGGCAACGCTGCACTAGGCTCCACCTCACTATTTTCTCGCTTGCTCGGCCTTGAATATTTGGTTGCCATGGGCGTCTCGTTATTAAGATGTGAATGTGAATTAATAACAGAAATTTGGAATATAAGGTATAGAGAAGTATATTGATTATAGGGTACAATATTTAAATAAAAGTTGTACAACATTTTATTGATAGATAAATAGGTTCAAATATATAGTGAGACCCAATCATTTGAAAAACATTGAATAGCTCATCCTCATGCTCACAATTACCAACAATATCCAAGTTAAAATCGCCAATTAGACTAATATATTTATATTTAGTTGAAAAAAAGTCATTAAATTAAAAACGAAGATCTATAGACGCAAATTAAAACAGTATTCTCATTTACCAGCTGAACAGCGCAAAATTTTGTATGTTTAATAAGAGAAAAATTAGAACAGTCTACAGTTTTAAGATTGATGTTGATATTGCCAAATATTGCCGTGCTCCCCTTTACAGTGACAGAAAGACGAAAACAGTGAACAACCGTTTATATCAATTGCTAATAGTTCTGTATGTGATAGCCAGTAGACGGATATAGAAAGAATGTCAAACCTTACTACATCTAGTAATACGTTTATTTCAACTTAACTTGACTTGACCATTGATATGTAACACCGAGAACATATAGAATAGTATTTATTGATCTCACAATATCAAATAATGACATAAGACATGTCAAATATGAACAAATTAAAATGAAAAAGTCTAGCTTATTTCTATATGCTGGTAAGGTATAGAGAAATCTGATTTATATCTTGTGTCTGGGAATGAATATCACTATTCCGTAAATAATCGCTTCTATTCCTAGATTAGATTAGATTGGATTTTAACAGGGTTACAGTGCACTGAAACCAAAGGTTTATTGTGCTTCCCTATCAGAGCTGTTCTCGTTACTACTACAGCTCGCCTTCCAGTTCCAAGGTTCTAAAGAACTCTAGTGTTTGGGACGGCTTCAACGAGGTAAGGTCCTCACTCTTACACGTTTCTTGTCGAAAGCATTTCTTGCGTTGGCTTGCAATGGCGAGGCATTCCAGAACTAGGTGATCAGGAATTTCATCCTCCTCCCCACAGAATCTACACTCGTCAATCAGAATCTACACTCCTCAATATTTTATTCCTATGAACTAATGTGAATAAATCCAATATATAAAGGCAGTACACGGTTAAAATTCTGAAGTTGATAAAAACCGTTCGACAGTATTCAACATGTGTATATTTTTCAGCAAAAAACGAATAAAACACCATTTTTGAAATGTTTCTACTTTGTTGCGGATTGTTTTCATATTTTATTAAAGTTGTTTTAGACAACACAATTTCTTGTACAAGATTTGGTTCAATTTCTTGAACGGTAGTATCATACAGCAAATTGTTTCAAAAACTTACATTGAACCGAAAATGTGTCAGAAAATAGAACATGCTCTATTTTTAATGAATAATTCACACACCAAACGGATACAACCAAAGCCCAAAAATTTTAGGTTATTTTATTTTTGATATTTCACTAGGAACATACATTTGGCATTTAACATAGACAATTCAGTTCTTAACGTGAGAAAAATGATGTACTGCGTAGAATCACGAACTATTTCTTGAACAATAAATGGTACAGTACAATACAGAATAAATTTATTGCCAAACAATTTGTTGTTCCAGATCTTGTAGAAGAAATTGAACCACATCTTATACAAGAAATTGTGTAGTCCAAAACAGATATAAGAGGGAATAATACATTCCTTTACTTTATTGAATAGTTTTTTTACAGTATCTGTACGCACATGAGCAAAAGGAAAATGGCATCAAATATATATTACTACTAACCTGTAAAATGTTTGGTTTGCACCGGTAATTTCCACTTGGTGGAAGACAATGCACTTTCCCATTACACTTTCTTCGCCAAGTATCTACCAAACAACACCAATTCAGAAAAAAACAAAAACTTTACGAAACACAGCAAAACATCTTTCGCGATAACTTCCAAGCGCCTGTAAACTGTATTGGCAACACGGTCGGTAAATAATGAATGAAATAGCGTACGTTCTGTTGATCATAGAATAGCAGGGTTGTCACGTTGACGATAATTTTTTCGTGATAAATCTATAAATTGGATTCGTTTTTTAGTAGCATTAATAATATATGCATTCAATAGAAGACGGCTTCAGAACTAATATGTCTTCTTGCGTTGTGAACAATTTAACTTCTAAATATGCACTAATTAGGGGGTTTTGTGATTGTTTTGTCCGGGTAAAATGGATTATTTTACACTTCAAACTATCGTTATTTGGTACAATATGGCGATTAGTTGTTTACCTTATGTTTGATCGTTGCAATTTACATCTTAGGGTCTATCTTTACAAGAATTATGAAATTATTTCTGAGATTGGGAAATTGAGGAAAGAACCGGCAGAGAACTACAATCAAATAGTAGAAATTAAGAATGAAATTGCGAAAATGAAAGTGTAAATAGGAAAACTTAATAATTAAAAAATAGAAAACAAGAAGAAAACTCGATTTTGTCTGGGATAAAAATGGACACAGATAATGATAAAGTATTTTTGGAATAAACAAGAATTAAAAGTGGTAGCTAAACTCAAAAATGCTAAGAGATAGGAGATAAAACGTGCCTAGTAAAAGTGAAGTGTTTTGTGGATAAAGAAGAAATTTTCAAAAATCAACGTAAACTTACACAGAGATCATTTATAGGGGCATACAAAACATAAAAAGAACAAAAATACATAAGGAGATAAGAATTATAACAAGAAATAAGAGGGAAATATGAAAAGTGGCTAAAACTGGATACAAGAAGCTAATAATAGGTGGGAAGGTATGGGGATGGTACGATATGAAAAATAAATTAGTGAAAACTGACTGATTTCCAGGAAAACGATAAGGCTATGGAATAGGATTAGGGGATAATGAAATAAGCAAAAAACTGAAGAAAAAAGGAAAAAAAATAGAACGAAATATTTGGAGGAAGATAGTGAAAGCGGTGGAGAATATCTAAAAAGAAAAAGCCATCAAATGCAAATATGGGCTCATTATCAATACTTAAACTAAACTTTATAAACCTCACCTAAATATATTTCCAGTATTCCTCTGCAACTCAATATTAATGACCGTTTAGATCTTATTTGTATTTATTCAATAAATATTATTTTTATTATTGTCAAGTTGATTTCTGTAAATTGAATTACTTACCGTACTGACCCCGTATTACAAGTAAAATTCTCGACATATCCACAATTGCCATTATATGCCACAGTTTGCAAATAATCCCATAGATTCAAAGAAAGAGAAGGACTTTAACAACTCAGACAGACATTGGTTGGGAATTCTTATCTATTGCCATTAATAAATAGACTCCTTTGCGGTAGTCCAAATTTTGAACAAACTTCCATTGTTGTTAATAGTTCACAACAAAATGCCCATACCTCTGAAAATATTACTACCGTACGAACTAAATATGGGCCATTACCTTATATTGAAGGACTGAACATCAACAAAATGAAAACATGAAAAAATCTAAATAGAATATTTCGATTGTAAAATCATTATACACTGAGCCGAAAACGGAAGTGCTAACAATGGAAAAATCTGATGTGGTTCGTCTTGTAATTAAATTTATATTGGTAACACTTCACGTTGCTATTTATTTCTAGAAATGATTGAAATTAATAAACGTAATAACTGTTAGAAAAAAATAAGTGACATTGATAGATAATGGGTAATAGTAAATATCTATTGATAAATATCTTTCAATTTCAAATTCTACTTCTATTTAACAAATTTTAGGTTAAAATAACGTCATTTATTTAAACAAAGAAGATTACCATAAATCAATCAATATTATTTAGATCTATGGTTAATTTAAACATAACCTTGAATTTTTTTAGTTATTTCTATTTTTCTTAAGAAAGCAGTAACTATTTAAAACCATTTTATTTCATTTCAATTTGACAATTATTGTGAAAAAATTCAAATTAATCTTTTGATAGTTTATGCAGTTTACCATTTGCACCTTTTATAATATATCATCCTCGTATACTGTATCCTTGAAAATAGAAAAAATGGATTCCGAAAGCAATAATCCTGTGTGGGGATGTGGCAATAAAATACCAGAATACACTCTTTCAGATAATTATTCCCGAGCTTTCGGATAAATATTTATTCATTTTCAAGGGCTGAAAATTATTGGTCGATGTTATCATTATTAAAAATAAAATAAAATGTTAACTACTTACATAAAATCTATCGAGAATTTTGGTTTAGTTGTAAATTTCTATAATAAATTATTTTAAACATAAATCAACGAAAAATTCAAAAAACAATATGACATAAAACAAACTATTTCATCTTGAACTACTATAATTTTGATTTATTTATTATAAAATTAAAGGTTGTTATGAATGGCGTGTTGTTTTTTCAAAATCTAAAAGATAGGCATAAATAACACTAAGGTTATTTAAGTCTGTTTTTTTTATTTATACAATTATTTTGTGTTCAGCTAAAGCACATCTGTCAGGGTGTAATTTACTGTCACTATTATGAGAGGCGATTCGATTGGTTAGCGATCTTTTGAAGTGACCAATGTATTTCTTATTACAGTCATTGCAAGGAATTTCATAAACTATATTAGTTAATTTGTTAGTAGGAGTCTTGTCTTTGATCTTACTAAAAATTGAATTTATTGTAACGTATTGTTTATTCGCAATTTTTATATTATTAAACAAACTGTTGCTAATGTCATCAAAAATTAGCTGTGTACATATATTTTCAATGGACTGCAATCTAAAACACGCAATGACAGTAAATTCATCAAAAATGAATGGCTATGAGATGATGAGGTACCAGACATTGCAATATTTCTAAACACTGAAACAATTATGGAACTTTTTCAATACAAGGTTTCATTTCATGTTACTTTTGATTCAGATACTAACATTTGTATTAATGAATTATTGTTCATAACTGTGGAATAGTTTACATTTTAACTAAAACTAGCACACAAATGTCTAAATAATAATAAGTACGACAGTGATAAATAGAACTATTTTGGGCGATTAATTCATTTAATAATATTCAATAAACTTTGCCTTACCTCATCAACGTTTCCAATGTGGATTGACGTATGAGACAACATTGGAGTAATGGTGCCAGAATGGTGAGGTCGTCGTAATAGGGTTTGCCAAAACCACGTCCATGATCTAAATGCAGCGTGAATGTTTCATTTCCGAACATCCTGTAAGGGAAGTTAAAATTACCTTAAATGATATACAACAATATAACTTTGGACACATATATGCAATTAGAAGTAAAATGTAAGCGGAAGTATAGAAGTGCATCAATACTTTGTTCTGTGCATATTTCACTTAATTTAAAAAAAATATAATGAAAATTAAAAATCTCGAAAATATTGAGGAAATCGGCCTAAAATTGAGCGAATATTCCAAGAATGTAAAAATGTACAAGAAGTTCCATTTAATATAACAAACACTATCAAATTGTTGTAAAAAATTTTGAATTATGAATCGAGACAAACTCTGATGCATAATTACATATTTTGTAATTTTTGATCATCCAATGGCCGTTCGTCATAAAAGGGCCTATATAGAAATACAAAATTGACTGACAAAATGATTTCGTTACATATAGAAATTTCTCTGATAAAATGAAAGTTCTTCAGTTGACTAATTCAATAAAGTGTTTTTCACTGGCAAAATAACAACATAGTAACGGGATCTTTTCTACTAACAAAAGTTAGAAAACGTCAGTTTAGTTCAGCTCAAAAAGTAGAGTTTCTGAAGAAAAAAAAACAGATTTGGAACACAATCCTTTGCCGAAATTAAAAAGGCTGTGTCGGAGAATATATCTCCGAATACGTATGTGATAAGTAATTATAAGCTTGAAAAGCATACTCCAGTTGAAGAATTAGCAACAATAATGGAAGGTTTTGCTTATAATATGAATAAAAAAACGGAGAGGACTACAAAGAGTCAAGTATCAAAAGCGTATGGAAAACCACGGCGCAGGTGCTACACGAAAAGTACTATCAAGAATTTAATATAAAAATAGACCCATTTACCGACATTGTTTTTAAATTAGCCTGTTTGGCAAAGGACTCAAAACGAAAACAACTTCAAGGTAACCAAGAGAAAAGTAAGTTCGAAATCCCTTACAACACAAGAATATTGGAAATTATAAAAATTCATGACGAAGACATACAGAAAGAAATATTTCAATTATTCTCTTTTGAACTTGCCTGGCGAGGCAACGAAGCAGTGAACTGCAAAGCACATGATTTCCAACCAGAATTAGACTTTAGAGGAGCATTTATGGGACGTATCGATTACAAATACAAATTTTCCACATAAGGAGGTGCAAAAGCCTTGGCCAGTAGCAGATGGTTGGTAAGAAAGAATACTAACAAAGATCTTTGTCCTACTCGTCTATTTTAAAAATTATTGGAAAAAAGAAATACCAATCCAGAAATCACAAGTGACAGGCTTTTTTGACAGTGCATCCAAATTGGAAACAATGAATTTGGTACAAAAATATGCCTATTGGAATCAAGCAGCACGTCAAAATGGACCAAACTCGTAAGTACCAAAAACTGTAAAGTAACAAACCATTAAAATCACTCATCCACTATTTCTGTCCTTGCAAAAAAGATGTTGGTGAGCAAGAAATGATCAAATTCACAGGATATTACCATGTCAATTATTTGAAACCTTATTGGCAGTTGGACTATGAATATCATTTAAAATTAATTGAAACATCACCAGATCAAATAACGAGTTCAACATGTTTTACAACCACATCGTAACGATAAAAATAATGGACAAACGTTTAATTATAATAGCTGTAACTTTTATATAAATTGCCAAGCAACAAACTTTCATACCTTCCGAAAAAAATTTTTCTCCTGTGATATTATACTCGTATATTATTATATTTTACTAGAATTTTTGACGTTACTATCACTGAACTCGTTACAATAAATATTATCTAGTGTTTAACTTAACCGACATATAACTTACTTGAAAGTTTCGTAGTGATGTCTATCCATGTTTCCCATGAGAAAATCAAAAATGGACATGTCCATTAAATCGTATATTCTTCTGCCTTTATCATAGGGTGGGATTTCTCTTACAAGTTGACAATAATTAGGATCAGTTTCCCACTGAGCTTTCCGTCGCTTATGATACGACCGTCTCCATGGATGTCGCCAGACCTGTAATAATTTAATTGCCTTCAATTTGTTTGAAGGGTTCAGCTAATTATGTTAGTAATTGTAATGTATATAGTCTTCTTCAATGTTTTTGAAGTATCAATGAAATTCATTAGATTTTTTATAATTTTTGAATCAGGTACTGGTGCAATTATTTTCCACAAAATTGAGTCTCAAATAGAATGAATAAATGGAGGTTCTAATAGGTATTATGAATAATGCTTCACATCAGAGAGCTCGGTAAAGACAACATTCATACCACGAAATACGTGTGCAATACTATACGATAGTGATTCTGAAGTGAAAACATGGGATATTTGTTGACATCATAAACCAAAATATGAAATTGAATTGCAACCTCCTTCTTTAATTGCGCAGAAAATGTTTTAAGGGCATCAATAAAAGAAAGAGAAATAGCTTATAATAGTTTTTTCTACGCCCTATCTTCAAAGTACCTTGTATTTCATCGGTTTGCAGCGCTTAAAGTGGTTGTTTATGGTTAGAGTGAAAAAAAGTAGAAAAGCGTTAAAAAAAGTGACATAACGTTAACTTTATTTCACGCTTCCCATAAGCTAACACAATGAATCTTGGCTGGGCATCGAGGATGGACTTCTAAAATGCTTGGCTGGGCATCGAGGATGTACTTTTATGAATCTTGGCTGGGCATCAAGGATGGACTTTCATGAAACTTGGACTACGTATAATTGTAATTTACCGAAGAAGCTTAATTAAAATATCCCAAATTTCTATTTGAATTTAATTTTTTTGTATAGGGCTGTAGAAAAAATAATGTATGCAACATGTGCACAAAGTATCTTTTTTTCACTCATGGAATTGCCATGGTCAACTTTTTCCATTCGTGAAAAAATACCACTTTATGCACTTGTTGCATAAATTACTATTTCTTAATGTGATTAGAGTATAAGGAATGAACCTTCAATAATTTGTTCTTTCCAATCCGTTGATTTTTTTGATAAAAGCACAACTATATCTTAGTAGGTACTTTTTTATAGCCCAAAAATTCTTTGACAAACATTTTTAATAAATTCCAACCATATTTATCTCAGTATCTTTCACATCATTTCCATTATTATATTGTGAAGTTTTTTGTAAAATTATCATGACAAGGAAGATTTTTAAGTAGTTGAATATATTTATTTGGTTTATCATTTGAAACAGAAGAAGCCAATAAAAAAGTTTTAGAAAAAAAGAGTTTCAGAAAAGCTAGAGTATATAGAACGAACGACAAAAAAAATAATATATTAATATTTGGACTTGATATTGATATTCCTGATCTTGATAGTATCCTACAAAACCTTAACAATCTACTAGACGTAGAAGTTCAGTATAGACATATAAATAATTACTACAAGCTAGGAAAACGTAGAAATAGCCCTTTAAAGATCGAGTTTATTTCATACCTCAAGAAATTAGAAATATTCACCCAATATATCTAGATATGTAGAAACTAGATCAGTTTGATGTTTAATATTTATATTAAAATCTCCTAAAATCAAGTGTTTCGGAATGTTTAAATTGTTTTTATAGTGTCTTCAAGATATGTCCACAACTCATCCACAAATGCTTCTTCCCTTATCGGTGGTGGTTTATACAGAGATGTAATTAAAAGTTTATTGTTACTAGACAATTTAATTTTAGTTTGTACTGCTTTGCACAATCCTATTTGTACTATATTATATTCATAAATTATGTTACTTTTTATAAAAATTACAACTCCGTCATTACGGTTAATATCTCCCTCACTGTAAATTATATCATAATCAGGTAATTGGAACAAACTTAAATCAGGAATATTGAGCGTTTCTGTAAGGACAATAAATTCAAATGTGTGATTCAGCTGTGATAAAAATATTTTTAATTCTTCAATGTTCTTATTTATACTACGTATATTTCTATGAAATATTTTAAAATGATTATTTTTTAAGGTTTTGTAGTGTTCATTAATATCTTTCAGTTCTGTAAATTCAATTGTAGGATAAGGCTCGTAGTTAAAATCACTAACATATGGATCCATTGATAAAAGTAACTTTTATACCTATTTAAAACTAAAATGTGAATTACTAATAAACTATTAACATTTACTTCTTGCTTCCTAGTCTTGTTCTACCTTTGAATGGACCCTCTTTGTTTTTTTCTATTTTCCTGCTTGGTGTTTCTCTAATTGCTGTTTCTGCTTGTTTGTTTGGTTTATATTCTTCCTTATTTGTGTTTTCTTCTGTCACGTTGTTAGGTTTTGTTCCACTGTTATTAATATTTTCCGAAATAGTCTCCTGCGATATTCTGTTTGTTAAAAAATTTTGAATTTCATCAAAAACCAAAGGTTCTATTGTTTGAAAAGTTGTTGTTTCTGGATTGCTATTAGTTTTCCGTTTATTTTCTGTTCTCTGGTTAGTGCTGCGTAGGTCACTTGCTTCATAAGAATGATTGCCAACGAATAGTCTATTACCCTTGATGTAAGATTTATCAGTTGTATTGATACGAGCTAGTTTTAAAGTTCTGTTAATATTTTATTGTTTTCCCTTTCTATAGATGTTAAGTCGTTTACTATACGTATGTTTGTGCATTTTAGTTTTTTACAATTCTTCAGTATTTCTAATTTCTTGAGGTATGAAATAAACTCGATCTTTAAAGGGCTATTTCTACGTTTTCCTAGCTTGTAGTAATTATTTATATCTCTATACCAAACTTCTACGTCTAGTAGATTGTTAAGGTTTTGTAGAATACTATCAAGATCAGGAATATCAATATCAAGTCCAAATATTAATATATTATTTTTTTTGTCGTTCGTTCTATATACTCTAGCTTTTCTAAAACTCTTTTTTTTCTAAAACTCTTTTTTTTCTAAAACTTTCTTATTGGCTTCTTCTGTTTGATATGATAACTACTTAAAAATCTTCCTTGTCATGATAATTTTACAAAAAACTTCACAATATGATAATGGAAATGATGTTGTGAAAGATACTGAGATAAATATGGTGGGAATTTATTAAAAATGTTTGTCAAAGAATTTTTGGGCGATAAAAAAGTACCTATTAAGATATAGTTGTGCTTTTATCAAAAAAATCAACGGATTGGAAAGAACAAATTATTGAAGGTTCACTCCTTACACTCGAATCACATTAAGAAATAGTAATTTATGCACAAGTGCATAAAGTGGTACTTTTTTTCACGAATGGAAAAAGTTGACCGCACGAGCCGTCAGGTAACATCGAAAAGTTGCATAGATCATATATTTTATAGTTCGAATACGATAGATGAATATATGGCAGCTACATATGATACCAATATTACAGACCACAATGCTACAATGGCATATCTTCCTTTACAAGCTGAGACAACCGTAAAAAAGTTATTTTCCAAAAATATTGATAATAAAATGCTACATGAAGACATTCAGACTTATAGATGGGAAGCCTTTTATAACATAAATAACTTAAACGGAAAAATTAGCTATTTAATAAATGTGGTAAATAAATATACAAGTAAAAATACAAAAGTTGTTAAAGAAAATAAGAAATTTATTAAGAGGCAACAATGGGTAACCAAATGAATTATTAATTCAATTTCAGAAAGGAACAGACTTCATCATGTTTATAAAAAAGATTTGAAAAACATAGAAAAAAAGAAAGCGTATTTAAATTACAGAGCATTAACTGATAGAGTTTTGAGAAAAGCTAAAAAAGATTACTATACCAAACAAATAAATGAAAATTCGGAAAACTCAAAAGGACTATGGAAAATTATTAATCAGTTACAAAATAAAGCCAAAACAATAATGATGACATAAAAGAAATACATACTGATGATGGCCGTATAACAGAGGCTAAAGATCTAGCTGAAACATTTAACAATTACTTTACTGAAGTAGGCATTACTTTTGCAAAAACCATAAGCCTACCAAACACGCCTCAACTTAGGAGAAATATTCAGAAAAATTCAATTGTTCTGTTGCCTTCAACAAATATAGAAATCAAAAACATAATAAACTCACTAGCAAACAAGAAATCACCCGGAATAGATAATATACAAACAGAATTAATAAAAGAGAATTCAGAAATATTCACCCCACTCTTGACCCACTTAGTTAATGAAATATTTCTACAAGGAGAATTTCCCACTGAACTCAAGAGATCTTTAGTGATACCAATATTTCAAAAAAGGCAATAAGACAATGGTGACAAATTATGGACCGATATCCTTATTTCATTTATGTACTTATCCGCAGGGACCATGTACAATTCAGTTACGCGCCTCCGAATATATTCTAGCCCTCACCATAACTGAAGCTCCTTGAACTTACTCTAGAGCTAAAAATGCTCTCGGCATATCTCCTGACTCTTTAGCGACCATCGAGGATCGCAGGCAAAATCTGAATTCATCAGTAAATATTACACTTCTCCAATCGTCTGTATTCCAAATTTGATGAACCCGAATGAATTGTAATATGTCTACTCGATGGTCCCTGGATAGTTCTGGTACTTTTGTGGGTCACCAAGAATTTAGATTAGCTTCACTCAACCGTTCACTAACCTGTGTGTTCCTGACATGTTCAAGGTTGTTTATAATCTCTATAGCAGTTGAGTGACGATTACTTAGTGCTGAAGATACAATTAGACGGTCATCCCGATAAATAATTCTCCTCTGGGGACCGGTTCCAGGACATCGAGTGTAAGCTCCCGTCTCTATAAAACGTGTAGTTACGCGTTGCTCGGTACTGCGTGAAACCCAGAATCTGTTAGCCATGTAACTTTGATTTATTCCATGTTGAATGAGAGCAACAATAGATGCAAGAGTTTCTGCACTTAAAGACATCCCCTAATTTGCACGAATTGATACAAGCAAGTAATAAACACTTGACTTAATCTCTGACATTACCAATACTTTACTAAAATGTCATCGCGTAAATAATTAAAAATGCTAAGCCTACATGGAATACTGAAGTAAGAGAATGATGATAACCATCACATTGTTAAGATATTCGTACAGTATCTGAAATATGATCAATTTGGAAGACATTTCTTGATAAAAATCTTCAGGTTTGTTAATTTAACGTGCAAAACCAAATTATAATACACATTTATGAATTAAAGCTTTTTTACTAAAAATTAAGGGGTTGCCCGTTTTTCGCGCGAATGAGTGTTGTTTATATAACACTGAAATGAGAACAAAAACCGTCAGTTGGCTGTAACGCAGTGATGTCTTCCCAGTTGATAATTTGTCACATGCTAGTTTGCGTGATATCTTGGATAAAAAACACACCAGATGGGTGTATGTTTGTGGAAAATCTGTCAGTTGACGCAGTGAAAAATGTGTAATAAGCATATATGAAACAATTCGTTTATTAACAGTAAAAAACTTTGTAGGCAAGACGTGGGTAGGAGCCGAGTAGAGCACTGAGTGGGGATTACGCTGCATTCACTATAAGGGCAATGATTGGTTTATCAGATCATTTCGTAGTATAATTTATTGATGCATTGCCGCACTTCAGTTGTTTTAAAGTTACAGAAGAAAATAAATACTTTTTCAAACTCTAAATTCCAATAGAAACTATAAAGATATGTTTAATCTGACCTAAGAGACTACCATTACCTTTTCTAAATTTATACGGAAAACGATTTCAAAAGTAACTATAAACAATGTTTTAAGTTTCTCCGTACAAAACAATATTTGCATTAGCGTAAGTTTGACAATCAATATGGAGGAGCGCATTTTTCACGTAAATAAACAGTTCGATGTTGGCCATACGTTTATTTCTGTATGTTGTATCTATGGGTTATTATATCATTGATTTAAATACACCAGCTGACGGACTTTCCCTCGATATACAGTAAGCTGATATAGCTATTTTATTTACCTACGACCATCCCTATAAGTAGTCAAAAACACACAGTCGGCAATCATTGTAAGACGTCTATTACGCACGGTAAAACAAAACTCACGGCTGTAAAGTTCCATAGCAATCACTTAGCAACTGTCAATAGACGTAGCCATTTTATTCAAAATGTATTACTTAGATATTTGACGTTGAATTTTATTCTATATATAAATGGTAGATAACATTTATTGGATATGAGATTGCATTTAATACTAAGAGTTATTTGGAATTATATGATAATTGGTTCCGTTTCATTCAATCCGCATCTTTCAGCTGTCTGAATGTATCTCATATTAGTAGACAATAGTATATTATACACCAATCGACTAAAGTGGCCCATTTAATCCCGCGGGTGGTGTTTGATTCCTGAGGGAAGAAGGGATTAATGTCACTTTAGTGGAGAGGTGTATATGCTATTTTATGCAATTCCGATAATTCTACATACATTTTTAATAAAAATAAATACTACTTAGGACGCACTTTTACTAAACTTGGCTAAGCATCGGGGGTGAACTTCTAAGATGCTTGGCTGGGCATCGAGGAGCGACTTTTATAAAACTTGGCTGGGCATCGAGGATGTACGTTTTTACTTGTACTTTAAATACCTCAATAAGATTATAAACACAAGTACAAGTGGGTCGTAGGTAAAGTATAGTACGTGACTCGTGTTGTAACGCATTTTACGCACTCACGGAATTACGCACTCGCCGCTACGCGGCTTCGTGCGTAACTATTCCGTTTGTGCGTAAAATGCTCCTTACAACACACGTTACGTAATATACTATTATTTCAAGTACTATGTCGACTGTTATCTGACAATTTTTCAATGGAGTGGGAATAACTTATCAGTAGTAATATCCCTAGGACATTGATAGTAGACGCGATAATTTTATGATAATCGAAAGCTCGTTCTTTCGTAATGTTACCAAGCAACGAACATGAGAAATTTGTCATAAAATTATGAGAAATTTGTCATAAAATTATGAGACATTTGTCAATGTCCTAGGGATATTCGGCGTGAAGATTATTGAAAAAAAAGTATAACTCAACAGAACGAAACATTTATTTATTTATTAAAAGTACAGTTAGTGAAAGCACAATTATTAAAATTTAACTTAGCATTAGATTCGTTCTGTTCTATGGAAGATCTATTACCACGCATAATATTTATGATCTTGTTATGGTGTTCTTGACCGTGATTTATGTATGGTTTTATAGACTTTTGATGCTATGACCAGTAATTTTCAGCAATTGTTGTTCGTCTACACCACTTTTTGCCAATTCGCTAACAACAGTTCATCTATTCGAGTGATTTGTTATTTTTTTGTCGTTTACATTCAAGCCAATTGCCTCACCAGCAGATTTAGTCCATCCATTTATTGTATTTCTTCCAACATGTACATTATCGTACCATTTGTCAGTTTCATTTTTCCAGTGTCGATTTGGTTTCAAGAACAGTCGAGATGAGATAACATTGTCGCCTCGTTTTGATAACAGTTTATGCAAAAGACATACAGGGCAGCTTTGTTTTTCACTATTGGAAACCAACCATTTACTACTTGTACAGTTTTTAAAACCACCTTGGCACGTTTTACTGAACACCGGATTGTACTCAATGCGATTAGTTGGAGTCAACGTTATTTTTTTCGATTTGAAAAAAATCCACCAGACAAGCAACTGCCTTTCCTCCTCGCAACGCTAATTATACAGCAGCAATATGGTAAAATTTATGTATAAGACATCCAGGAGTATTTTCATCTCGTAGCAATATTATTTTGTTAACTTCAGACAAATTTAACGAAACTGAACTACGTTTACATGGATCTGTTCGTAGTTTCTTCCTGATTACATCGCGGGCATCTCGGGCTGGTTTAAGTAATATATTGTTAAACTGGTGAATCATAATATTATAGACGTTATAGTACTTTTCTTGCAAGAGTTTGCACGAAAAGTTCCACATTATCTTCACCGTTGCTTATTTAAAATCGGTCTCGTCTTTCCTACACAGACTAACACAGTACTTGAAATAAATAGATAACTGTATGTCGGGGGAAAATCCATCAGCTGATGTATTTAAATACATGAGCTGCGATCACATTTACTTTTCGCCCCACATGTTTCACTGCGTCAGCTGACAGAATTTCCACCGATATACACTCAGCTGACGTTTTTTTATTCAAAGTATCATGCAAACTATCATCTGACAAATTTTCAACCAGGAGGTAATCACTGCCCATCACTGACATATAGCGCAAATGGTTACAACAAGCTGATATATTTTTTTTTTAATTTCAGTGCCATTAACTATTAACCGACAAATGTTTACCCGGGAGAAAATCAAGTAAAATGTTTCCATTTATGGGATTTGCTGTCTGCTGCTGGCTCACCTACCCGTTCCCTGGCTAACGTTCATGATGCTTTATGACACAACTGTTTAAAGCATTTCACGAATGATCGGCAATTGGTCGCATAGACATGTTAGGGACTCCCGGGTCATACCTACTCGCCAGTGGTATGAACATGGAAACTAGCAAAAGTTACAGGTGTGAAAGCAGCAACGGTTTTTTATTGTCGCTTATGAAGGAAGAACATCTATTGCTGGGGATTTTTTATGCGAGTCCACTATTCTACAGATGTTGAACAGGCACCCAACAGAAAAATAAATTGTGATCCCTAAACCACCCCCCAACAACCCTCCGAAGTAGAAAAACCTTAGAGCAGTTATTCGTTTTGACAAAGCTACTGTGTTAGTGAAACGCGTCAACAAGTTTAAATTGAACATTAGTTCAAATATATGAAGATTTAAACAAACTATATTGTTTTATTTCATCGTTCAGTTAATATATCGGTTGCTCGAGGTTTTTTGATGGAAATGAATTAATATTCACCTGCTGAATACGCTCTATAGGGTGAAATAATTTGTGCATCAAAAACTACCCCCCAACAACTCTCCGAAGTAGAAAAACCTTAAAGCAGTTATTATATCCGTTGCTCGAGGTTTTTTGATGGAAATGAATTAATATACATCTGCTGAATACGCTCTATAGGGTGAAATAATTTGTGCTTCAAAAACTACCCCCCAACAACCCTCCGAAGTAGAAAAATCCTAAAGCAGTTAATATATCCGTTGCTCGAGGTTTTTTATTGGAAATGAATTATTATACATCTGCTGAATACGCTATATATGGTGAAATAATTTGTGCATCAAAAACTACCCCCCAACAACCCTCTCAAGTAGAAAAATCTTGAAGCAGTTAATATATCCGTTTTTCGAGGGTTTTTGATGGAAATGAATTATTATACATCAAAAACCTCGAGCAACGGATATGTCAACTGCTTTAAGGTTTTTCTACTTCGGAGGGTTGTTGGGGGGTAGTTTTTGATGCACAAATTATTTCACCCTATAGAGCGTATTCAGCAGATGTATATTAATTCATTTCTATCAAAAAACCTCGAGCAAGGGATATAATAACTGCTTTAAGGTTTTTATACTTCGGAGGGTTGTTGGGGGGTAGTTTTTGATGCAAAAATTATTTCACCCTATAGAGCGTATTCAGCAGATGTATAATAATTCATTTCCATAAAAAAACCTCGAGCTACGTATATATTAACTGCTTCAAGGTTTTTCTACTTCGGAGGGTTGTTGGGGGGTAGTTTTTTGTGCACAAATTATTTCACCCTATAGAACGTATTCAGCAGATGTATGATAATTCATTTCCATGAAAAAACCTCGAGCAACGGATAAATTACCTGCTTTAAGGTTTTTCTACTTCGGAGGGTTGTTAGGGGGTAGTTTTTGATGCACAAATTATTTCACACTATAGAGCGTATTCTGCAGATGTATAATGATTCATTTCCATCAAAAAACCTCGAGCAATGGATATATTAACTGCTTCAAGATTTTTCTACTTCTACTTCGGAGGGTTGTTGGGGGGTAGTTTTTGATGCACAATTTATTTCACCCTATAGAGCGTATTCAGCAGATGTATAATAATTAATTTCCATCAGAAAACCTCAAGCAACGGATATATTAACTGCTTTAAGGTTTTTCTACTTCGGATGGTTGTTAGGGGGTGGTTTAGGGATCACAATTTATTTTTCTGTTAGGTGTCTGTTCAACATCTGTAGAATAGTGGACATGCATTAAAAAATCACCAGCAATAGATGTTCTTCCTTCATATACCATAAGCGACAATAAAAAACCGTTGCTAGAAAAACCGTTGCTGCTTTCACACCCGTGCAAAAGTCATCCCAAAATGATGAAATTATGAACTTTTTAACTAGTTTTCGATGGGACTTATCTTATAAGTGTGTACATTTTTTATTCGACGCAAGATATGTATTACTTAAATCATATTGGATTTTAAAGAGGAAGGTCAATATATTTGTCTTTAATGGTATAGAGACATTTGTAAAACAGTGGTATCAGTTTAGAATAATATTGGCAATGCTTAGCAGCTCTGTCACTGACATTTCTCTTGGGTGAACTAATTTTCTAGGATTAAGTTGAGGAAATGCTGCGAAATATTTCAACTTACAACAAATCTTTGTTTAGATACAACTGAGTTTACTTTTAGATGGAATGAATCTGTTATTTGCGATGTACCAGCTAGTATGTTGTATGAAGCTATTGATAATAATAATAATAATATAGTGTGAAACTATTTCCGACCGACGTTCTGTAAGTTTGTGAAAGTGGAGGAGTAATAGCTTTATAGTATTTACCTTTGTTGGAGCCAGTTTTTGCGATGGCAAAAACGCAGCAAAACTTCCTTCCAGCATATCGGGATTACCACAAATAGCGTGAGACGTATCGCAGTAATAGGAACATTTGCCATGAAAACAGAGATTGTCGCTAGGTGATACAAAGAACGTATTCAGTAAGTCTCCTTCACATTTTTGGTAGAGTTCTGAAGTCATATTTACTAATCTACCGGTTACAGGCATTGCGCGATGAAAGCCCAACAATCTGGAACAAAAAATAATTCAAATTGAAAATAATATTTTTAAAACAGGATACAATATAAAAAATCAAACAATGGTCAAGTATCAGTTCTATTTACACTAACAAACCGGATTATTAGAATTTTACGAATATTATTGCTTATTTGTTGCGAATATAGTATCGTATTGTTACAAAATAGCACAATGGTGCCAACCTATTCTAATAAAATATCTAAAAGTTAAAATTTTGGAGAGTAGGCACGGATTTCTGGGAAGGACCTTTTTCTGTGATAGTTTTTATAGAACCATTTCTAAGAAAGTATATCGTCTGTTGGGAGCCGCACACTAGAAATTTCAGGAATACGAAGGTGAGGGCAATCTACATTTTAATCGAATCGTGAGTAGAACAAGTGAACTATGTAAATTACTTATATAAATAGTGAACATTGTATTTAATATAAATTAGAAATTGAGTGTGTACATAAATTAAGTATAAGTGACTAGTTAAGGGTATTAAGAAATTACGTAAGTAGATATTCCGTGTGTAGAAATTTATCCCACCCGTTGTGTTAAAAACTTTTCAAATAAATGAGGAAAACATTATATTATTGTCCTTCATTATCATGTACAGTGGACCCCCGATAATCCGGCCCCTGTCTAATCCGGCGCCCCCTGTAATCCGACATGACTTAGAATTACATACATATATGTTTGACAATCTTTGCTAATATAATATCACGTAGGTTTGAACAGGTCACAACTCGTACGCGCCACCGCTATTGTGCTCGACGCGTATGTATTGTTTTACTTAGTTTGAATTTGACTACTAGCGTGCGTTCATTGTTTACTATTTATTCATTGTGTATTAGGTATAGTACCTAGTAATGTCGTCACAAACCCAGAAGCGAAAGCACAAAACGTTGACAATTAAAGAAAAATGTGATATTTTAGATCGCTTAAATCGCAATGAAACTTTTAGTAGTTTAGCAAGTGAATACGGCGTAGGCCGATCTACAATTTATGACATTAAAAAAAACCACGAGAAGATTAAGAAGTTCGTGTCAACTACTGACTGCGGGCCAGGCAAGAGACAGACACTCAAGAAAGCTGAACATCCAGAAGTGGAAGAAGCTTTGTACATGTGGTTTCTTCAGGAAAGAAACAGGCATGCACCAATTTCGGGACCCATGTTGGCGATGAAAGCTAAGTTTTTTTATAAGGAAATAACAAATAAAGATGATTTTGTGGCCAGCAAAGGATGGCTAGAACGTTTTAAAAGTCGTCATGGCATACGTTTAATGACTATTACAGGAGAGAAACTTTCTAACGATGCCAGCTGCATAGAGCCCTTTCAATTAAGATTTTTGCAAAAGGTGAACGATTTAAATCTTGACCCGTCACAGGTGTACAATGCAGACGAATCAGGGCTTTTTTGGCGTGTGATGCCTAACAAAACTTTCGTTTCTTGTAACGAAAAAGACGTACCTGGACGAAAAGTGAGTAAAGAGCGTGTAACCATACTACCATGTGCTAATGCTGCAGGTACACACGCGCTTAAGATGGTGGTCATTGGGAAATCTAATAAACCAAGGGCATTCAAAAACATTGATTTACCTGTACACTATTACGGACAAAAAAGTGCATGGATGACAAAAGACCTTTTCAAATAGTGGTTTGATGAATGCTTCGTACCTGAAGTTAGAAAATGGTTAAAAGATCATAATTTTCCTCAAAAAGCGTTGTTGCTTCTTGATAACGCTCCCGGTCATCCGTCTGAAGAAGAACTGACAACTGAGGATAAATGCATCACTGCGATGTTTCTTCCGCCAAATTGCACTGCACTGATTCAACCAATGGACCAGAACATCATTCAGTTTGTTAAGCAAGACTATAAAAAAAACCTACTTTTGAGAGCCGTATCAAAAGACCAACCAATAGAAAAAACTTTAAAAGAATTTAATATGAAAGACTTGGTTTTTGCTCTTAGTCAGTCGTGGAGTGCGTTACCGTCATCAACTATTAAATCGTCTTGGAAAAAGTTATGGCCAGATATAATCACCACTCCTAGCAACGATCCACAAATCAGTGTAACTTCGGAAGTTATAGAACAAGTCGCTACTGAAACACAGATAAGTCCGGAAGATTTGGAAGTATGGTGCCGTGGAATGGATAAAGAAGAAAATGTTTTTCTTGAAATGTCTGACGAAGATATTATAAAAGAGGTTTCTAATAATACAACAAACGATCAGGAAGATAACGACGACGTGATTGCAACTGCTCCACAAGTCACAGATCAAGACGCAGTTAACGCTTTTGAGCTAGGTTTACAATGGGCTGAAGAGAATGGTACATCCTACAACGAACTTTTACTTTTGAGAAGACTGAGGGACAAAGCTCTGATCTTGCGTTATAACAACCTTAAACAAAAAAAAATTGATGAATATTTCAAAGCTTCATAATTTGATATAGTATTCACTATATGATTTTGATTAATAATTCTTGATTATTTTGGTAGATATGTATGTGCATTTATGCTTAATTTTATAATAAAACGTAAGCTCTCAATTGTTATTTAATTTACTAAATTCGACTTACATAAATTAAGTCTGATTTGTACTTCAAAGTACATACATATGTACGTATAATATGTATATAGATTCTTGTCATTAGATATGTAATTTGTCGGATTACAAGGTACTCTTTCGTATAAAAATCCGGACTATAGGGGTCTTAGACAGTGCTCTATAATCCGACAAATTCGATAGTCCGACACTGCCCTGCATAATGTTTGCCGGATTACCGGGGGTCCACTGTATTTTGTTTTTTTTCTCCTTGATCACTAGACCATATTATCTTGCCTTCTCTTCCAGTAGCTTAAATACGCTTAGCAGTTCTTTGATGTTTATTGCCATAAATTAAACCTCGGGTTTTTATACCACTTTCTCTTAGTATGATTTTTTGAACTAGGTTAAAGACGGTTGTGGATAATGCCTCTTCTTGTCTCAGACCTTTCTCTACCTTGAATTCTTTAGAAGTACTGCCCTCCAAAGTTAATTTGCTCTCGGTTTTTCGGATGGTCATTTCCACTAGTCTTCTCAATTTAACTGGTATATTTGACTTTCCCATTGCGTCATAATTTTTTTTTCTCGTTTATAGTATCATAGGCATGTCTGTAATCGATGAATAGCATATGCAGACTTAGATTTTGTTCGTGAATATTCTCCTGATGTTGTTTCATAATGAAAATTTGGTCTAATGTCGATCTACCTGCTTTAAAACCTCCCTGGTATTCTCCTACATTTTCATTGTGGTATTTGTCTAATCGATTTTCAAGTATTTTTGCCAAAACTTTGTATGTTACATCTAAAATTGCTATTCCGCGGTAGTTATTGTATTCTTCCTTGGTACTTTTTTATGGCTAGATCTTCCTCTTCACAATTTTCTTCCTCCGATTAATTATCATTTTCGATTAGTTGTTCCTCACCATCATTTAGTAAAATACTGTCCAAATCTATTTATTTTTTCTTCCTTATCCCCTATTAGATATCCCTCTTCGCTTTTCAAAAGATAAGGTGCTTTTTGGTTTTGGCCATTCCCTTTTCTTATTTCTTGATAAAAATTTCTCACTTCTTTAATTTTATTAGTTTCTTCAATTTTTGATAATTCCCTTTCAAAGTAAATTCTTTTGATCTTTCTGCATATTGGTTTAACTCCTTTCCTTGCTTTTTTATACTCTAGTCTATTTTCATCACTGTTTTCTTTTAATAGTCTTTTTCTGATTTTATTTCTTTTTTCCAACGCCTGTTTACATTGTTCATCAAACCACTTATCTTCTTTTTCCCTTGGGGCTCCCTTTGTTACATCTCTCATTACAGTTTCTATCAGTGACCGTTCTCCTTCTAGATGTTCGACGCAAGGTCTTAAATTTAATTCTCTATTGATTTATTGTGGGAACTAATTTGAATCAATTCATCCATCCAACAGCTCAATCTCATCCACTATTTATTAAGCTGTCCGGGCATAATTGTTTATAAGCCAGTAAATATTCTAAATTATTAATACAAAAATTACTGTATTAATGAAATTATGATCCGTTGCATATAAATTTTATTCATATTTATTGTTCTTCCAGATAGTAATAATCTCCTTACTCATGTTATCACATTTAATATTTTCTTAATATATTAAACAGAAAACTATATATGTATATATATATGTATATATATGTATATATGTATATATATATATATATATATATATATATATACATATAGATAGTTTTCTGTTCAATTTTCTTTTCAAAAATGGTGCTGAAATATAAATGTACACAAGCTCATTGAAATCGGGGATTTTATTAGCTTTCCTCTCCTTAAACTTACTGTATACCGATATAAAACTCGCTAATCCTTTTCTTCTTCAATTTGGAAAAGTTTGTGTATGAGATCGCTAATCGCTAAACCAAGAAAGACGTACGAACGTCTACTGTCTACATAGTAACATAAACCCATCCTATGTTTCAGTTGGTTTTAACAAACTTATCTAGTTCGTATGAAATTGCTATTCTCAACTTAGTATGACGGCTGTAATTTTAGACATTGTCAACATAATGATAGTGTACTTACACAACCCGTATAAGCATGTCCTTATATTTATCTTGGCGTTACTTTGAAGAGAATATTGTTTCTCTTTTGAATAGGGATATAAAGTTTAATGTATTGAAACGAGCGACTTTCTGTTAGAAATATATTTTCGATTCAATTTTATTCGGATATATCTATTCTCCAATTTAAAAAGGTCAGGAAAAATTGAATTCCGTTAGAAGATACACATCAGTGCGAGTTAATAAACATTAAAAGCTTTTCATACGACAATTAATACAGCTAACAATTTTATGAAACAATTTACATGTTGCATCACTTCTATATTCGCGAAAAACTACTTATATAACAATAGTATATTACATAACAAGTTTAAAAAAGTGGAACTTTACTTGACCAGTGTAGTCCATACGAGTCAAGTAAAATCACTTTTCTGACGAGGTGCGTATACTATTTTTTTCGCATTTTGTAAGTTATTAATTATTTTGCATTTCATGTTTAAATTTAAAAAGAATCGTTACTGAAGAAAATCTAAAAAAATGTAGTATAGTTTATACTATCAAAACTGCCATCTATGGATGTCAGTAAAACTTTGCGCCATGTACACGTCTCAAGTTTAGAAAGAATAAAATTCCCATTTGATTAACGTTTAAAGTGCCTAAACAAGTTTAAATCACAAAATTTTTTCAAATCACCTAAAATACCATGTCGTATATTAAATGTATCCACCTTTTTCTATTTTCAATTGATACTTACAAAGAAACATTCTTCCAAATAATTCTCAATTTATTGACTGAAATTTATTCAGATAAAATTTTTATATATACATAGTTATTTTCCAACTAATTTTAAGCTGATCTAAAAAATCATTTGGCAAGAAAAAAATTTATAAGACTTGGCCCAATTTTTGGTATAAGGCTGCAAAAATTGGGCCAAGTCTTATAAATTTATATATTGTGAAAATACCTTTAGCTAAACATAACCTATAAAATTTTTAATGACAGCAGTTGTCAAATTAATATGCCCGGCTAAATAAATATTAAATTTTATATCCTGAAAGATAAATTAATACACAATATCAATCAACTCACTCTTTTCTCAGGGAGGGATCAAAGATTTCAAAGAGTAATTCAAAATTTATAAATTTCCAAATAAATTTCTAAATCACGTATTATACTATTCAAATCGAAAGTAACTGTTTGTCCAATACACTACAAGACAATTAAATTATTTTATGACACATATGAAATTACTGTCAGAAATTAAACCAAATGTAACTTCTTGTACTAAATTTTCTATAGGATGGAATTATCAAATGTAATGAGAATGATTATGTAAAGAGAGCCAAAAGGTGATTAGAATTCAAATTTATATATTATATTATCAAATAAACACTTACAAAAATTAAAACTTTTCAAAAAATATCACAAACGAATACGCAAAAATAGAATCTTCTATGAAAACCTTAATATTATAAACAATCTAAAATTAAAATTTCTTATATAAATACTTCAACTAAAAGTCCTATATGACTTATATGTCAATGTAACATTCCCAAATTTCCTTGTAAATTGTCTTTTTCAAAATTTGTCTTGAGTTTACGTAGAATGATATATCAATAATGTTACTATAATTTGATCAAATATTTAATTAATCAGATGCATCTACTTTTGAAATATTTTTTTACTAAAGGCCTATCAATTCTCGAGAAATAATATATAATATGGACTGGGCTCACCAAAACTGGATGCAGATGTTTTAGAATTTCTGGAACAATTTTCTAAATGACTTATTTAGAAACTGGAACAACACTCGCACTTTATCGCTGTCATTCTCTGCGAATGATACACGCACTGGCTTTCAAAGGCAAATTGTGTTAATTTGATAATAATGCTACAAATTACTCCGATATTTTCAAATAAATTTGAGACAACTCTTATTCCGATGTTGTCTCTCGAGATATTACAATTCAACTCTATTTAAAAAATTTCTGAAACAACTCTTATTTCGATGTTGTCTCTCGCGATATTCAAAATCAACTAACTCCCCTCTCCTTTGGTTACCAAGAATTCTTTTTTTTTTTTTAAATACAAATTTACGTTTTTATATACCAAGAGAGATTTTCATTATTTTTTATAAGTGCCATTCTGCTAATAGAGACATCTGTATTCTGGTTTTTCAAATCGTTTTAAAATCTATATGTCATTAAGTCTATTCTGCAGTGATGTCATATGAAACTAAAATGTCAAATTTTATTGGTATATTGAACCTTTCAAATTATTGATAATATAGTGTGTATCACTAGTATTACATCTATATATGCATATTTTCTTTATTTCAATGTTTTCTTTAGTATTTAGATACAGGATATGTATTAATATATATTTATATATATATATATATATATATATATATATATATATATATATATATTAAACTATATTTTTACTACTTTTATTTTAATATAGCTCAGTTAGTTAGATATTTAATTGTTTATTAAAATTTTTATTTGATGTGGCTAGCTCAGTAATTATATAATTTTATTATTCTGTTATATGATTTTATATTTCGGGAGCATGTAACTCTGTCTACTCTTCGAGTCCTGGCTTTCGTAGATATATTTCACTTGTTTAAATAAAAAGAAACACTTTACTTGTTAAACAAATTTAGTTTTTAGAGAAATTTTTAATTTAATATTTATAAGTTGCGACGCCTATGGTTTTCCGATATGAAATTATTGATTTTATACATTCTCATGTGCGCATGCTTAAAATCTAGTCATGTGCTTTAAAGCGTGAAACGAACCAAAATTTTACAATACGGAGCATTTGTGGTATTAGACATGCATCGTTTGTTGTCGATGAATATAATCAAATGTTTTAACACATAAAAGAGTTTATGGTGAAAATATACACATATAACATACAAATTGCTGTGGAAGAAATAGAATTATAGGATTTATATACACATGGAAATATTATATGAACAAATAATGTTGCATTTATCTTATGAGATGACAAAATGGCGTAAGTATAAGCTTTTATTTACATTGAATTAGGCCTTTTCAATTTTTATTAATGTTTTTTTAATTGATTAACTATATAAAGTCCGTTTTCTTTATTTTTTAGATCGATCATTGCCGCAAAGTTTATAAATTTTATGAAATTATACACTGATTTGAGTTCTTGAGTTTTTTACTCTTATTATTGGCCAATAATATTTTAAATAAACACTGACCTGTTGTTCTGGACTTGGGATGAACGCCTCTGGACCCAGGAATACTGAAGTTCCAATACCAATAACTAGGAGAAATTTTGATGATTTTTGCAGTAAAACTGGATGTAAATATTTGTGAGTACTATTAGTATTGTTTTTAATAGTAATTTATAAGTTTCGTCATATTAATTGGGAATTTTCATGGAATTTCGGGAACACTTTTACACAAGCTCCTCTTATCTCGACGCCAGCTTCTAACTACCAATGCTTCCCTCCTGATTCTCAACTTTTTTCAATAAACAAGTATTTTGTTTTTTTCCAGGTCACTATTTAAAAAGTTTGTTTCTTTCCTTGTTGATTGAAATTCGTTCTGTCACTTTGTTTATAACCAATCAAATATTGTCTTATGCAGTCGAATTATTTTTACTTATTTCACTTGCAAAAAATTGTTTCATACATATACTAATATAAATTCCACTTGACATTATAAGTTTACTTGTGGAGTTCCTTGAGTTTTTATCACACAAATAAATTATAGTTGGTTATATACATAATTACATTTGAAATAGTCCAATATCTAATATTGTTATTGACAGTCTATTACTGTTACAATCATCTTAATTGATAAACATAAATTCTTTTATGTAATCTCTTTCTAATCTTTTCTTTAAATTCTTTATACTAATTCATTAACAAACTATTATTTATTGACTCTATGTTTATTTCACTTGACGATATATAATTCTCTATGTTATTATTAGTTTATCTATGAAATTTATTCTGCTTATTCTATTAAATATGTGTATTTGCTTTATAATTTAACTACTTAAATTGATAATTATCATGAATTGACTATACTAAGATTTGTTTTATTTCAGATGAACAGCTGATTACGTTATAGAAAATAATCCATCGTCTTAGGCAGCTTTATTATACTCCATTACATTTGTTAGGCAATTTCTAAATTTGTAGTTATTAAGGTAATTTCTTTATTTATTAAATTGTTGTATACTAATTATTTAATATATATTTACTTAATATGCTTTTTATTAAGAATAGTGTTTTCTTTTTATGTTTTCTTAAATTACATCATTTCAATCCATTTTCATATAAGCAAAATATTCCTACAGAACTGAATTCTCTTAATATATATGATATCTGGTTCAATATATATATATATATATATATATATATATATATATATATATATATATATATATAAAATCTCTCAATATCTTATATCCCTAAGATATTGAGAGATTTTTGATTTATCTACCGTCAAGAATACCATTTTGCTTCATATATATATATATATATATATATATATATATATATACATATATATATATATATATATATATATATATATATATATATATATATATTGGCAAAAATATTGGGGTAGCAGCAAATAAAAGTACACTCTTTATAATATTTCCAAGCTTTCGGAAACGTTTATTTCCATCATCAGGGAGCACTACAAAAAATCACAAAAACGTTACAACAAGTAAATGCGACCAACACCACAATCCGCCAAGCCAAAACAACCCCGACCAATCGCAAAATCTCTCTCTCTCACAAAAAGCAGCGAAGTAGTCAAGCATGTTTCAACCCAACAAAAAGCACTGATGGCGACACAAACATGAACTGTCAGAAAAGGTCAAACTGTGACAAAATTTTACCCGACTATAATACTGAAATAATTATATTTAATAACAAAGCCAATACATTACATTGAAATTCTTTTGTAGTCAAAAAATTTTGAAGAATATTATCAATTATGTAAAAACAACTAGCTATTCAAGCACCACAAACTCTCATCTCTCACATAAGAGAGTGTATGTTGCAGGAATCAACCAGCTTAAAAAAATATATTCTATTTAAAATGTTTGAAGAATATTATCAATTATGTAAAAACAACTAGCTATTCCAGCACCACAAACTCTCATCTCTCACATAAGAGAGTGTATGTTGCAGGAATCAACCAGCTTAAAAAATATCTTCTATTTAAAATATGTATGTGACAGAATTATTTCTTTTTTTTTTGAATTTATCAAAGTAAACAAAAAACATTTATTGGGTATTATGGCACAATTCCAACCGTTTCAAAGCAAATTACGTCTATTATCAAAAAATTCCTTCATACTTACATTATGTTGAGATTAATAAAAATAGTTGTTATAACGCTGTGACACAAGAAACATGACAAAGTCGAAATTACTAAAAAGCTTAATAAAATTCACATTACATTTTAAAATATTATTTCCGCAAACTGAAACATTTCATACACAAACGGCAGTTTGCGGAAATAATATTTTAAAATGTAATGTGAATTTTATTAAGCTTTTTAGTAATTTCGACTTTGTCATGTTTCTTGTGTCACAGCGTTATAACAACTATTTTTATTAATCTCAACATAATGTAAGTATGAAGGAATTTTTTGATAATAGACGTAATTTGCTTTGAAACGGTTGGAATTGTGCCATAATACCCAATAAATGTTTTTTGTTTACTTTGATAAATTCAAAAAAAAAAAAGAAATAATTCTATCACATACATATTTTAAATAGAAGATATTTTTTAAACTGGTTGATTCCTGCAACATACACTCTCTTATGTGAGAGATGAGAGTTTGTGGTGCTTGAATAGCTAGTTGTTTTTACATAATTGATAATATTCTTCAAAATTTTTTGACTACAAAAGAATTTCAATGTAATGTATTGGCTTTGTTATTAAATATAATTATTTCAGTATTATAGTCGGGTAAAATTTTGTCACAGTTTGACCTTTTCTGACAGTTCATGTTTGTGTCGCCATCAGTGCTTTTTGTTGGGTTGAAACATGCTTGACTACTTCGCTGCTTTTTGTGAGAGAGAGAGATTTTGCGATTGGTCGGGGTTGTTTTGGCTTGGCGGATTGCGGTGTTGGTCGCATTTAGTTGTTGTAACGTTTTTGTGATTTTTTGTAGTGCTCCCTGATGATGGAAATAAACGTTTCCGAAAGCTTGGAAATATTATAAAGAGTGTACTTTTATTTGCTGCTACCCCAATATTTTTGCCAATTTTTCCTAACTGGTCAGCAAAGACTTCCAATCTTTTTATATATATATATATATATATATATATATATATATAATTATTTTTTTATTGAATTGTATTATTGAATTGATTTACTATTTTTAATATGTTGTTACCTCGGCTAGCTCAATATGTATTTTATATTAACTGTATTTATTTACTTTTATATATCTCAGTCGGAAGTATGATAACTCCTCCCTTCGAGTTCTGGACGCATTAAAACCAATGATTAATGAAATTGATTCAAACCTTACCTTTCTCCTTGTAATTTTTTTTTGATGAAATTTGATTTCTGAAATTTCTCCAATAAAAAAAATTGAAATATGATGACAATACGAAATTTTATTGTGGATGTGATAAGAATAAAATACCAACACTCAAATGAAAAACTATTTGATAAATTATTATGAAAATTTTTGGTATGATTTAAACATTGAAAATTATGTGTTTTTGTTCCACCCTATATCATATGCATTTCTCGATACAATAATATTCCTAGTAGTGCGTCGGCGCATAAATCCGAACGCATGCGCTGATATAATTTAGACGATACGATGATGCTCTCCCCTCTAGAAGTAGCGTCCCTACTGTTAACACACAGCCAGCACGTTTATAATGGTGAAACTATTTAAATGTTATAAACTTTAAACGATCAATTACATATAAATAAACTTTTAAAGAAATATTTGTGTGAGTTTAAAGTGAAGAAAGTGATAGTCAAATAGTTATTCATGCAGGAGATTGAAAAAAGAATTAGAAGTTATATGAACATTCATGATGCACGTGAACATATCCAATGAATTATATTACAACAAGTGAGTACAATTATGCTTATTAGTTAAAATGTATCATTCTCTATTGAGATAAAATTATGATGCATCATATTATAACTGTTCTTGGCCTTTTAATTAGTTTGTTTAATTTGAACGTTCTGATAATGATTTTATTGTTCACTTTTTTGTTTTTTAAAAAATTTATATGGAATTCCAATTAAGTTAATTTTAAAGACACAGACCTTAGTATTTGATTTCTCTATCGGGCTGCACTCGCATCTTCAAACTCTTGCAGATCTCTCACAAGAGAGATACACCTTCGAAACTCCTTTCTCCTTACACAGGATTATAAACACTAGTTATTTGCTTTTTATTACCTTTTGTTGCGATTTTTAACATTTAAGCACAACTTTAAATAAATTTTATACCGAGAGTCATCTCCATCGACGCTTCCTCCGCAAAACCAACAAAACTTCTCTTGTTTTCAAAATCAACAATCCTCTCTGCTTGATTAATCCAAAGCTCACTGATCTGTTATTTAGAACAAAAATTGTCATTTCTAAGTCTTTTAGTTACAAATCTGGAATATTTAATTTCATTGTTCTGGAGGATAATCACACTAATTCACTATTATTCCTATTGTATTAAGGAATATATATCATGTCCTTTTTCCATAATACAATAGCTATTTTGCATATAAACATGTTGTTTAGATATTTTTATAAATATTCGTTTTTACAAAAACTACAACCTAAATTATTGTTTTACCTATATGTAATTGATTCCTTTTTTTATTTTCAATCTTATTTTATTATTTATCTTACATAAACTATTGATTATTTTTGTTTTTGATATGAATTTTCATTATACAATATATAATCAATAATTTTAGGTTGGTAATTTAAAATTTCCTAGGATTTATTACTTCCTGTTTATTTATTTTCTTTTCATAAGTCTGGGCTGCGTTCCATCTATCTTTTCTTATATAGTTTTCAAACCTTTATTAAATTCTAAACTTTTACTATTAAAACATGTGTAATTATACTAAGCAATCACTAGACTAAATATTCTTTTATGATTTTTTTTTAGGTTTCAAGTTATAATATGGCAATATCTTTCTGCGGAAATTCCTATGGCAGTGTTCAGTGCAATGTGGAACTCATTGACATTGACATATATTTGGAATTACTTGTGTAGGTAACTTTTGGTACTTAATTAAATAATATTGTATTCGGTATTTATACTCATAATCCTTTTTTAAATAATCACATCAATATTTAATAAGATTGATACATATTTCACTCTTTTTTTATAACTTTATACCTGAATTGTCATTAACTTTATGCTAATGGTTGTGTCTACTGACACACCTCCCGTGATAATTTATACTTTTTATTATAGTTATTTATTTCAATTTATTTCCAGAACTAGATAACTAGTTCAATATATATATATATATATATATATATATATATATATATATATATATATATATATATATATAATATTGGAAATGTTTATATTCTTGGGTTCATAGGTTGTTTTAAAATAATTATATATATATATATATATATATACTAGTAGTATGAATGGAGGCGTACATTGTGACCCAGTGTAATGTAGAAATAAAGAAACTAAGATCAAATTTTTATATATAATAGTAATAATGACCATACCTGTCAATTGTAGTTAAATTTTTAGCAATTTTTTTAGAATTCCAAAAGTTGAGATTATTTTAATAAAGTTATAAAACTAAATTTAGATAAAAACATATAAAGTCATATTATAATAATAATAAAACAAATAATCCAATATAAATGACAATATGAAATAAGTTAACTTAACGCAATATGTTACCTTAGATATAACCAAAACTTAATGGAGAAATATAAAGGACAAACTAATAACTTGAGAAATCAACGATATAGCTACAGTATCTAAATCATAAAAAAGAAAACAATTGTGAATTTTGTAATGGAAGATTCAATATTATTTATATAATACATAAAAATTTTAAAGATCTATTTCCATATAAGGAAGTACAAAAACCAGAAATGTCATATTATGTTGACATGCGTACCAACAAATCTGATTGAATACATGAGGGATGAATAAATAAAATTTGAAAATCATTAAGAAACTATGTATGATAATTGAATGAACAAATAGTAGAATAAAAATGGAATAATTACATATATGATATATAATTGTTCATGTTGCCAAAATTGTATAATTATAATTTAAGTTTCCACCAATCACAGGTTTTTTGAAAATTAAAATAATTAACAAGACAATTTATAGAACTGATTGTGACGTATTGCCAGTTCTGCCTATGTAAACTGTATGTTCGTTGTATCTTGGTATTTCTTTCTTATTTCTAGATCATTTACTTTTTGAATATTTAGTCTATAGTAGCTTTTATCATTGCAGTTTAAGTTTATTTCTGTATTCATTTCTGCTAATACCAAACTATGTTGTGTTCCTAATTCTGCTTTCTTCTCTGTTCTAACGTTTTTTAGTTTATTTAATTCTGAATTATATATGATGTAGTCAATTATACTTCTTGCGTCTCTTTCAGGTGCTTCAAACATATACCTATCCTTCATGTCTTGGTACCATATTGTATCTCCTACTTTTAAGTCGTTTATTTGGTAGAACTGTAGCATTTTGTTTACATTGTTATTCCTTATATTCTCTCCGTATTCTCCTATGCAGCCTAATCCTTATATGTATATCATTCCCCAGTCTTGCATTCCAATCTCCCATAATAATTACTCCATTGTTTATCTCTCGAAGTTTATCCAGTTCTGTTTGAAGTTCCTCATAGAATTCAGCCATTTTGGATTCCTCTGTTCCTTCTACTGGTCCGTATATTTGGATAATATTTATTATTTCATCTAATTTTATTGTTATGGTAATTATTCTTGAATTGACGTTTTTACATTTAACTATATGCTTACTAATTTTTTTTGTCACTACTAGTCCGACTCCTTCTTTTGCTCTTTGATCAGGTTCTACTCCAGAGTAATATAAGCTATATCCATTTTTTAGTTTCATGGTTCCTTTACCCTTCTTTTTCACTTCGCTATATGTCTATCTTGTATTCTATCATTTCATCTATTAATTCATTTTCTTTTCCATGTAAAGATGTAATATTCCAAGTGCCTATCCTAATTTTATCCATATTTTCCTTTAATGTCTTCGAGAAATTAGACAATGTACTATTTTCTACTATATTTTTGCTGGTATGATTATTTCCATTTTTACGTACAGATGTCCCCCTTTTATTGTTCCTTATATTAGTATTATACTTATCTTTTTCGTTATTTTTGCTTCCTCTATTATCGTTTTTATTACTGTTTGTACATATTTTGTTTTCCTTACAACTATTATTATAACTAATCTTATTTGTATTACTTATATTTATAATATTATTACACCTAATTTTTCCTATATCTATGTTTTTTGTCGTGGCCATATTTTCTCTAATTTTTACTCTTCGTTTGGTGCTACTTGAATGAGTTTTTTGAGATTTCTTCTGTACTCCCGTATGTTCTTGTGGTTTTTCTGGTATTTTCTTGTGATTCCTCTTCCGGAGATCTTTCACTAACTTTTCTTCCTCCTGTTTTTTGTTTTTGTATTTCCTCAGTGTCGATGGTGTTTGGTATTTTATGGTAACCCAGTGTCCGTACATCATAGGCATCTTCGTTTATATACAATTTATTGTATGCAATATTTGCTTTGTGTCCGTTATCCCTTGCTTCTTTCATATGTCGACTTATATTTTTCTTTGAGTTTGGATATCTTTTGAAAAATCTTCGTTTATGGATATTCTGGAACCTTTTAGTTTTTTTGCTTTCTCTCAGGATTTCTGCTCTCTTTGTTGCGTTTTTAAGTTCAACCCACACTGGTCTTACTTTATTTTCTATCTGTTTTCCTAATCTTTTAATTTCTATTATATCTTCGATCTCCTGTAATGGGACTTCCATTTTGTTTGTTATTTATTTTACCTTCTTTTTTAAGTCTAATGTATTATCTTCCCTATTTTCTTCAATTCCATGTATTATAATATTCTTCTTTCTGATTTCTCTCCTCTAATTCTTCAATTCTTTTTTCTTGTTGCTCCATTCTTAACTTCATATAGTAGTTTATGAACATCCGCTTGAAGCAAGTTTGTTGATAAAAAAACAATTGAGTGTGGCGAGGAAGGTAGAAGCATAAGCGACTCCATGTCGGGGCTCTTCAAACTTCAAATTTTTTGCGAAAAATTATTAAAATTAAGTATTTCGGCCATTCTACAAAGTAGTTTTACAACCAGGGATCCTACCAACAAATGAAAACAAATTCCCGATCCAAAACGAGTCTTCTCTAAGTAATATGAGAAATTTGGTGATCTACAGCAGTGAGAAAGGACGCTAAAAGGTGCGGACATTTTAAGACAATCGTTTTCTCAAATAACAGGTTAGTGAATTTATTTCTTTGGGTTCCAAAGACGAACAATAAATATAAATGATCATTCAATTAACTAATAAAATAAATATTAAAGGCCATAAATAAACAATACAAAGAACAATTTTGAAAAACAATGAATCGTTCAATTTTATAGAGTATAACAATGATTACTCACTTGTTTTTCAATATATACATGTAGTTTATAAGAAATTTCTAAAAACACTTGTTGTATATTTTTGGAGGTTGACTATTAATTTCAGTATGCGATAGGAGCACACCATAGGCATCGCATAATTTTATTTCTATAATTAAATAAACATGTGATAATAAATAAATAATTAATTATAAGTTTCAATCGGAACATTCTTATCCATATTTTCTTTGAAACAATTTATTCATTAAATAAATATATAAAAGCATATGGTGATTTTTCAATTTATTTCAATCGCCCATGAATCCAACTAAGATTAGGAGTATATATTTTCATGCCCAAATATCAAAATTGATCAGCCGCCGAAGGTAAAATAAATAAGGTAAGTTCGATAAACAAATAATAAGGTATAAATAGTAAAGTAATTATAAATAAACAATAAATAAAAATAAATAAATATGATTATTAATTCAATTGTCGGCCCAACGTAGGGCTATAATAAAATAATTTGATATAATTGGCCCCTACGTGGGGCAAATAATAAATAAATAATAAAAAAGAAAAACCATATATATATATATATATATATATATATAAACTTTTTCTATGCTGTCAATACTGTCAATGACAACACGGAACGTAAAGAAAATCTATTTATAATTGAGCTTTTGAACCAAATTATAGAAGGAAATGTATTAAACTAACTAAAGATAATGTAAACATACGAATTCGTTACGAGAAAGCTACTGTGTGAGTGAAACGCGTCAAGTAGTTGAAATTTAAGATTAGTTCAAATATAATGAAGTTTTAAACAAATTATATTGTTTTATTTCATCGTTATATTTATTTATTTAAACGGAAAACCCCCACTACAAAATACAACAGCATACAGTATGGTTATGTTTACATTTAACTAACTTAAATAAGTAACAGTAACACAACATATATATATATATATATATATATATATATATATATATATATATACAATACTCTTAAAGACTTGAAATGAGCCATTAAAAACATCCAATCTATCCTCTCTATTTAAAAATTCTAGAGATCTGTCTATGAATGAATGTCTACCATATTCAGTTCTGTGAAAACTAATGTAAAATAATTTACAATGCCGCAGCGCTCTTTGTGGAACTTCAAGATATATTTATATTTCAGGCAGCAAGGATGGACATGATGCAATACCATTTAATATTTAATAAATCAGAGAAATGTCAAACATAAGCTTTCTTTTATCCAGAGTAAGCAATTTTAGTTCATGTAAAATATGAGAATAGTCATGATCAATGAGATTCAAATAAAATCTATAATTATAATATCTCAAGAATTTGTTTTGTAATCTTTCGAGTAATAACTTATAAACAATATAAATACTGAGGCGTCCAAATAACAGTTGAGATCTGACCAACCCAACATAAACAGACCTCACAGCTTCCAGAGATAGATCATTACAATTCCTCAAAGTAAATCCCAGCATCCTTTGAGACCCAACCACCAATTGATTGATATGCTCACCAAAACTTAAGTGAGAGTCAAAAAGTATTCCCAAATCCTTAGCCAATTCTTTACTTATCAACAATTGACCATCTATTGAATACGAGAATGGGATCATAGTTTCCTTTTTCCTAAAAGAGATCTTAAAACATTTTTCAACATTCAAATCCAACAAGTTCACCCGACACCATTCAGACAGATTATCTAGCTTCCTTTGAATTAAACCAATATCGATGTCATACCAAACCACTAAGAATAATTTGAGATCATCAGCGAACATTAAAAACTCACACTCCTTTATATCATTTTTGAGATCATTAACAAACAGGCTAAACAGCAACGGAGAACAGTGCCTCCCCCCCCCCGAGGGACCCCAGCGCTTACACCAATCACTCTTGACAAAAAATTCCCAATTTTTACCTTCGAATTTCTCCCACTAAGAAAACTGAACACCCAGTTCGCTAATTTGTCTGAAAAACCTAAATTTTTTAATTCCTCAATCAACAAGTGATTAACTCTGTCGAAAGCTTAGGAAAAATCAGTATATATGGCATCAACCTGATCCCCTCTCTCTAAGGCAGCAGACAGCTTACCATTGTATATAAGCATATTGGTTACCGTAAATCGACCCCCCCCCCCCTAAAGTCGTGCTGCTCATTAATTATAATCTCTTAACACTGCCAATTCAAACAGTTATACATCAAACTATCAAAAACATTTGGAATTGAAGACTGTATAGATACACTGCGATACTTTTTAATATCACTTCTTGAACCTGATTTAAATATCGGAGAAACAAAACTTTCCTTCCAACTATCAGGAAACATACCTGAAGATAAAGATAAATGAAATGGCTGACACAAAGGCAGCATTAAGGATATACTACCCTGTTTCGAGACCAAATTTGGAATACCACCAGGACCAATCATTCAACGAAGAGATGCTTTGTTTCAATAAGTTGTTAATATAATTTATCAGATTGTAATACTAGTAATTGTTACATCCTTCATTCTAAAACAAATGTAACTACTCTAACCTTACCTGCTAAATTTTGTATCGGTTATGAACCAAATTTTAGAGGCCTATTCTCTAATTAGTAACAATGTCGTTCATAGACGTTCGGAATTGCATTGAAAGAACCAATGGAATGCTCAAAGGTGTGCAATCGATCCTGCATTTGTGTCAAGAATTATATATGCTTGTGTTATGCTCCACAACATTATTATAAAAAGGATTATACCTTCTTCATCTTCTTCGGCATTTTCTCATATTATGAGTTCGCTGTTATTTCCATCCACAGTTTCCTTAAGTTCCAATCTCCTTCTTTCGGAATATACAAATTGATGAATATCTAATTTTATAGGAAGATGACAACAATTTTGTCGATGAAGATGATATTGGCTGATTGGACGATGCTCATTTATTAAATAGGGTTAATAATATAGTTTGGAATCAAATTATAAATAATCTCTTTAATTGAGCAAGACTTATTGTATATTTTAATACAATAATTGAAGAACAATTTTCTTAAGTTTGTTGTGTTATGGATCTTACATGGTACCATTTATAAGAATGAAAATAAAAAAAATCAATTATTAAAATAATAATTCCAGAAAATTCACAATTTCCATTTTAATAAGATAATGTACTATAAATTCAAATTAACTCTTTTATAGGAAGATAATTGAAATTGTTTTAGTGAATTATTTTTTTTTGTTATTTTACTAAACATAACGACAATGCAAGTTTTTTAAAACCTTACATAGGACAACTTTTTATTCGAGGCAGAGTAGTAGAAAATAATTTAACAACTTAGGAAGTACTACCTACTCTATCAGTTCGAATAAAAAAATTGGTCTGTCGGGTTTTAAAGAACTTGCACTGTATACGATTTTTCCCAATAACACTGATTAAAGTAATGTAACAGTTTGAAACAGAAAGTGAAATAATACTTGACTCAGGTGGCTGTAACTCTGCAAGTGAGTATTAAATTCAATTGCAAACAACTTTCTAAAGTGCAATTTTTTGATATTTTCAAAAATAAAAGTACTTTCCTCTTGAGCTATATTGATATTTTTTGACAAATCTTGTTTACTACTAATAAATATTGATATTAGGTTATTGCGTTTTAGGATTTAGAACATGTAGAAATGAAGAATAACTTAATAACTAAAATCAATACCAAAAAAGTTGACACCAACTTACGGACAGGGGGGCACACTGTGGGCAATTTAAGAATATGAATCAAAGTCCAACACAAAATCATAATCAGGATACTTTTCTGGAAGATTGAATTAACGCAGGTTTTTCCTCTATTACCCTCCTTTCTTTGACATTTTTTGCAATTTCTTTCAGGATTGTTATTTTTTCACTTTCATCATAACAATTACTTTATTTTAGAGTCCTGCACCCCAGTACTTGATGTTTTTATTTCTTCGATGGTCTTTTAAGTGACTCTTCAACCGAGTGTTCAACTAGTTGATTCTTAGGAATCCTACTTTGATTTAGGGACTCTTTCTCTGACTCTTCTCTAATTTCTCCATTATTTGGTATGTCTGCAATTTTAAAATTTTAGTGGATATAACCAAATTTAAAAAATCACGTAATTCATACCTAATCCTATTTCATGAATATAGAATATGCCGTTGACTACCACCCAACCTGTAACATCTAGTAATGGTTCTTCAGTATCTCATAAAGGTTTAATAGGATAATCTATGTTTCCTGTTTCTGTTGTGATAATTCTATTCTTTCTTGTCTTTGCTTTAACTTGACACTTCCTGTCGGTGAATGTCTGAAATTGGTAAAAATTATAACAAAAAACATATGTAATTACTGCTTTTATGGATAATACTAATAAAAAAAGAAAATCAAGTATTGTACATACCCTTTTCTATCCTGCTGAATCCTTAATAGAACCACATAAACTATTTAATTTGTCTGAAAGCTGTTTCCCTATGTTTTTAATAATAACAGGGCTTATAGCATCAAATTTGTTATTCCTAAATGGTTCATTTTTGTATTCAATTCATCCAAATACATTATACATTGTGCCTATATTGTCTTGGTGTTTTAACTTTGTCTTTATCCATAATAAAAATTACGTGAGTAAGTGAATAAAAAGCTTATTTAACCAAACATCTATAAACAAATAAATCGGTAAACTTTTGCTACCTAGCACAATATGTCAAAAATATACCAACCCTTATAAAATTGTAAAAATATTATCGTTATGTTTTGTCTTTAGATTTTAACGCAACGATATTACAGAATCTACTCTGAAAAATTATCCTAACATAATAATCGTTACTGTAACAAGTTACAGAATAGACTTGTTTTTTTGCAATAAATACACTTCATTAAAATGTTCCAAATGAGTGAATTATTATTATTTGTGTATGACTCTTCAATTTGGGTTTGTAGAATAAATTTTTATAGAAGAAATTGATAAACATATTTGAAAAGCTTGTTTATATTTATTTTTGACATAACAAAATGACAAATGACATTTATATTGTAACGTCAACTGACGCTGCTGTGAGGGACGATACAATTCGATGATTTTAGGAACGGTGCTCGAGAATAACATTTTTAGGAACTATTCGCAAATAGAGCATTCACAGCCTTGCGTATGCATGACGTTGGGAACGACGTCAAGAATAACGAGATTCAGGATATCAGGGTAAATGAAATTTAATCATCAACCACCACACCTGCAATAAATGAATCACCGGTAGCGACATTGATTTTTTTAGCGAAATATCGAAACCACACATGAGAAGTCTTAAACTTCAGAAATATTTTTACAAAAGTTACAACTTTTATTTTTTAGAACTGAATATCTTCTCAATAAATACATGGAAAATTATCATTGATGCTGCAAATGGAAGATCATATATGAATTATATGGCAAATATATGCATACTTTGCCCGTAGATAATATACTTTTTAGTTAATTAAAAAAAAGGGGAGAGGGAAAAGACGAAATTTTCGGTATAAGAGTGCCTGTCGTCTAGCGCAAAAATATTTAAAAGAGGGCGGAGTCGAGACGTGACATGGCGCGAGTGACGTGCAGTCCCTCTTGATTTACGATAAAAAGACGATGACATTGCAAAACAAAATATTGTGATGTTGCCAAGCTGTAGTTTTTTCCTTTATTTAACGAAAACTAGAAAAGTCAATCTGATGTTAGATTGACAGTTCTTCTTTTTCATTGTTCCGTGGCTCGTAGGGCGTAAGTCAAAAATATTTATTTAAAAATAGAAGGCTTGTATGATAGGCTTGATTAATTTAATATAAATATTTATTCATGAAAAACTATGGATAAGATACAAGAAACAGTGACCAATCATTCTATACTCGAGTTAACATTTAATTATTTTACGTAGAAGATGGTTAAATGACGAACTGTAGGTCCTTAAACCTTATTCTATGCTCTATAGAACCATCTTCAAGAGCCCTGGCAAGGGTTTACGCTAAAAGGAATCAATACAATCTGTAATCATCTTCATACAAATTTAAATATTGTTTCTTTATACAATATCTAATATATTTATTATAATAAAAATAGAATGGAAAAGAAAAATATAGATACACAAAATAAAATTTTGTTACAAGATATAAAAATAAAAAATCTCCCATTTTATCAGTGTTATTTATGTAGAGATACTGTGGTCGTTGTTTTAATTTGTGTATTAGAAAATAACTGTACCTAATTAATTTAATAATAGTTATAAGTGATTTTGAAAAGGTGGAAATAAAGCAAATTGGATAAAAATTTACAAAAAAAAAAACACAAGATTTCCACTACTCCACTACAAAAGCATCACTATCTTCATCGTCACTGTCAAAATTAATAATAAGTGGAGGCACATCCTGTCTATCAAATACTACTTCTCTATCTCACCCATCTTGTAGAATTTTTTCAGTGTGCTCTACTGTCTTTGACCAAATATCAGGAGTCACTTTTTCTAAAGACTTTTTCCATACACCTATTGCTTGATCTGTTGAAGAACCATCAGTTCCCATATGATCTGTATAAAATTTTTTAACTATGCCCCAAATATGTTCAATTGGGTTGAACATACAGTGACAAGGTGCAAGTCGAAGCACTTTGTGACCATATTTTTCAGATAATATGTCAGCTTCATATAGTGTTGGTGGTTTATTCCTACAAAAATGCATATATTTAAACAAAATAAGTATTACCATAATATCTTGAAAAATGTGTATATCAACTTACTGTTGTACTAAATTCAATAATTGGGTTTTGAGGAAAGTATTTTCAAAAGGAATATCATTTTGTATCAACCAGTTCTGTATATCAGCCTTTTTGGTAGCTGTGGTTGGTACTTTATTGATCACTGTACTGTGATAACTTGCATTATCCATTACAATTGTGGCAGGTTCTTCCAAGTTCACTAAAAGCTGGTATTCAAACCAATGAAAAAAAATTTCTCGGTTCATTTCACCGTGGTAATCACCATCTTGTTTTTTGGAAGAAAACCCTGCTTCAGGAATAAATCCAGAAGAAGAACCAGCATGCAATACTATATACCTACAATAAGGAAATAACAAAATACTACTAGGTTCCCTGGATAGACTGCATAGCTCAAAACAACTATTAATAATTATTTAGATTTAAATGAAATAGTGTGACTAGTAAATATTTGAAAAGGTCTTAAAATGGCAGGAATGTTAGTACATCATAAATTAATTGCTAATTTTAGTGTTCAATTAACTTGGACTACCAATTTTGGTTTTTTTCACGCTTCTATGATTAGAATCTTGCCAAGAACGTCCAACAATACTGTCTTTAAATATCCAGATCTCATCCAAAAACACAAATTAATATAAACCTTCCCTTCTTAATTTGACATATTCATGTAGAAAATGTACACGTTTTAATGCAATATGTGGCAACTCCATTAAACCACGACGAGGATCATCTTTTTGGTATTTGAATTCAATACTTTCCACTATCTTCCAGAGTGATGTTAAACAACCATTAAAGAGTTCACGCTCCTGGAGTTTATCTCTTAAAGTTTTCAAGGTTATGTGTTCCTCTGAAAAAATATTATGTTAGTTAATTGTGAATAAAATAAAACAGTAAATTCAATATACTCACTCTTTCCATACATTTCGTATATAACAAACATTTCGGAAAGCATTTTGATCAAAGTTATCAATTTCAACAGTAGATTTTATGCGTTGTCTCTTTTTAGGTGGGCTATTATGCTTGGCGGCAATACGGTTAACAGTGGCAACGCTAAGTTGTAAAGCTTCTGCAACTCTCTACAATATAAATACTTCAATTTATGAAAGAATAATATATTACCAAGTTTAATTAACCTAACCTAACATTAAAAACATTTAATCATTTACATTTAAATATGTAACAATAATATTAATAGAATACAAATAGCGAATACTATTACTTATTTCTCTTACAGCAGTAAGCGGGAGAAGCGGGCCCCCATTTCGGGATTCTCGTTCAAAATTGCTCAACATTTTCTGTTCAGTTGCTTCGGCATTTCATTAACCACACACTGCAGATTTGCCTAAATAATTAGTAATAAAAATAACTGTTTTTTTAATCTTAAAGAAGCAAAGCAATTAAAAGCACCAAAAAAACTTGTGAATATTAAATGATGATCGAATCTCAATAAACGTCAAAACAAACTGGGGAATTTTACCAGTTGATTTGACAACGTCTTGAAGTTTTGCCAACCCGTTAGCTGTAAATTGCCCTGGCTGTTGAGGATAAATTATATTCACGGTTGGTAAATTAACATTTATTCTGATAAGCAGGAAAGTAACTAAAAATGACATCATCGTCTTTTTATCGTAAATAAACTATGGAATGACTTCTCGGTAACTTAGCAAACTAAACTAGATGTTTTTTTGTGATTGACGATTATTGACAGCATCCAAATAAAATTATATTTGAAGAGTGAATTTCACAAAGATTGTGGGAGTGGCTAATGAAAACGACTTGGAAGATATTCTGAATGCGGCCCGCGAAAATTCTTCCAGTTAAATCCGGGGAAAGATACGAGAAAGCATATAATATGTTCTGCGAGTGGAGAAACACCAAGAATTTGAAAGGCATTGACGACATTTGATGCTGGCATACTTTTACGAGAAGGTAAGCCATTATATGGTAGAAGTGTGGAAATAACTGTGTTATTTGTTTTAGGCAACAGTCTTCAAAGCTTCCAGTTTATGGTTTACGTACTCTATGATCAAAAACACAATACTTATCAGTGAAAATACGGGTATTTCACAATATAAAAAGTTATTCACTTTATTGAAAAGGCAAAACGACAAATATGATCCTAAAAAATCAAAAGTTTTGACAATGGAAAACGTCACTAAATATTTGAATGAAGCTCCAGACGACACGTTTCTGTTAATGAAACTGGTATTAATTTTTGGGTTGATTGGCGCATGTCGGCGTGCAGAACTATGCAGTTTAACAACTGGAGACATAGTAATGTTACATGATACCAAAACAAAGAAAAAACGTCTATTTACCGTAGGATCAGACGGCAATGGGTATGAAATTTACTACAAGTACTTACTGTTAAGACCCAAAACAATAAGGCACAATCGATTTTTCCTGTTTTATCGTCATGGCAAATGTACAGTACAGCCAGTTGGCATCAACACTTTCGCAAAAATCCCACAAAAAATTGGCGGAATATATAAAACTTCCTTACGCTTCAAGCTACACCGGTCATTGTTTGAGAAGAACATCTGCAACTTTTCTTCCTGACAATGGCGCTGATATTCAGGATCTCAAACGGCATGGGGGATGGCGGTCCACAAGCATAGCTAAAGAAAGCGTTCATAATAAAACGAAAAATTCTCAAATGGTATTCAACAATGTCCAACTGGGACTACCCCAAGATGTCCCCATAGGGATTGTGGTGAATGAATAAAATGTTCAGCAACACCTAGTTAATGCAGCGAGGTCACAAGTTGTATAATTTTCTAAATTAAATAATTGTTCTTTCGATATTCATTGTAATAATATTTAAAATAAACGAATTTCTCTCTTGTTAAATTGTGTTTTGAATGGCATTGACGTTTTATGCAGTAATGGTTGTTATGCTGTATGTTGTATGATTATGAGGTCATTAATCTAGCGCATTACTGTACAAAATGCAAAAAATATATTTGATGTGTGATCATTAACGCATTAAGTGCCTTTAATTCACTTAAGGAATGTATCTTACTCATCCAATAGCCCAACAAATTAGGAATGAGAAGTACAAGATATAGAATAGAAATTTAGGGGTATTCTCAAGTCCCATTTCACGTAGGACTGCAGGGCATTGAACAACGTATAGATGCAGTAAAGATGGGGAAAGTGCGCGAATAGTGATTGATGTTTTCCATAGTGATTTGAATTTCACGGATATTTCTTATATCAAAAGGGAAAAGCTTATCGGCATTACACAACTTTTTTTTGGCCCTTTTCTCTAACACCTATTCCAATTTCATGAAAATCGGTTCGGTACGAAAGAATTTGAAATTAATAGCGTCAGTACTACAGTGGCGACGCGTGGCAGTCACTGTAGGGGGGGGGGGTAATAGAGAATTGGGCTAGTTCAGAAAAAAATGAAGAGATTAAAACAAAAAAATATAATTTTTATTCAATACACATAACATTTTCAAATAACGCGTATTCTTTAAGATAGCACATAAAAACAACCTACAATTAAATACTTATTGGTAATTTGAAACATTTGTGAAGAAAAATAAATCTTCTCACAAGACAAAGAGAATTCTTCTTTTTTTACCTATTGAAAATCTATCAATTACTTTTTCGGGGTCGATTTTAATATGTCTATTTATATACATAAGCGCCAATCCAACTAATCTTTCTTGGTGAATAGTTGACCTAAGCCAGGTCTTCAGTCTATTTAGATAAGAAAAACTTCGTTTTGCGCTGGCAACGCTTACGCCAGTAAGCGTTGCCAGCGCAAAACCAACAAAGACAGAGCTAGAGCTACGCTAATTGTAGGGTAAACAAGTTTATTGGACTGCTGCAAAGCGCTTATGGCTGAACTTGGGACACTTTCGACAGGAAAGCCTTTCCATCCATAAATCATTTTATGCATTCAGTCTTGTGGAAATTAATTCAGGGTTTTCACCTGTAATTTCTTGTAAATAATTTGAAATTGTCGTTTTTGCAGTTACCAATTTAGTTACAGTTTTTTGATGCAGTTGTTTGGAACTAAAGAGTTTAATTCAGGAATATTAAACAACTCAGAACTAAATCGAAAATCTAAGTCTAGCATAACATTTTCTAGCAAAGGTACGAATATACTTAGGCGAAAATACTTTTCAGGATCATTTGTTTCAAAATTTTCGACCGATATTTGTGATTGGGGACCCTACGTGGAATGAAAAACTGGAAAATAGTCATGAATAGCTTTTATTTCTTCAAAAATTGTCCCAAATACTTATTCAGCGTCTTCTCTCTTCTGTCTAAATATTAATTTTGTGTCATTAAGAAGTGTTTAGGCCTCTTCTTTGTCCATATTCACATTTTGAAAAACTTTACTCAAGCCAACAGAGATTGACAGAACAAAAGATAGGCAGAGCAGCGAAACTATAAAATTTGTGGTTGTTAAAGAATTTATGAGTATCCGAGCTTTTGATGCAGACACATTATCTTTCCACTGTGATATAAGCTGCAAACTATCAAGAATATTTTGATACCAAATTTTAAATTTTATCACCGACTCATGCCTTTCTGTCCATCTGGTCTCACACAATTTGGTTAATTGTTCGTTGTTGGTGTGAAGCAGAACTTTGTTTCGTTTTGGCGAGGGCGTGAAAAAGTTAATTATATCTTTCATAACTCCGACGCAGTTTCTAATGTCCTGTACGTTGTTACTTTTGGATAAAGATAAATATAAACCGTGGCTAATACAAGGACATTTTCTTGCATTTTTTAAATTTTTTTGCAATTCAACGACGGTACCTTTTTGTTCTGACATCATTACGCTGCATGTATCCGTGCCTATGCCTATACAGTTATCAAAATTAAGTCCCACCTTTTTTAAAAACTTTACAACATATTCTGCTAATATTTTTCGTGCCAAAACCGGTTCCTTTGTAAAATCGTCATAGTTCTCCTCGTGGTAATCTAAAAACTGTACAAAGTCTTCTCGAAGACTCGCGTGGCCAATATAGCGAATGACAATTACATATAACTTCTGTCATTCTGACGATGATATTCAGTTATCGAAACAATTGTCAATTTTTTTTCATTATATTGTGGAATTAGCTAGAAACGTTGAGTTTCATTTAAAACACTAATATGAGTAGATTCCACGAAGTAAGGGTCGAGACAGTTAATTTCGTTAACAATTTACTTCTTTATTATTCTGTTGGTGTACCGAATATGGACATTAAAATTCTTTTTCTGGCACGTATGGATTATGTAAAATGCTGTATTTTTTTTAGATCAGAAATTTGGTGCGGATCTTGATTTAAACAAGCACCAATGTCGATTTTTGATAAAAAAATTTCGTTTAGTTCTTCGCCTCTATTACTATCCTCATCTGTCCTTTGTTTTTCTTGATTTGGTACATCCGGTTGTGAGTTAAAATCCTCATTGATCTCAGAAAAGCTTGTACAGGGAATACTGGGATTGACTTGACTTGGAATGTCTATAGTTTCAGTATTGTTTTTCTTTTGTTTTTTTAAAAACGTATCTAGACTAGATTGAACACGCTTCATTTTCGTTCTAAAAAGAAAAACCATATCACCAGCAGTCTTATTAGTCCTATTATTATTACTTGACCTAACTAATTATCAAACGTATTTTAATAAAATTGTCATTTAATTAAAATTTTAGAGCATGCCGTTTAGGTACTCGTCACTCGTGTGATATTTCGTAATTAAACGTATTAAAATGTTTCTTATTTCAAAATATTAAGGGTGTCGAGATTTGAATTTCGCGGCATCTTTATTTTTTTTGAGGTTGGTAACATTGTTCGATTTGTAGGCAGCTTCAAATTCCAGTACCTAACCGGCAGTTTAACCAAAATTTGTATACCCAAAAAACCATCCTAAGACTACGTAATAAATTCTAAACTTATGTATCGTATTTATCTTTTGAAAAAAAAGTCAAACCCCACTACATATTTGATGTCTTAAAAATAAATATTGCTACGATTTAAATCCTCAGGGACACTTAAGTTAGGTTTAAAATAAACAAGCAAAATAAATCTTACCTTTCAAAATAATATTGAATTAAATTCCTTGAAAGTAAAAATATCACTTTACTTTTAGCACCGTTTATGCCTTTAACACAGTTTACACAATTATAACACGTTATTTAATAATTTAAATAAGCTAAAGGTTTAACCGCAGATTAACACAGACAAAAGACAACTGACATAGAGGAATAAATATATTAAGAGTGTGTTCGTTCCCATATAAATAGCTGGCATCGCGTCGATCTCAGCGCAACCCTTGCGGGGAACAGAACTAATTCTTACACGCGGGATATTCAAATTTGGTAGTTTGGATTATGGGTAGGTAAATTTTACAGTTTGTCTTAAAATTGTTTATTATATAATTATTTCATTCCAAAAAATTATATTTCATTTTTGTAATGAAATAATAATAATAAACAATTTTGAGACAAATTGAGATAAATAATTTATGTAATAAATAATAAGACAGCACACATTTAAGATTTCTATTAACCTGCACATAATATAAAAACGACCCCTATACCCCCCCCCCCCCCCGCGTCGCCCGTGCAGTACTATTAGTTTGATATAAATTGCTTTTAACGATCATAATATCAAGGTACACCTGACAACACTGTAAGAGTAGTAGTTGCCTTCTCGCCATTATGGCTGCAAAAATCGAACACGTGTAGATTTGCTCCATAAATTAATAGAGTCCATAGAAGTTATTTAATTAATGACCTAAACATTGGTCCATGCGAGCCAGGATAAATTAGTGCAAGTTGTAAGAGTTTAAGCAGCCGCTATTGTTGTAAAAATCCAAATGTGTTGGTAAAATGGCGGATTAGGAAGCATCAAGTTTCCGCAGAGAATCGGAAGACAACATTGTTTGATAGTTGGATCGTTCCACCACGGGTTCTCCAAAGGGCTTAAAAGGTAAGGGAATATATTAGAAAGTATTTTCTGTTAGAGTTTAAAAATGTCCGAGGAGACAAATTTAAAGGCAAGAAAAACTTCGTTGAAAAGTGAACTTTCTAGATTTAAAAATTTTATTGATAATTTTAATAAAGATGAATTGAATGAGGAAATAATTGTTGAAATAGAAAGTCGTTTAGAAAATGTTGAACCTTGTTTAAGTGAATTTAGTGAAATAGTTTTACAATTGAATATATTACTTAATAATGGTGAAGAACTTAATCAAGAAGAGATGGCATTTGAAACAAAATATTATAATGCAATTGGTAAAGCCAAATTATTCTGTAAAACGTTTTATAATAAATCAGGTACAAACTCAGAGGCGCAGTCCAATGCAGGTTCGAAAAGCAATAGTAGTATTACCAACAATGCAAATTTTAATGTAAGATCCACTGTAAAATTGCCCCCTATAACCTTGCCAACATTTAATGGTCATTATTGTTCATGGTTAGAATTTAAGGATACTTTTACCAGTTTAGTTGAGAACAATGAATCTTTAAATAATACACAAAAATTTTATTATTTAAAATCTTCGCTAGATAAAAGTGTTCTTGAGGTTATACAGTCTGTGGAGGTTTCAGCAGCTAATTATAATGTTGCCTGGCAGGTATTGGTAGATAGGTTTGAAAATAAAGGTTTGATGGTTCATAACCATATTCACAGTATTTTCGAGCATCCTAAATTAACCTGTGCATCCCACAAAGATTTAAGAAATTTGTATGACACAATTACCAAGCATCTACGTTCATTAAAAAACTTAGGAAAAAAAACCGAGTCATGGGATAGATTAATTATTTATTTACTTGCCAACAAATTTGATCCTACAACACGGCGAGATTGGGAAAATTTTAGTTACGAAGGTGAGTTACCAAGTTTAGATGATTTAAACACATTTCTTAAATCTAAGTGCGAAATTTTACTTAAAGTAACATTTCAGGAGAAAGCTTCATTTTATAGAACTAAAAGAGCTGGCTGGTAGTCATGGATTTACTGAAGTAACAGATAATGTCAGGTATCAATGTTATCATTGTAAGTAAAACCATAATATTATTAAATGCGAATCCTTTTTAAAACTTACAGTAAATAAGAGAATTGAAGTTGTTAAAAAATTGAAACTCTATTTGAACTATCTTCGACCATCACATCCTTCCTGGAAATGTAAATTGAGTAAATGTGCAAAATGTAATAAAGCCCATAATACTGTACTTCATTCTGAAACGTTTATTAATCATTTAATCGACAGCGACAATACGAGTAATGCAAATATTTTACCAAATAATGGTACAGTTTGCGCAGACTCGACAATGCTATCCGCAAGCGCAGAAAGTTTTGCAGCACATACTAGACCCAGCGAGGTTGCCACGTCTTATAATAATTCACAAGTTTTGCTTCCAACAGTTATTGTTAAAATAAAAGTAAATAATGAGATATTTAAATGCAGAGCTCTACTAGATAATGGATCGCAAAGCAATTTCGTAACTGAAAATCTTTGTAGAAGATTAAATTTGCCATTTAAAAGTATTAGACATGCAGTTAAAGGTACTGGACAAAATATGGCTAATATAAACAAGCAAGTAAATATCGAAATCAGTTCAAATGTTAACCATAGTTTTAAAAGAAAAATTAACTATTTAGTTATTAATAAAATAACAGATAATTTACCCCTGTTTACCTTTAATAAAGATAAATTAAAAATCCCTTTTTGTATTGAATTAGCTGATACTGAATTTAATGTATCACAGGAAATTGAACTTTTGTTAGGATCCGAAATATTTTGGTCTATTTTAAGGCCTGATCAAAAATGTCTTGGGAATAAATTGCCAATTCTTCAAGATACTTTATTGGGATGGATAGTTGCAGGGAACATAATAATTAATACGCAGGCAGATATGTCAGTAAATTGTTTAAGTACTTTACAAGATGCTTGGTTAGATAATGAAATAATTCGATTTTGGGAACTAGAAGAAATAAATAATAAAAAAAGATAACATCTGAAGCTGAAAGGTATTGTGAAACGTTTTTTGAACAGACTAAAAGTAAATATAAAAACGGCAGATATGTTGTTAGAATATCATTCAAAAAATCTGTTTCTAATCTAGGATTTGTTCGCGATAGTGCCTTGCAGCGTTTTTATTTACTAGAAAAGAAATTTAGCAGAAATACTGATTTAAAAAAGGATTATGTACATTTTATGTCCGAATATTCTGCCCTTAATCATATGTCTGAAGTTGATGATGTCAATCGTGCAGACCAAGGAGGCTACTATTTAAGACACCACGCGGTGATTAAAAATACCAGTTTAACTACGAGAGTTCGAATAGTTTTCGATGCATCTTGTAAAACCACTAGCGGATTGTCATTAAATGAAGTACAATTTAAAGGTCCGCCATTGCAACAAGATATTTTCGACATTTTAGTCAGATTTCGTATTCATAAATACGTCATGACAGGAGATATTAATAAAATGTATCGACAAATTCTTATTCATGAAGAGGACCAAAATTATTAAAAAATATTTTGGCGCCCTGAACTCGATCACGAATTAAAATGCTATAAGTTACATACAGTAACTTATGGAACAGCTTCGGCCCCCTATTTGGCCGTTAAATGTTTATTTGATATAGCCGAAGAAAACAAAGATAATTCGTTAATCAGTAAAATACAGTAAGAAGATTTTTATATGGATGATTTACTTACAGGCGCAGATACCAAAGAAGAACTTTTGTATATTCAAAAAATTGTTTCAGATACTTTAAACAAATCGGGTTTTGAACTTCGTAAGTGGCTATGCAATAATAAATATATATTAAGCAAATTTGAGGTAAATAACGACTTAGAAGTAGCTATTTTAAATATAGGTCAGAATGAACCTAACAAGACTTTAGGTATATATTGGGACGCCCAAAGTGACTCATTAAATTATAATATTAATATGGAAATAATGATAACAGAAAAAATTACAAAGAGGTCTATTATGTCAGCCTGTATCGCAAATATTTGACTCGATGGGAATATTAGGCCCCGTGATAATTATTGCCAAATTACTTATCCAAGAAATTTGGAAACATAAATTGGACTGGGACGAGGAATTACCAGAAAAAATATTTAAAGTCTGGAAGGAATTCCGAAATAACATTTTATCAATAAATCATTTTAAAATAAATAGATATATTATTGTTTTTAAATGAAACTCAAGGTCTCTAGTTAATTCCACAATATAATACAAGTTATTGAAAATTCTAAAAAATTGACAATTGTTTCGATAAATCAATAATCTTCTTTTTTCTATAAACATATATTAAGCCAATCACAAGTTAGGTTACTTCTTGGTCTAGCTAAATATAACTACTAAACATCAGGTAGGCATAAAATGAAATGTAACTTCTGTCATTCTGACGATGATATTGATTTATCGAAACAATTGTCAATTTTTTAGAATTTTCAATAACTTGTATTATATTGTGGAATTAACTAGAGACCTTGAGTTTCATTTAAAAACACTAATATGAGCATATTCCACGAAGTAAGGGTCGAGACAGTCAATTTTTCAGATATATTATTGATTTTAATTATACTAGTATAGAACTGCATGGATATAGTGATGCATCTATAAAGGCATATGGTGCGTGCATTTATTTACGGTGTCGATTACAAACTGGCAAATAATCAAGTAATCTTTTATGCGCTAAAAGCCGTGTAGCACCATTAAAGCAAGTAAGTCTTCCCAGATTGGAACTTTGTGCAGCACAACTTTCAGCTAATATAACAAATAAAGTATTAATGCCCGGTTTCTGAAGTAAAAGATATCTATCAGGTAGGGCTATGTACTCAATAAGCCATATATATCTGGTAGATTGGGTTTCCGAACTGTTTGATAAACATTATCTACGCGATAAGTTGTCGAATATCGAATGTCGAATATCTGTAGAAAGTTGAGCAGATATCCATTGCATAACTATTGGCGCAAGCGCAGGTTGTTAAATTCATCTACCTAATCTAACCTCTAAAGATATATTGCAATTCGAAGTTTGAATGAAGAAAATTGCTATTACTAATATAGAATATACAATGTGTTTGTATAGCATATTTTTGTATTAAGATGGAATATTCAGATTCATCTACATCGTCGAATGAAGAAATTTTAGATATAACTCGGCTAAGAAATTTTTGTACCTACCCGAGAAAATCAGTTCGGGAAATATAGTGACTTGGAATTTTAAAACAAGTTCAGTTTAACGAAAAATACAGCCAACCTATTAATTGAATTAATCGGACACAATTTGAACGTAATTAGTAGTAGACACAATCTTATCTTCCATCATGTTTTTCCTCGCATTTTTTTTCATCCCGTCATACAAAGCATGTAACTGCTTCGTAGAACGATTGTCTATTTAACAATTGGCATTAAAATAAATAAAATTATCTCTAATGGTGTCCCTTGCTCAATTTTTGATTTGAATATTCGTGGAATTGGTTTGTTTTGTTTTCTATAATATGCTATTGTTGAGTTATCTCAAATAATACATTTTTGTCATACTCCGTAAAGGTTTTGATTTTAGACCTTTTATTATCTTTACTCTCCATTACTATTATTGTAAACACGTTTTTAGATTTAGTAAACAATAAACCAATAACCAATAGACTTGATAACAAATAAAATATTAAAATAAGGACCGATCTTCTTCATTTTTTTAGGATTTGGCCTTAGAGTACTCTACATTCAGCCAGTTAGTTACGTTACCATCGGCGTTTAATGAATTTAACCAAGTTATCTATTCAATAGTTGTCAGTTCCACAATTTATGCCACAATGAAGTTCAGAAACCCATAATAATTTATTGGTTTGATAAATTTATCTATTTGATAGTTATCGATTGGATAACGTCATATACTGAGAAACCGGGCATAAATAGTGTACATATTAAGTTTAATAAATACTATTTTTGGTTAGACTCAAATATTACCCTGTGTTGGATTCGTGGTGAAGCATCATCTTGGAAAACTTTTGTCGCTAACAGGGTCAGTGATATTCAATCATTGACAAATAAAGGGGATTGGAATTATGTACCATCTGGAGACAATCCGGCTGATCTACTTTCTCGCGGTACCTCTCCACAAGTTTTAATGAGCAATAATTTATGGTGGCACAAACCGGATTATCTTCCAAGAGACAGCTGTTATTGGAATATTCTAGAATGCAAGGTAGATGAAGACATTCCGGAACAGAAAACAGTATCCTGTGTTATAAATAATGCTGCTAATAAAAATTTATTTGACAGGTTATCGAGTTGCCATAATTTAAATAAAATGGTACATGTCTTGTCGTATGCTATTCGATTCTTAAAATATATAAAAAATATAGATGGATGTGATAATCAACCTAAGCCTTTATCAACTGAGGAAATAGATAAATATTTAAAATTGTCAATCAGGGAAATATTTTCAATATTAATACAACAAGGGTAATGATGATTATCAAAATACAAATTTCTTCGATTTTGAGAAACAAATTGTGGTTTCCTAAAACAACAATTTGTTTCGAAACAGAGAAGAAATTTTCGATAATCATTAATTACACGAGTTGTATTTGTAAAGATTATTTCACGAAAATAATTAAAATTGGGCTATGATGACGTTCGTTGCAAAATTCCATGAATTGTTTCCACACGTACTTTTTAGATCGCACGGTATAAACAGGCCAAAATGGTTTTTAGAATTCATTCTTGATACAATAATTCTGACGTTTCTTTATTAATTTGACATTGTCTCTCAGTCACTAGATTTTTTATATCGAATAAAACAACGAATGACAACGCGAAACACACAGATAGGAAGATTGCATATATCCAATCAGGTGCCGAAATACAAAATCGAAAACATGGTGTTTTCAGATATCAATCGTCATATTTAAACCAATCAAAGGCTCGTATTTTGTATTGAGTGAAATAATTAGTAGAATTCAATAATTTATTATTAGGAAAACCCATTTCTCCGAAAAGTAAAATTTTGAGTCTAAATCCAATTATAAGAAATGATTTGATTTGCGTAGGTGGTAGGTTAAGAAATGTTAAATTGAAGGTTGAAATCAAATATCCAATAATCTTACCTAATAATTATGTTTTAACAAAATACATTTTAGAAAAGGAACATAAACGACTTTTACATTGTGGAGCTCAGGCTCTTCTATATTCAATTCGTGAAAGATATTGGCCAATATCAGGTCGTAGTAAATGTAGAAATATTGTAAATAAATGCTTAATTTGTTTTAAAGCTAACCCAAGAACACTAATTATCTAATGGGTAACTTGCCAGAGGTACGAGTAAATACTTTTGGGGTTTTTGAAAATGTTGGCACAGATTACGGTGGTCCATTTTATATTAAAAATAAAAAGGGTCGGGGTGCTACTAGTAGCAAATGTTACGTTTGTTTATTTATTTGTATGAGCATTAAAGCAGTGCATCTTGAGCTTGTATCTGACTTAACCAGTGAATGGTTTTTGGCAGCTTTAAATAGATTTACTTCTAGGCGTGGCAAACCAAAAAATATATATTCCTATAATGGGCCGAATTACGTAGGTGCTAATAGAGAAATAATAATGATTTTTTAAACGACAATTCCGAGTACATTGGAACACAATTGGCCGACGAAAACATATCGTGGCATTTTATACCTGCCGATTCTCCCACCTTTGGGGGACTTTGGGAGGCTGGAATAAAAAGCACTAAATTTCATATTAAAAGAGTAATAGGAAACATGCCTTTAACATTTGAAGAATTCGGAACTTTTTTAATTCGAATAGAAGGTATTTTGAATTCTCGACCTCTGTGCCCGTTAACCGAAGATCCAGAAGACAATGCAGCATTAACTCCAGCCCATTTTTTAATTAGCCGGAATATTACCTCAATTCCCGAGTATAATTTAACTGATGTTACGCAAAATCGACTGTCCAGGTGGCAGCACATTCAGAGCATGATACAACACTATTGGAAAAGGTGGCAGAAAGAATATTTAGCAGAACTTCAAACACGGACAATGCACCAGTTCTACAATGGTAGTTGAGACGTGTCATAGAACTGCATCGTGGTAGTGATGACATTGTCAGGGTTGTAACCATAAAATTGGGGTCGGGAACAGTGGAACGAGCAATTAATCGTATGTGTTCTCCCCGTAGACACAGAATAACTAAATACCCTCAATCTTTACTTTAAAATATTAAAACGTTGAGTAGTTATTTTCTTGTTTTTTTTATGTGTTGAACCATTTTGATATTTCAATGTAATTTTATTTGTTTTTAAAGATTTCCTTTCAAGGCGGCCGGCATGTCAAGGTACACCTGACAACACTGTAAGAGTAGTAGTTGACTTCTCGCCATCATGGCTGCAAAAATCGAACACTTGTAGATTTGCCCCGTTTTATATTAAGAATAAAATTAATACAGTCCATAGAAGTTATTTAATTAATGACATAAACACATAATATTCATGTTTTGTTAAACAAAGGCGATGAAATAAGGAACTTCAGAATATTTAATTCGTAGTTTATATTTATGCGAACTACCTTAACAAAATCTATACATACCTGTCTAAATGGAAAGCAGCAATCTCGGCATTGTGTCGTTCGTAATCCGTAAAGTAGAAGTGATTAGGAAGAGTTTGTTGTTCTCTAGGAAATCTGAAACAAAATAACGTACCTATTATTACACAAGAATTTGATGCCAAACTAGAATTGTAAAATCTCGTAGTTTTGCTCTTGATAACTTTCTAATTTAGACTAAAATAAGGCCATATAGTACTAGCGCGCGGCGCTCAAGTAATGCGGCACAGATAGAAAATCCCACCATAAGTATGCATATCATTTGCGCGCAAACATGTAGTTTAAGGGAGAATATTTTACACCTACTGTGGAATAATAACCGGAAATCTTCATGTAAAACAGTTTTATTTAAACATTAATAATGCAGATCTTTTATACTTGCATTTTACAAAATTCAAATGGAAGTAGTTCAAGGTAGAATGCATATTTCACACCTACTGTGGAATAACAACCCAAAATTTTCATGTAAACAGTTTTATTTAAACATTAATAATGCAGACCTCTTATACTTGCACATTATGTTTACGGTAATGAAAACTTAGACTTGATTCACACTATAGGTACGGTCGCGGCCCTTTCACGCTTCGCTCACGGTCAGGTAAAATATTCTCAAATAAAAAATAATCGAAGAATTACATTATAGTTAAGCATGTTTCAATTCCGTCATGTATCTCGCCACCTTAGCCAACATAATGCATTCCGATTGGTTGCATTGTATCGGATAAGTGGTAGCCGAGGCCGAGGGCGGAACTAAACCCAGCTAAAAGCGTGATTTTAGATGATAATTATAATTAAGCGACAGGTATAAGATACATATTGTTACGAAACAGCACACTGGTATAGTCCCTGAATCCGACTCTGTCTAAGCCATGTATAAAAGTTAAAATTATGGCGGATGCGCTGGGATTTCTTACAACTGTTTACGATTGTGACTATCTTATCTAGACATTGTTTTTGTGACCAGTCTTATCTAGAACACGCCAGAGAGCCAATTGTTTTTGTGTAAGCCGAAATCTAGAATTATCTAGTAAAAAAAGGAACTATGTTGCGCCCTAGGCAAATTTATTAATTTATTGATGTTAATATGAAGTAGACTCTATTGTAAATATTATCTCAGGGATGGGGTTTTTGTCAAGGAAAATACTTTTCATAAAAATAAGAATCAATGTTTATTTACTATAGATGTTTCGTATTTATCTATTTTATATTGTCTATGGTTCGGAAAAGAAAAGGGATACACATGGAATTATTTGACGTCGGGTACCGCTATATTCTGTGTTAGAATTTTTATTAGTATAACCTAGACGATCTGAAGTTTGTCTAGAATATTATAAAAATAATTATCATGAAAATAAAGGATATTACATTTGAATTATACTATGTTACTCAGACAATCAATACTGTTTGTTTACAAGTATTGGTAAATATACAATTTATAATACGTTTTATCTCAAATTGTTGATATTAACTCTTGGTAAATGTAAATGAACTTAGAATTATTCATGTAAATTTTCAACTTTACTTCTAATAGTCTATTATCTATTAATTATCTATTTGTTTTAGCTACTTCTTAATCTAAATATGGGAGAAATTCATATATACATAACAATGGAACGATATAAGTCCTATTGCACAGTAAAAATTAAAATGTATTTGGGAAATTCTATACACATTCTATATATGATTGAACCTGAACTCAAGGGCTTATTCAACTGAGTGAAACGACTCTAGATATAAGTGGAACGGGCTTATTTGGAGGTCGGCTTATATCCACATAAGCTGTAAACTTCCCTGGGGATGAAGGGGTAAGGGATTGATGGTGCCTTCCAACATCCAGGTATATCAACTCCAGATGATTCTCCAATTCCTGGGACACTACTTGATCCCCAAAAGGAAATCTTTCATATTAGTCTCACACTCTACCCGATGCGTAGAACGGAAGGTGATCATTCAATAATATCAGAAATATACGAGAATCATGAAAGAAAAGAAGATCGTAAGAAAAGAAAGGTCTATTGTTCTTGGGTGACCTCGTAGGTAACTGATAATTAATACTACAAATCCAACTAAATGTATGTAATCCCTTGATTACAATAAGTATTAATATCTATTTTTTTCAGCTAAAATATCCCCAACTAGGAATGTAGCACATGCTAATCCGAGAAGCTGAAAAAAAAACAGGAAAAGGTACAAGTATGACATATGTCTCCTCTCCCAACTAGAAAGGAAGACGTCTTCATTCAATATACTACTTAGCCACTGTGACTTTATCCAATAAATAACAATAGTTCAAATTGACTGTCTCGACCCTTACTTCGTGGAATATGCTCATATTAGTGTTTTTAAATGAAACTCAAGGTCTCTAGTTAATTCCACAATATAATACAAGTTATTGAAAATTCTAAAAAATTGACAATTGTTTCGATAAATCAATATCATCGTCAGAATGACAGAAGTTACATTTCATTTTATGCCTACCTGATGTTTAGTAGTTATATTTTTGGCTAGACCAAGAAGTAACCTAACTTGTGATTGGCTTAATATATGTTTATAGAAAAAAGAAGAAGATGTGATATTACAAATATTGAAGCTTAGATATTATTAGCCCTATGGTGATATCCTGGATATCATTTTTCCAATTAAGATCAGTATAACTGTGCAATGATATAGAAAACCAGGAAAACTATATCTGCTGATCTTTACAATTATCACTTAATAAGACAGTTTATTAGTGGAGAATTCCCTAGATTTAACTGTTCATTGACAACTTCATATTGTGGGTTTCTTAAATGTCTTCTAATTTCCAGTTCTTCAAGGAAATCCAGTTCTTGTTTCTTTTCACAAATATGCAGCACTTCTAGTTCTGTGTTAGGTGTCAATGAATGATTGGTGTCAAGTAGATGTTTTGCGTAGTGAGATTTATCTGGTTGTTTTAATCTGTAAGCTCGTAAGTGCTCACTGTATCGTATTTCAAAATTCCTAAGGGTCTGACCCAAATAGACAGCATTACATTCTGGACATTTGAGTTTATATATACCTGACTTCTTTAATAGTGGTATTTTTGTTTTTACATTTAACAATTTTGTACTAACGTTACTTTCTATTTTAAAAGAAATTGTTGCATTTGTTGCTGAAGATATTATCTTTGAAATATTATTAGAAATATTTCCTGCATATGTGATGGTTTTATAAGTTTTAATTTCATCAGCTTGTTTAGGATATATTAGTTGTAATGCCACTTTTTTCTCTTTTTTACTAATTAGTTTATTTATCATATCTAATGGATAACCGTTAGATGTTGCTATTTGTCTAATTGTATTAATCTCTCTATCAAAATTACATTTGTTCATAGGAACTGAAAAAGCTCTATGTATCATTGAATTATATGCTGCTAGTCTGTGTGAGACAGGGTGGCTAGAATTGAATGGAATTGTCACATCAGTCTGTGTTGGTTTTCGGTAAATTGAATAATCAAGTACATCATTAACTCTTTGAATTTTTAAATCAAGAAAATTGATTGAGCTATTTTCTTCAATTTCTAATGTAAATTTAATTTTCGGGTGTAAATTATTGATGTGGTTGAAAAACACATCTAATTGTCGCTCACTACCCATAAAACAAGCTAATATGTCATCCACATATCTATACCAAAATAAAATATTTTTCGAAATATTACTTTCAAAGATCTTTCTTTCTAAATTGTCCATAAAAATGTTTGCTAAAATAGGTGATATAGGGCTTCCCATTGGTAAACCTTCATTTTGAATATATATCTTATTGTCAAAAGTGAAATAATTCTGATTAATGCATACATCAAATAAATTAAGTATATCTGATATTATTCCTGGATTAATATTTTTATCTTCTAGTAATTTTCTTACAAGTATTAGACATTCTTTAGACATTAGAAATTGAAGAAAATAGCTCAATCAATTTTCTTGATTTAAAAATTCAAAGAGTTAATGATGTACTTGATTATTCAATTTACCGAAAACCAACACAGACTGATGTGACAATTCCATTCAATTCTAGCCACCCTGTCTCACACAGACTAGCAGCATATAATTCAATGATACATAGAGCTTTTTCAGTTCCTATGAACAAATGTAATTTTGATAGAGAGATTAATACAATTAGACAAATAGCAACATCTAACGGTTATCCATTAGATATGATAAATAAACTAATTAGTAAAAAAGAGAAAAAAGTGGCATTACAACTAATATATCCTAAACAAGCTGATGAAATTAAAACTTATAAAACCATCACATATGCAGGAAATATTTCTAATAATATTTCAAAGATAATATCTTCAGCAACAAATGCAACAATTTCTTTTAAAATAGAAAGTAACGTTAGTACAAAATTGTTAAATGTAAAAACAAAAATACCACTATTAAAGAAGTCAGGTATATATAAACTCAAATGTCCAGAATGTAATGCTGTCTATTTGGGTCAGACCCTTAGGAATTTTGAAATACGATACAGTGAGCACTTACGAGCTTACAGATTAAAACAACCAGATAAATCTCACTACGCAAAACATCTACTTGACACCAATCATTCATTGACACCTAACACAGAACTAGAAGTGCTGCATATTTGTGAAAAGAAACAAGAACTGGATTTCCTTGAAGAACTGGAAATTAGAAGACATTTAAGAAACCCACAATATGAAGTTGTCAATGAACAGTTAAATCTAGGGAATTCTCCACTAATAAACTGTCTTATTAAGTGATAATTGTAAAGATCAGCAGATATAGTTTTCCTGGTTTTCTATATCATTGCACAGTTATACTGATCTTAATTGGAAAAATGATATCCAGGATATCACCATAGGGCTAATAATATCTAAGCTTCAATATTTGTAATATCACATCTTCTTCTTTTTTCTATAAACATATATTAAGCCAATCACAAGTTAGGTTACTTCTTGGTCTAGCCAAAAATATAACTACTAAACATCAGGTAGGCATAAAATGAAATGTAACTTCTGTCATTCTGACGATGATATTGATTTATCGAAACAATTGTCAATTTTTTAGAATTTTCAATAACTTGTATTATATTGTGGAATTAACTAGAGACCTTGAGTTTCATTTAAAAACACTAACAATAGTTCAGATAAATTATGGAAGAAAAATTTTATTTGATGTTTGACAGTACATTCTAATTGATACTAAAAAAAATGTAAACATAACAATTGCTGGCTGAATTTGTTCGTAGGTTTATTATTCGAATTTTGAGATGTTATTCAAATATATACAAATTATTAATTAGGATTGTCTTGTTTCCGAATGTTCCAAGGTTAGTATTTATGCTTTTTGGGAATGGAATTGAACAATTCTGGTTTTTAACCCGTAACAACTAATATATAAAGGACCGACCAACGAGTGAGGTTTAGTTTTTAATTTGACATCGTGAGATAAACTGTAAATAAGCGAACAAGTAAATAGTCTAAATAAAGTGTTTATATAAATTAGTTTAAGTGCATATACTGTGTGTATAATATAAAATAGTGAATAGTGTAGTGAATAAATAAATTAAGTAAGTGAACCTACCGTGTGTACGAATTTATCCCACCCGTAGTAAAAACGTTTTAATAAACAAGAAAAACATTACATTGGTGTCAGGTGTGCGGTAATATAAATAAATTGCTACGTAAAAATGGTCAAGCGACTATGCGACCTGAAAGTGACGGAACTAAGAGCAGAATTGGAAGATCGTGAGTTGGAAACGTCCGGTAAGAAAAGTGAATTAGTAGAAAGACTTAAAGTGGCACTGGAAAATTACGGCTTTGATCCAGAAACAGTTTTATTCAATGATGAGGCTTCCACCTTAATCTCGTCAGTTTCTGCTAATATTTCTGCTAACATGGACGAGAAGATTTATGTCATGGAAGAGAACATGGACGAGAGGATTTCTGCTATGAAAAACGAGATTTCTGGTATGGAAGAGAAGATTTCTACGAATGTGAAAAGCGATATTTCGGCTATAAAGAACGATATTTCTGCTATGGAGAAAGACTTTTCTGCCGATATCTTATCAATGAAAAACGACATTGCCGCTGACGTTGAAAAGGAAATTTCGTCTCTAAAATCTGAAATCGAGAATACGATGTCAACGATGGACGAGAAAATTGAGAATAAGATGACAACGATAGACGAGAGAATCAAGGAGAAAGATGACACATATAAGAACTCAAGACACGCCAGCGGAAGAAAAGAAGACCGGGCAAACAAAACCTTGCAACCAGAAACACACCCTAAGTTAGAAGACATTGGTAGTTTTATCCGAGTCAAGGCCCCAACGCTCGATGGAAAAATGTCGTGGACCAATTATGTGAAACAGTTTGAATCAGCCGCTAGAGTGAATAATTGGTCCGAAAGAGAAGGCAGTGAACTTAACTATCGCGCTTTGGGGAGATGCCTTGGATGTACTACAGCGATACCTCTTGAAAAAACGGATGACTTTGAGCAGCTGAAAAAGAAGCTGGAGATGCGATACGGTCACGAACATTTGTACAGATACCAGCTGAAGAAGCGAAGGCGGAAACGTGAGGAAACCCTTCAAGAGTATAAACTGGATATTGCCCGACTAGTTCGATTTGCTTATCCATCAGTACCAGATAACATGATGGAATGTTGCGTTTGGAACATTGTTGTCAACATAATTCTGCAAATTCCTTGGTTTTTTGATTTTTTTTTTCGTTTTCATGAATATTTCGAAGGCCGACCCCTGCAGATCGTTTTGTTCCTTGAATTAGTCTTTCTTCGACTTATTGTTGTAGTTTGTCCTTCGATTGTAGCTCTGGATTTATGTTTTCTAGACAAATAACTACCAGCAGTAGCTAACTATGAATCCCAAGCCATGCGAGTCGAAATTTGTTTTAAGTGTTGGATGCACATATTTATTAGCTTTGGAGAAGTGCCATATGTATTATGATGAGACATAAATTTCGTAGATTCCATTTTTGTAGAATCGTTGTCATTTCCTTCTGAAGCTGCCAGCAAAATAGTTGTTTATTGTTCAACATATATGCTTCTTTTATTTTTGGTGTAACTGCAGCTTCCAAAGCTGATGCTGATGGAATTTCTATTGTTCTTAATGGTGCATACAATGAAACGGGCATAACATTTTCTTCGCCAAATGCAAGTTTAGCCACTAAATATTTTGATTGTACAGTTATGGCTGGTGAATTGGGAAAATGTTCTTGAATAAACTTCTGTTTGGTATTTGCAAAACTTTCCTAATCTTCACATTTCCTAAAAGAAAAATCCTAATGTTACCTGAACATCGTAGATTATATCTGGATTACTTTCGCTTGGCACTTTGTAGCAATTTGTATCCACCTTAACTATATTTTCTTTTTTTAAATAGAAATATTCCAATAATTTATGTCTCATACGGAACGGGGAATTAATTTGTACTTAACTACGATATGTTCTTGTTTAGTGAATCTTGCTATTTTTTATACATACATGCATCTTATACCTATTACTTGATAAAATTGTGTTGAATAACGTTTAAACATTGCTTGTGGTGTCAATATTCACATAAAAAATCACGCTTTTAGCTGGGTTTAGTTCCGTCATTGATCTCGCCACTCAACAGTCATTTCTGACCGCGATCTCGGCACCCACTTATCCGATACAATGCAACAAATCGGAACGCCTTATTTTAGCTATGGTCCGAAATAGATGGCAGAATTGAAACCTGCCACCAGTTGTACTGGCCATAGTGAGCTGAAAAGTAATAGGGTTCATCTTTGATACGCTCTGAACAATATTCAATCATAAAATTGGTCACTTGTATACACTCCGGAGGCTGTATCGTGCTAAAAATGACCAAAAATGTTGTACATCAAGTACCATAGCACCCGTTGTACTAGCTCTGGTAAGGTTCCGTCTGTGGGATGTCCTGAACAATACTCAAAGATAAAATTGGCAACTTGTTGCACTGCGAAAGCTGTATCATGGTAACAAGACATGTTACCAAATGTAGTCGACGACATATACACAGGATTTTTCCTGAAAAACTTTTTTATTGTGAAATTTTTTTCAGTTACCTTTACGTTTTTCAGGGAGAAAAACACGAACAAAGAGTTTTAGAAAAAATATCCTGTGTGTATGTCGTCGGGCACTCTTTGTAACGCGTCTTGTAAGCACGATACCGCCTCCGGCGTGCAATACGTCACAATTTTTATGATTGGATATCTTACAGACGAACCCTATTGGTTTTCATCCACTAGAGTCAGTACAACGAGTGCAATCGTATTTAAAGTAGCACATTTTTGGAGAAATTTCGGATTGTTAGCACGATACAGCCTCCCAAGTGTATCAAGTGAGCACTTTTATGATGGATATTGTTCAGGGCGTCTCGCAGCTGATTCCTCTCTCTCCATAGCCAGTAGTACAACGGGTCATATAAATCCAGATATACCACATTTTTGATAATTTTGGAGAAATTTCGGTTTGTTAGCACGATACAGCCCCTGGAGCGTGTAAGTACGACAAAGCTGTTTTAAATCTTTAAAACCGTTTATTTCGTGTTTTTCTCGCTGAAAAACGAAAAAATAACCCAAAAAAATCCAAAATTTAATTTTTTTGGTGGTAAACCAATACTTTTCGCGCATAATACATAGGGTTGGGCGGAAAAATGAAAAAGGGTGACTTTCTGATGCAATCTAAAAGTAAAACCGGAAAATGTTAAGAAACAACTAGAAACTCAACTTCCTCAAACTTCGACATTGAAACGGGGTTAACGAATGAGTGAAGCGAGTAGCAAGCTGCAGAGGTCTCCATGATGATTGGTATTAGTTTCGGTATGTCACAGGTATACAATGTGAATGATACGATTTATGTGAGAATTCGGAAAAAGAAGGTTTCAAATATATGAATCTAATAAAAGGTGTTTATATCTGTATGATATATTTTATCACTTCAAAAATTTAAAAATGATATCCTATTAAAAATCTAATGTAACATCTATGCAGAAAGAATATTATCTCCCTGTGTTATTCGAATTTCAAATTTCATATGGGATTTTTTAATATTTTGTTCTTATCCGATATTTTCAAAACTTATTTAAAATCAAATTCGGTGCTCTTGAAATGTATACAAGAGAAGAAAAAACGTCATTAGATTCGCGAATCATTTCGATATCCTTATAAAACATGTCTGCCTAAATATGAGGTTTAATTTCCACTTTTTAATAACAACGCTTAATTAAAAGTTTTAATGAAAATAATAATGTCCATTCCTACCAGAAAATGAATATTTATATTCATGAATATATGTTCTTGATTTTTGGTGTATTTTAATAAATACCGTGTTTTATATAAAAATATTTTTTGACTTTTACAATCAATCATACGCAGACTTTCCGTCTTTAATTGTGAAAATTTAAGAAGTAATATAAGAAAAAGAAGCAATTATCAATTTAAATTATTCAGAGATATTGAATTATATATTTTCCTTAGGACTTTTTTTATCATTAATTGATTTATAATTTTTATGTATATGAACCATTCCTAAAACTTCTCTTTTCTTTGTTTTCGATTGTGTTTCAAGCATGTTTATATTTTTATAATTAAATGTGTTTTTTCACTATTTCATGGATTGTTAATGCTGTTTTATTTTTTCATCGCATTGATGACTTGTTAATCCATTTTTCAAGTATTATGATGTTTGTGCTATGTAAGCAGTATCACAATTATTACAAGGAACTTCGTATATAATATTACTTTTTTTGTTTTTTGGTGTTTTTGATTTTAAACTATAGTCTGTTTCTTATTGACTGACAGCACGCGAAAAGGTCACAGATGCTAGTCAGGTAGTAAAGCATAAGCGTCACAGTTCATCTAAGGAATTTATTTACTATTTAATTTTATACCCGATCTGATATATAGAGGTAATAGAAATGTAAATTCGGTTAGTTAAAACAACTAACCGACCTTCATACATTTCCCACTGAGCAAGAATATGTTGCCTCAACGTTGCTGCAAATCACATATAGGATGTGTAATGTTGCTTCCGACTTTGCAATGATGTTGCATCAACATGCCAGCAACGCCGTAACGGCCGCCATTGCAACGTTCATTTGTAATATTTCAAAAGTTATGTTAGGTGATGGTACGTACGGATATTTCTAACACCGTTCAAATGCAAGGTTGTCATTATTTCAATATCACATTCTAATCAACTTTCTTTTATGATGTTGCAGTTACCTTATAACTAGACGTTTCAGGAAATGCTTCTATACATTTCAAAAGTATATTCAAATCATCTTTCATTTGGTATGTAGCAGGGACCTTATAATTAGAACTTACTAGTACCATTTCAGAAGTATACTTGAATCAACTTCTTTTTGTGATGTTGCATATTCCCTGTTATTGAAAGTTGCAGATACTGTTCAAAAGTTTACTAAAATCATCTTTATGATTTGGCAATATAATTATAAGGGGAGTTACAGGTACTCTCCAATTATCATATTGATTATGGAAAAATGCTTAATTATATTAAGATTGGAAAATTTCAAAATGGATCAATTAGTCTCTTAACCTCAAATTAAAATGACTTGCGTTTGTACTTAATGAAGAGTACTTCTAATCTGTAGAGGCTATAGCATGATTAACTAAACGTATATTGAGGGCTAGTGGCTTCAATTTGGTTTCATGGTGTGGTTGAAAGTTTTCATAAAGTTTTGTCAAAATGTATATTCTAAGTTAAAAAAACTCATCGAGATTCATTAGTGATTGCACTTTTAACGCAGAATGTGTGTGCGTTCTGAACTTTGGACAAGTAAGAGAACCCAAAAAAAGCAAATTTAAATCAAAATATTCCAACGATTTATTGAACCGAAAAAAAACAATATTGCACATAAAATAACACATCAGATACAAAAAACATGTATTTCCAGTAGCAGATAATTCAGTTCTATGAATGAATGAATGAACACTGCTTTATATTCATCAATTTCGTTTTTTTCAATGTTTTGTCAGTTTCTACGTAATGGTCCACTGAATACTTCGCATCGAACCATTATACAAATACTAAAAGCAGTAGAAAAATTAAATTATAAATATTCATCCATTAATTTATTGAACTAAAAAATTCATAATAAAAAATATTTTAATAACAAAAATATATCACCCTACACAATTTGCACAGATATCAACTTATATACTGGGAAACAACCAGATTACTCGGTACTTCCTGGAGGTATATTAAAATGAAAAATTTGTGGTTCAAATGAACTTCACAAACAAGTGATTGAATCGAAGGGGCCTATAGTCTTGTTGATATACTATATAGCAACTAATATAATTGAAACGTAATAATTCTAAGTGAAAAACAAACATTTATACCTGAAACACACCTTTCAATTCACAACTATAAAATAAAAAGGAAACTGTGATCCTATTGTATAGAGTATACAAATATAAATTAATCCATTGCTTCACTTCACCAAGAAAACAGAATAAATGTGAAAAGTGTTATTTCTTTTTCCCTCCAACGACTGGTCGAAATACTCGAAAGAAACAAATACTAACCCAACCTTTTTGTTCTTCTTCTATACTATTATTAGGCTCGGTTAGAATGAGTTCCCAATGCATCGTTTTTGCCTTTTGCGTCGCACGTCACGCTATCTTCACGCATTCTGATTGGCGAATTGGTGAGTCGCGTCAAGAATTTGCCGATCAGAATACGTGACGCGCGACGCAAAAAACAAAAACGATGCATTGGGAACCATTCACTCAGTTCCGATCAGACCTAATCTAGAAATATATAAATTCGAAATCCGAAAAGTGTGCCGGAGAGTAATCGAAATAAACGTCATGCATCTAGGAATTTTTTAGAAGGAAGGAATATTATTAACTCACAGCAATGTTTCTTGATTAAAAAATATCGCAATATTCCAACTTGGATAGGTACTGAAACTTCATATGGAAATATTTCGACAAGAAGAAATAAATAACTTACAGCAATGTTTCTGAAAAAATGCTGATGCAATATTACAACTGGCATATCTAAGAACATCACGGCAACCTCAATTACAAACGTTTCAGTAGGAAGGAAATTTCAACTTTATGAATTGTTTCTCTAATGAGAAAGTCACAATGTTTCAACTAAACTAACGCAATAATATTACTGCAACTTCTCCAGGAAACATTTCCAACCGTATATAAATGTAATAGCGCAATAATATTACTGCAACTTCTCCAGGAAACATTTCAAAATATATTTAAATGTAATTTGCAGCAACGTTTTGCAAGGTTCTGTGCTCAGTGGGTTGTAGAGTACATACAGTTAAAACAATAAATTATTTTTGAAATAATCTTGTAACGCAACTATTCTGACTGAATATTTAATTAATTATCTTGAGAATTTGAAGCAGGTCAGTTTTTGGGAGACACATTAACAAACCATTTATCAATTCATTCTCCAGATAATTACTTTCTGATTTTCGAAATGTTGATAATAACATTTCCAAGAAATATTACAATAGGGTCCTACTAGGGATTGTCCCAATGACTACTTAGAAATTTTGCAGGTATATACGGTGAAACTTGGTCTCGCCCAAATTTGTATAATTTGTTTTGCTTAGAGTCGCTTATGTTCCATAAGTGTTAACTGTGTTGTGACAAATGTCTTCAAGTTTTACCCCAGTAAAGTGTAAGAGCGTGATTAGCTTACAAACGAAGACTGTATTGTTAAATGTGCATGACGCTGTTGTACATCAAATGCCGGCTGCTACTGTTAGAAATATAGTTTCGACATGTTCCAATATGACAGGAGTTAGTGAATCTACTATTTACAGACTTTTAAGAGAGAGGAAAAATGGCAATACATCTCCACCTAAAAAGTCAACTGGAAGAAAACCATTTGACCTTGATGAACATATGCAAAATACAATAAGACGAAAAGTACATGAATTATATTTTAAAAAAGAGATCCCAACCCTTGACAGAATTCTAAGAATGGTGAATGAGGACGAGAATTTGTCTGACATAGGGCGAAAAACTTTGTGGGAAATATTACACAAATTAAATTTCACTTTGGAAAAGCAAAGTCGCAAATAAGTGCTAATCGACAACGAAGAAATAATATGTTGAAGATGCCAATATTTACGATATATCCGAAAATACAGACAGGAGGGAAGATAAATCTATTATTTAGATAAGACATGGTTCAATGAAGGACATTCAGTGAAAAAAATATGGCAGCACAAAAGTTTTCAAACCAGTCGTCAAGCTTTCACACAAGGTTTATCTACTGGACTGAAAATTCCTATCGGTAAAGGTCGCCGACTAATAATAACGCATATTGGATGCAATCAAGGGTTCGTTGGAGGTGGTTTACTGAAGTTTCAGTCAACATCAACCAAAGACTATCATGAAGAAATGACTGCAGATGTATTTTACACAAATGGTCGAATTAATTCCAAATAATGCTGTAATCGTTATGGACAATGCCACTTATCATTCGCGATTAACAGAAAATCTTCCATCTACCTCTTGGAGAAAAGCTGATATTAGAAACTGGGTAATCGTAAAAGATATATCATTTGAAGATGATATGTTGAAAAAAGAACTTTTAAAGGTTGCTTCAGATCACAAGCTACAATTTAAAAAGTTTGTTTTTGATGAAATAGCCAAGAATCGTGGGATAACAGTGCTTCGTTTGCCGCCATACTATTGTGAATTAAATGCGATAGAGTTAATATGGGCCCAAATAAAAGGTTATGTAGCTAGACATAATAAACCATTTAAAATGAAAGATGTTCGTGAACTCATGAAGTACTCATTGACAAAAATAACTAAAGAGAACTGGAGAGATGCTGTGAATCATGTAATTGAAGAGGAAGAGAAAATGTGGGTTTTAGATAACCTCATAGAACAAACTATAGAACCGATAGTGATCTCTCTCGACGAGTCTTCGGATGATTCTTGTATGGCCAGCGAACAGGATGATACTATAGATTGAATTTTATATTTCCTATAAATGGTATGTTTACTTAACTTAATATACATTAATTCATTGTCAATAAATTTGAATTATGAGAATTAAACTATATTTTCTCTAATTAATTCAATTTAATAAAAATGAAAATGTAACTTGTTAATAGGCCTTAACGAATGAATTTTATTTCAACTGTAATGTTGACAGTAAAGGAGCAACACTGGTTCTGGAGCATTCCTTATGTAAAATAACATGGGAAATCGCCAAGGTCCATCGTGGTAATTTTTGACGCAATTTCGATATGCGCATGCATCAATCATGAAGCGGCCGTCAGCCCAGAGACACATCAGAGACACCCCAGAGACGCACAGAGGAATATCAGAGACACCCCAGAGACACATCAGAGATACCCCAGAGACGCATCAGAAGCACATTAGAGACACCACAGAGGCACCAGACATGCACCACCGATATACGTTTATATGGTTATTAACGCATGTCTGGTGCCTCTGTGGTGTCTCTGATGTGCCTCTTATGCGTCTCTGGGGTGTCTCTAATGTGTCTCTGGGCTGACGGCCGCTTCATGATTGACGCATGCGCAGATCGAAATTGCGTCAAAAATTACCACGATGGACCTTGGCGATTTCCCATGGTTATTTACATAAGGAATGCGCCAGAACCGGTGTTGCTCCTTTACTGTTGACCGAATCTAATTAAATAAGCAAAATGAACTAATATCGTAATCTCCGCCACTGCCGCACTGTTTATCCTTTTGCTGGCATTGTTCAGTTTTATTACCATATTGTATTTTGAGCTGAAACGGGGATGTAGAGATAACCAATACAGACACCTACTTGTTTAGCATTAGAATTTTAGTATTTACTTGTAAAATTCTTAGGATCACTGTGTAAGAGATAATTTTCTATTTGAATATTTAATGAGGCTACTGTGCTGTCAGACATTAAGAAATAGACTATACTGATATATATTGATAACGAATTACGTCGCTTATGACTTACTCTAATTTCATATTTACTAATCTAGTTCGAAAACTGGTGAGATAGTCCATATATAATACATATGGTAAATATTTTTGTGTTTAGGATCTTTTTATATGTGAATTGATTATAATTTTAGTTTATCCTATTTTTTAATATGTTATTTATTTTTTCAAGATAATTATTTTTTCTTAGACCAATTTTTGCTCTTTTAACAGATGTGTATCTAACTTCAGGATCTGATAATTGGATGGCTCTTTGAGCCAAACTAACAATCCCTGTTTTTTTTTGGTAGATGGCATGAATTGAAGTTAGATTATCTTGAGGCCAAACTGGTTTTGATAACTATTCTGTTTCTGTTATCATGAAAATTTTGATCAATCTTGGTTGTGAATTGAATTTTTCTATGATAAGGAGTATAAATGACTTTCTCCCCAAACCTAACGATTGATCGTCTTTTCTATAGATTTATGAATGACTAGGTTCGTCTATCTTTATTTGAACGTTTTTGATTTTAACGAATAACGTGTTTTTTATAGAATTAAGTGATTAGTTTTTATATAAAAAAACTCGTTAATATTCATAATTAAAGTTTCAATATACGAAGAAGAAGCAATTGAGGATTTAAATTTTTCATAGATATATACACGGTCTTTCATTAATAATTGGAAATATTTTAATTTTTGAATCTAATTTTCAAAATATTAAGATTTAACCTATATCAATTAGATAGAATGTGGCTCCTTACTGAGTTACAGGTTGTTTTATTCAAAAATAAAAACTATTTGTGCCCAGTACTTTAAAACTATTTTACGTATCCTTCTCATAACTGGCTGAAAATGGACGTACTGTAACCCAACTAAATTATGTTAAATACAAGTTTATAGCTACAACCAGAGGCGGATGACAAGGGAAAGTGAGTCGTTGGCCATTCCCAAATTGTACGCTACTGGTGGAATTGCCATTTAAGCACAATTGTTTTATTATCCTACATTCTCTATGTATAATTTAGTAGGGTGTACAGTACCTACACTTCCCGCCAAGTATGACAAGGATATGTCACATAGTTTTGATGTACTGGGCACAAATAGTTTTTAAATTTTGAAATAAAGCACCCTGTAAGGAGCCACATTTTATCTAAGTGATCTAGGTTAACTCTGAACATTTTAAGCTCAAGATTCAACAATTAAAATATTTCCAACTATTAATGGAGCACGTGCATGGAATATATAAAACAGAATTATATATTTTGACGCTCAAATAAGAGTGACTGATTTTAAACATAAATGCCCAGTTTATTAAGTGATCCAAAGAGATGGGGTTTTCACTAGTTTATCAAAGAGATTTTTTTAGGCTTGGCTGGCATTTCATCTCATCAACACAGGGCGTTTTACTAATGTTGGTCAAATTCAAAGGGGAAAATATGAATTATTTTAAATGGAACACCCTATATTTTTTGATCTCATTGTTTGTTCACAAACTATTTTCGCGGTTATATTAATTCAAAACACACACCATAGCTTGGAAGAAGGGGCTACGAACTACGCGCAGATGCGACAAGCAACGTGCGCTGGTGAGATGGCTGACGAACTGAACCTTTAAAAAGTGTACAAAACCAAAAACGAGTGTGTGAAGTTAGCTTAGGAAAACAACTGTGTATACAGAAACATTAAACGTCTTCAGCTAACTCGGGTACCCGAAAGTGAATCTCCAGGAATAAATTCGGTGAGTACCCTCTTTTATCATCAAGTAAATGCTGTAAAAATCGTTAGAAGCTTATCAATGACAATTTTTCTATAACTAAACCAACGTTCTTCGCGGTACAAATAATATATAGTCCACGTTCTGTCTTTTTATCGTCAGCTAGTACCGTGAGCGATCAATCATTCTCCTTTCCAAAAATGTATTGTTTTCTATCTTTTGTTTCATTAACAACAAAGATATTCGAGGTGTCATGTAGTAGTATATTTTTAATTAGTAGTTTTATATGAACGTATTTTGATGCCTAAAATCAACTCATGCTGTGACCGTTTGACGCATAACAAAATCATTTAAGTCGGTTTCATGTAGTATGCATTTTTAATTACGTAAATAATTGCCAACAAATCTGACAAACAGTTTATTTAGTAAGAAACCATAATAACATTATTCAATACATATAAAGAACGAAGAACAAAAAAGTTACAATAAATGCTGCATATGCCTACCCTCTTCGTTTATGCATAACTGTAAGCGAAATTTTAAATTTTCAAATGAATTTTCTAACATTTCTTGCGGAATGTTTCCAATAATGTTCCTGATATCATTTGTTAGTTCTGCTAAATTGTTAGGCTTAGGATTGTAGCACCTATCCTTCACATATCTCCAGAGAAAAAAATCTGGGACAGTTAATTCAGGAGACCGCGGTGCCCATTCAATCGGTCCAGCTCGACCTATCCACTTATCATTAAAAAACATTTTTAATGAATCTCGTGCTATTAACGAATAATGTGGTGGTGCACCGTCTTGTTAAAAGTAAACGTCATCGCTAATTCCTTCTTGAACTAGTTGCGGATAAAAAAGTTTCCAACATATCCGTGTAATTAGTACCCGTCACTGTTGGTTCAGAAAAGAAAAAAAAACCATTGATTTTTCGCCGAGATAATGCACACCAAACGTTTACTTTTGGACTATCTCTCTGAAATTCATTAAAAGAAATTGGTTTTTGAGAACCCAATATTCTACAATTAAGTTTGTTACACATGTCATTAATGTGAAACGTTGCTTCATCAGACATAATTAATAATAAATTGGGTTCGTTTCTTAATAAGTCAAGTAGAGTCTCACATACCATACTCGTTTTTCATAATCTGACTCTTACAATTTTTGATAAGTATGAATTTTGTATGGAGTTAGTTTTAAAATTTTTAGACATCTTTAAACGTCACTAAAATTCCAGCAATTTTTCTAATTGAAATTTTATGATCGTTATCATGTAGCACTTCAATAATTGACATCAACTTGTTTAGAAGACGATCATTATTTCTTGGTTGTTTTAAATGTGCAATGCAACCAGTTTCGATAAATTGTACATACCATTTTTTAATTATATTCACTGACGGCGGATTTTTCATAAATTTCCTTCTGAATATCCTCCTTGTTTGAATTATTGATATCGTTTCTGCATAAATTACACTGATCAACACTAATTTTATAGTCAACAATATTTGGGCGATTTCTAGGTAATTACGTGGTGCTGATCACGAATTTGAAGTCCATTTAGGTGAATTGGATCTAATTTTAGAGATATATTATCAAAATATGATAAGATTGAGAAAAATATCAATTTAATAGACCAATGGCCCTTATAAGCAACTTTTAGTAAAATATATTAAAGTGGTTTCAAAAAAAACGAAAAAATAATAAAATTCATTTATTGATTAGGTATAACAGCAAAGAAATAATTTAATTTAAAAAATTACAGATAATTCGTAAGAAAGAAGCTCTTTTTGTAGGATTTTCTTTTATGAGGACCGTCAGGTACATCACATTGGAGACTCCAACAATAGTCTGCCATCATATGATGATCCCATCTGCCCTGATACCTTACCTCCATCTCCTTTATATCCCGGTGGAACCGTTCCCCTTGTTCCTCACTGAAATTGCCAAGATTGTCGGAAAATTTATCCAAGTGGCTGTGAAGAAAGTGTACTTCAATACTCATATTAGTACCCAAGTTTTTAAAGTTAAATAACATCTGTTGCACTAATTCCTCGTAATTGTCCGCTTTGTGATTACCCAAGAAAATTTTAACTACCATAACAAAGCTACACCAAGCAGCACCTTCAAGTGTCGTCATGTGATTTGTAAAATTAGAGTCCTTAATAAGTTTGCGAATTTGAGGGCCATCAAAAATACCCGCTTTTAGCTTTTCCATACTTAGTCTAGGAAACGATCTACAAATGTATATGAAGCACTCGCCATCTTCACTCAAAGCCTTAACAAATTGTTTCATTAGTCCTAACTTGATGTGGAGCGGTGGGAGAATGATTTTTCCACGGTCAACCAATGGTTCGTTTATGACAATTGCAGTTCCTACAGTCATATTTTGTCTTATTGGCCAATTAGCCATATTCCAATGATCTTGCTTCGCCCTTCTATCCCACAAGCAGATAAAACAAGGGTATTTTGTGTACCCACCTTGCTGCCCAAGCAAGAAGTTGACCATTTTTAGATCAACACAAATGGAAAACTGATGTTCTTCATAGGATAGTTTCTGTAATATCAACTTGATGTTTTCATATTCTTCCTTATGTTTTGTTTGAGTGGGCGATAGGAATTGACGCATATCGGTTGCCATTGTGTAGTAAAATACACTTTAAGCTTTTACTGGAACTGCCTATGAATAGTCGCCAATCACCTGGAACAAATTGTATTCCCATTTGACGAAAAAGTCCGGGAATGTTGTTGCAATAAATAAGATCTTCATCTTGGCTAAAGTAAGGAACAAGTTTCACCTCTCGTGTTCTATAAATGGTTATTTTTATATCTGGTTGTAGACAGTTTTTTTCTTTTAATCTGGATTCCAGAAGTTCAGATGCTTGCTTTGATAGACCGAGATCCCGTATCAGGTCATTTAGTTCTTCTTGAGAGAACTGCTGTGGTGTTGATTGTATTTCCTGCTCATATTCACTTCCACTGCTACTGTACTGGTCCATAATTTCTACTTCTTCTTCCGCCATCAGAACATCTGGCTGTGTTGTATATACTGGTACGGGAATCTCTTCGCTATGTGGCACAGGTCTTCGTGCTGATCCTAAATCAGGATAATCCCATTTGCCTTTCTTGTATTTGTTAAAACCTTTTACATTAACTAAACAAAAATAACAATCATTATGGTGGTTTTTAGGTTCTCTCCACATCATGGGCACACCAAATTTCAATTTTTTTGTTTTTTCGTTTGACCACTGTCGTAAACATTCGACACACGTTTTGCACACTATATGGGGAGCCCAGGACTTATCTTGGTCTCCAAGCTGTACGCCAAAATAAGCTTGTCTTACAAAATCTGTCATATTTTTTCTTTGTTTCGCTACAGTATATTCGCCACAAATGTAGCAGAAGACATTAGGGCTGTTCAAACAGCTTCTGCGTGAAGGACTCATTCCCCTGAAAAAAGAGTAACTTTAGTTAAAAATATAGGTACAAATATTCGTCACATGTACTCCTACCTTCCACTTGACGTCTATTAAATTTAAATAACTTCACTAGGTAGGCAATAAGAACTAAATACACAAAATACGTAAGAAAAACACAATAACCGCGACGCTAAGTCTTAGTAGAACAACTGCTTACGCTGAACTGACAGTTAAAATCAAGAGACGCAAGACAAACAAGTGCTCGCACGGATCACGTGATCAGTAGTCGGCACGTGGTACGCTCACTAAACAGGATCGAACTCTCGTTTCTGCGTAAATTTCTTGTTCGTAAATTATTCTTAAAAAATAAAAAGCATATGTTATAGCTAAATTCCTTAAAAAATTATGTATCCATTATCTCAAAAACTAGAAACAATTTGGAAAAACTGCTTTTATTTTTGAATTCAGCAGACCTGAATTACCCTAAATTCGTTCAAAACTACTTGGCAACAAATTTTTAAATTTTGTAGGGCGGTGTTATTACAGTTTGAGCTTTTTCACTCACTGTATAGATCATTTCGAAACCGACTTATGACTTAACAAAATTACTATTGTCAAAATTGCTGATTTTGTTGTTATGCGTCAAACGGTCACAGCGTGAGTTGATTTTAGACATCAAAATACGTTTAAATAAAACTACTAAAAAAAATGTACTACTACATGAAACCTCGAATATCTTTGTTGTTAATGAAACAAAAGATAGAAAACAATACGTTTTTGGAAAGGAGAATGATTGCTCTTTGGAATGAGATCAAAAATTATAGGGTGTTCCATTTAAAATAATACATATTTTCCCCTTTGAATTTGACCAACATTAGTAAAACACCCTGTGTTGATGAGATGAAATGCCAGCCAAGCCTAAAAAAATCTCTTTGATAAACTAGTGGAACTAGTGAAAACCCCATCTCTTTGGAGCAATTAATAAGCTGGGCATTTATGTTTAAAAGCAGTCACTCTTATTTGGGACACCCTGTATATCTATGATATTCATATTACAAACATCAGAATATATTGAGTGAATTAAAAAGTAATACCATTTTGTTAATGTTAAATATTACCTGGAGTGATAGTTCCAAATCATAAGTATTTTTTTTTCTGATGTAAATATGTGAAGAAAAATCACTTGATACTTGTCCAACATTTATTTCACATATATTATCATCGATATACTACTGACAGCTCCAAAATTATATCAATTTCTGTTTAGACCCCAGGGAAATACAGATAAATTGCTCTCTGTGGGGAAAAAGGAACGTAGGATTTCATATTCATCATCATATTATTTTCATCATGGTGAATTATAGATATACTATCGAAAAACTTGTTTTAAAAACGAACCAACAAAGATATATTTCTCCACGAGTGTGTAATAATATATACATTCCTGTTAGATATTAAACTGAAGAATGATATAAATTCTACACCAGATCGTCAGAATCATATTACCTTGCAAACAGAAAGTCACACGTCGCATAGCAACCGCTAGTCACACAAGTCGCAATTTAAAACGTCAAATATTAATTGCTAATATCTCGCATTATAAATGCATGTGGAGATATTTCTGCTTTTAAGCGACACGGTGGGACGTCGATATCAGAAGGTTACGTGGATGATTCTATGACAAACAAAATGAATACACAAACTCTTAATAATATTCAACAAACATCACCAAATACTCATACTTTAAATGCAGCCAATTCTGATCAACTAACAGCACAAATGTCACGATTCGTTTTGTCAGGAGGTAAATTTAACCTATAGGCACCTATTTATTATATATCTATATATAATATTCGTTTTCTTTTGCTGTTTTTGTTATAATGAAAATATTAAATTGATGATTAGAAAAGGCTGAGTAAAAATAAAAATATTAGAATCTGTTCAATTATTTATTAAAAGAGTTATTTTTTCTTTGTATAGTCGTGGAGAAAGTATAGTCCTGCGTATAATTGCTATTATTCACTCGGGTGATTATGTCATTTTCATCTTCATGAATAATAGCCATCATTATACGCTCGTAGATGAATATACTATTATTATTATCAAAAATATATTTATTATTATTTAAAACATACAAATCAATACTGTTGGATAGTTAAACAGGAAGTAATTTGAAAAATGAATTTTAATATAATCCGGATGTCTGGTATCTGATGACGTTCCTAGACATGTAACTAGGATGGTTACTCATACTTATAAAAATGAATCACATTACTTTGTTGGAAGTTGTTGAATTCTTTGAACAAAAAGGAATCTTAGGTTGAATTTTATTATATATTGTGAAAACACATTTAAGAACAGATAATTTTGATACACCTGCCTTTATGACCATAGATACTTGGGTCAGATAAATGGACCTTAATTTCTGTATTGTTTAAATAAGTAACCAACTAGATGTTTTTCTGTAAAAACGTTTAGGTCTCATTGTAAAATATAGTTTTTGAATGAAATGTTAACGACAAGTTTGTGATGATGAAAGGAATTACCCCAGATGCGATCTAACAATTAAACGTTATTTTGTGTAACACATATTGTTGTTATTTAATTATTTCTCTTCCATAACTTCCTACAGAGGTTATATTCAAACTGAAATGGATTGTGTGTTTGAGGTATTTACACAATAACTTTCAAATTTACATACTAAAAACTAAATGAAAAATCAATATTTAACCAATACTAAAACTTTGAAGACAAATCAGAAAAGTAATATGGAAAATTTGATAGACAATAAATTTCAATAAAACACTTAGCCTAGACAAGGTAGCGAAATATTGTTGATAAGAGCAATTATATTGAAAATTGAAAACAAAAAGTCCGCAACTATTTATCCATTTAAATTTGATTATTTCTCTCACCTTCCCTCCCATAGAATTTTTTAGTGAATAATATCTAAAATAGGTTTTCCGAAATGAGAAACGGGTTTAGATTTGAAGAGACAACTTCACTAGTGTAATTTGAGTTGTGAAAAGTGTGTTGAAAGATTTATCAACCTCTTCTGACAGTCTAGATACTAACACCTTTCCCACTAGAACATTTTTGTTTTGATAATTTCACAACTATAGGTATAGCTAGATTAAAGGACAAGAACTTATAAGCACTTTTACGTATGTCTAGTTAAACCTCCCCCCCCCCACCAGCCAAATTTTGAAAAAAGACAGAACAGGAATTATGTGCTATTTATGGGCTAATTTTATTAGTTGCTCTAATTAAAATTTTTGGGCTCCAATCGTTTAGCGGGAGTTTCAGCTTAAAATGGGGGGGGGGGGATAGCTTCACGTCAATTTATTTCATACTTTAGTGTTAACCTGTATATTTATTAGTGTTTTTAAATGAAACTCACGGTCTCTAGTTAATTCCACAATATAATAAAAGTTATTGAAAATTCTAAAAAATTGACAATTGTTTCGATAAATCAATATCATCGTCAGAATGACAGAAGTTACATTTCATTTTATGCCTACCTGATGTTTAGTAGTTATTTTTGGCTAGACCAAGAAGTAACCTAACTTGTGATTGGCTTAATATATGTTTATAGAAAAAAGAAGAAGATGTGATATTACAAATATTGAAGCTTAGATATTATTAGCCCTATGGTGATATCCTGGATATCTTTTTCCAATTAAGATCAGTATAACTGAGCAATGATATAGAAAACCAGGAAAACTATATCTGCTGATCTTTACAATTATCACTTAAGAAGATAGTTTATTAGTGGAGAATTCCCTAGATGTAACTGTTCATTGACAACTTCATATTGTGGGTTTCGTAAATGTCTTCTAATTTCCAGTTCTTCAAGGAAATCCAGTTCTTGTTTCCTTTCACAAATATGCAGTACTTCTAGTTTTGTGTTAGGTGTCAATGAATGATTGGTGTCAAGTAGATGTTTTGCGTAGTGGGATTTATCTGGTTGTTTTAATCTGTATGTTCGTAAGTGCTCACTGTATCGTATTTCAAAATTCCTAAGGGTCTGACCCAAATAGACAGCATTACATTCTGGACATTTGAGTTTATATATACCTGACTTCATTAATAGTGGTATTTTTGTTTTCACATTTAACAATTTTGTACTAACGTTACTTTCTGTTTTAAAAGAAATTGTTGTATTCGTTGCTGAAGATATTATCTTTGAAATATTATTAGAAATATTTCCTGCATATGTGATGGTTTTATAAGTTTTAATTTCATCAGCTTGTTTAGGATATATTAGTTGTAATGCCAGTTTTTCTTCCTTTTTACTAATTAGCTTATTTATCATATCTAATGGATAACCATAATTTCTTTTAAAACAGAAGAACTGGAAATTAGAAGACATTTAAGAAACCCACAATATGAAGTTGTTAATGAACAGTTAAATCTAGGGAGTTCTCCACTAATAAACTGTCTTCTTAAGTGATAATTGTAAAGATCAGCAGATATAGTTTTCCTGGTTTTCTATATCATTGCATAGTTATACTGATCTTAATTGGAAAAATTATATCCAGGATATCATCATAGGGCTAATAATATCTAAGCTTCAATATTTGTAATATCACTTCTTCTTCTTTTTTCTATAAACATATATTAAGCCAATCACAAGTTAGGTTACTTCTTGGTCTAGCCAAAAATAACTACTAAACATCAGGTAGGCATAAAATGAAATGTAACTTCTGTCATTCTGACGATGATATTGATTTATCGAAACAATTGTCAATTTTTTAGAATCTTCAATAACTTTTATTATATTGTGGAATTAACTAGAGACCGTGAGTTTCATTTATAAACACTAATATGAGCATATTCCACGAAGTAAGGGTCGAGACAGTTAATTTCATTTTTGTATATTTATTTTCTTTAAAAATGTTTTTGCATATTCTGAGAGCCCATAAATAGCCCAAAATTCAGGCGTTACTGTTTGTTCAATTGCGGCACTCGTTCTGTGTGGGGGGGGGCTAACTTGATGTCAAGCAAGTTTAAAATCGATTTTCTCTGAAACGGTCGCTTTTTTTCTTAAATCTGTTTGCGTATTCTGAGAGCCCAAAAAAAGCCCAAAATTCAGAGGTATTTGTTTTTTGCGATTGGCGATCTCTATAATACCACTTTTTCCTCTTTTTTATTAATTAGTTTATTCATCATACGTAATGGATAACCGTTGGATGTTGATATTTGTTTAATTTTGTTTATCTCTCTATCAAAATTACATTTGTTCATAGGAACTGAAAATGCTCTATGTATCATTGAATTATATGCCGCTAGTTTATGTGACATGGGATGATTGGAACTGAATGGAATAGTCACATCAGTGTGTGTTGGTTTTCGGTGAAACGAATAATCCAGTACATTATTAACCCTTTGAATTTTCAAATCAAGAAAAATTGAATGAACTATTTTCTTCGACTTCTAATGTAAATTTAATTTTTGGGTGTACATTATTAATGTGGTTGAAAAATATATCTAATTGTCGTTCACTACCCATAAAACAAGCTAATATGTCATCTACATATCTATACCAAAATAAAATATTTTTCGAAATATTACTTTCAAAGATCTTTTTTTTTAAATTGTCCATAAAAATGTTTGCTAAAATAGGTGATATAGGGCTTCCCATTGTAAACCTTCATTTTGAATATATATCTTATTGTCAAAAGTGAAATAATTCTGATTAATGCATACATCAAATATATTAAGTATATCTGATATTATTCCTGAATTAATATTTTAATCTTCTAGTAATTTTCTTACAAGTGTTAGACATTCTTTAGGAGGAATTTAAGTGAACATATTGGTAAGATTGAATGCTTTCAATTTTTATATTAGTTCTATTGAATTTTTAATTGAGTATTTAGATGAATATACATATCTATTAAGTACTTCTTTTCGTAATCACTTAAAAGATAATTTGAGTTATTAACAATATCTCTTACATTATTAGACATTTTTTTTTGTTTTATCTGCTCTAAGAACTTGTACATCGCTAGATTCTATAGTTATATATTTTTGAATTATAGCCTTTAGTTGTCAATATGACAGTGGTGTTCCCCTTGTCAGATTTTGTAATTGTTAGGTTATTATTTTCTACTTTCTTTTTAATTGAATTTAAAACAGTAATGTCATTTTTTTGACGTTTAACCTTTGACAGTTCAATATTTTAGATTAAATTGCCAATTTGTGATTTCTCATGACGAAAATTATTTGAATTAAATTTTAAAGCGATTTCTTATTCTGTAGCAATTATTTGTTTAATATTATTCGTAAATTTTGGTGGTATGCTTCAAACTTTAAACCTTTATTTAAAAATTCTATTCCACTATCTGTAAAACAAACACTGATGTGACTATTCCATATACTTCTAAACATCCAATGTCACATAAACTAGCAGCATATATTTCAGTGATAGATAGAGCATTTTCAGTTCCTATGAACAAATGTAAATTTGATAGAGAAATTAATACAATTAAACAAATATCAACATCCAATGGTTATCCATTACTTATGACACGATAAATAAACTAATTAATGAAAAAGAGGAAACAGTGACATTACAACTAATATTTCCTAAGCAAACTAAAGAAACAACAATTTATAAAACCATCACATATGCAGGAAATATTTATAATAATATTTCAAAGATATCTTTAGCAACAAATACAACAGATAGTAAAGTGAGTACAAAATTGTTAAATGTACAGTATTAACAAAGCGAAATTTCTCCAAAAATAACTGAAAATGTGGTATTTCTGGATTTATAGGACCCGTTATACTGGCTCTGATGCGCTGAAAATAAATAGAGTTTATCTGTGAGACATCTTGAGAAATATCCAATCATAAAATTGGTCCCTTGTAAACACTCCGGAGGCTGTATCGTGCTAACAACCCCAAATTTATCCAAAAATGACCAAAAGTGTGGTACTACAGGTACCATAACATTCGTTGAACTGGCTCTAGTGAGCTGAAAATCGACAGGGTTGAGCTGTGAGACGCCCTGAATAATATCCAATCATAAAATGGGTCACATCGGGTCACTCCGGAGGCTGCATCGTGCTAAGAAACCGAAATTTCTCCAAAAATGACAAAAATGTCGTACTTCTAGTAGCATTGCACTGGATGTACAGGATCTAGTGAGGTGCAAATTAATAGTGTTCATATCTGAGATGTTTTGAACAATATTTAATCATGAAATTGGTGACTTGTTACACTCCGGGGGCTGTACCGTGCTAACAAACCGAAATTTCTCCAAAATTATATTAACGCCCTTATTAGACGGTCAAGTGAGCTGAAAATTAATAGGATTCATCTGTGTGACGCCCTCAACAATATCAAATCATAAAATTGGTTACTTTTATACATTCCTGAGGCTGTATCGTGCTAACAATCCGAAATTTCTCCAAAAAAGTTACGTCGCGTACCATAGACCCCGTTGTACTGGCTCTGGTTAGCTGAAAATCAATAGGGTCCATATGTGAGATGTCCTGAACAATATTCAATCATAAAATGGGTGACTCTTTGCACTCCGGAAGCTGTATCGTGCTAACAAGACATGTAATGAAAAGTGGCCGATGACAAAGACGACGACGACAACGGGGACAACGACGACATACACATAGGATTTTTTTCTAAAATACGTTTTTTCGCATTTGTTTTGCTGAAAAGCGAAAAAATAACTTAAAAAATAATCCAAAATTCCAACTTTTTTTTGGGGTAACCAATACTTTTCACGCATATTAGATAGGGTTGGGCGGAAAAATCCTGGAAACCGGTTCTGTTCTTCGTAGTAGTAAAGGTCTAGAAAATTAATTTGAAATTCAAATACATAAAGTTTTAATTACTAGGTACTTCATATCATCGTCGTGGGATGAAATTTAAATTTAGTTTTACTGATAATTGAATGGGAAAGCAATTGAATAATTATTACATAAGCTGTTGAGAAGCTATGAATTTTTATTTTACGATATCGCGAATGTAAGTTCCCAATTTATTTCTACATTCTCTACTCGTAAATTCGTTCGGCGGAAGAATTTCAATTCGCATAAAGTATCTTTCGAATTAAAATTTAAAAATTCACAGTAACATATTGCAGACTTGAATTACTTGTAGAAATTCTGGGATTACAAATATAATTTTACTCTATTTGGGATGGTTATAAGGTTAGTTCATGGATATAGAAGAAATAAAGATATAACTGTTTACAAAAAAAAATCCAAATTTCAATTACATTATACATTCATAAGGGCCTTTTTGGACCAGTTCGTTCAAAATATGGTCGACATATTTTGAACGAACAGGTCAAAAAAGACCATTATGAATGTAGTTTGTCTCGTGTCAAAAAGTTTGTAATTTTAATTTTATTTCATGTTTTTAATTCCACGATATTCACTTGACACTCACAATAATGTAGACCATTTTAACATATCTCTGGACCGACTGACGAAAGCCCTGAAGATGACGTAATGTCGAAAGCGTTAGGCTCAATTGAATAAAAGATTACACACTTATTTACAATTTTATTTCTCCTTGTTAGAAATGTTTACTACGGAGTACCGGTCGTACTACATTATAATAAATTCGGCAAGTCCATGATTCGAATGAATACTAGGCAACTGTGTTTTATATTTGATAAGTCTATTTCCATTCAAGGAAGTTGTCGAGTAGAAGTAGTTGTATGCGTAGTAACAGTTATCATCGTAGATTTTCTCTAAAGCCGAGTCGTAACAGAAAATATAGCTTTGTTCGCGGGTCTGATTCTGAACCAGTTTAGGGACTGGCTGCATGCGCACATTCAAAATCGTCGTGCGCGGTTCGCTCAGTTCCGAATGACTTGGGATGTGTGGGTTAGTTCGTCACTATTGCTCTCCAATAAAAGTGTACGATTTCCTTCCTCATTTTATCCAATGATCTTCAGGCGTCTGTTTGTATAGTGTGTTTTGCTTATGTGCAAGGTGTCTCCAAAGTAATTTGAAATAATGTACGAAAAGTTCTCATCAACATGTCTGATAAGTCTTGTTGTTAATATCAATGATTTATTTAATTAAAGCAATTCCAATGCCTTAAGCAATAAATGAAACAATGAGACATTTCTTAACATAAGTTCAAAGTTCGTACCTTCAACTAAAATAGAAGCATTAACTTAACGCCTATAGATGGTCAAATTGTGTAAACTAGTGAGTGAGTTCAAATATTTTCACACACAAAATTCAGAGAAATATGAGCAGGTGAAAATATTTCTCACCGGTCAATAATCCAAACATTGACTAAAAAGGTTTGTGAATGTGTAAATTATTTACTTAAATACACAACGGGTTGGATAAATGTCTACAGACAGTATATCTACTTACGTAATTTATTTATACACTTATCTATTCACTTACACTTAATTTAGGTACACACTTGATTTCTAATTAATATTAAATACACTGTATATTCACTTAAACTTAATTTATATAAATACTTCACTAATATTTATATTCACGAGATTAAATTGTGGACTGACTCCTGGTTCCCAGGTAGCAGCTTATATATTAAAACGACTTCTGGAACCATCGAATTCCTAAAATTTTTTGATTGCGGTTCTCGACAAACAATCTACTTTCTTAGAATGTCTATACAAACAGTCACACACAAAAAAAGGGTAGTCCTTCCCAGAAGTCGCCAAATTTTCAACTTTAGATATCGAACTAGAACAGAATCGGCTTCAGGGACTACTACAGCGTGTAGTTTCGTTATATTAATAAAACAAAATACTAAAAATATCCTAACGCGATGGTCGAAGTTAAAATAATTTGCTGAAAATCAAATACTGAAGGTTTCAGCAAATTCTATTTATTCATAGGTCAATAAGATAATTCACATTGACTGCATATCCAAAATACAAGACGAATGCAGTTATACAATAAAAATCTCCAATTCTAAATTTCCATTACTAGAGAATAAGACAAAGGACTTAACTTGGAGAGGTTCTGGAATGATTCAGCTCTCAGCTAGCTCCAAGTAGATGAAGATGTGGTGCTTAATTTTTCAACCTAGCTGGTTACCTGTTGTTTTATGTCCTGGCGATGTCTTATAGGTGTTACTTAGGGTCTCCACAGGAGGTACAGAGCAGCGAATATGTGAAACCCCACAATTATTAACTAGGTGGAAGAGAATTTTACTATGTACGATATCGTTCAAATACACAAAATTTGAAAGTGGCACACGTTTTTCAATCTCGAGACATTAGTCCGACAAAATTAGATTACTGTTACGAAATAGCACACTGAATCCGACTCTGTCTAAGCCATGTATGAAAGTTGAAATTATGGCGGATGCGCAGGGATTTCTTAGAACTATTTACCTTTATTTTTTGTGAGTATTCTTATCTAGATAATTCAATGGAAGCGATTGTTTTTTGAACCGCAATCTATGAAGATCTAGAAAAAAGGGCGCTTTGCATATAAGAGAGGCTATACCTCCCTACGAATTAGTTTATAATCTGATCTCGTGAGATAAACGCTGAAAAAGTAAATAGTCTTAGGTAAATAAACAGTAGTGAAGTGTTTATATAAATTAGTGTGTGTATATAATATGAATTAGTGAATAGTTTAGTGAATAAATAAATTAAATGAGTAGACCTACCGTGTGTATGAATTTATCCCACCCGTTGTAATAAAAACGTTTAAATAAATAAGAAAAATATTGCTGTCAGGTGTGGGGTAATATAAATCAATAGCTACATAATAATGGCCCAGAGACTAAGTGACCTGAAAGTAACCGAGCTGAAGGCAGAATTGGAAAATCGTGAGTTGGAAACGTCCGGTAAGAAAAGTGAATTAGTAGAAAGACTTAAAGGGCACTGGAAAACGACGGCTTTGATCCAGTAACTATTTATTGAATGACGAGACTTCCGCCTTAATATCGTCAATTTCTGCAGTGAAAGAGAAGATTTCAACTAATGTGAAAAACGATACTTCTGCCATGGAAGAGAAGATTTCAACGAATGTTAAAAACGATATTTCTGCTATAAAGAACGATATTTCCAGTATGTAGATCGATATTTCTGCCGATATCTTACCGTTGAAAAAATGAAATTTCGTCCTTAAATCGGATAAGTATTGAGAATAAGATGATATCGATGGACGATAAAATCGAGAATAAGATGTCAATGATGGATATCCAGATGGACGATAAAATCGAGAATAAGATGTCAATGATGGGTAACCAGACGGACGAGAAAATCAAGGCGTTAGAGAGAAAGGTGGCTGATTTCAGAACACAGGAGACAGAAGAAAAGAAGACCGAGCAAACAAAACCTTGCAAGCCGGAAACACTCCCTAAGTTAGAAGGCATTTGTAGTTTTACCCGAGTTAAGGACTCAACGTTCGACAGAAAAATGTCGTGGACCATGTACTTAAGACGATACCTCTGGAAGAAACGGATGATTTCGAGCAGCTGAAGAAGAGGTTGGACATGCGATATGGTCACGAACATTTAGAACATTTATACCAATCCCAGCTGAAGAACCAAACACAGAAACGTGACGAACTCCTTCAAGATTATGAAGTGGATATTGCCCGACTAGTTCGATTCGTTTATCCATAAGATCCAGAGAACATGATGGAATGTCTAGACATCCAGGCATTTATTGATGGCTTACGTGACTCCAATATGCAAAGGACTCTTCGTCTAGTACATCCTAAAATATTGGTCGATACATTGACTGCTGCTCTTCAATATGAAGCAGCCACAAAGGCTTCGGGTTATAACAAAGTTAGGACCATCCGAGAGGAAGGCGACGAGGACAAATTTGACCAGATCGTCAATTTGATAAAAAGTATGATGGACAAAAAGACGGGAAAAATCAGATTCTGGAATTGTGGCGAGATAAGCACCGCAGTCACAGGAAAACTAGAGCGGGTCGGCTATGAGGGGGCAGCAGCGACCCATGATCGTTCCAAAGACCCTCTCATTCTCTCAGTTGTCACAACGACAGTGTATATGTAGATGACAAGTGGTAGTGAGTGGCAAGAAATATACCCTGCTAGTAGACACTGGAGTAACTAGAACCATTATACGACCAGAGATAATAAACTCTAAGAAGAAGCTTTTACCAACGAGACTACGTCCACGGGGAGACAAACATCCAATTGGGAATTGACGCAGAAAAGTTCACGCATACGGTAATCGTAGCTGACATCGATCAAGACGTAATTCTGGGAATGGACGTAATGAATCTACATGGTTTACAATTGGACTTTAGAAACAGGACCATTAAAGTCGGTTCCGAGAGGGTATTCCTTCGTCCATATGAAGGCAGGACGGTATTGGCAGCTGTACAGGAAGATACCGTTCTACCTGCACGAACTGAACCCATGATAGTAGTACGGCTACAGGGAATCATGGAGAAAGGTACACCGGTTCTGATGGAGCCAAGGAACCACGACGAAGAGATTGGCAAAGGAGTACTAATTGGAAAAGTACTGGTAACGTAGGCAAAAGAGATACCAGTAGTGTGATAAACGTGAACGATTACGCAATTACCATCAAGAATGAAACCAAGATTGGATCCTGCGTACCAGTGACGTCTATAGTTCGTCAAACTACGGCAACGGACAATTCCAATGCCAGATTCGAACATATGTTATTAGTAGCTGGTCAGTCCTTGAATCGAGCTGAGAAAAGGTTAATGAGAGAATTTCTCTTACAGTATCGAGATGTATTCGAACCAAAAGGAGGAAAGACCTGCTGCTAAACCAATTAGGCAATCAGCTCGAAGACTTCCACGAGCGAAGAGAGAGGAAACTGAAAGAATAATTCGAGAGATGACAGAAGAAAAAGTAATAGAACCATCTAATTGTCCATGGAGTATCGCCAGCTAAACAACGTGACGAAGAAAGACAGCTATCCTCTGCCTCGAATCGACGATACGCTAGACACTTTGGCAGGCAGCAAACTGTTTTCTACCTTGGACCTGAAGTCTGGTTATTGGCAAGTAGAAATGGACCTAGAAGACAAAGAAAAGACTGTTTTTAGCACCGGATATGGATTATGGCAATTCAACGTCATTCCATTCGGCAATGGAAGGAAGCACATTGGGCTCAGTGGGACTCCCTTTTCCTGGAAGAAGGGCTGTTGAAAAGAGTCTTTGAAAACTATTATGTTTCCGAGATGAGAAGACAGATAGTTATCCCGAGAACGAGAGTAGCCGAGGTACTGAGAAAGTTACACGACAGTGCATCGGGAGGTCATCTGGGGGTGAAGAAACCCCTTCAGCAAGTCCATGAAAGGTTTTATTGGATGAACAGCTCCGACGATGTGAAGGACTAGTGGAAGACGTTTACGACTTGTGCTACGAGTAATGGACCACATCGAAAAAAAATCCTGTATGGACGCGAAATGAGACTCCCTTGAGACCTGGAGTTAGGCTATCGGCCTGATGAAGATTTAGCAGGAGAAGATTACGTAATCCCATTGAGAAGAAGGATGGACGATGTGCACGAATTGATTCGAACGAATCTTTAAGTTGCCAGCGACAAAATGAAAAAAAACGGTATGATACGCAGGCCACAGAAGGCAGTTTCACTGAAGGGGACACCCGACAAAGAGAAAAGGATTTTCTCCAGAATTACAGAAATCATGGCAAGGTCCATACTTAATCAAGATGAGGATCAACAACATCATCTATCGTATAAGCAAGATCTCCAATGGAAAACCCAGAGTAGTTCACCAAAACTGACTAGCACCAGTAACAAACACGCACGAGAGTTGGCAACCGTCTTTCGAAATGAGTTAGGACCATTAGATAAACGCCAGCCCCTGGCAAGACACTGAGACTCATACACAACTCGCGGTACGTTTTCTACCTGGTAACTAGAAACAAATTTCCAAATCGATCCACCTTCCGGGATGTGTGAGAAGCCCTACGAAGCCTTCGAGATCATGTGCTGAAATCCCACGTGGAGAAACTAGCGATGCCCAGGATAGAGAGCAACCAGTTGGATTGGCGAGCCATCAGGAAGATGATAGAGGTGATCTTCCAAGATACCCGTGTCCACATAGTAATTTGCAGCTATACTCCTTCGTTATCGGTACCCGTTGAAGACGGTGCCCAGTTATTTCCATACGACTGGAAAGTGCAGACATGGGTCCATTTAACGATTTAAGCATCCAGTTCTGGCTACACAGAAGTTCCAGGAGGAACTTCCTTAAGGAGGGGGTAATATCACGAAATAGCACACGTGTAGTCTGGAATCCGACTCTGTCTAAGCCATGTATGAAAGTTGAAATTTTGGCGAACGCGCAGGGATTTATTCGAACTGTTTACCATTATTTTTTGTGACTTCTTATCTAGACATTTCTAGTTAGGTCCATTGTTTTTGTGACCAGTCTTATTCTGGACAATTCCAGGGAGGCGATTGTTTTGTGAGCCGCAATCTAGAAAGATCTAGAAAAAAGAGCACTCAATATATAAGAGAGGCTATACCTACCAACGAGTTAGTTTATAATCTGATCTCATGAGATAAACAGTGACAAAGTAAATAGTCTTAAGTAAATAAACAGTAGTGAAGTGTTTATATAAATTAGTGTAAGTGAATATACTGTGTATATAATATAAATTAATGAATAGTTAAGTGAATAAATGAATTAAGTGAGTAGACCCATCGTGTGTATGAATTTATCCCACCCGTCGCAATAAAAACTTTTAAATAAATAAAAAAACATTACAATACCATCGTCCAATAGAAATCGTAACAGTCGGTCGGCATGTTACACCATAGATATATAAACTAGACATATATGGTTGTTTACAAAAATTTTAACGGCAACACGTAGTCACATTCTAACCGCTGGTGGAAGATACGTATCATTCCAATTCGTAATGTTGCCATATGCACCGTATTTTTCAATTACATAGTAATATACTTTCAATAGAAGTTTTTATTGCAAATGTGTGCTTAAGATAATGATGAAATATTTTATTACGAACTATCTTTTTGAATTTACAACAGATCTAATGCAATATAATGACAAGAAAATTACCTCAGTTTATTATTAGTACCTGAGATGTATACTTCATTCAAATCAAAATTTAACATTTGACAACAGCACAAAGCTAACCAAACCTATAAATGTGTCATAAGTTTCATATATTTAGGTATAGTTCATTCTCCATTCTTTGAGTTGTTTTGTTTAAGTGGAAATTTTTTTAGGTTAAGAGTGTATTTTGTGTTTAAATATAAACTTATTGTTTAAAAACATTCTATTACAAAATAATTATGGCTCAGCAGTTCATTATGTATAAAAAAACTGATTATTTACACCCCAAACTTACATTTCGCGAAATAACGTCAGCTGATAGCGAATCGGCCATGTTACGCCAACAGCCTTTTCCATCTTCCTTGTTTTAAGAGATATGTACTTCATGCTGGCGAGTAAACTGATATGATTTTATTAATGACTTGTTCTCTTGTTCTTGTCGGAGAAAAAGGAAAATCGAGGAATTACTTCTTTTTTGTAAACATAAACAGTCTACGAAGAAAAGTAATCAAAACAACAAGATGTGGTGGTCAACAAAGCAGGATGATGTGCTTACGTATCCAAAAAACAAACGAGAAATGAAAAGGAAAGATAAGAGTAATGAGAAGAGAAAAAAAGAGAAAATAGAAAACAAATTCAATTTTGTATAGAATTATCACCCTTTGCTAATCATTTCATCAAAAGATAAGATACGTAAAACAAAAGATAATGAAATCTCATCGATAAGAAAAGAGAACATCTATAATAGTTCCTCATCCACACAAAAAATCACAAAGTGTGTAATGGGGTGGTTAAGACCTCCGGTACATTAAACTAAAAAAAAAAAATTGAATAGTATATAAATATATTTAGTCAATCACAAGGTAGGTCACATCTTGGTCTAGACAAAAATAATTATTTATCATCACGTAGGCATCACATGAAACGTAACGATGATAGTAATCGATACAATTGTCAAATCTTTTAGAATTTTTACCATTTTTTCAATACTATGTGGAATTATTTAGAAACAGTTAGTGTCATTTATTAAAGCAATAAACAATTCACTTCACTTTCGTTTACTCACATAGTAGTATATGTAATAGATAGATAGTTTATTTAGCAAACTTGCTATTACATTCAAAATATTTACAAAAGTAATATAAAATCATTATACTTTATGCGCTAATTACATGTCAAATAACTGGATAGGAATAATTATGAATAATTTATTTTTACATAATTATAAGCTTGTGCATGTCTCTAACAAAACTAATTTTGTTGGACATATATTTTGGTAACATGTTATGAATTAATTTAAGAATTAAAATCAAGTTTTGTAAAACCATCTGCTGATTAACACTCATAAAGCCTAAACGGTCAAGCATGTCTTTAATACGAGTGTGCCTATTTACTCTTAAAATAACCCTCATTGCTTCATTTTGTAAAAATTTGTAATTTAGACTTCAAAGACTAGCTTAAATAATATATAATTGTTGAGCAATACTCAAAATTCGGTTCAATTATAGTTTTATATAATGTAACTCTTGACATTAGAGACAGATTTGAACTTATTTTTCTAAAATAATTGATTTTTTTACTAATTTTCTTAAGAACATACTGACCATGTTTTTTAAAATTCAAATATTTATCAATAATAACACCTAAGTATTTACATTCACTAACAAGCTTTAAGGACTGACCGAACACCTTAATACCACATGCAACATTACGTTTATTGCTATTAAATAACATCACTACTGTTTTATTTGTGTTTACATACAAATCTTTGTCAATAAGCCACGATTCTAATAATTTAATAATACTTTGCGTTTTATTCATCGTCGCTTCCACATTTTCACCCTCCACTGAAAGTATGGTGTCATTAGCAAATCAATTTAAAACTAATGAAATATCACAGAACTTAACAATATCATTAATATATAAAATAAAAAGGAGAGGCCCCAATACTGTTCCTTGAGGGACTCCATACTTCACAAGAAGTTTACTGGAGTGACAGCTATTTACTTTTACTTGCTGGTAACGATTTTTCAAGTAACTGCTGAACAATTCTTGTGCATTTCCAAGTATACCATATTTTTTTAGTTTTACGATTAACAAGTCCCTGTTTATTGTCTCAAACGCTGTTTTAAAATCAAGAAAGACAGTACATATAACTTTTTTTGAATCTATAGATTCCTTCCATTTTGAGACAACCAGTTGTAGTGCAGACTCACAACAATGTTTTTCTCTAAAACCAGACTGTCTATTAAAATATTGTTATTATTAATATGTTCTATAAGTAGTTCCTTTATATATAATTCTATTACTTTTTCACAAAGAGGCAACATGTTAACTGGTCTAAATTCATCACATTTTTTTGTATTTGTTACCTTTTGAATAGGTACAATAAGTGATGTTTTCCACAAGTCAGGAAATTTACTTTGTTCTATACTTAAATGTATTATATCTGTCAATTTATCACTAATCGTATCTAGGCCCTTCAGCATAATGGTTTTGGTAATCTCGTCTGTTGAATAATCTTTTTGCAAATTTATTATTAAATGTTTTACTTTTAGTTGGGCAACTTTTTGAAAGTAGTATAAAGTAGTTATTTGGTTATCCATAATAACATGATTTCTTTTATTCAAATCGTGATGTTTGTCCCTAGCTATTAAGACTCCTATACTTTGTACAAAATAATTATCAAATGAATGAGCTAATGATTTATCATCTTCCACTAATATATCATTTAATTATACAGCTTGTATTATCTCACCCCTTCCTTTACCCATTACTCCTACCTTGCCACATTTTCCTACTATTTCCTTTGTTTCTATCAATTAGGTTTTCAAATATAACCTTTTCTTTGATCGTATTAGACAAACAACTTTGTTTCTTTGATCTTTATACCCTACCCAATCAGCAGCTATACCTGTAATTATAGCTGTTTTATATGCCAGATCTCTTAATTTTTCTAAAGATTTTATTTCATCATCATACCATTCACAACCAAACCTTTTACGTATAGTTATTTCTGGAGAAAAATTTTTTAAAACGGAGGTAATATTTTCATTGAATTTTCCAAGTTGGTCATTTATATTCATCTCACGTTTCCAAAGCTTTTCATGTAATACCTTTTCAAAATCTTTCTCGTTAATACCTTCCACATATCTTGTTTTAAAAGTTGTATTATCATTACTTAATTTTAATTTACTTTGTGGATTCCTAAACTTTATTTTAAAGTATGTCATATCATGATCTGTAATTTTTGGTTCTCTCCTCACTTCAGCTGTTACCTCGTTATTGTCTGTAAATACTAGATCAACTGTTTTTCTAGTATTTTGTGTTATCCGGGTATATTCCTTTATTCTTTGTATAAGTTGAAAAGCTTTCATTTCAGTAATTAATTTTCCCTCATAAAAATCATTTTTTTCTGGGCTAACATCTATATTAAAGTCACTCATTAAAAAAAGCATTTACATTATAGTTCTGATAAATTTCCTGTACTATGTTATCCAATTCAGTTATAAATGCAGAAATACTAGAACTTGGCGATCTGTACAAAACAATAAAACACATTCCTCTAATTTTTAACCCTATTACCCATAACATTTTTGGAATTGTCAATTCGAAAATGACTTCATGAGGAATGCCATTTTTTATATAACACACTTTGCCACATGTGTGCCTATTCTCGGAGTTAAATTTAACTATATTATATATATATATATTATAGTGGATATGTTATATTTTATATATACTTATATGATTTACCTTTATTTACCCGTTTTTACCTTCGGCTAGCCCTATATGATTATATGAAAATTTTTTAATTGTATGTATTGTTTAAATTTTATATTGCAGTCGGAAGCATGAGACTTCTCTCTTTGAGTCCTGGACACCCATTAAAAAAATTTTTACACATATGAACATTTACTTATTATGATTTCGTGATAGGTCTATTCCTGAATAAATTATATATCTTTATTTCAATCATCTCACCATATGATAATCGAATGAATGATTTAAACAATGTTCGTGAAAAGTGTTATGGACATTGACTGGAATAAGAAAAATACCAACACTTAAATAAAAATATTTTAATAAATTGTTGATGAAATCTTCAAAATTTTACACACACAAATATTCCTGAACCTCCCCTGTATTCTTTGATGGTCATGCGCACTGAACGCTTATAGTAGCTGCTTCGGCGCAACGGCGCAGCTCTTCCGGTTCAACGTTTCTCGTCGTCACAAAATTATAGTACACAGTTAACGTGGAGGATGCAAACGTTTAACAGTTCAATGTGCATCAATTTAGTGCATTTAGAATAATATGGTTGAAAACTTATATTAAACAGTTACATATATAATTCAAGTTGTGAATTAAATGTGTGTTTGATAGTTATAAGAATAGGTCAGCATGCAAAGCGGAAATTAAGATTGGAAAAGCATTTATGAGTGGTGTGAACTTTGATTATTTTACAAACGAAAAACTTTTTACAAGTAAGTACATATTTAATATCTAAAATTATTGTTGCAGAAAATTAGAGTTCTTTAATTATCCATGGATAAAATTTGGTATTAATTATTTTAAAGTTTCTTTGGCCAATTTTAGATTATTCAAATTTTAATGTTCAAATTAATTTCAAAAGTTCACTTTTTCTTTGTTTGTTTGGAATTCCAAATTAAAAACTCAAATAACACAGACCTTATATTCCATTCTCGGCGTGGTGGACCTGCAACATCCCGTCTCTTTTCTTAGGTATTCCTTACCCAAGAAATACTCGTTTGGCACGTTTCACTTTTTCACAGGGGTTAATCGACATTAATATTATGAATTTTTTATTGATTTAGATTTAAAATTATTACTTTTACTTTAAAGTTTTTACAAAAATCTTCTCAGAGAATTACATCCTAGTTCCTCATTCCCCAACTAACTCTCGACTCCCTTTTCTTTTTCAAATCAACAACATTTTTTACAATCTCTAAAACACAGCCTCCTAATTTGTTATTTTATTCAACAATTGTCAATGATAATGTTTTTTTTATGGAAATACTGAATTCTTCAATTAAAATAGTCTTGGAGAGTGAAATCACTTGTATAAATGGTTTAACAATATCTTATAGAATATATAAATAGTCTTTTACATGTATTACAATGGTTTCAATCCTTGTAATTCCTTTTTTTTTTTAGTAAATTTGTGTACAATTAATATACAATTTCTACAATCTAAATTTATGATTTATATATATGGAACTTTTTATTTTTTAATTCTTTAATTAGCACTAATTTCGCTTTATATAAACTCTAACTTAATTTCAAATTTACATTCTCTGTTTTATATTAACTTCCAACTCATTGAATTTAGGTTGGCAATATTATAACTAGATTCAATCACTTCCTTCATTGATTTCGATTTGATTACTAGATTTCTATGACATACAATATGGCTCTTATTCCAAATGTCATATTTCGTACAGTTTTATTTTTATAAATTACTTTTTTCAAATTGCAACTTTTTATTGTATTTGCATATCGTTAATAAATTAGTGATTTGATTATTAATTCTTATTATTTTAGGTTTTGAACAAATTAACATCCTTTTCCCGATTCAAGTGTGGACATAGCAGCGTTCAGATTGATTTTAATGAAAATTGTTGACATTGACTTGACCTTAGGATTTATTTGTGAAGGTAACATTTTCTTAAGAATTAATTTCTATATTATCATTACCATTCTATTCCTTATCCTTAATCCATTTCTTAAATTGATGTACTCAATATTTTATAATACATTTGCTTAAGTCATTCATTCGTTTTATGTTAAATTTTGTTCTTAATTAGGTAGTGTCTAATGATACACCATACGTATATACAAAAAAAATTCCTTTTTAATTCAATCTAATATATGAATATTTATCTATACTAGAGGACTGGCTTAACTCCCCTCAAATTTAAATTTTAAAAGGTGTCTATTTAGATAACTTCTTAAAATTTCAATTTTCAATCTGTAATCCATGCTAATCGATCTATAGATTTCAGCTCAGTACTTACATTTCTGATAACATTTTTATTTTTATTCTTATTATTAAAATTTTTATGATATTCTTATAATTTAACCATATCAAACTCATTCCAAAATAATTTCTCATTAGGGACATAACAATAATGATTCTTACATTTTATTCTCATAATTCTTATTCTTATTAAATTATTCATATCTTATATTCCTTACTCTTTTCCACCGTTTCTTATTCAAAATCTCAATACTTATACTTCCTCCTTTACCTATCTACTCTTCTATTTTTTTTTTTTTTTATCTTTTATACTAAGAACATAATTTTTAATTATTTCAATGATTTCCTATAATTTCATATCAATTTTCAACCTATATTCATGTCAATTTATCTATTCTTATAGTCGAACCTTTAACTCTTTACTTTCTATCCATATTTATTTTCATATTTCTTAATCATAATTCATCAACTTTATTTCATAACTATATTCATTATATCATAATTTTCTCATCATATCTCCCTATCTCATAATAATTAATCATATCATATACTTTATAAATATTTCTTTCCATTATTTCACTATACTTTTCTCCCTAATTCCTATAAAATTTTTCTTGACATGAATATTTCCTACTTATATCTTGATTTGAAAACTTTCTTTCCTTCTCATCTCTTTTACTGTTTATTTAATTATTTCCTATCTTATCCTTCCTATTTCCTACCTGTCCTTATTAATGAGTGTTTATTTAATTTTATTATGTCCTTTATTTAAGAAATTCTCATGAAAATTTAATATTATACTAAAGCTTAACTTGCCATCTTTCTTTGATATTATTCATTTATCAATAATACATTATATTTCCTTATGTTTCAATTTTTTAGATTACATTGACCACGGATACTGTATGCTGCCTACTAGTACACTACCTATGAAAATTGAAAATCTTATGTTTAACTTGGTCATTATCTTCACGTTGTATATGAGAATACATCTTATGGAGTAAAATCGAAAAAAAAACCTTACATCTACCTATACTACTATCTATTTACATGTAAGTAACATAATATTATCTATTCCTCTTATCACTCTTTTATGGTGAATTATACTTATAAATTGATTCTATATTAAAAATACCCCTAATCATGTTTGTTCCTGGGTATGCCAATTTATAACTATTTTGTGCATTATCATTTATTATTTCATAAGGTCCCTCGAATGGCAATTGCAATTCAATACATTGGTCTTCTGCTTTATTAGATGTCTTTAATGCTCTGATTATAACCAATTCTCCTTTATTAAAGGTTGTTTTCTTCTTAATTTTCTTGTTCTGATCCCGTATATATTTTTCTGCATTCCTCCTTATTCTGATATTCACCTTTTCTAGTGTCTCTTCTAGAGTAGTATCTCTATTCAGAATCCAGTTTCTTTTAGGTTGGATACCTTTCATTAAATAAATTGGACTTTCACCTGTTACCCCATGTGGTAAATTATTTATAAATTCTTCAATTTTGTCCAAATTTTCATCCCATCTAATATGTGTCTTTAGACAAAGAATTCTTAAATATTTTAAGATTTCCTTTATATATCTCTCAGCTGGACTGGAGCTAGGTCTTCTAATACTAATAAATTGTAGTTTTATTTGTTCTTTATCACAATACTGCTTTAATTTTTTACTTTCAAAGTATGTAGCATGGTCAAGTATAATTCTCTCAGGTCTTCCTACTTCTTCTATATATTTTTCCAAACATTCTATTACCACCTTAGCCGTTGATCTCTTACATGGAAAAGTTTTAACAAATTTGGTATAAACATCAACTATTACTAATAAATCCTTATTACCCGATTCACTCCTAATTAAGTTTCCTATAAAATCCATTGCCACAATCTGTAATGGTTTATTTGTAATTATCGATTTTGCTGTCATGCTATTGTGGTAATTTTTTTCTTTGGCCAGTTGACATATTTGACAATATTTACATATTTCCTTCACTATACTCAAATCCGTCTTTGCCACATAATTTTCTCGAAACAAAGTCCATAATTTTCTTGTTCCTATGTGTCCATTCTCTTTATGTAGATGATGAATAATTTCCTGTGCAAACTCCTTACTTATTACAAATACTCCTCTGTCCTCCAATTTCTTATACCACACTTCATCAATTTTATAGGCACCTTTAACTTTCTCGTTATCAAAATGTCTCTGATCTTCTTTAACCTTTTCCAATGTAAATATCCCCTCTGTTTGGTACAATTGGTTTATTCCAATTTGAAATTTGGTTTGATTGTTCCCTACTTCATCTACTCTACTCAATGCATCTGCTACCACGTTTAATTTCCCTGGAATATATTTGATTTCGAATTCATATTCTTGTAACAACAAGATCCATCGGTGTACACGATTATTGGCATAGCGGTTTTTCAACATAGCTGTAAGTGCTGAGTGATCAGTTTCTAAAATAAACTTAGCTCCTAATAGATAGAATCTTAGTTTGCTAATGCAAAATACAACACTTGCCATTTCTAATTCTGTTATTGAATATTTCTTTTCTGCTGGCTTAGTCACTCTGGATATAAAACTAATAGGTACTTCTTCTCCATCTTGTATTTGAATTAATACCCCTGCCAATCTTTCTATTGAAGCATCCGTTCTCTAGATAAAAGGTTTGTCATATTGTGGATGAAATACTTTTAGGCTGTTTAGAAAAATTTCCTTTAACTCCTGAAATGCCTTTTCTCTTCTCTCGTCCCATTTCCATCTAATATCCTTCTTTAATAATTCTATAAGAGGAATTTCTCTCTTACTTAGATCAGGAACTAACTTCTTGAAATAATTGATGATACCTAGAAACCCTCGTAAAGTTCTTAAGTTATGTGGTGTTTTATACTCTAGGATTGCTTTAATTCTCTCAGGATTCATTGTTATACCAGTGTCACTTAAAACATATCCTAAATAATCCACTTCTCTTTTATAAAACTGACATTTCTCTGAGTTTAATTTAAGTCCGGCATTTTCTTATTCCTTTAATATTATTTCCAGATGTTTATGATGCTTCGTTTCTGTTTCAGAAAAAATCAAAATGTCATCTATGTAGTGGAGAGTGAAATCTTCATACGGATTCAGGATTGTATGCAACGTTCGTACTAAGGCTGCACAAGAACTTTGGAGTCCAAATGGCACTACACAAAATTGATACACCACTCCATCTACCATAAATGCAGTGTATTGTCTACAATGATGATCCAATGGAATTAACCAAAAGCTATGCTTTAGATCTAATTTTGAAAATATATTAGCCTTTGTAATTCTTCCAAATATACCTTCAATATTTAATGGACTTTCGTATTGTTTTTTAGTAAATGTATTTATATTCCTAGCATCCAAACATATTCTAATATCCCCCGATTTCTTCTTCACACAGGTTATTGCACTTATGTATTGTGAATTAGATCTTTCAATAATACCGTCTTGTAACATTTTATTAATTTCCTGATATACCTCTTGTTTTAATTTATAAGGTATAGGATAAGTTTTGATCTTAAAATTTTTTATTTCTGGTATGACTTCAATTTTGTGAACATATCTAGTCGCAACGCATACTTCCTCATTGAACAGCTTTTCGTGAGAATCAAGTAATTCATAGACTCTCTGTTTGTATTCCTCCGGACATAATTCCTCCCTCATGTTTTGTTATTCTTCAGCAATGTGATTTATTTGTCCAATTGCACATTCGTTTTTCCCTATATCTGTTTGATAATTTGTTATAAACGGTATTGTATGATTATTATATATAATGTTTTGTATTTTATAATTTATTATAATTCTATGTTTACTTAATTCATCTGTACCCATGATTATGTCATATTTTAAATTTTTCACAATCAACAATTGTACTGATAAAACCTCACCATTTAATTCTAGGTTTGTCATAATGGTTTTAGTAGTTTCATATAATTTTCTTTCATTTGCCCCTATTAATGATATTTTATTTGTATTTATCACCATAATATTGTCCTGTTTTAAATTGTCTACTATATTTTGATTTATAATGGAAACTTCGGAACCCGTATCTAATAAAACTCTACATTTAATGTTATCTAAATTTCCCTCTATAAATACTAATCTATTTAATTCTGGGTTTGTTGGTGCTTCATCTAATATAAATTCTCTAGGATGTTGATATTTAGAAGAATAGACAATATTATGCACATAAGAGCAACTTACTCGAAATTTGGATCAGAACTCGGGCCCTGATCACTATCCCTTCTTATCTCTTCCTGGTTTTGTATCATGTTCACCTGTCTTCTATCTTCACCTCCTCGACTATCTCTTTGATCATAATTCCTGTCTCTGTTTTCATTTCTTCTGTCCTCTTCATTATTTCTCCCCTCTCTTCTGTATTGTTGCCAGTTCCGATTACGATTGTCGTTATCATTCCGTCTTCCATAATTTTGGTAATTTCCTCCATTATATCCATTATTCCGATTCCCATTATTACCATTCTGATACCCATTACGATAGTTTCCATTTCCGTTTCTGTAATTATCATATCTCGGATTTCTATCATCCCGTCCTGGTCCTCTTCTCTCGTAATTTCGATTTTCATAATTTCTCTGATCATTTCTCCTTTCATTTTCTCTTCTATTCTGTCCATTCCCATTTTCATTTAATCGATTGTCTCTTGTATCGTTATGATTTGTATAGCTCCGTTCCACTCTTTGTAGATATCTTGATAAACTATCCATGGCTTTAATATTATGAAGCGCTATTGTTTCAGCTACTTCTGAATTGAAATGTCTGCCAATGTATAGCACTAATTCCTCCTCCTTCATTCCCGGATCTAAGTACTGGGCTATATTATATAATTGCATCGCATAATTATTCAGGTTTTTGCTTTTCTTATAATCAAATTTCCCGAAGTATAACCGCTCTCTGAATGTTGCTTGTTGCAATTCTCCCCAGAAATAGGCTGAGAATTGTTGCTCGAACTCTTCTAGGCTTTGTATTAGTTCTTCCTTATTACAAAACCACAATAAAGCATGGCCCTGTAATATGCTCCTTATAATAAGCTTGATCTCAACAATATCTCTGATTCCTTTAATTTTGTTTCTAATTATTTTGAGGAATACTTTGGGATGTATATTGTTAATATGCCCATCAAATTTCACTCCGATTTCTAAATTGTGGAAATTTCCTGGGTATATATTGTTTCCTCCATTTCTTCTCAAATTTTCCTCCATTTCCGCTATCGTGATCCTTAATTTCCGATTCATTTCTTCGATTTCTTTATTCATTTGTCGATTTATGTCGTCGGTTATTGTTAGACTCATCCCCGTTCTCTCTTCAATCCGGCCATCCAAATCCTTAAATTTTCTATTTACGTTATCTTTCATCTGTTCCACTTCCTTTGTTATTTGTCTATTTTGTTTTGAGACCTCTACTTTAATATTTTCTGGTAAATATTCTTCTAGATCTCTTCTAAATTCTAATACTTCTTCTACTATGTTTTCTCTGATTTTCATACCATTTTCCTGTATTTCTTGTCTTATGTTTTTATTATTTTCCTCTATGTCTTCTTGTATTTGCCGAATACTCTTCTTATGTTCTTCTTGATTCTCCTTAAGTTCCTTAATCTCTTTGCAGTTTTCAAATCTAACCTCTTCTATCTTCCGTTCCAGTCTGTTCATGTTTTCATGAATATTATGAATGTCTCCCCTCAAATTAAGCTCCATTCTATCCATATTTCCGTTAATGCTATTTATATTTCCATTCATATTGTCTATTTTTCCATTCAACTTTTGATCCATTTTGTTCATGTTTCCATTTAACTCTCCCTTCATTGTATTCATCTGGTTCAACAATTGTTGCATCAAATCCATCATTTGGTTATCATTCCTTGTTCTTGTTTGTTGTTCCCTTCTGTCTTGTATTTCTTGACTTCTATCCAATCCTTCTTCTACTCGTTCTACCTCTATTCCATATTCTTCATCTCCTGTTCTCCTTTCTTCCTGTGCATCATCTTCCGATTGCTGTCCTTGGATGAGGTATTGCACCTGGAAATCTCCCATTCCATGGCTTCTTCCTTCTCTTTCCTCCTCAGATCCACTATCATTTCCAACCTGCTTCCCATCGCGCAACATCATTTTCCTATTTTCCATTGTTCTTTGTTTTTAATTTTTTTTTTTTTAATATATTATTTTTATAATCGCCCCACGTTTTTGGGTGCCATTTTATAGTGGATATGTTATATTTTATATATACTTATATGATTTACCTTTATTTACCCGTTTTTACCTTCGGCTAGCCCTATATGATTATATGAAAATTTTTTAATTGTATGTATTGTTTAAATTTTATATTGCAGTCGGAAGCATGAGACTTCTCTCTTTGAGTCCTGGACACCTATTAAAAAAATTTTTACACATATGAACATTTACTTATTATGATTTCGTGATAGGTCTATTCCTGAATAAATTATATATCTTTATTTCAATCATCTCACCATATGATAATCGAATGAATGATTTAAACAATGTTCGTGAAAAGTGTTATGGACATTGACTGGAATAAGAAAAATACCAACACCTAAATAAAAATATTTTAATAAATTGTTGATGAAATCTTCAAAATTTTACACACACAAATATTCCTGAACCTCCCCTGTATTCTTTGATGGTCATGCGCACTGAACGCTTATAGTAGCTGCTTCGGCGCAACGGAGCAGCTCTTCCGGTTCAACGTTTCTCGTCGTCACAAAATTATAGTACACAGTTAACGTGGAGGATGCAAACGTTTAACAGGTCAATGTGCATCAATTTAGTGCATTTAGAATAATATGGTTGAAAACTTATATTAAACAGTTACATATATAATTCAAGTTGTGAATTAAATGTGTGTTTGATAGTTATAAGAATAGGTCAGCATGCAAAGCGGAAATTAAGATTGGAAAAGCATTTATGAGTGGTGTGAACTTTGATTATTTTACAAACGAAAAACTTTTTACAAGTAAGTACATATTTAATATCTAAAATTATTGTTGCAGAAAATTAGAGTTCTTTAATTATCCATGGATAAAATTTGGTATTAATTATTTTAAAGTTTCTTTGGCCAATTTTAGATTATTCAAATTTTAATGTTCAAATTAATTTCAAAAGTTCACTTTTTCTTTGTTTGTTTGGAATTCCAAATTAAAAACTCAAATAACACAGACCCTATATTCCATTCTCGGCGTGGTGGACCTGCAACATCCCGTCTCTTTTCTTAGGTATTCCTTACCCAAGAAATACTCGTTTGGCACGTTTCACTTTTTCACAGGGGTTAATCGACATTAATATTATGAATTTTTTATTGATTTAGATTTAAAATTATTACTTTTACTTTAAAGTTTTTACAAAAATCTTCTCAGAGAATTACATCCTAGTTCCTCATTCCCCAACTAACTCTCGACTCCCTTTTCTTTTTCAAATCAACAACATTTTTTACAATCTCTAAAACACAGCCTCCTAATTTGTTATTTTATTCAACAATTGTCAATGATAATGTTTTTTTTATGGAAATACTGAATTCTTCAATTAAAATAGTCTTGGAGAGTGAAATCACTTGTATAAATGGTTTAACAATATCTTATAGAATATATAAATAGTCTTTTACATGTATTACAATGGTTTCAATCCTTGTAATTCCTTTTTTTTTAGTAAATTTGTGTACAATTAATATACAATTTCTACAATCTAAATTTATGATTTATATATATGGAACTGTTTATTTTTTAATTCTTTAATTAACACTAATTTCGCTTTATATAAACTCTAACTTAATTTCAAATTTACATTCTCTGTTTTATATTAACTTCCAACTCATTGAATTTAGGTTGGCAATATTATAACTAGATTCAATCACTTCCTTCATTGATTTCGATTTGATTACTAGATTTCTATGACATACAATATGGCTCTTATTCCAAATGTCATATTTCATACAGTTTTATTTTTATAAATTACTTTTTTCAAATTGCAACTTTTTATTGTATTTGCATATCGTTAATAAATTAGTGATTTGATTATTAATTCTTATTATTTTAGGTTTTGAACAAATTAACATCCTTTTCCCGATTCAAGTGTGGACATAGCAGCGTTCAGATTGATTTTAATGAAAATTGTTGACATTGACTTGACCTTAGGATTTATTTGTGAAGGTAACATTTTCTTAAGAATTAATTTCTATATTATCATTACCATTCTATTCCTTATCCTTAATCCATTTCTTAAATTGATGTACTCAATATTTTATAATACATTTGCTTAAGTCATTCATTCGTTTTATGTTAAATTTTGTTCTTAATTAGGTAGTGTCTAATGATACACCATACGTATATACAAAAAAAATTCCTTTTTAATTCAATCTAATATATGAATATTTATCTATACTAGAGGACTGGCTTAATATATATATATATATATATATATATATATATATATATATATATATATATATTCATTATATTCAATTTCCGTTGTTACTCTTGCTTCCGTTAGTGCTAAGAGATCAATGCTACCTCTATGTAGAAGGGTATCAATTTAATTTAAGTTGGGCAATAAGCTGCACACATTTAAATGGACAATTTCCAATTGCTATATAAAATTCGTCTTTTTAAGTTGTTGTTTTTCCATTTTTATAAGGCATTGGCAAGACCTATCCCACACCGCATGTTTAACATCCAAATTTAGATTGAATTTTGCGTTAACTCGTAGGCAATTTATGCAACATTTTTCATTTAATTTACATTCACTAGATTTATGATGTTCACTACAATTTCTACAAAAATTCTCCTTTATTTTACAATTCTTGGCAAAATGATTAAATCCCTGACATTTAAAACATTTTACAACACTTACAAATTCAAAAATTCTACTACACCTTATAAACTAATGTATACAAACTCCATACTTCTAAGAAAATTTAAAGTTTCACTTCTATTACTGTCTACTTCTATTACTAGATTAATTTATCCTGTTTTATTAATCCTTTGGACTTATTTATTACTTTTAAATGAAAATTAAAACCATTGTTTCCAATTTGGTTTTGCCTTATAATTACTTCTTCAATTTCTTCATCTACTAGTGTATCTTTGGGGACGTTAATAATTTTTAATTTTGGATACACTTTTTTCGGTTCAACTACCTCATATGACTCTCCTAAATTATGTTTAATTGAGTTTGATACAATTGAAGCTTCATCCCTGCTGCCACATTCCAATAAAACTCCTCCATTTTTTAGACTTCTTTTAACATTAACATCCATATTCAATTGAATCGGATCAACATTTTCAATTAATTTCTTTTTAATTTCTTCCGCAGATTTATTTTTATTAGTAGTAGTAATGACATGGTAATGTGAACATCGTACCGATAAGCTCCGACTTATTTAAAAGTTTTTAAGTGATATTTTTATGTAGACTCTGTGTTTTGGTTTCAGAAGGTACGATTATTTGATTAGTATAATTATAAACAGAATGTTTTTTTTTGTGTTACTTATCTTTTATAAGAAGATTTATAATTTTCCAAGGTAAATTCCATTATTTCTTAAGTACATTGTTGCCAGCTGGTATTGTGAAATGAATAAAACCAGAAGTAATCCCGTTTCAATTGATGATAATTTGATAGAATCTGTAATTAACAAATTGTTACCGAAACTAACTACCAGAATTGATGAACATTTTGAGAAAATGTGTAAAAGGATTGATTCTTTGGAAGAGAAAATAAATGGGGCAATTCTGCAATTTTCATCGTTGGAAGCGGTTGTCCAATCCAATGATACGGAATTAAATCTAATTAAAAACAAATTGGAAGTCTACGATCAAAAGTTTAAGGCAAATACAATAAGTTTGATGGGAGTGAAGGATGAGCGGGATGAAAATTTGCTTGCCAAGATTCTCACTATTTTTAACGACGCCATGAAAATAAAGTGTTCTCATTGGGAGATTTACAATACATTTAGAATCGGAAAATTTGATGAAGGAAGTACTAAGCCTAGGACTATTATTGTCGAGTTTACTACAATTCTAAAAAGAACTGAAATTCTAATGGGTCGAAAGTCACTACTAAGTTCAAATATTTATATAAATGAGAATTTGACTACTACATCATATCAACTTTTACGAGCTGCTAAACTGAAGTTTGGTAAACAGGCGGCATGGTCAAGAAATGGCAGAATTTTTGTCAGAAGTGACAACATCGTATCCTCAATCGCCAAATTAGCGGACTTAAACTAGCAAGTAATATTGTTTTATACAAAAACATGTGAATTTGATAAATTTTGCTTTGACCTTTTTGTTTCAATTTCGATATTTTTGGGTAAAGGCGAGTACACACTGGTGAAATATTGTTAATTTATTGTGATTTATCTAATTAAATTTGTTTGATTGATATTATTATAAGGTATCGGATACCTACGTTGTTTATTTTTTGTCTTCCAATAATTAATATATGTTGTAATAGTTATATGTACTTATAACTTAGTATTTATTTCTTTTTTTATCGCTTTATTTGTATATGGTAATTCTACTATTAGCAAGATTATTATGCAAAATTTGTTTCATTTTATAATTGTTATAATAATTATGATTAGTTGAGTTGATTATGCAAGTATAAATGTACCTATGTATTATTGAAGCTGAAGTATTGTGGGATACCTATATATGAATATATTTTTGTTATTGGCATTTTGCATTGCCGAAAAATAATGATTTTCTGTTTGCTTAAGAGCTTATTCGGTTGCCATAATCATGACAACTACCCTTAGCATTTACTTTCAAAATTGTCGAGGACTTAATACGAAAATTAACGAGTTTTATACAAGTTGTTTGAGTGAGGACTTTGATATAGTTATTGCAGTCGAGACTTGGTTGCAGGAGGGAACTCTTGATGGAGAGATAGTAAACGCTGGATATTACAATCTGATAAGAGCTGATAGGAATATTGAATTTACAGGAAAATCAAAAGGCGGGGGAGTTTTTATAGCTGTTAAGAAAACATATAAAATCTTAGAAGTTTTTAAAATTAGTTCCTATTTTGAGGCAATTGCAATAGAAATTAAAGTAAATAGTACTAAATACACCCTTTGTTGTATATATATTCCTTCGGGGAGTCAAACTAAGGTATACGAAACAGCATTTGAACTTCTGCAAAGGCATATAGTGAATAATGACAAAACATTTATTTTTGGAGATTTCAATATACCAAGTATAACTGGTATTAATTATGAAAGCAATATTTATAATGGCATAGTAGAAACATTTCAAGACTTCATGGATTTCAATGGATTTAGTTTGTATAATGATATTAAAAATTTTCAAGGTAGAACACTGGACCTAGTTATTAGTTCGGAAAGTAATATTAATAATTGTACAGTAGTTAGGGACGGCCTACCGTTTGTTAAGGAAGATCTATATCATCCTGCATTGGAAATTATGATTACAGTTAGGTCCGATACAAAAATAAATATACTCAATATAAAAGAGTCTAGATATGATTTTAAAAAAGCAGATTTTCTTAGGTTAAGCGAAAGTATTAGGGATGCAGATTGGAAGAAAGTTTTGGATGAAAAAATTAATGTGAATGAAGCATTACATGAATTCTACAATATATGGAATACAATAATTGATAATTGTGTACCTAAATTTGTTTTTTGTGAAAAGTCCAAAACTTTTCCAGTTTGGTTTACAAAAGAAATTAGGGATCTATTAAAAGAAAAAGATAGACTTAGAAAACTAAGGATAGTGTCTAATGTATTCGATGAAAAATTCAAGGTACTGAGGAAAAAAGTTAAATCCTTAACCAAGATGGAAAAACATAAATATATTAAAAATATAGAACAAAATTTAACTACAGACGTTAATCATTTCTGGAATTATGTTAACAATAAAAGAAGTAGCAGATCAAACCTTGGTAATTATTATTACAATGAAAGACAAATGGATGAAAATGAAACCGCAAACGCTTTTGCGGATGTCTTTTCATCTGTATATTCGTCAGTTAAAGCCTCATATGATTTGAAATTTCCATGTGAAAGCATGGTAAGTAATGACACTTTTGTATTTGATATTGTTACGGAATTGGATTTTCATGATGCGATAAAAAAACTAAAATCTAAAAAAGCAGCTGGGGCTGATGGAATCCCGCCCTATATCCTTAAGGCTTGTAGTGATTGGCTGAAACTACCCTTAATGCATATTTTTAATTTAATCCTAGCATCCAGTACTTTTCCAACCATATGGAAAACAGGTGTGGTTACTCCTATCTTTAAGTCTGGCAACAAAATGGATATTGAAAACTATAGACCAATATCAATAATGTGTGCACCAGCCAAGTTATTTGAACAAATTATTTATTCAAATATGTATCAGTATGTTGAAAAGTATTTAGTATCACAACAACATGGTTTCGTGGCTAATAAATCTATTAGTTCAAACATGCTCATTTTTGGTAATTATGCGTATGGGGCATTGGAGAATAGAATACAACTCGACACTATATATACAGATTTTAGAAAAGCGTTTGACACGGTTGATCATGACGTTCTTTTATGGAAGCTCAGTGGGTTTGGTGTGTCACATAGTTTTATTAAATTAATTAGTGATTATTTGCAAAATAGATATTTAATGGTAAAACACAATGGAAATACTTCTGGCAAATTTGAAGCTAACTCAGGGGTTCCTCAGGGATCTAATTTGGGTCCCCTTCTATTTCTGATTTTCATTAATGACTTACCCTCGAAACTTGAATACTCGGAATGTTTGCTATTTGCGGATGATTTAAAAATTTTCAAACGTGTAGAAACTGTTAGAGATTGTGTTCTACTACAGAAAGATTTAAATAGCATTTATGAGTGGAGTTTAATGAACAAATTATATTTTAACGTGCAAAAATGCTTTACTCTTACTGTGACACGTTCCAAAGATCCCATTATTTTTGAATATCGCATTAATACCGAACCCCTAAAACGTTGTACAGAAGTAAAAGATTTGGGTATAACTTATGACAGTTCACTATCTTTTGCTAAACACATTAAAACTATTGCAATGTCTGCAAATCGGTTATTGGGATACATAATTAGACAAACTGTCAATTTCTCTAACATAGATACCATGAAAATCCTATATTTTACACTTGTAAGAACTAAATTGGAATTTGGAAATCAAATTTGGTTTACTGAGTACCATACTACGCTATCTATTTTAGAAAAAATTCAAAATAAATTTTTGAGATATCTTTATTTAAAAAAATATCATGTACGACCAGATTATAACATTGTTAGAACTATCCAACTAAGAAATGAATTCAAGATCTTATCGTTAGAAGACAGGCGAAAATTAGCTGCTTTGATTTTTTTGTTTAAAATAGTAAATAATAAAATTAACTCTCCGGATATTTTGTCATTACTAAGATTTAATGTTCCATCCAGAAGAACCCGTACTAAGTCATTATTTAATATTCCGCTTTTACATACAATCACTCGCTCCCCGCTTGTGACCATGTGTCGTCTAGCAAATGAATTTAATGAATTGACCGATTTAGACTGGACAATGTCAGTAGACGTTTATCGAAAAACAATATTAAGGCAAATCATCACTCTATCAACTTAAAAGTAAATACACCTCGTACATATTTTATCAAATTAATACTCGCACAATGTACCTAGGTATAGTTAAGTTTATATTATAAGTGAAATATATAGTATATATTATTTTATCAATGTAATTAGGCCGTAAGGCCTGTTTTGATATAAATAAATAAATAAATAAATAAATAAATTAGATTTAATTGCCAATACTTCTTTATTATTTCTTACAACACTACTATACTTATGTATTTGAGTTACTTGCTGCTCCAGTTTGGTGCATAGCAATATCACTTCTATGCGGAGCTTTCATATCCATCATGAATGTTTCAACTTCCTTTAAATAATTTTCCATATTTTCCACTTTTTTCATAAATACTACCATATTATCCAAGAAATTCGAACATTCCTCACATACTATCTTTAATTTTCTTTTCTTCATCGGAATTACCCGTTCTTCAGTAGATGATAAACCCATGCAACCTACATGAATTTTTTTCTTACATATATCACAAATTGTAAATATTTCATTTCCATATATATCAATTAGACATTTAATGCATTTATCCATTTCATATTATTGTAGATGTACTCACTTTATTGTAAGCTCCTGGTAAAACCAACTATTTACTTTAATCACCTTATAGTTTGCCAACAAAAAGTTGCTAACTAATTGATATGTAGGAAAATGAACCAAAACAGAAACTTAAATTGCTCAATTTCACACTCCCTATTGGAAATTTTGAAGTAAATTCACAATCAGTAGGTAGATTATCCAATACACTACAAATTGATGTCACATACCACAATTAACCATGTAAAATTCACTTTAAAAATACGTTTTAACGTTAACATATATTAAACACTACAACATTAGAAACCAGATGGACACGACATCAACATACCTAATCGTTTAGTGATTTAATATCAGACAGACATGAACACACCGCGTCTTTACTATAAATCGGCCGACTGTCGGTGACAATAACGTAAAACCGCACTTTTCCGCACCTGATCCGATTGTCGGCAGTCATATTTCACGATTGAGTTCATTATTCATTTAGATACTTAAGGTCTATGTACACTTCAGTCACGTGACAGTTCAGTCACTGTTCTGAATCAGATCCGTCCTCGCCCAGCCTCAGTCAAAATAGCGGCTACATTCACATCTACCCGTCAGGTTATTTTGACTGTCGAGTACCTTTTAGTGTACTTAGCTATAAATTCAGGATGGTGTTTTCGGCAAACCACCTGCCTGTCATATCAACAGAAGAAGTAAATAAATTAGGTTTACGATTTTTTAAAACCAGTATCCATATATTTATTACTTGACAAAACATAAAGTGCAAGATATTTTCTAGCACATTCAATCAAATTTTCATCATCACCCATGTTTTTTCCAAACGATGACATAAAAATCGTCAGTCAAACCAAACAAATTTCTTTGAGAAGATATTATCTGTTTACCATTAGGTAACTGCAGTGGGACTGACGGTTCTGTTCGTGACTGCGCCGGCTCAGTGTAGTAGCAGTACCACTTAACTTCCAAGAAAACATATTTTTTATGACTGATTCTTCTCGGAACTGAGAGAACTGAAGCGCGACGTGACTGGTGTGTGTGAATAGACCTCTAGAGTGTTACCGCGCCGTGTTCGTCAAAAAGTTAACTAAACTAGTCGAACACGTTGCGTCCCCGGTGCGGCGTCGTTGCGAAAAGGCGAGGTCTACACGACACGGTACCGTTCCATTGTGCATGACATTCAACACACAGCTGTAACATGATGCGGGCGCGTGTGGTCGGTCATGTTTGTCTCCGCCTTATGTTGTATAATGAGTAATTTTTAAAGCATTAGACGTTTCGTAATTGACAAAAATTGTGAATACCGTTGGTAATCTATCTCTGTACCCAACCTCTAATGAAGGACAATAGTTTTCATTTATACTTTTCCAAATCTTGTGATAAATAAGGGTGAGAAAATTTTATACGGGTATTGGATATAATTTTCAGCTGATTAACACAACTTTTACCTATTAATAGTCAGTTGAGTATCATAGAAATGTAGAGAATTATTTTAAAAGCTGTTATTCGGATATTCTTGAAACTATGTGTCTATGATTAACTTCCGGTATAAGGTGTAATAAATGTTTATTATTGTTTCACATGTGTTGCGATTCAAAAATTATTTCTATATATATCGACCCATAAGCTTACTGCCAATCCTATCGAGGTTCCTAGAAAAATTAATACAACAAAGAGTTAATTCAGATCCAAGTTCTAAGGAATAATAACTACTCCTCCAATGTTGATTCAGAAAAGAGCATAAAACAATACATTACAGAAGAATTCACACAATAAATCAGGCATTTGACCTTAGCAAAGCATTCGACAGTGTTTGCATTCTGTTGTTAGAGTTGTTCAATTTTTCTGGTCAAATTATTTCATAGCCCTTTTTATCGGACATGGTGATCGAACTCGAAAGGAAATTTTTAAGTAAAATTCTTACACTGAAATCTATTTATTCTTGATTTATCCGATTATTTGGAGAAATAAAATCAAAAGAGGGTATTTTTCATATTTATAACGTTTTAATTAATTCAATAATTACTTACCTCATTGGTTTAAAAAGTGCTTCTATGTTACTAGCAAAGTCTATGACAAGCTTAAGTTGGGTTCCGCCAGTCTTTTGAACTGAAACAAATAAAAAGCGTTTTAATAAGTTGTGATTCCCCAAATTGTTAGATAGTTGTTATAAATTCCAATTAAAAATTGATAGATATGTAAATGTTCATGATTGGTAAACAAAAAGTTTCATAGATTGTTTCCGACCACTTTATCCAATTGTTGCATGCGATGTATTTGATATAATTGCGTAGTTTTGAAAATAAAAATGCATGGAAATAGCAATGTTTACAAATTTGACGGAGCCGTTCCATCTGCTGTGCTTCTTCTGTTAGAAAGATTCATCATCACCGTGGTAAAAATATTTGATCCTCAGGGGTTAATAAATCCAGTGGTCGTGAAAACATAAATCCTTTCACAAGAGATTTGGATGTTAAAAATTTATTAGGATCAACCGGTTCCCGAACCTCGAAGCTAAATGGACAACATTCCCAATGAATTAAATAATTACTGTATCCCGCGTAAAATAATGACGCCACATTCGACAAATCCAATTGAATTACATGATTTTGCAGATGCATCATGTGAAGCGTATGGGAGTTACGCCAAATTAGCGTAATTGCCTATTTCGTGCATTGGGCAGTTTTTTGCCGAATTCGGCCAAATAAGCAGCAGAATTGCTTATTTCACGTAATAGGCAAAACGTTTGCTGATTACTTGAATTAAGCAACCATTGTGATGAACAAATTATAGGTTATGCTTATTGTTTGTTATTTTTTCGGCAAACTATACAGTATTGTTACGAAACAGCACACCGGTATAGTCCTTAAATCCGACTCTGTCTAAGCCAGGTATGAAAATTAAAATTATGGCGGATACGCAGGTTTTTTTTATAACTGTTTACGATCATCTTATCTAAACATTCTTTTTGTGACCAGTCTTATCTAGAAAATGCGAGAACCAATTGTTTTTGTGTGTGCAAGCCGTAATCTAGAATTCTCTACTAAAAAAGGAACTAATATAAATAAAGGACCGATCAGCGGATAAGTTTAGTTGATAATTTGACATCGTGAGATAAACAAGTAAATAAGTGAATATAAATTAGTGAACTGTTTATATAAATTAGTTTAAGTGAATATACTGTGTATAATTAGTGTAAGTGATTATTTTAGTGTTTAAATACGTTAGTAAGTAGCCATACCGTGTGTTTAAAATTTATCCCACCCGTTTGCTGTTTAAATAAATTAGTAAAACATTACATTGGTGTCAGAAGTGGGATAATATAAATGAATAGCTACATCAAAATGGCCAAGAGACTGAGTGATCTCAAAGTGACGGAATTAAGAGCAGAATTGGAAGATCGTGAGTTAGAAACGGAAACGGCACTGGAAAATAACGGCTTTGATCCAGAAACAGTTTAATTTAATGACGAGGCTTCCACCCTAATCTCGTCAATTTCTGCCATGGAAGAGAATATTTCAACGAATATGCAAAGCGATGTTTCTGCTATAATAAACGATATTTCTGCCATGGAAGAGAAGATTTCAACTAATGTGAAAAACGATATTTCTGCAATAAAAAACGATTTTTCTGATATGAAGAACGATATTTCTGCTATGAAGAATGATATTTCTGCAGATATCTTATCATTGAAAAGTGACATTGCTGCTGAAGTCGAGAATAAAATTTCGTCCCTAAAATCAGACATGGAGAATAAGATGACAACGATGGAAAATCGGATGGAAGAGAAAATCAAGGAGTCAGAGACAAAGATTGCCGATTTAAGAACACAAGACACTTCAGCAGAAGAAAAGTAGATCGAGAGCTGCAAGCCAGAAATACAACCTAAGACAGATGATATTGGCAGTTTTGCCCGAGTCAAGGCTCCAACGTTCGACGGAAAGACATCGTGGACCAATTATGTGAAACAATTTGAAGCGACCGCTAGAGTGAATAATTGGTCCGATAAGGAGAAAGCAGTGAACTTAACCATCGCGCTTTGGGGAGATGCCTTAGATGTACTTCAGACGATACCTCTGGAAGAAACGGATGATTTCGAGCAGCTGAAGAAGAGGTTGGACAGGCGATATGGTCACGAACATCTAGAACATTTGTACCAGTCCCAGTTGAAGAATCGAAGGCAGAAACGTGACGAAGCACTTCAAGAATATGACGTGGATATTGCCCGACTCGTTCGATTTGCTTATCCATCAGCAGCAGAGAACATGATGGAATTTCTGGGCATACAGGCGTTTATTGATGGCTTACGTGACCCCGATATGCAGAGGACGCTTCGCTTAGCCCATCCCAAAACATTGGTGGATGCAATGACTGCTGCTCTTGAATATGAAGCAGCCACGATAGCTTCGGGATACAAAAAGGGTAGGACCATACAGGAAGAAGGTAACGATAACAGACTTGACCAGATCGTCAACTTGTTGAAAGGTATGGTAGACAATAAGCCAAAGAAGGATCAAATGCCAGAAGCGTGGCGAGCTAGAGTACGTACGCAGTTCGTCTAAGCGCCCCAAGACTCCTGCAACCCAAGAACTCCAGTCACAGGGGAAATCAGACAGGGGTGAACATCCAGCTGATGTGAATCACCGAAAAGCCAGCTCTTTGCCTAGAAGGTCGTGCCCTGTAGACTATACACAATGCAACAAGTCTAAATCTAAGGAAGTTGCAGTTTCAAGAACTACAGTAGTCAATGAAGAATGGTCACCCACCAGGATCAGAGAAGATCAGGAGAATGATCCCTGCCTAAAGATGATCCGGCAATGGAAGGAAGAAAATCGGCGACCTACATTGCAGGAAATGTCAAGATTTTCACCGAAACTCTAGGCGTATTGGGTTCAGTGGAACTCCCTTGTCCTGGACGAAGGGCTGTTGAAAAGAGTCCTTGAAAGCGATGATGGTTCTGAGATGAGGGGGCAGCTAGTTATTTAGGGAACAAGGGTAGCTGAGGTACTGAGGAAGTTACACGACAGTCCATCGGGAGATCATCTGGGAGTGAAGAAAACCCTTCAGCGAGTCCGTGAAAGGTTTTATTGGATGAACAGCTCCGACGATGTGAAGGACTGGTGTAAGAAATGTACGACTTTTGCTACGAGTAATGGACCACATCGCAAGAGAAAGGCGCCTATGAAACAGTATATTGTTGGAAGCCCTTTCGAAAGGATTGCTTTAAACATCGCTGGACCATTTCCGACGGCCGAAAATGGTGGCAAATACATACTGGTTGTAATGGATTATTTCACAAAATGGGTGGAAATATACGCGATCCCGAATCAAGAGGCCACAACTGTCGCGGATGTATTGGTGAAAGAATTTATCAGCCGATATGGAGTGCCCGTGGAAGTCCACAGCGATCAGGCAAGAAATTTCGAAAGTCATCTATTCCAGGAGATTTGCGAGAAGCTGGGAATGAAGAAGATCAGGACCACAGCATTACATCCACAGTCAAATGGAATGGTCAAGAGAATGAACAGGACTATTAGAAAATACCTGTCCAAAGTAGTATCTAGCCATCAAAGAGATTGGGACCAGTATCTTTCCCTATTCGCATTGGCTTATCGATCTGCCGTCAATGAGTCCATGGATGAAACACCGGCGAAAATCCTGTTTGGGCGTGAAATGAGGCTTCCTTGTGACCTGGAATTTGGCTGTCGGCCTGGCGAAAATCTAGCAGGCGAAGACTACGTGATCCAGTTGAGATGAAGGCTGGACGATATTCATGAATTAGTTCGAACAAATCTTGCCAAGTTGCCAGCGACAGAATGAAAAGTCGGTACGACACGCAGGCCACAGAAGGCGGTTTTAACGAAGGCTAAGTATGGTTACACAACCCGACGAGGAGAAAAGGATTTTCTCCAAAATTACAAAAATCCTGGGAAGGTCCATACTTAATCAAGAAAAGGATCAATGATGTTATATATCGCATAAGTAAGCAAGATCCCAACGGAAAACCAAACGTAGTTCACCAAAACCGACTAGCACCATTCGAAGGAGACCATGACCTAGAGAAAGGAGTAAACCATATTCGAGATGTATCTGACCCTACCTTCGATGAATTTATGTGCGCTTATGGAGGTATCGGGAAAGCTAGATATGGAGTTACCTCAGAACAACGACAAGACTTATTCACTCTCCCGGAAGTTAATTCACTGGCATACAACATCCCTACCCGTCTCAAGAATGCACGAGGGTTGGCATCCGTCTTTTGAAAGAAGTTCGGGAAATTAGAAAAACTTGAAGACCAGATTCCAGCTCCTGGCAAGACACTGAAACTGAAACATAATTCGAGGTACGTCTTCTACGTTATTAATTTGCAGCTACAACCCCCGTTACCAGTATCCGATTAAGACGGTGCCCTGCTATTTTCATGCAGGTTTTTTTTATAACTGTTCACGATCATCTTATCTAAATATTGTTTTTGTGACCAGTCTAATCTAGGAAATGCGAGAACCAATTGTTTTTGTGTGTGTAAGCCGCTATCTAGAATTCTCTAGTAAAAAAGGAAGTAATATGAATAAAGGACCGATCAGCGGATAAGTTTAGTTGATAATTTGTCATCGTGAGATAAACAAGTGAATAAGTGAGTATAAATTAGTGAACTGTTTATATAAATTAGTTTATGTGAATATACTGTGTATAATTAGTGTTAGTGATTAGTTTAGTGTTCAAATAAATTAGTAAGTAGCCATACCGTGTGTTTAAAATTTATCCCACCCGTTTGCTGTTTAAATAAATTAGAAAAACATTACAGTATACTATAAACTTCTATAAAAACTATGAACTATTTATTTTTATAATTTGTTGTGGAGGTAAAATATAAAAATGAATGAAACTGGTAAATCTAGCCAAGTGTGGAGTGAGGAATACGAAAAAAAGTGATACATATTTTGCAAGCTATAAGTAATAATAAATGTGTCGATAAAGACACACAGTTTTATCAAATTAAAAGTTCATGCAAGCTAGAAAATTTTGTTGGAATAACAAAGGTACGTAGAATTGAAGATAATAAGATAATGACTACCAAAATAAATGCCTGGAATGTTATTCGAGACATACAGTTTGTGGATATAATGGAGAGAAAAAACCCTACAGAAAAAATGTAGAACATTACACTTATGAACCAATGGTTATGATAAAACAATTTACTGAACAATGCGACCGATGGGCATAGACATAAAAGAAAATACCACAGGAATTGTTGTCAGACCTATTATAAGCAGAGATTTGAATTCTAGAGCACAAATCGATTTGATCGATTATCAAAGTTTGCCTGATGGCCCATAAAAATTTATCTTGCACTATAAAGAGCAATTAACAGAATATAGTATTTTAAGACGTGTTGTAGAAGTAGCCAAAAAACTTTTAAACATTTTTTTAGACTTTGGAGCTCCAATTGTCCTGCAGTCCGATAACGTCCGAGAGTTTACCGCAAATATATTCAAAGAGTTAGGAACTCTCTGGCCTGCTTTGATTCTAGTGAATGGGAGGCCAAGACATCCACAAAGCCAAGGAAGTGTGGAAAGAGCAAACTCTTCTGTAAAGGATTCATTAGTAGCTTGGATGCGCGACAAAACACTTGTTCTTGGTCGTTGGGCCTAAAATTCGTGCAATGGGGAATAAATACAACTTTTCATGATGCGATAAAAATGGAGCCTTACAAAGCTAGGTTTGGTCAGCCACCAAAATCTAAAATCTACCTAAAATCTAAAATACCGCACGAATTTCTTGCTGCAATTTCCAACGGGATAATGGATGAAGATATTGATGAATTGATAAATGGCCCAGAAAATAAATGCAATGATGATCGTGAGGATCACGGCAAGATAACAGCTGGTGAAGATGAAGAACTTAAATGAATAGTGCTACAAACAAATGTAATAAATGCGAATACCAAAGAGAAAGATTTAAAGTAGTAAATTTCAGAACACACGGTAAAACATATTTTATTTGAAATATAATTAAAAGTAGAATGCGACATACTTTTTGTTTAGCAAAATAACACAAAACCATAATAGTCTTGAAACAAATAAAACATTTTACTAGGTCAAAATTAAATAACTGTTTTGTTAATAACGAGTTAATAACGAAAATTGAGGCCACTCCAAAACAAAAAAAATGGATTATTGCAATTAAACAGAAAACCCCCAACCTAATTTAGAGGGATAGTAAAAACCATGTTCAGGGAGACAGAGAGGGAGTTGGGCGAAAGACGCGAAGGGGCAAAGTCCTCCCCTGTCACGGTAACGGGTATCAGTTTTTTTTGTGTTAGCGGCTTCATAGGAAAGAGTTTGTCTCTGTTGTGTCAGGGCGTGAAAGTGATATCCTTGACGGTGAACACTGTCCCCCTGCGATTGCACAAACCGGAAAAAACTCGCCCTCTGGCCGAAATTTAGCATAGCTCGACACCGGTCACTTGCGTCGCACGCGGTTTCTAGAGAGGTAGTGAAAACAGGCAGTAAACTAAGACCGGAAAAATGGGAGTTCTCCACGCAGTAAGTTTTTAAAACACGTTGAGATTTTGTTTTACTTTGAGGGAAAATTTATTTGTTACTTTTTTTGTATACGCTAGTTCTAAACTTGGTATTCATAACATAATTAGATGCATAGGGAGAAACTCTACAACGACGCCGATATTGTCCAAGAAATTAAATCACAGCGACTAAGATGGGCAGGCCACGTGCACAGACTGCATAACGAAAGACTTGTAAAACTGGTATGGGAGGAGATTCCCACAGGCAAAAGACCACTAGGACGTCCCAGAATGCAATGGAGAGATAACATCCAAGCAGATCTCCGGAAAATTAACATTCCATTTGACCCTAGGTTGATGGAAGACCGAACAAATTGGAAAAAAGTTGTACAGTCAGCCAAGACCCACACAGGGTTGTAGCGCTACGTGATGATGATGATGATAGGGAGAAACTATAACAGTGTATTGTTTTATTCTAATTATTCTTCACGGGAATTGGACAAATTGGCAGGTTTCAGTTGAATACTGCAGGTCCAGGTTCACAATTGAGCAGCGCTCGCTATATAGAATATGAGTTTATAGTGTGTGATGACAGAGTAAGGTTTTCCCCAAAATTGTAGGAACATTGCGATTTCTTTAGGGGCATATAAACCGACAGGAGTTGGGTACTAATTATTGGATTATATTATTTTTTATGTCACATAATTCATTCTGACATCAAAGACAGAAAATAAGCAAGGATTGAAAACCAAATAACTTTTGTACTTAATATCAGGAGCCCGGAGCCTATGATTTTGTCTCCTTAAAGTCACGTTTTCAGTGAAGTTTCGTTACGATAAATATTTTTTTTTATTATTTTAGACGGGGTTAGGTAATCTCGTCATAGTACGTAAATTAAATGAACATTATAGGTTATTCAAAGGCCTGAAAATTGCAGCTCGGAATTTTTGTAATACGCACTGACCGGGTTGTCGATAAATATTTATTACTCATAACTCAGCGGGATTTTAAACGCCTTCACTTTCACTTTCTGTTGATACAAAGTGCAATGGCTCGAAACCACACTCGTTTTGTACAGTATTGGTTTTACAAGGACAATTAAGTATTTTCTTGCAGCGAGGCAGGCTAATTCATGAGATAAGGGTTAAATCATACGCCCCTCACACTCGTTGAATATATTTAATGATAAGTGGGTATTATTTTTTTTATTGTGTGGGGTTTAATATTTGTTTTGATATTGGGATTTTTTTTATATACAGAGAAAGTTTGACTATATTTTTTTATACAACTTTGTGGTTTTCTGATACTTTATTTATAATCCTACCCCGAAGTTTCCCCTAGAGTGTGTATCACTATTGGATACGAGGCCAAACTGAGAGAACAATCCTGTCCTGGCGGAGGAAATCAACCGTTTTGAGTCCAGGCGTTCCCAGCCTACATCGGACTGGATTTGCCTTTTCACGCTCGGCTGCATAATTAAAAAGAATTGGTGACAGAAGGTATTAGAGTGGTTACAGCGGACCCGGTACCGAAGAGTCAAATCTAATACATTTGGGGGGACAAAGTATTACACTAGGGTCATTTATTTATTACACTGTTTATAAAAAAAAGGTGCCCTCAAGTTTGTAGAGTTTATTACACGAATATAACAATAAATAATACAGAAGAATTGATCCATAACCAAGAAATTGAAGTTTCAGCAGATACCACTTCTGAGATTGATGTTATTTTCGATGGTATATTGGAGCCGAATATGAATAAATTATTAAAAGTTCCAGAAAGTGAATCTAATGATGTTAGTGAGGATGGCAGCGGTATTGAGGTACCACAAGCACCCATAATAGAAATCGTCCGGGTTGATGACGAAGTATCTACCAATAAATTTCAAGCAGAGGCTCCCGTGGACAACATGAACGATGTTAAGAACAAAAACATCATTATTTTTAGCAATAATGTGTAAATACAATATTATTCAATGAAATTAACTATCTCGACCCTTACTTCGTGGAATCTACTCATATTACTGTTGTAAATGAAACTTACTATTTCTAGATAATTTCCCAATATATTGAAATAAATGTTAAAAATTCTAAGAAATTTGACAATTGTTTCGATATTAAATATCATCGTCAGAATAACAAAAATTACTTCTGTATGTGTGTAGTATGTAGTAATATGAATAGATTCCACGAAGTAACAGTCGAGACAGTTAATTTCACTAAGTTACAGGTTCCTTCTAAAATTACAGTTAGCTTCTATTAGTTCCTTTATAAACCACAACATGTCTTCCGTTGAAACGGTCTATTCACCACTAGTCTACCTCGTTTTATATAGAAACAAAACTTTACAAATGACAGAACAGTATTTCACAGTTTTAAGGAGGCTTGTTATTTATTTATTGTCAAACAATCCAAACAGATATATAACCTAATTACATGGATTTATAAATAAGTACAATAATTTGAATAATAATGAAAATAGAAATAGGCCATAGGTTAGTATTAAAAATTAATGTAACCACTCAAATAAAATCTACATTAGATCAGAATCAAATCCTGATCCAAATGCGAATCAAAACCCGAAAGTAGCGGAACTCTGTTTGATAAGTTATTAACGCATATATTTACTTGTCTCACCTAGGTAGTGTGATTTTTCAAGTACAAATGCACTGTTTTCTTATATTGCCTCAACGACATAGTGAAATAAATGTTATACACATTATTGACAATATTAGCAAATTTCAACATGACTTCAAGAGGTGAACACACATATGTTCTTATTTTTTCAATGAAGAAAAACGAGTTACCCTAATAGGAACTTTAAAAGGAATTAAAGCTAACAGATCACTACACTTTGAAATGCTATTAACTATTTTATACAAAAATACCATATTTAATAATTTGCGTCTAGCTGTTAATGATATAACATTAAATTCTTCTCGTAAAAAGGTTGATCTTACATATGTACAGTCAGGCCATTTCCGATATCTTTTGAAATATTAATACCGTAGAAACTTATTTTGAATTTTTTCTATCGAGTCCAAGTGCACCTGCGGTTGACTATTCCAAATAACAGACCCAAACTCCAATTTTGATCTAACCAACGTATTGGATAAAATTTTTATAGCATTTCTATTTGTGAAATTGGTTGTTTGTCGGAAGACAAAACCTAAAGCTCTGTTTGCTTGCGCTACTGTCCTTTGGATGTGTGTTGTGAAAGACATTTCATGACTGTAAGTCACTCCCAAATCTTTGATTTCCTTAACCCTTCTTAAGTTATTTTGTTCCATCATATAATCAAAATTTATAATATTTTTATTACGAGAAATGGACATTATGCAACATTTATTTATATTGAATAATAATTTATTTTCTTTGCTCCAATCTACTAGATTATTCAAATCCTTTTGCAGAAGTACGCAATCTCTCACTGACTGAATCTTCATCAATATTTTCAAATCCTCCGCAAAAATTAGGCCACTGGAAGATTCAACAACACTGGGCAAATCGTTAACAAATAAAATAAATAGCAAGGGACCTAAGTTCGACCCCTGCGGGACCCCTGAGTTTGCATGAAATTTTCGTGATGTATTTCCGTTGAATCTTACCATAAAATGTCTATTTTGCAAATAGCTACCAAGCACAACGCGAATGAGAAGCCAAAATTATGCAACTTTTGTAATTATAATCGACTTTATCAAAGGCTTTCTGGAAATCCGTATATATTACATCCATTTGCGATTTATTTTCGAATATATCATTAAACGATTCTGCAAACATCATTAAATTTGTAATTATTGATCTACCCGACATAAAACCATGCTGTTGTTCTACTATACTATTTTTGACATGGTTGTTAATATGGGCGTGCAAAATTTGTTCGAACAGTTTTGCAGGAGCACACATAATTGATACTGCCCTATAATTTTCTGTTTCATTCCTAGCAACTGATTTATGTATTAGAATATGAACTGACATTTTCCATATCTCAGGAAAACAAGCTGAACCAATAATACAATTAAAAATATGTAGTAGTAGTTGTTTAAGCCATTCTTGACATCCTTTAACAATGTAAGGTGGTATACCGTCCACCCCCGCAGCTACTACCTGATTCTACTACCTGAGCCCCCTCTATTGTTTGATCGTTACATTTAAATAGATCTACTAGACCTCCCTCCCTACTATTTTTATTAACGTAGTTTCAAAAAGAGTTTATATTAGTTCCCACACTTTGCTCGATACCTTGTATATATTTTTTATGTTCAATATTAACCAATGATTTAATTTTTTTCCTTGTATCCATATATTTATTTCTATAAAATTCTGAAACTAATTTTAATTTTCTAAAGTTGTTTTTATCCTTCAATAATTTTTTTATTTCTGGTATAAACCACTTGGGAAATTTATTATAATTGTTATATAGTTTGTATTTTGGTACACACTCATCAAAAATATGGTATATTTTACTATAAAACATATCAATTGCTTTGTTGGGATCGTTTTGCGTTGTGACGTCCTCCCAAGACTTCTCATCAGTTCGCTCATTCGCAAAAAATTTGATTTTTGGAAATTATATATATTATCAGCTGTTTGGTTTTCCCTACTACTATTCAATTCCGTAAATGTAAGTTTTATGTCCAGAGATAGATGTGGCGAATCCTCCTTTACTAAGGGCAACAACTCTCTAGACACATTACAACTGTTTCTATTTTCCAAAGAAGCAATCACCAAATTTAACGTTTTGCCGTCAGCGTTTTTTACGTGATTATATAAATCTAGAGAATTGAAGTTTAGAAAATCCAGTATAACTTTTAACTTACTCACAGGACTAGAAAAGGAATTCGTGTTACTACACTTTATTTCGGGTATATTGAAATCCTCCACAATAAATGTATTATTAATATTTTTCATACTTCTTTGTATAAGTTCACAACATCGTTCGTAATCATCTACACTACAATCAGGAGGAATATATACTCCAATAATACAAATTTTGAATTTGTTACTTATTTTTAAGTCAATAGATAACATTTCAAATGATGAGTAGTGTCGTATAAAACTTAGAGCTCTATGCTGCTTTTTACTGCAATTAACACACCACCACCTTTGGACTTACCCGTTATATTAAGATCTCTATTCGCTTTTATTATATTATATATGTTCAGATCACCCAATTCCCTGTCAAGAACACCCGCTTGAAGCCATGTTTCTATCGCCACAATTATGTCAAACATACTTTGTGATGAATATTTCTGAAACTCCACTACCTACTTTCGTATTCAAACCTCTCCAGTTCTGGTAATTCAAATATATGTCGGTCATAGAGTATGAAGCAATCAAAGTTACTCCTGAAAATATTCAAAAATCACGATACACATTCTGTATCCAATAATGTTGTTATATATTTTAATAATGATAATAATAACATTCCCATCCCTCAATCAGCAATCACTACAAATACAAATATCTACGAGAGATGAATTGATAAAGTATTTAGCCAAGAAAATTTGTTAGATTCACAAAATATAAATACTTAAAATTAATGAAAAACCCAATAAATTATACTCTATCCAGAATGATACCAATTCATAATTTACTTAAAAATTAAATGACAGTCCAGCCTGTAATTATAATCCATACTTTAACATATTGTTTTTCATAAAAAGTTACCAATAATTCTTCATTAAAAACTTGCTTGTCTTCTCCACCCATAGTCTATACTCGAACACTGGCATCCCTACCACTAGACAAATATATGATATATTTACTTTTAGAATAGCGGTCCGCACACACAAAATTACTAGTCTCCATCCTCCATCGAATTGATCTTCTTTATTTGCCCATTAACTTTCAAATATATTCTTCCACCATAACTCCATGCCGCCTGCCTTCCATATCTTTTTCCATTTCCTTTAGCAATATATATCTAGATTTTGCAAGATCCTCGTTCACATTTATTTTGGTACCTTTCAGATCTTTTTTAGCCAATAAAATCTCCTTTCTCTTCAAATAAGAGACAAATACTATTGAAACTGTTCTTTTCGTCTTTTCCTTATAATTTGTTTTCCCCAATCTATATACATTAACAATATCCATATTGGAACATTTTACTTTCATAGTTCCGTTTATTATATGCAGCATAAACAATAACAAATTTTCATTTTCATCTTCACCTACGCCCTAAAATCGTAATAAATTGCTTATCCGGACCGCCTCCATATCATCAATCTCTTTTTTCAATCTTTTTATTTCCCCCCTTGTAAATATATAGAACTGTTGGTTTCTGAAATCTTGTTTGACTGTTCCTTAAATTTCTTGTCTAAATTAGATGACAAGCTGTTTATACTGTTTTCCAGTACGTCTAGTCTCTTACCAATTTTTTCCTCGATTCTTTCGCATGCCTTAGACAGCAAATTCTCCATTGCAATATCGTCTACCGATTTACTTCCACCTCTTGTTCTATGTGTCATTTATTCCAGGAAATTAACGTGTGTGGACTGCTATTTTGATGCAGGTTTATTAAACCGGCATCCAATTTACAAAATACTCAATTTTCAATCTAGATTTCAATTCAGCTTTTCAACAGACTTCCACTTTGCTCTACTAAGATTCTACTGAAAATGTCACATATAAAAAAATCTTAACTTTTTACCACTTTTAACAACTGATATTTCAGGAGCCCTTAAACACGTCTACTCGCTAACTATCCTACACATTTATCTAAAATAACTATGCTAGGATCACACACTACCGAAGAAGTGAAGATAAAAAGGCATTGGACAGGAGATAAGACAGTGTGTTTATTATCTAAAATAACTGTGATTGGATGAAACAAACGAAGAAGAGAAGATAAAAAAGAATTGGACAGGAGATAAGACAAGGAGAAATGGGATAATCGCCAATGTTATTCAAGATAACTTTTGCAATGATAGTACAGAACGTGAAATATAGTAAATGGCAGGTACAACTATTTGGGTATTCCCATGTAAGAGGATTCCTAATGTAGGAAAAAATCTCGAAATAAACCAAAAAAATTGGTTGGAAACAAAAGCTAAAAAAATGGATTACAAGAGAATAACACATGGGTGAGTGGTTAATTGGAGGAGATATTAGATTGTGCATCGGGAGATTTCCCACCTGTTGCGGAAATATTTCCTAACTATTTAGTTACAAAGACTTCAGACTAATGAGAGTACACAAAACTGTCATCAGACCCGAATGTATCTTATACCGGAGAGACAATGTCTAAGCAACAGAGATGAAGAGAAATTGAAAGTTTTGAAAAGGACAACAATTAGAAAAATTATTTTGAATATCTTGATGACTAAGTTGGTTTTTTATATCATTCTGTTTTATGTTGTTTTTATGAAGTGTGATATCAATAAAATGAATTTTATTATTTTGTTTGATCTCGGTTGTGAATTGATTTTAATTTATTTCCGCCCAACCTATCTAATATGCGAGAAAAGTATTGGTTTACCCCCAAAAAAAGTTGGAATTTTAAATTTTTTTGAGTTATTTTTACGTTTTTCATCAATAACAGCACGAAAAAACGGGTTTTGCAAAAGAAATCCTGTGTGTATGTCGTCGTCGTCGTCGCTGTCGTTGTTGTCGCCCACTTTTCGTTACATGTCTTGTTAGCACCATACAGCATCCGGAGTGCAACAAGTCACCAATTTTATGATTGAGTATTGTTCAGGACATCTCACAGATGAACCCTATTGATTTTCAGCTCACCAGAGCCAATACAACGGGTGCTATGGCACTTATCGTACGACATTTTTGTAATTTTTTGAGAAACTTAAGTTTGTTAGCACAATACATCCTCCGAAATGCAATAAGTTACCAATTTTATGATTGAATATTGTTCAGGATCTCTCACAGATAAACCCTATTGATTTTCAGCTCACCAGAGCCAGTACAACGGGTACTATGGTACTTTAAGTACGACATTTTGGTAACTTTTTGAGAAATTTCAGATTGTTAGCACGATACAGCCTACGGAGTATACACAAATGACGAATTCTATGATTGGATATTATTCAGGGCGTCTCAAAGATGAACGATATTGATCTTCAGTTCACTATAGCCAGTACAACGGGTGCTATGGTACTTGATGAACCAAATTTTTGTCATTTTCAAATAATTTTCAGTTTGTTAGCACGATACAGCCTCCGAAGTGTATAAAAGTGCCAATTTGATGAGTTTATGAATATTGTTCAGGACATCTCATAACTTAGTTTTAATCTTTAAAACCGTTTATTTTTATGATAAGAATTGAATGTTTGGCTCAGGTTTCCAATTTCATGTTTACGTAATTCAATCATTTACCTAACGTCAAAAAAAAGGAAATATTGATGTTAAGTACACTAATGATAGTTTCGTCATGATCTTCCATTACTAATTGTTCTGTAATACTTGATATGAATACTCCCATAACACAGATAAATTTGGCCAAACATTTTATCTTCAAATTTGAAATATGTTCAAGTGAGTGATAGTTCTACAGATTGTATGAATTCGTCTTAACATACGTCAGTGTGTTTTAACCACTTGTTCAATACCTGTTTTAAATCTATAAAAGCCTGTGTAAGCTTATATTCTGTTCAAAACTGTTAGTCCGCATCTTCTTTAGCAATACTTAGTCCATTACAGACCAATTATTATTATGATGTATCGTTTAATAATTCTGCCAATACAGCCTTACAAAATCTGCAGTAAATTGAAAAAATACTTATGCCACAGGCACTTGCTTAATTACCTATGCTTCATGCATTTAAGCCCCCTTTTATGATATGTGAGCCTCTAATAGAGTACGTTACATTTTTTTCCAGTTGAGGTTTATGCTATTTAATTTTTAGTAATTGATTGGGAGTTAGTAATACCCATGTGATAATTTTGACCCATAACATGCTTACATACCATCAAATATATCCCTCAAAAAAGTTCGGAATCTGGATTCAGTCAAGGCTGAAAATAAAACATAAAATTAAAGGGATCAATTATTGTAATAGTATCTGTAACCAGACGGAAAACATTTTCTAAAGGTAACAAACAACTCGATTGGTTCTTATTTAAACATAATACGTAGAAGACCCTCAGAATTTACAAATATACATAAAAACTAATTGACTTAATAACTTTTCCGATTACATTTGTGAGTTTTTCTATGCAAAATTATATTGTTGTGTACAGAGTATTTTGATATGATTTCAATATGGTACATTTTATTTCAAATTGAACAGATTAAAACTGAAATTTAAACCTAGATATACTTATTAGCGTTTCTCAGTTTATTATGTTATTAAGTTGTACTTGTAATGGCGTGTATAGTTCACAAACATACTCTGGTTCTCTTATCTCTTCTGTCTAGTCCAGTGTTTCCAAAAAGATGTATGGCCGCAACATTCACATAATGAAGGAATTCCTCTTCCTGGTTCCTTGTAAGTATTCTAATAGTCTGGTCAACAGTCTCCACTTTCAAATCTCGATAAGAAACTATGTTTCTCATTCCTATGCTTACTTTCATGCATTACAGTTGAAATATTCGCTTTTGTGAAATTTAAGTGATTCAATCGTTTATTTATATTTGAACTTCACAACTGAGTACACCCGCAGACTCAAAGACAGAATTAATAAACTCAATGTAAATAAGGCCGAAATCATTAGTAATGAAAATCTCTTAATTAATAACATAGTGCGTGTAAACCTGAAAAAAGTGACTGGGAATCCGATTGCTCCAGGGCAATCAGCCGATAATACTCTCACAACAAATGTTAAGTTCACTTCCAAATACATAGACGAAATTAATAGAATTAGACATAAAACCAGAGAACTGAAATATAAAAATAAGAATTATTTTAAATTAGTTTATGTCAACGACGATATCACATTGAAAGAACCTATTATTACAATTCCACCTAAATCTCCGCCCATAATAGAAAAGTTGAAAATATCGAAAAAGTGTCTAGACAACTTCGACATAAATACATTAACAAAAGTATTCGATAATACAAACACTCAAAATCGTGATACAACAACAGAAAATAGTCTAGAAACGGACGAAATGAGTCTAATACAAAATAAAATAAAAGGTGTAGTGAATTGGAAGAAAAGTGTATGGGGCACACAGAAAATTGTATAGAAAGTGACAATTCTATTAACATCATAGACGACATCAGTACAGGGAATCTCATACAATTAAGCCTTTCATTGTCAATACCGATTTCTCGCGGTAATAATCTTGAAAACACATCAACCCCGGGCCACCCCAAAAATAAAAATAAATCAAATTCCCCAATGGAGGAAGACACCATTGGACCTCAATTACAGGCTGATTCTTCTGAAGATGAAATAGTAAATATCGTGTCGGCCGTAATTCAGAAACCGTGGGTCCAAGAAACAGAAGAAACTGCTGCTGCATTGGCCGACTACGAAATTACTCAATTTAAATCGCAATACGAAAATGTTATCTCAAAAAACAACAAAATCGTCGGACGCGAAATGAGTATTAGAAAAACAAGTGTTTCAACTACAATTTCAGAGGACATAAATGCAATCACTACCATCCCCAACGATGACCAGATGGACATTACACCCCCTGGGTCCCAAAAACCAAAGCGCTACGCATCCTTTAGCAACATTTTAAAGCAAAAAAAAACGATAACAGTAACAACTTCCAACAAATGCGATAAGTTATCGGATACATCAGACGACGCAACAGAGAACACTGAACGCAAGAGGAAAAAATTAAAATTCACAAATTCCGTATCTTCCTCGGAAGAAGAAACTCAAGCAACACAAAACTCAAAAAGGAAATAGAAAAACCCGAAAGCTTCAAATAACAAAAAAAAATTAGCATGTCCTCACATAATAATAGACGGCAAAGTTTCTGCACACAGGGATATGGTAAACCGTCTGAAAGATGAAATAAAACGTACTTTCGAGATAAATACACTAACAACTCGTCGATTGTCTTCACCAAGACAGTCGACGACTTCGACAAACTAAAAAACACGCTACGCAGAGAAAAAAATCAACTTCCACACTTACTCCAGAAGAGAGGATAAAACCCATGCGTTCGTCATCCGGGGACTGGCCGAAGGACTACAGATAATATTATAGGCATAAAAGAGGCAATGGAGAAAACCTACAAAATCCCGACAAATGATATATATCGTATGAGTACTAAAGGGAGAACAATCTATCTCGTTGTGACAGACTCAAAAATAACTCTGGACTACCTAAACAAATACGCCAGAGTTATCGAACACACGAGGGTACAGTGGGAATATCGCAGGTTATGTAAGCCCATTATATAATGCCACATATGTCAATTGTGAGGACATGCCACTGCCAATTGTGGAAGAACACCAAGATGCTGAAGTGCCCCGGAACCTACCTCACACCGGAGTGCACAAAAGAACGCACTAAACCCGCCAAATGCACAAATTGCGAAGGCCACCACCCCTCAAATGCGGAAGTATGTCCAGAGTACGTGAGGAGAAGAGTTTGGCTGGAAGAAAAGAGGGCTCAAAATCAAAAAAGCTGCCCCTCTAAGATTATCCCTGCCCCTATCCCAACAGTTAATCCCTGGACCAACAAAACAAATTCCCACCAAACTAGTCCAACCGATTTTCCCAGCCTCCCCTCAAAACCATCCCTACAAAAATCCCCACAAAATATTCCTCTACCAACCCAACAAAGAGCACAAATAAATCCAACAACAAATGATATCTCCAAGTCCTCTGAAATCAACAACGTGTTCCGAGAACTTCACAGCCTAGTCAACCTAGACGAACTTTTCCGAGCCGTCTCCGACTTAATCCAGGAGATGAGGAAGTCTACAAATAAGATAGAAACATTTCAAATTTACTACTTTGTTGCTGGCATATATAACTATGACATCTAGGCAGGTAGGTGTTGAAAGAGGCTCTGAAAAACGATACAATCTCGAAATCATTTTCTGTAATATACGAGGAGTTTTTATTTCATCTAATTCATCATTTTCTCGACATTCAAAAATCAGATATTTTCTTTCTAATCGAAACACTCCTGAAACCAAACAAAATTATCAACTTTAAAAACCCAGAATATCGTCTTTTCAGACAAGACCGTCCAACCGATGCCTCTGCTGGCGGTATTGCTCTACTAATAAAAAAAAGGCATAAACTTCAAACTCCTGCAACAAAACAAATCTTCTATTGAGCATATCGCTATACTATTCAATAACAAAATCAAAATAGTAGGTGCATTTAACCCACCCACTAACAAATTAAGAGATGTCGACTTACATAATATTATGAACTCTCATAATAAAGTTTTAATGATAGGGGATTTAAATTGCAGACACCCGTATTGGGACAAATTCATACACTTTCCAAACGTAAATGGAAGTACTCTCCTGAAATTCTTTGACAATACTGACTATAACATTTTCAACACTGATGAACCCACTCACTTTCCCTTTTCTACCCACGCCCCTAGCTCAATTGATATCGTAATAGGAAAAAACATCAACAACATTACGAAAATGAAAACCCTAAACGACTTTAAGTCTGATCACGACCCCGTTCTGATCTACCTAAAACTCTCACACACCATACAACACCCCAAAAAACACATGACTACATGACCACCAGCTGGTTAAATTCCAGAAAATACATAAATAATAACATGAACATTACAGACAAAATAGAAAACAGAACAACTCACTAAAACAATCAAAATCCTTCAAGACACAATTATTGCGGCCACACCACGACCCTAAAACCTAAACCAAACCCCTCATAACATTCTTCCCGATTACATTATCACACTGATACAAGATAAAAACAAGATTAGAAAAAGATGGCAGCAACCCAGAAGTGAAGAAGATCGATCCTTATTTAAATTTTATCAAAATACCATAAACATTCTTATTAAAGAAATTAACTGTCTCGACCCTTACTTCGTGGAATCTACTCATATTAGTGTTTTGAATGAAACTTAATGTTTCTAGCTAAATCCACAATATAATGAAAAATGTTGAAAATTCTAAAAAATTGACAATTGTTTCGATAACTGAATATCATCGTCAGAATGACAGAAGTTACATTTCATTTGATGCCTACCTGATGTTTAATACTTATTTTTGGCTAGACCAAGAAGTGGCCTACCTTGTGATTGACTTAATATATGTTAATAGAAAAAAGAAGAAGATGTGATATTACAAATATTGAAGCTTAGATATGATTAGCCCAATGGTGATATCCTGGATATAATTTTTCCAATTAAGATCAGTATAACTGTGCAATGATAACCAGGAAAACTGTATCTGCTGATCTTTACAATTATCCCTTAAGAAGGCATTTTAATAGTTGAGAACTCCATAGATTTATCTGTTCATTGACGACTTCATATTGTGGGTTTCTTAAGTGTCTTCTAATTTCCAACTCTTCAAGGAAATCCAGTTCTTGTTTCTTATCACAAATATGTAGTACTTCTAGTTCTGTGTTAGGTGTCAATGAATGGTTGGTGTCAAGTAGATGTTTTGCGTAATGGGATTTATCTGGTTGTTTTAATCTGTATGCTCGTAAGTGTTCACTGTATCGGATTTCAAAATTTCTAAGAGTCTGACCCAAATAGACATCATTACATTCTGGACATTTGAGTTTATATATGCCTGATTTCTTTGATGTTGGTATTTTTGTTTTAACATTTAACAATTTTGTACTTACGTTACTTTCTGTTTTAAAAGAAATTGTTGTATTCGTTGTTAAAGATATTATCTTTGAAATATTATTAGAAATATTTCCTGCATATGTGATGGTTTTATAAGTTTTTATTTCTTCAGTTTGTTTAGGAAATATTAGTTGTAATGCCACTTTTTCCTCTTTTCTATTAATTAGCTTATTTATCATATGTTATGGATAATCATTGGATGTTGCTATTTGTCTAATTGTATTAATCTCTCTATCAAAATTACATTTGTTCATAGGAACTGAAAATGCTCTATGTATCATTGAATTGTATGCCGCTAGTTTATGTGACATGGGGTGATTGGAACTATATGGAATTGTCACATCAGTGTGTGTTGGTTTTCGGTAAATTGCATAATCAATTACATTATTAACTCTTTGAATTTTCAAATCAAGAAAATTGATTGAGTTATTTTCTTCAACTTCTAATTTAAATTTGATTTTTGGGTGTAAATCATTAATGTGGTTGAAAAATATATCTAATTGTCGTTCACTACCTATAAAACAAGCTAATATGTCATCTACATATCTATACCAAATAAAAAACATTTTTTGAAATATTACTTTCAAAGATTTTTCTTTCTAAACTGTCGATAAAAATGTTTGCCAAAATAGATGATATAGAGCTTCCCATTGGTAAACCTTCATTTTGAATATGGGAGTATATGTTATTGTCAAAAGTGAAATAATTCTGATTAATACATACATCAAACAAATTGAGTATATCTTATATTATTCCTGGATTAATATTTTATTCTTCTAGTAATTTTCTGACGATGATATTCAGTTATCGAAACAATTGTCCATTTTGTAGAGTTTTCAACATTTTTCATTATATTGTAGAATTAGCTAGAAACATTGAGTGTCATTTAAAACACAAACCCTTATTAAAGAATATAAAAACTATAATTGGACGAATATTCTAACAAAACTAAAACCAGAAGACAACTCACTCTGGAAAATTGAAAGATTTTTCAAAAACCAAGACAAAAACATAACTAAAATAGAAAACAAAGGACACACATTCACCGACATGACGAAAATTGCGCTTAATTTCGGATAGTACTTTCAAAACAATTTTATAAACAACTCACCACACACATATCTCAAATAGTTAAACAACACTTACAATCACTACAAACATTAAACACAGAAAACTTAGCATCATACACAGAAATTTACACCACTATACAACAACTAAAAAATAAAACAGTCCCAGGATACGACGGTATACCAAACATTTTACTAAAAAATCCACCAAAATTGTGCAATTGACTCACATTATTAACTTCATAATCAAAACTGGCATTTACCCCAATATGCTCAAAATTGCCAACGTCATGCCCATACCCATAATCAAAGCAAACAAACAGCCCTGTCATGTAGATAGCTACCAACCAATTTCATTGTTAAATAATATTGCAAAGGTGATCGACAAAATCATTCTCAAACGAATGCAATATTTCACAGACAAACATAATCTATTACCCCCCAAGCAATGCGGTTTCCGAAGTGGTTACAGTATAGTAGTAGTATAGTATCATAGCACAAACAATTAGAGTATTAAATTTAATAGGGGAAGGCTTTCGGGAACAAAACAAAGTCATTATGGTCGCGATCGACATACAAAAATCCTTCGACTCCGTATGGCTAGAGGTATTAATACTTAAGCTCATACATTTAAAAATTCCTAATTATTTAATAAAACTAATCAATTCATATGTCACAAATAGACAATTTTACGTAAAATAAACAAGCATATTGCTGGACCCTACCCTATTCAGGCTGAAGTCCCGCAGGGCTCAGTGATGTCACCTCTGCTCTATTCTTTATTCATTCAGGACCTCCCAACTTCCCCAAACTTGCTAACAGCTATGTACGCAGATGACACTTGTTTGGTAGCATATGCAAAGAATCCCGACACCGCACTTATCATATTAAAAACACCTATCAATACACGAATACTACCCTACTTTAAAGACCAAAAACTTAACATAAACGCCTCCAAAACAGAGTATTTATTATTCATGAGAATCGTCAGAAAAGATAGCTCGCTGCAATCTCGGCTTTGTGTAGATGGACACATTATCTCTCCGAGCAAAACCCTAAAATATCTAGGATATACCGTTCAAGGTAATACAAACGCCAACGCTCTTATAAGTAGTCAAATACCCCCTCATATGCAAACACAGTCACTCACCACACATAATTAACTACTTATATATAGACAAATCATCAAACCAATTTTAACACATTCAGCACCAGTATATTACATAGGAACAAAACAGAACTTTCAGTCCTTGCAGGTGGTACAAAACAAGTGTCTGAGAATGGCTATCAAATATAACTCAACCTACCCAAAATTCCCTAGAAACTCTTGGTTGCATGACAAAGCCGAAATGCCCACCATCAAAGACGTCATCGCTAAAATATCAACAAATTTATACGATAATTGTCTGCCAAATGATCTTAAAAATGCTCTCAAAGCCGTAAATCGCGCAGAACACATCCGCGATAGTGAGTGTAGGCTTCTGCATGGATCTCTAATTATATAACTAGGTTGTCAATCATCAACCCACATTTCAACAAACAGGGGTACACTCAGGGCGGCCTAAAACCAAACTGAACTACCCCAAATTTTTCCAAATATAAAATAAATGGAAATGAACGTTTTACATGTTGCCTATCCAAATCTAATAACCCCCTATCAATTATTGAGACCCTGTTTTTCAGCTGATTCTGAGGTAAAACCCAGCCGAAAGATTCTAGGAACCATATCTATATGCCGGGGACAAAGTTAGTAAATATAACAAAATTTTCTGGATAATGATATTACCACAAGAAGCCTCAAAACTTCACACACGACGTACGCAGACAGCGCGAAGAAAGCCAGACCATCGGCACTTTTCTTTATGCTCTATGTAATTTTGGGAAACAAAACATCTAATAAAGAACCTTTTTAATGATAATAAACCATGTTTCTGATGAAGCAAGGGACATCTAGGATCTTTATTCCGAAATATCTGGATGACATCTGGATTGCTCTTTTTGGTGCATCAACAAAGCTATCATTATTTTCTTCATCATGAAATTTATGTAGGACATTCTCTTTAGATTGTAAAATATGTCATTATTTGTCCATTAGAGAGGCTGTTTTCAAATTAATAATGCTTCAGCAGTACTGATCTGTTTCTGTCATGTTTTGAAAATGTTGAAATAGATACTTTATTTATGTAGTAAATTCAACTCAATCCTTTCGAACATACATTTATTGGAAAAATAGAATAGCTAACATATAAAAGTGATTAGTAACTAAGCTGTTAGATATTGCAATATTTTGCATAAAACTATAATTCTTGATCCACGCACTATAAAGTAGAAAGAACATATTTCGATTACACTTTTCATTAGATTTGCTATAAATTTAGTGGCATTAAAAGACCACACTCATTAGAGGTATACCCACCCTATTGTTGTAGATATTGTGCAGAAAGTATATAAAGTTAATCAACTCAGGAAATTTATCACCTTTATCTAGGTGAATGGACACTGAAAAATCGACAGCAATGACGCAGTTGGCCAGTTCACTAAGTAGGTAGTTTGGTCAGGGAATGGAAATAAATACTTATGCTGGAACGATGTTATCCCGGAGAGGAAAAATATTTAAGAAACGGGCAGCTCAGAGGAAGTCCTTCTGCAATAGTAGAACTTATTGCAGAATTAATCTTCCTACTTTATGTACTCCGCCTTCCGACGTCATAATAACAGAAAAATATATACCATGTACTTTGGAAGTGTACAAGCTACCAACAAATCATATCTTTTCAAAATTGGTCGGAGTGCAACTGGTCTGTGTGATTATGACGAGATCATCGATGATAATGATCACTAGTTGTTTAGCTGCCCCCACAATAAAATAGCCAAAACGTATCTGCTTCGAGCCCTGACCTACAATCGATTCAGCTCGAACTATTTTTTAGTAATTTGACAGGCTAAATATTTCGGTTGGTTATCTGTTCTTTGATTTAGAGTGAACGAGGATCTGGAATACATGAGGCTGAGTCTTGTTGTTCCGATTGTCTTTCCTTTCGTGTATTTATTTACCACTCAACCGAAACGAGTATCTTAGCTCGACGGGAGTATCTCTGTGATACTATGTGTTGTTTTTTTCATTATGTTTCTTGTAGTTTATGTTGGCCCTTGAATGATTTGTGTATTAGATTGATTCATGGGAATTCAAACACCAAAAGCCAAACAAAAAAGATAAAACTCCACAAAATCATTTCTATAAAATTGGATATAACAGCTGGAATTGAAACAGGTCGAAATAATATATTTTCTCTCGGAAAGGAGCAGCCAATCAAAAGCAATTTAGAAGGGTCTCGGATAGAATATGAACCCTAGGCCCGGAGCATATGAGCTGCAAACTGATCGAAACGCCATAATAGTTTTCAATCCTGTTCCTTAGATAAATACCGGAGGTTTAGTTCACATGTAGCCTCATTTAGATTCTCCATGTTCTGCACTGTCTTCATTATAGTGAAGTTCTTCCTACGAGATGGATCGAAAAGAAGTTCGAATTCATAAAAAGAAAAGTCGCAGCGTTACATGTGCACTGTCTCTGTTACGTCTCCTGAGTGCAGTCCGGTGGAGAGCAGTGCTCCTTAACGGAATAATGGAACACAGTAAAAAAAAACAATTGTATTGACAACCTTCATTAATAATTGATAGTAAAAGTTTTAGTTATATGTCATTATATTGATGTAGAAATTATTAAAATTAATATACAAAAAACAGTCCATTCAACATTAAACTTTGGTCCCATTCCAGAAGTAAGAAATAATATACAAATGAACAATAAAATTAAGTTCCGATCATAAATAAAGTAATTCAGTACCAATAAAAGAAATGTCCTCAACTTCCTGTAAGTTTATCCCAATTATTTCTATTATCTACCACTATCTAACAAATAATTATCCTTAAACAAATTAACGAGCTTTAATTTCCATTAAATGGCGAATCTAATAATTGCACGTTGTCAAATTAAATCAAAATTGACTCGTTTTAAAACTTATTTTGATGCAATTGATAAAGATACTTTAACAGAACAAGAATCTCACGATTATCAACTAGATTACGATTATTTGAATTAATATTAGACGAGTTTAATGAAATTCAAAACCAAATCGAAATTTCCGACAGTCTAGACGAACAACATGTACACCTACTAACGCTGATGAAAGAAAACAATTTGAAGATAATTATTTTGATTATTTAGCAGATGCATAAGCCTTCATTCAAAAATTTAATACTAATACCGATAATTTTAATTTGAACATAGAATTAAATCCTGCTGAAGGTAGCATTAGCAGCTCAAGATCCAGGTCAGACAATCACGCGCGAAGTCGTATAGCGTTACCTAAAATAACTTTGCCCAATTTTAAAGGAAAACCGGGTACTTGGCTAGAGTTTCGAGATGCATTTGTGGCCTTAATCGATTCAGATGATTAAATTTCTAATTATGAACATGTTTAATACTTAAAAAACTGGCATGCAAAGATGAAGCGGCAGATATTTTACAAGCCATACAAGTAACGGAAGACAATTATAAAATAGGTTGGCAAGCATTAATTGACAATTATGAAAGTAAAGCTCAATTAATTCATGACCATTTTCAAGCTATATTAGATATTTCCAATATAATTAAGAATCATATGTAGATATTAAAGGTTTATATGTAGAATTCAATACGTTCACTCAATAATTTATGTGAAAAAACCGAATATTGGGATAGAATTATAATTTCCAATTAATTTTATGATACAAGGGATTGGCAATCATATAAAAATGAGTCACCTGAATTAGATGATTTAAATACTTTCTTAAAGGAACGAATTAAAAATCTAAGTTGACCCAAAAGAGCATTCTTATGAACAGCTACAAAATAATAATTCTCAACAAAATTTCAATAGGTATACATCAATATCAAATAAATATAAATATTTTTACTGCAGCAGTAAATATCATGCCATTTATACTTGTCATTTTAAAATGAATAATAAATGAAAAAATAGCGGAATTCAATAAAATTAAAAGTATGCCTAAATTGTTTAGAGGATAGCCACCCTTCATGGAGCTGTAATGTTCACAAATGTAAAAAAAGCAACAAGTCTCATAACACATTATTACATTTGGATTTCTCAAATACAGACCAATTCAATCCAACAAATTAGCTGGTGAAATGTTGGCAGTTACGTCTGATACCAATGAGTTAAATTTTGATGGCGCTGCGTTCAGCAATTTTGCAGATCATGCTTCTACACAAGACAAAGTAACAGTACCGTCTCAAGTACTTTTGCCAACTGCATTAGGAGAAGAAAAATAATGTTGAATATTGTAGAGCTTTATTAGATAATGGATCTCTGAGTCATTTTGTCACCAAAACAATGTGCAAAAAATAAATTTTCAATTACAGGGGTCAGTCAAAATTTAAAAAATATCAATAAGCAAGTTAACATTAATTTTTTCGAGTTAAAAGTAAGCAGGCCTTAAATTTATTTGTTAAATTATTTACCAGATCATGCCAGAATATAAATAAATAGAATTGAATCAGATTTAGATGCTTTAATGGCTTAATAAATTAATTAAAAAAAACTTACGTTTAAAATATAAACTGGTAATGATTAAGAAATATATGGATCATTTAAAGTATATTCTTTTAATGCTCTCCATGTTTGTATTGTTTATGAGTACAAGTTATAGGTAGTAATTTTCATGGAACTTATAACTATGTTCATTAATTCTGAAAATCCAATCTTGTTTTATGTCACATATAAGTCTATGATTAGGTACGTTTCAAGGTTAGTCAGGTGATATATTTCAACTCTTTTTTGTGGGGATTTTTAGGCTTATTTCAGAATTAAATAGGGCTATTGTAGAGAGTAGCATGACGCGACTTCGGAAACATTTCAATGCAGTTTTTCGTTTTGGTGTTCCTAGATGCCAAAATCACCCCCGTTCCAAAGGTTATATATATATATATATATATATATATATATATATGTGTGTGTTATAACGGAATTTGTAAGCGCGATAGAGGGCGTATTTTTTGACTTATCGAAATCAAGCTCGCTACAAAAATCGGTTAGGCCAAAATCTTGGACGAGATCGTTAATGAGCCAAATTATCCCAGTAAAAACAAAATGGCGGCCTGTCAAAGTTGAAAAAAAATCGTATTTCCTTTGTTTTTCACTTGACGCAAAAAAAGTACTAAGCTTTTTCATAGACCTTAACACGTTTTACAACTTTTGTATTTAATATTTTTCTCTAAATCGTACATTAAAACAGAATTTTTTTTCATTTTATTGTTTTTGATTTGATGCCAAAATGTTACATTGGTTTTTGTACATCTCAAAACATTCTATTACTTTTGTATCTAATTTTTTATTTTGGGTTTTATGCAAAGATGTTACTGAAATAAGCCTGTCAAATTGGTCCTGTGCCATTGGGATTTTTTTTCTTACATCCTTCCTTTTGGATTTCTGATATGAAAGCATGAGCTTAACATTCTAGGATTTCTAGGATTAGCGCCTAAAAAGAAAAGAAACACTTTTAGTTGTTTTAAATTGTTACTTGTATACACTTCGGGGGATGTATAGTGTTAACAAACCAAAATTTCTTCAAAAATAACCAAAAATTTAGTGTATCTGGATTTATAGGACCCGCTGGACTCGCTGCAGTCAACTGAAAATCAATAGGGTACATCTGTCAGACATCTTGAACATTATTAAATCATAAAATTGATCAATCGTATACTCTCTGGAGGCTGTATCGTGCTAACAATATAAAAATTCTCCAAAAATGACAAAAATTTGGTACTTCAAGTACCATAGCACCCGTTGTACTGGCTTTAGTGAGCTGAATATCAATAGGGTAAATCTTCAAGACGCTCTAGATAATATCCAATCATAAAATTGGTCATTGGTATTTACTCCGGAGGCTGTATCGTGCTAATAAACTGAAACATCTCCAAAATGACAAAAATATCGCTCTTAAAGTACTGTAGCACCTGTTGAATTGGCTTTGGTGAGCTGAAAATGAATAGGGTTCATCAATGAGAAGTCCTGAATAATATTCAATCATAAAATTGATGACTTATTGAGCTCCGGAGGCTGTATCGTGCTAACAAACTGAAATTTCTCAAAAAATGACAAAATGGCGTACTTCAAGTACCATAGCACCCGTTGTACTGGATCTGGTGATCTGAAAATCAATAGGGTTCATCTGTGACATGTCCTTAACAATATTCCATCATAAAATTGGTGACTTATTGCACTCAGGAGGCTGTATCGTGCTAACAAGACATGTAAGGAAAAGTGGCCGACGACATACACACAGGATTTTATTTCTAAAAACCGTTTTTTCCTGTTGTTGTTGATGGAAAACGTAAAAATAATTTTTTTTTTCAAAATACTAACTTTTTTTGGGATAAACCAATACTTTTCTCGCATATTAGATAGGCTGTGCGGAAAAGTAATACAGGTGAAAATTGTAAATAAGAAAAAACATTCCATTTTCATTGGTATCATTAATGATAGAACGTCCAGGCGTCCTACCGGCAGGACACTCTGTAAAATTTCTCACACGATTTAGAATATAACGGGTACTGCTACAAGGACGGAAATAGGTTCAAAGAATCAACGCTAAAGTTACCAATCTATTGTGAACATTTCATCAAAATCGGTTCAGTAACAAAGAAGTTATTAGCGAGTGAAGGTTAAAACTTGTTGTCTCCTGGATGCATAGACGTGCGTGAAGATGAGCTTTAAAATAGGCGACCGCGTGGCTGCAAAAGCCACATTATTTGATTCCGATGAGAAAATACTTGGAGTAAATCGATTTTTCGGTAGCAATTATAAGAATTAAGAAACTTAACTGCAGATGTTTTGAGTAACTGTGTAAAAGCAATAGACATTAGAAATAAGCTGCCTAAAAGTAGAAAATCATTAGATTATAATTCAGTGAAACTTCCTGATAATTTGGAGGAAAAATGGTACCATCAACAATGCAAAGCAAAGGTAAAATTTTTGATTCAGGATTGGGCAACGAAGAACAGAGCGTCGTTGATAAAACCCACACAAAAAATATTTTCAAATTACGATATTTGTTATACATATAGAAATGTTTTATAAAATTCTATCAAAGAAATCAGTGCAGACTTTACGTGCGACGGTCATGAAGAAGCAGACACCAAAATAATATTTCATGCTTGTAACATGCCACGCAAATCACAAATTTTAATCTCTGATACTGATATTTTAATTATATTGTTAGCCAACATGAAATATCTGAAACGAGACACAGATGACACAAGCATAGATAGACAAATTTGGATGCAACTTGGTACAGGCAACAATGTAAGGGACCTAGACGTTTGTGCTATATTCAAAAATTTAGGAGAAAAACTATGTAGTTCTTTAGCAGCTTTTCATGCCTTTACAGGTTGCGATTATAACCCTGCTTTTTTTAGAAAGCCCAAAGTTCGACCTTTTAAAGTTTTGGATAATTCAACAGAGTACCAAGAAGCATTTAAACAAATAGGATCCACCTTAATTACTACTGATGTAGACGTAATGGAAAATACTTTCAACGTCATTCAAAACTATGTTTGTATCTTATACAACGTAAAAGCTATAAAAACGGTTGATGAAGATCGATCTGTTATATTCAACAGAATATATGAACCAAAGAGCGAAAATGAGCATTTCAAGAAAAATACTTCGAAATTGGAAGCAACTGTTTTTCCTCCCTCATATGATGAATTGGAGCAGCATCTTCGAAGAACCGTTTATATTGCACAGATTTGATGTAATGCAAACGTAAAGAAACCGTCAAACATAACACCGATTAATTATGGATGGACATTGAATGACAATAAATACGGTTTCATTGGTTTGACGGCGAAGAATATCCCTCCAAAGTATGCGATGTAATTGAAATGGACGAAGAAGTCATTGATGAAACGGATGAGAACATCGGTAAAAATAATTTTTTTTTACATTTTTTTTATGCGAATACAGTCATTTAAAACTAGAATATATATTTCAGGAAGCAATCAAGAAGAAAGTACTTTTGACGAAAGTTCAGATGACCAAGAAGGACTTGAAGATGAATCTGACGATGAATGAAGTTTATAATTTTATTATTTTTTTACTTTTATAATAAGTGCATAATTATATGAAAAATGTTATATTTATGAATTAAATAAATGAAATCTCATTTACACTTGTATACTGGACTATAAAAATTTATAAAATTTAACGATTGTTTGAAAGTTTTCTGGATATTCTTGTATTTTACAAACTTTGCATGAAATTTTATGAATTTTTATATAATTATTATTATCTATTTAACCAGTTATTATTATTTAAAAATTATTTTTGTAAAAATGCAACCCAATTTTTGCTAATTTTAAACAATTTAAGTAAACATATAAATAAAAATGCGAGGATACTATACTTCAAAGCAGATCACACACTATAGTTTTTAGTGCATTTTGAATGACATTCTGATCAATATTCACTTAAATTATTATTAATATACACTTGAAAATATTTTTTTTTGTAATTGAAGCTATACATTCTAAATAATTTTTTTTTAATATTAATAATAATATCATCGCCATTTTCACGGAAACTCGGTAAAATTTTGATAAACTTCGTTTTACACTTATCAATTTGTAGAAGTTTGTCCCATCCAATATGTACGGCTTTTCAATTTTAATCCCTTATGCTATATTTCTGATAAAAATTTGCAAATGCCGTATACTAATTTATGACCTTGAGAGGGTATAAAAATGTTATGGGAATTTTTATCAGCTGTATAAAGTCTCTCAGTTAAAAATGTACGGCATTGTCTATTTTCCATTTTTCGGCGATGCCAAAAAATCAAAGAATGCGATAACCCAAATCGTTGTATATCAATGCCGTACTGTATCAAATTGCCGAAAATGGGGTGGACATTTTCGGAAAATCAAAAATTTTATCTGCGCCTGGTACCAATACTTTTGTACGGCATTAGGTCGTAGGACATTACTTTTGTATTGTTACGAACTTGCACACCGAAGCAGATACTAAGTACGGTCCTGTAACGTTATGTTAACGGAGTTAAAAAAATTGCGAGCGCGCCGAATTCTGAGAAGGTCTATTGGGATTTATTGTTACCGTTTTTATAGACATGTTCTCGGAAGGTCTTTTAAGGATTAAGCCGGCAATCGAGAAATATCGCGAAAGGCATTTGTTTTGTGTAAGCCGCAGTCCGGAAAAGAGTCCTTGAAAACGATGATGGTTCTGAGATGAGGGGGCAGCTAGTTATTCCGAGAACAAGAGTAGCTGAGGTACTGAGGAAGTTACACGACAGTCCGTCGGGAGGTCATCTGGGAGTGAAGAAAACCCTTCAGCGAGTCCGTGAAAGGTTTTATTGGATGAACAGCTCCGACGATGTGAAGGACTGGTGTAAGAAATGCACGACTTGTGCTACGAGTAATGGACCACATCGCAAGAGAAAGGCACCCATGAAACAGTACAATGTTGGAAGCTCTTTCGAAAGGATAGCTTTAGATATCGCTGGGCCATTTCCAACGACAGAAAATGGTGGCAAATACATACTGGTTGTAATGAATTATTTCACAAAGTGGGTGGAAATTTACGCTATCCCAAACCAAGAGGCCACAACTGTTGCGGATGTATTGGTCAAAGAATTTAACAGCCGATATGGAGTGCCCTTGGAAGTCCACAGCGACCAGGGAAGAAATTTCGAAAGCCACTAATTCCAGGAGATTTGCGACAAGCTGGGAATGAAGAAGACCAGGACAACAGCATTACATCCACAGTAAGATGGAATGGTAGAGAGAGAATGAACAGGACTATTGGAAAATACCTGTCCAAAGTAGTTTCTAGCCATCAGAGAGATTGGGACCAGTATCTCTCCCTATTCGCATTGGCTTATCGATCTGCCGTCAATGAGTCCACGGGTGAAACACCTGCGAAAATCCTGTTTGGACGTGAAAGGAGGCTTCCTTGTGACCTGGAATTTGGCTGTCGGCCTGGAGAAGATCTAGCAGGCGAAGACTACGTGATCCAATTGATAAGAAGGCTGGACGATATTTATGAATTAGTTCGAACAAATCTTCAAGTTGCCAGCGACAGAATGAAAAGTCGGTACGACACGCAGGCCACAGAAGGCGGTTTTAAAGAAGGGGACAAAGTATGGTTACACAACCCGACGAGGAGAAAAGGATTTTATCCAAAATTACAAAAACCCTGGGAAGGTCCATTCTTAATCAAGAAAAGGATCAATGATGTTATATATCGCATAAGCAAGATTCACAACGGAAAACCAAAAGTAGTTCACCAAAACCGACTAGCCACATTCGAAGGAGACCATGACCTAGAGGAAGGAGTAAATCTTATTCAAGACGTGTCTGACCCTACCTTCGATGAATTTATGGGCGCGTTTGGAGGTACCCGGAAAGCTAGATATGGAGTCACTTCAGAACAACGACAAGATTTGTTCACTCCCCCGGAAGATTATTCACTGGCACACGACATGCCCGCCCGTCTCAGGAACGCACGAGGGTTGGCATCCGTGTTCCGAAGAAGTTCGGGCAATTAAAGAAACTTGAAGACCAGATTCCAGCCCCTGGCAAGACACTGAAACTGAAACATAATTCGCGGTACGTATTCTACGTGGTAACTAAAAATGAATTTCAAGATCGATCCACCTACCGCGATCTGTGGGAAGCACTTCGAAACCTACGAGACCATGTGTTAGAATCCAGCGTGAATAAACTGGCTATGCCTAAGATAGCGAGTAACCAGTTGGATTGGCGAGTCATCAGGAACATGGTAGAGGTTATCTTCCAAGATACCGGTGTCCAGATATTAATTTGCAGCTACAACCCCCGTTATCAGTATCCGATGAGGACGGTGCCCTGTTATTTCCATAAGATTGTAAAGTCTCGGCTACACAAAAGTTCCAGGAGGAACTTTCATTTAAGGAAGGGGGTAATGTTACGAACTCGCACACCGAAGCAGATACTAAGTACGGTCCTGTAAAGTTATGTTAAGAGAGTTAAAAAAATGGCGAGCGCGCCGAATTCTGAGAAGGTCTATTGGGATTTATTGTGACCGTTTTTATAGACATGTTCTCGGAAGGTCTTTTAAGGATTAAGCCGGCAATCGAGAAATATCGCGAAAGGCATTTGTTTTGTGTAAGCTGCAGTCTGGAATGTTATAGTAAAAAAGGCTTTGATATACATAAAGGACCGATCAGCAGATGAGTTCAGTTCATAATTTGACATAGTGAGTTAAACAGTAAATAAGTAAATATAAATTAAGTGATTATATAAATTAGTTTAATTTATATATACTCAGTACATTACTGAGTATATATAAATTAAGTGTTAGTGATTAGTTTAGTGTTTAAATAAATCAAGTAAGTGAACCTACCGTGTGTTTAAAATTTATCCCACCCGTTTATTGTTTAAATAAATAACAAAAACATTACAGTATTATCTATCTAAATTCTGAATGCCGTACAAATATGTTTGACCAAAAAGTCCCCCCCCCCTATTCAACGCTATGTTTACCTTGCCTGTGTACTCACCTGTACCGCTAAGAAGTGACGGCATAGGTTCTAAATTGTTTTTTATATATACTAGTATTGATTTATATGTGATTCATGGTGGGTCAAATGACCCCTCAATTTTTGGGCTGGGCTTGTAGTCTATAAAGGTTGCAATTAGAAATTACCCAATCAATACTTAAAAGAAAATTGTCCTCAACAACACCGTGCTACTGTGACATGTAAAACAAGAATAGATGACATTGAAATAGTTGCGGTTGCTTGGCGTGATGCTAAAATACACACATTTGTTGGAACATGTGGAGCTACTCTTGAAGGCTCACCATGTGTAAAACGAAGAGTGGATCAAAATGGTGAAAAATATACATTTGAGGTACCGTGAATAAAACTTGTGGGAGTATATTATGAAGGTTCTCCGTCTATTGATATTCACAATCATTTGCGACAAGCCGAGTTGGCACTGGAACAGAGCTGGCTTACACATAATTGGAAGCACAGATTATAAGCTTCATTTCTTGAAATCATAGAAACTAACGCATATTTAGCGTGGAAATATTTAAAGAAGGATCCTAAAATATCTCATGCCACTTTTACAAGGAATTTGGCTTATCCGATCTTAAACCATAACTGGGAAGCGGAAGAAAATGTTGCAAATTCAAATAATAGGCTACAAACAGTACTAAGGGATCGGCAAAATGAACAATCCGGTAACATACCGACGTCACACCGTTTAGTTGCACTAAGCAGCATATATGAAAGACGACGTCTTCACCACAAACAACAAAAAACACACTTTTGTGAACCCTGGGGTCAAAACGCTATTCTTTGTTCTCCTACTACTGGGGGCAATTGTGTTGCGTATCACGTCTTACACGGAATACCGCAAAAATAACTTTTTGTTCTCATTTTTCTATTTATTCGTGAATTTAGTTTTTTTATTTATTTGAGAATTTTTGTAGCTTTTTCAATTATTTTAGAATTAACTTTTTGTGATTTTTTAGTGAGATTTATGTTTGTCAAAAATAAGTTGTCAATGTCGTACAAATAAAATAACTTTTAATCTATTCATTGATTTTTAATTAATATTTCAGACTGTTGATAAAATTATTCCTGACGCCTATGGAAAACGTCGCGGTACTGCTGGAAGCTTATTGCGTCCTACTGGAAGGACATTTAAATTAAAAAAGAGCGTCCTTGCGGCAGGACCAATTGGATTATACAGCTGTCCTTCCGGAAGAGGCTTCTGGCAGGACAGAGTGCTGGACGTTTTATCATTAAAAACGCTTTGGAACAAGTTTTCAAATGAGGTATCACTTGCGATATGATCCAATTTAAAATTATCTTTCAAAACGGTCCCCGTTCGCCATATTTAATGATTACGTCAACTAATATCATTAAAAAGGTAGTATATATTCCTTAGATCAATTTTCCAACATTTCAAATTTCTAAAGTTTACGGTTCAAAAAATTATGGGGGGTACTTTAGGCTCGCAGACTTAGTAAGCTGTAGAATTCCAAATACTCCACCTAGTTTTGAAATGCAATCACAAACTGATCGAACATCAATATTGAAAACAGTTCATTATAGGTACTATAGAATAATTTTTCATTTTAAGAGAACAAAACATTTTTGTTGTAACTCATGTGAAGCATTTTTGTTAACTGGATTGTAATAAAGTGTTGCTTATCAATTTATACATTATTGTTCTCGAAAATTAAAATACTTGTGCAAACTGGTCTTTTTTGTTCAGCAATAATTGGTTTAGTTTCAAAAAAAGACTTATGGTGTTTGTCCCGAATTTCAAAATTAACTTCCTATTAGGCCGGTTGATCGCGTTAAAAATTTACCCAGAAGATGCAAACTCTCACTCAAACTTACTGAATAGTGATTTGTCCTTATTTCATATAATTTAATCATTAAAAATGTCATCTTTATTCGTACGTATTGTTCAGTCTTCATAGTTTTGAAATCGTGAACTGAGATAAGATTAAAATATTTTTTTTGCAAAATATATTGAAGATATTTTTTAATTTGGCGGGGTTGGCATAGTCTCATAATCGTAGGTACTAGATTTAGCTTTAACTTTATTACTTTTCTGCCCAACCTATCTATATGTGAGAAAAGTATTGGTTTACCCACAAAAAAGTTGAAATTTTGAAAAAAAAATTTGAGTTATTTTTACGTTTTTCATCAAAAACAAGACGAAAAAATGGTTTTTAGAAAAAAAATTGCTGTGTGTATGTCGTCGTCGTTGTCGTCGGCCACTTTCCATTTTGTTAGCACAATACAGCCTCCGGAGTACAACAAATCACCAATTTTATCATTGAATATTGAGCTCACCACAGTCAGTACAACAGGTGCTATAGTACTTTAAGTACGACATTTTTGTCATTTTTGGAGAAATTTCAGTTTGTTAGCACGATACAGCCTCCGGAGTATAAACAAGTGACCAATTTTATGATTGGTGTCTCAAAGATGAACCCTATTGAGATTCAGCTCACTTAAGCCAGTACAACGAGTGCTATGGTACTAGAGGTACCAAAATTTTGTCATTTTTGGAGAATTTTCAGTTTGTTGGCACGATACAGCCTCCAGCGTGTGTACAAGTGACCCATTTTTTGATTGAATATTGTTCACGGCGTTTTATAGCTGAACCGTATTGATTTTTAGCTCACCAGAGCTAGTACAACGGGTGCTATGGTACATGAAGTGCCACATTTTTTTTTACTTTTTGGAGAAATTTCGGGTTAGTACGATACAGCCTCCGGAGTGTCTACAAGTGGCCAATTTTATGAAAGAATATTATTCAGGGCACCTCACAGATGCAGAAAAGTTAGTTTCAATCTTTAAAACCATTTATTTTTTTTCATATTACTTTTCCGCCCAACCTATCTAATATGCGAGAAAAGTATTGGTTTACCCCAAAAATGTGAATAATTTCTACGTTTTTTATCACGAAAAACCGGTTTTTAGAAAAAAAACCTGTGTGCATATCGTCGTCGTTGTCGTCGGCCACTTTTCGTTACATTTCTTGTTACCACGATACAGCCTCCGGAGTGCAACAAGTCACCAATTTTATGATTGAGTATTGTTGAAAACATCTCACAGATAAACCCAATTGATTTTCAGCTCACCAAAGCCAGTACAACCGGTGCTATGGTACTTGAAGTACGACATTTTTATAATTTTTTGAGAAATTTCAGTTTGATAGCACGATACAGCTTTCGGAGTGCAGCAAGTCACTAATATTATGATTGAATATTATTCAGAATATCTCACAGATAAACCCTATTGATTTTCAACTCACCAGAGCCGGTACAACAGGTGCTATAGTACTTTAAGTACCAAATTTTTGTAATTTTTGGAGAATTTTCAGTTTGTTAGCACGATACAACCTCCAGGGTGTATTCAAGTGACCAATTTTGATGATTGAATATTTTTCAAGGCATCTTATAGATGAACCTTTTTGATTTTTAGCTCACCAAAGCTACTACAACGGGTGCTATAGTACCTGAAGTGCCACATGTTTGGTCTTTTTTGGAGAAATTCCGGGTTGTTAGCCCGATACAGCCTCCGGAGTGTATACAAGTGACCAATTTTATAATTGGATATTTTTCCAGGCGTCTCACAGATGTACATCGGGTCCTATAAATCCAGATATACTACATTTTTGGTTATTTTCGGAGAAATTCCGGTTTGTTAGCACGATACATCCCCCGAAGTGTATACAAGTGACAATTTTATGACAGAATATTACTCAGGACCGTTTATTTTTTAAATAAAAAGTTACAATTCTTGCTCGGAGGACCAAAAAATGCATATGAGTTATAAATGGTTTTTTCACAAAATGTTCAAGTCCTTTTTGTAGTTATTTGTACCTTTACTTTTCCGCCCAACCTTTTTATAAGCGAGAAAAGTATTGGTTTACCCCAAAAAAGTTGGAATTTTGAAATTTCCTTTTGAGCTATTTTCACGTTTTCCATCAACAACAACACGAAAATTCTGTTTTTATAAAAAAATCCTGTGTGTATATCGTCGTCGTCGTTGTCGTCGGCCACTTTTCCTTACATGTCTTGTTAGCACGATACAACCTCCGGAGTGCAATAAGTCAGCAATTTTATGATTGAATATTGTTCAGGACATCTCACATATAAACCCTATTGATTTTCAGCTCACCAGCTCCAGTACAATAGGTGCTATGGTACTAGATGTTAATTTTTGTCATTTTTTGAGAAATTTCAGTTTGTTAGCACGATACAGCGTCCGTAGTTCAACAAGTCCCCAATTTTATGATTTAATATTATTCTGAGCATCTCGCTGATGAACCCTATTGCTTTTCAGCTCACCGGAGCCAATACAACAGGTGCTACAGTACTTTAAGTACGATATTTTTGTAATTTTTGGAGAAGTTTCAGTTTGTTAGCACGATACAGCCTCCAGAGTATATACAAGTGACCCATTTTATGATTGGATATTATTCAGAGCGTCTCAAAGATGAACCCTATTGATATTCAACTCAGTAAAGCCAGTACAACGGGTGATATGGTACTTGAAGTACCAAATTTTCGTCATTTCACGAGTATTTTCAGTTTGTTAGCCCGATACAGCTTCCAGAGAGTATACGATTGATCAATTTTATGATTGAATATTGTTAAATGTGTCTCACAGATGTATCCTATTGATTTTCAGTTGACTAGAGCGAGTACAGCAGGTCCTATAAATCCAGATATACCGAATTTTTGGTTATTTTTGGAGAAATTTCGGTTTGTTAGCACGATACATCCCCGAAGTGTATACAAGTAACAATTTCATGATAGAATTCTGTTCACAGCCACAGATGTGGAAAAGTTAGTTTTAATGCTTAAGAGCGTTTATTTTCTCAATACTTTGCAAGGTTCTTACATCAATGTCACATCACAATCGCTTAAAAGAAGGAGGTGCAAGTTTAAACAGCTGAATAATGGATTGCATATTCGTAAACTGAGTGAGGTTACTATAATTATAATCTAAATGTACTTATAATGTTACTTCGGTTTATGTAAATTATACTTTTGTGTTAATTCTAATATCACTTTTTCGCCCAACGTATCTAATATGCGAGAAAAGTATTGGTTTACCCACAAAAAAGTTGAAATTTTGAAAAAAATAGTTTTTCACGTTTTTTATCAAGAACAACACGAAAAAATGGTTTTTAGAAAAAAAATCCTGTGTGTACGTCGTCATCGTCGTCGTTGTCGTTGTCGTCGTCCACTTTTCGTTACAAGTCTTAGCACGATACTGCCTCCGGAATGCAACAAGTCAGCAATTTTATGAGTGAATATTATTCAGGACATTTCACAGATAAACTCTATTGATTTTCAGCTCACAATAGCCAGTACTACGAGTGCTATGGTACTTGAAGTACGACATTTTTATAATTTTTTGAGAAATTTCAGTTTGTTAGCACGATACAGCCTCCGGAGTGCAATAAGTCACCAATTTTATAATTGAATATTATTCAGAACATCTAACAAATGAACCCTATCCATTTTCAGATCACCACAGCCAGTACAACAGGTGCTATAGTACTTTACGTACGACAATTTTGTAATTTTTGGAGAAATTTCAGTTTTTTGGCACGATACAGCCTCCGGAATATATAAAAGTGACCAATATCATGATTGGATATTATTCAGGGCGTCTCAAAGATGAACCCTATTGATATCCAGCTCACCAATTTTTAGTCAATTTTGAAGAATTTGTAATGCGTATTGCTCAGGTAAGCCCAGAGGAGACAGAGTTCGATTAAATTAACTGATTTATTTCTAAAAAATATTATTTACAATGATAAAAATAAACTTAAATTCAATATTCTATATATATATATATATATATATATATATATATATATATATATATATATATATATTACTCTGGTGCGTAAATATTTTGAAAATCACGCTTCGATGGTCCGTGTCCTTCCGTTGATCGATATGTACAGACGGTCCGTATGTTAGGTAGGTGTAACTGTAGCGGTGTGTACTTCGATTCCGGTGGCGAAGTACGGGATTCTCTGCGTCCTATGAAATGTTCAGACAGCCAAAGGTATGAGCAACCGGCAGATCAATACTCTTTCGGTTTTAATCTCAAGATGTGAGAGTATCGTTTATAGCTAGTCAGTACCCGGCTTAACGAATATCTCGGTTTGTAGGGACTGTAGTTATTATGGCGCGTCAATACCACACCAGAATTATACTAACAGTTAAAGTGATCGTTTACAGCCAGTCAATACCCGGCTCAACGACGCTACCCTAAGAAGATACTGTAGAGTTTTCGGTGCGTCAATACCACACCGAAATTCTTCTAACAGTTTGAACAATCGTTCTCGTTTCCGTCAATACCAGAAACCAACGGCCGCTCTAGTGAATTATGTATAAAATCGGATCAGTACTTCGACTTAGTACAACACTCGGCGGTGGATAGTGTAAAGCGTTTAAGGTCAAAGTCAGTACCTTCGACCTACGCTTCGCACTGTAGGCGGCTGAACTTGGAGGAGCAGGAGTCCGTAATCCAAGTCGTTCTATCGTCTGTCGGTTAGCATTTTTATACACATCGTAGATGTGGTGGTGGAAGTCTCCTTTCCTTCTACTGTCGATTCTTCGTGCGCATCTTGGCGTGGGGGACTTGCTGTTCTGGTGGGGTACCTCGTCATCACGGTGCTAACTGGTTTCTTGAATCGATATTTATAGTAATGAATTTATATCATTACAAATTTTCAGTTTCTTAGCACGATACAGCCTCCAGCGTGTATACTAGTGACCCATTTCATGATTGAATATTGTTCAGGGCGTCTTATAGATGGACCGTATAGATTTTTAGTTCACCGGATCTGTGTGCTATGGTACCTGAAGTGCAACATTTTTTGTCTTTTTTGGAGAAATTTCGGGTTGTTAGTACAATACAGCCTCCGGAGTGTATACAAGTGTCCAATTTTATAATTGGATCATTTTCAGGTTGTCTCATTCAAGATGTCTCACAGATGTACCCTATTGATTTTCAGCTGATTATAGCGAGTACAGCGGGTCCTATAAATCCAGATATACTGCGTTGTGGGTTACTTTTGGAGAAATTTCGGTTTGTTAGTACGATACATCCCCCGAAATGTATACAAGTGACAATTTTATGATAGAATATTCTTCAGGGCATCTCCCAGATGCGGAAAAGTTAGTTTTAGTCTTCAAAACCGTTTATTTTTATTTTAGCTTTAATAAATTCTTCAGAATACCAATTTGAGATTTGATTATTTGGTGGTTTAATCAGTTTCCAAACAAAACCATATAAACTGGCTTACCAGCGCTTGGAGAAATCTAAGCAGCGCCAAAGGAAAACATATGAAGCTTAGAATAGCATCATAACTTTTAAATAAAAGTATGTATAAAACGATTTATTTGCAGTATAATCGAACAAAATAATTATTTGATACTCCATATTCATACACACAATGAATACGTTTTCCCTCTTGTTTCTTTATCTAGATAACCCACTTCCTCAAGTCAAACTTCATATTTTTAAAAGTTAAGGATTGAGGACATTTTTTGCATAAAACATGGTTTATGAAATTATCTACTTTATGGGGTTTGTCGTTTGATAAATATCAGATAAAACGTTAAAAACATAATTTTACAGTAATGTTTTTTCACTTAAGAGTTTTTATTCAACTTATTTCAACTAAACTTCGACTAAAATTAATTAATTACCTAAACCGCAGTTTCTACTTAACTATTCTATACAGTACTCATTAAATTTTATCACTAATTTTTGTAACACATTAATACACGTTCTACTTTTTCGCCCAACCTATCTAATATGCGAGAAAAGTATTGGTTTACCCCAAAAAAGTTGGAATTTAAAAAAAAAATGTTTGATTATTCTCCTGCTTTGTATCAAGAACAACACGAAAAAATGGTTTTTATAAAAAAATCCTGTGTGTATGTCGTCGTCGTCGTTGTCGTCGGCCACTTCCCGTTACATGTCTTGTTAGCACGATACAGCCTCCGAAGTGCAACGAGTCACCAATTTTATGATTGAATATTGTTCAGGACATCACACGGATGAACCCTATTCATTTTCAGCTCACCAGAGCTAGTACAACGAGTGGTATGGTACTTTAAGTACGACATTTTTGTCATTTTTTGTTTGTTAGCACGACACAGCATCCAGAGTACATACAAGTGGCCACTTTTATGATTGTATATTATTCACGGCGTCTTAAATATGAACCCGATGGTAATTGAAGTACCAAATTTTGTCATTTTGGAGAATTTTCAGTTTGTTAGCACAATACAGCCTCCACTGTCTATAAAATTGAATAATTTTATAATTGAATATTGTGAGGGCGTCTGACAGATGAACCTCATTGATTTTAAGCTCACCAAGCTAGTAGAACGGGTACCTGAAGTGCCACATTTTTAATCCCTTTTGGAGAAATTTCGGATTGTTAGCACTATACAGCCTCCGGAGCGTATACAAGTGACCCATTTTATAATTGGATATTTTTCTAGGTGTCTCACAGATGTACCCTGTTGATTATCAGCTGGCTGGAGCTAGTTCAGCGGATCCTATAAATCCAGATGAACTACTTTTTTGGTTATTTTTGGAGAAATTTCGGTTTTCTAGCACGATACATCTCCCAAAGTGTATACAAGTGACAATTATATGATAGAATATTGTTCAGGGCATCTCACATATGCGGAAAAGTTAGTTTTGATCTTTAAAACCGTTTATTTTAATATCTGTATCGAATCAGAAATTTTTAATTACTTTAGATACTCAACAATATTTAATAGATTTTATATAATACAATCGAACTCCAACAAATAAAGTATTTGAAAATTCCTAATATTTTTATTTTCATCCTTATTTAGTTTCTTGTTCAATCGGTTTTGTCCGTTTTGATAACACTTTTCGAACTTTGTTACTCATCTATTCGTCTTTCCTTGTCTAAGGAATGAGCAAAAGAAAGACAGGCATCTTTCGACTCGCAGTTCAGGTAGATGTTGCCACGATTTGAAGAAAGTTATTAAACATGAGAAATAGAAGTATTTATTTCATGACAATAACCTTTTTCTATTTAACTCATAAATCGTAGTATTACATACATAACTGAATTTAATTAAAATCAAGAATACATGTCAACATTATCAGTTCTAGAGTTTTTCAAAGGATTTCCGAATTAGTCACAAAGACAAAGAAATTTTGGAATTAAATATGACGCTTTCACTTTTATGTGTACGTTACGAGGTCATGGCATTATCAAATCTTTTTGGTTTTAGTGTAGGTTACTTTTCCTCGCAACCTATCTAATATGCGAGAAAAGTATTGGTTTACCCCATAAAAAGTTGGAGTTTTATATATTTTTTGAGTTCTTTTTACGATTTCGACCAAGAACAACACGAAAAAGCGGTTTTTAGAAAAAAAATCCTGTGTCTATGTCGTCGTCGTTGTTGTCGTCGGCCACTTTTCGTAACATGGTCTTGTTAACACTATACAGCCTCCGGAGTGCAACAAGTCAACAATTTTATGATTGAATATTATTCAGGACATCTCACATTTGAAACCTATTGATTTTCAGCTCACCAGCTCCAGTACAACGGGTGCTATGGTTCATTTTTGTCATTTTTGGAGAAATTTAAGTTTGTTAGCACGAAACAGCCTCCGGAGTACAAGTCATACATTTTATGACTGAAAATTGTTCAGGACATTTCACAGAAAAACCCTATTGATTTTCAGCTCACTAGAGCCAGTACAACGGGTGCTGTGGTACTTGAAGTACCAAATTTTTGTTATTTTTTGAGAATTTTCGGGTAATTAGCAGGATACAGCCTCAGGAGTATCTACAAGTGACCAATTTTATAATTGGATATTATTCAGGGCATCATATAGATGAACCTTATTGATTTTGAGCTCACTGGAGCTAGTACAACGGGTGCTATGGCACTAGAAATGCCACATTTTTAGTCATTTTTAGACAAATTTCGGGTTGTCAGCACGATACAGCCTCCGGAGTGTATACAAGTGACCAATTTTATGATTGGATATTATTCAGGGTGTCGCACAGATGAACTCTATTGATTTGCAGTTTACCAGAGCTAGTACAACGGATCCTATAAATACAGGTGTACTACATTTTTGGTTATTTTTGGAAAAATTTCGGTTTATTAGCACAATACAATCTCCGAAGTGTATACAAGTGACAATTTTATGATAGGATATTGTTCAAGGGGTCTCACAGATGTGGAAATGTTTATTTTGAACTCAAGATAAAACAGTTGAAATATTTCCAATTTTATTAATGAGAAAATCTAAAAGTAGTCGAAATATTCGAAAACAACCCAATTGAAGTTTGTTCGTTGATTTTGATCTGATTATACCGGTGCTTCCAAGGGTAGTATTAGGTTCCCAAAACAATAAGTTAGAGATATTGACTTTATCCATTCAGTAGTGTAGAATTGGACTTATATCAAAAAATATGTATTTCATGATTTCAATTAAAGGGACAGTTTTTGCAAATTATAATTCAATGCTTCTCGTACACTAGTTGTTTCTAATTCGAAGGATGTTCATGCATATTTATATGAATGTATATATTTTAAAGGTATATATATATATATATATATATATATATATATATATATATATTATATGTATCTATTTTTATTTTATAGTTGCCCCACGTTCCTGCGTCAAATTGTTATATTTCTATTTAATCGTTGCCCCACGTTGTGGTGGTTATATTATTATATAATTACTCACTTTGGGTGACAATTTGTTATATATTTCTAAATCCTTTAATCGTAATTGCCCCGCGTTGGGAGCCAAATTGTTATCATATATTTCTATATCGTTTTATATAGTTGCCCACTTTGGGTGACAATTTGATATAGTATTATTTTTATTATTATTGGAATTGTCATAAAATTGTCGCAGCGACAATTATTGTACATGCAACTTTAAAAAAAGCATGTAAGAAATTTCAATTTTGAAAGTAGTTGTCAAAAAATATGCTCGCCTCTAATAAATATTAATGTAGTGTTTCTAAAGATGAATTTATATATAATCGACCTATTACTCTTGTCTCAGGGTGGGATCAATCTGTTCAAAAAATTAATTATTCAAAATTTATTTATTTTTAACGTATCTCCAAATTAACTGTTTCGCTATTGTTCAGAATCTCTAGTAACTGTATGTTTAATATTATAAAAGGCACTTCAAATATCTGATGACATTTACAATACTTCTGTCACTGAAAATTATCAACTGTCACTGATTTGATCGACAGTTTTATTTAATGCAAAATATTTAATTTTCTGAAATTATATGTTATAAAAATACTCAGTGGGTTGGAATGCAAAATTCTATATTATACGACCAGATAACAAATTATCAAATTAATATTCCCCAAATTATTACAAAGGAACAACAGTTGTAATTTCTACGAAACTTAAAATTAGAACAACCTAGATACTATAAATTAATCTAATGGAAAAAAAAACGTTTAATAAAAGTTCCAATCATTGATTTGAATCTTGACGTGTATAAATGTCAAATACAAGCTTCAATCAAATTTGTCTAATTCAAAATTTTTCTTCTTCGAAGTTAATTTCCTTATATGAATTGGTAATTTTGTTTGCAATCAAATATCTAATAGATGCATCTATGTCAAATTTTATTTAAAAAAAGAGGCCTTATTATTTCTCGAGAAATTATTGTAAAAACTGGAGCGGACTCACCAACTGAGAACAGGATAACTCGTACAATTCTAAATTACTTTAGAATACTGGATACATTCAAAAATTTTTTATTTAGAAATCTCGAACCGCATTCACCACACACGATGCAATTCTTATTTGAATTATGCACGCACTGGCTTTATAATGAATGGATTTTTATTCTGGTTGTATTGATATACAATTTCTACTATCTACACCATAAAATTGAGACAACTCTAATTCTGATGTAGCCTCTTCGGGGTTTCAAAATCAACTAACTAAACTTTTGCAAAATAAATAAATCTCCTTTACGTTGGTAACCGATTTTCCTGTTTTTTGAAAAAATTACTAATTTATGTTTTTCAATAACCAAGTGAGATTTTGAATTCTTTTATTATACTTGTAATGCTGCTGGCAGAGACCTCTATATTTTGAATATTTTCTCCAAATCATAATCTGCTCTATCTATCATCAGATATATTCTACACAAATGTCATCAGAAATTATAATGTCAAATTTGATATTTATACTGAATCTTTCAAAATTAGTGAATTTACATATAGCACAGTGTGGTGTATCGAAAGTATGGCAAACAAATATCAATAAATTTCCTTATGTTCTACTTTTCTTTTAAATTTCAAATAGAGGATCTGTATTAATATATATTCTTCTTCTGACATATTTTCATGTTTCTTTGAGTTTATAACTTCGATTATGACCCACACATTCGTTTTTTCTGATGATGGTTCTTCCTCCATTCTCTTGACTATTTTATTCGTTACGCTAGCTGGCCACGGTATTAAGATACTAGGTTATAGAGGAGTTGTATTTCAAAGTTTCAAGTTGTTTAGGGATGGCTTTTATGAACCCTTCGGATACCATGCCATATACTGATAAATTTTGTGTTTGGAGTGCGCAAATTGATTCATTAAAGAGGAGTTTAAGGGATATTCATCATTGAATTTGATTACAATCTGTCTTACATTTTGCATTGCAAATGACCTTTCGCGGGAGGTTTACTGTTGATCGACTTTATAAATAATATATGTATATAAGTGACTAAGTATACTGAAAAGCGATCGAGATGTGTTGGATGACTTATCTCTCCAACAGAACTTAACATCGCTAACATTAAGTAAGAGTATAAATCCTTATTAAAGTCCGAGAGGGATTGCTACTAAAACTTCTTTCTCATTTTTTTTCTCGTCATATATTATCAAACAATGACCATAAGGCCATAATATTCCTGTCGACTTTTTTCTCTTTCCAATATCCAAATTACCACTTCAGTCAAAAGAAGATATGAAAAACAATTTGTGGCTCTTTCAGAAACTGCGTTTCAAATATGTTTTGATAATGCAATATTATTTGACATGTTTTATTCCGGGGGACCTGCTTCGAAACGATACAATATATTTGGATATATAGGGTAAATGCGTATAAGAGTGCGCACTGCACAAGAGTGCGCAATGCATGTATTCATAGTAATATCGCATCTCTGCAATACCGTAATAATGCCTATTACGGAACAGATCCTGAAGTATCGCACTGGCAACAATGCGTTCTTCTATATTTGGCGACAATTTTTCCAGAATGACAAGTGAATTGTTCGCAGCCGGCCGATGTAATTTTCGCTCATGCTAGTTTTAGTGATTGAGCAGGTATGTACGACCATAATTATATCTCCTAAGGTGTTTTCGCATGCTTTAGAGTCTATAAAATGTTGACAACATTGAAATTTCCTCAAAATAGTGCCTATAAAAACAGAATAATTGAAAATAATCTTGAACATAACAATGCAAAAGAGTGCGCATTTAGTTTTGCACAAGAGTGCGCAGTGCGTACTCTTGTGCAAAGCTTTTCAAGCATTGTACAAGGTAATTCAGATAACCCTTTAAATAAAAATTATTTTTTTAATTAGAAACAAATATTCCGAATAAAAGTTGTTTAAAATCATCTGCTGCTACACACACACTTCTTTTTAATGTATACATGGTGTCTTAAACAAGCAAACTGAATGCCAATTTTGTTTTTCAAATGGAACACACTATTATTTCCTTTTTGAATTTTGCATGAAATATTTTCAAATTCAACTGCTTCCGACAAATATTGACGAATCAGAGATCATTTTCAAAAAGAGAATCCAAACGGCTGAACTTAGAGTAAAACGAATTGAACTTTCCGGAATTAATTCTTAATTATCTATAGTCTGACCCCAAGTTCCAGGTAAACAAGAAGCGATAGATTTTCGGCTTAGGGCTACTTCTGGTATAATCAGAAATAGGTGTCAAACGATAGATAATTAGAAACTTAGATAGAAATTACAGTTCTAATAACTGCGTTCTTTTTCAGAATGAGTAGATATAAAAGAAAAACTAACAGTAAGTTGGTCTTTACGATAGATCTCACCGAAGCAAAACGTAGAATTGCTGAAGGTGTTAGTAAAAGACGGGTAGCTGCCAAGATAGGAATTGGTGAATCTACTCTTAGAAAACGCCTTAAATGTGGCAATATTCCTGTATCGTTAGAACGATTTTCCAACGTATTCCCCGCCGAAATGGAAATTGAATTAGCGAAGCAGTTGCGCGATCTAGACGACCGTTTTTATGGGCTCACAAAAAAGAATTTGCAAATTGTAGCGTACAAATTTGCGGAATCGAATAGCATCCAACACTGTTTTAACAAGGATAAACACATTGCTGGAGAATCCTGGGTCAGTGGTTTTTGTAAACGACATAATATCAGCCTACGGCAACCAGAAATATGTTCGATGGGTAGGGTTATGGGCTTTAATAAAGCTCAAGTGAAACGATTTTTCCAAAATTTGAGAAGTTTGTACGTAAAAAAGCTTTATTCTCCAGATTCAATTTTCAATATGGATGAAACAGGTCTCTCAACAGTACCTAACAAATTACCAAAGGTTTTGGCCACCAAAGGTAAAAAAATCGTGGGCAAAGTAGCAAGTGCCGAACGTGGACAACTTATTACTGCCGTGTGTTGTATCAGTGCCTCCGGAATGTATATTCCACCCGCGTTAATATTCCCAAGGAAGCGGATGAAGGAGGAACTTTTTATGCAAGCACCCCCTGGAACACTTAAAATGGTTTCCGAATCTGGATTTATAAATACTAATCTATTTCACCAATGGATAATCCATTTTAAGAATTATAGTAAGCCAAGTCCTGACCACTCAGTGTTTTTGATTATGGATAATCATAGCTCGCATCGAGGTTTAGACGTCATCAATACTGCAAGGGTAATAATATTGACCTATTGACTTTACCACCAGACGCGAGCCACAAGTTGCAACCACTGGACATCGGCTTCTTTGGTCCATTGAAAAGGGCATTCAGTAGAGAATGCGACAACTGGATGATAAGCAATCCTGGAAAAGTAATTACGCAAATGCAGATCTGGGGATTGTTTAATGCTGCCTACGCTAGTGTTGCAAATATTGAAAAGGCTGCTCAAACTTCGTTTCGTGCTGCTGGAATTTTTCCATACAATCCTGAACAATTTGACGAAACTGACTTTGCTCTTTCGCTAGTATCTGATGTACCCATTAGTGACACTGAAAGACCAGCAAACTTCCTTGTAATCCCGGATGGATCACAGGATGTAGAAAATGATATATTAGAACAAACATTTTCATCGCATCAAACACCACCGCAGCAAGCATTCTCTCCTCAAACTCAATTGCAAAACATTAGATTTATGAACTTGGATATTGATTGCGAAGACGGTGTACTCATACCGAATAGTTTCCAAGAACCTACAGAGACACAAAGTTGTTCTAATCAATTCGTTCATATAGGCAAAATTTTACCACTGCCAATTATAAAAGAACAACCATTGCGGCGTAAAATCAAGTCTCAGCGGTCTGAGATCCTTTCAAGCACACCATTTGCAAACGAGTTAGAAGAAAATGTTCGGGAGAAGCAGAGAAATGAGGAATCTAAGAAAATAAAAGCAGCAGCAAGGAAGCTGAAAATGCCATAAAAACAAGTAAAGAAAAGGAAGGAAAAAGAAGCGAAGTGTGACGAAAACTTGAACTATCCAGGTTGCGGCGAGAATTATAAAGATCCCCCAATTGAGGACTGGATAATGTGTTCTGAGTGCAATAACTGGTGGCACAAGTCGTGTACTACATACGTGATTGGCACATTTACCTGCTCACTGTGTGAATGAAGTGGAGCAAAAATTAACATGCCTACCTAATGATTAGGTACGCGTTTATTTTTTCAAGTTCAAATTAAAGTTATTTGTTAAATAATAGAATAACATATGTTTATTTTGATATTTTTAAGACTATGATGTTATATTTTGTTAATTAAAGGATAAATGTAGCTTCTAAAAATTCTGTCTTGATTATATTTCATCGTTTTTTACCGCTATTGCTAGAATTACAATACATAAGTCGTTGCACACTCTTGTGCATTAATACGCGTACTCTTGTGCACATCTGTGTTTAAGAGTGCGCAATTGCACTGGCACAGAAAAATATGAATTTTGTCTCTTATTATTAGAATTTTACCATTAATCAAGCATAATTACTTTCATCAATCATCAATACATATGTATGCATGTGAAAAACTTTTTTTCTGGAAAAATATTAATTTCGCAGTCAATAATGTACTAAGTGCGCACTCTTATCCGCATTTACCCTAATCCTTTTTATAGTTACCAATTCCCGGTAATTTTTTATTGTATTATAAACAATTGCGTTAACAATACTTTAGTTAAACATCAGCTTCAAAATATATTTTGGTCTATTCGTTTCTTATTAAACGATTTATCGGAAAATATACATGCTCAACTGGTCTATACGCGATGATTAATTCACGGTTTTGTCAGAATTTTCGTTTTCAATCACTACTGCTTGATTAGCTTTTCTAATAACTATTTGTTGAGTTCATTTTTCATGAACAACTGACGGTTTTCCTATTGTAACTGTTTGATTTATAGGTAAATAATTTAATTTATGTAGATTTAGCGTGTTTTCTTTAAGCTAGACATTTAAATTTCCGAAAACAAATTTATCAACATCAATGTGTTAAGATATTATCAACATAGTTGTACAAACATTTTTATGTGAACATAAGGAGTAACGAACACTTCGTAAGATATGATGATAAATAGACATTCACAATAAGAGTTATGTCAAATATTCCAAAAATAGAAAGTACTACCATGTTTGTTTTTATGTTAAAAACATGTAGGCTATACGCTTATCAGAAATATATAAGTATATGAAAAAATAATTAATATTCGAACTCGTGCTTGACATGCTCACACCTCAGCACGACACGTGATACTATTGAACAAATCTATCTCACTATAGGTAATTGAAATCAGTTTCAACTGCAGAGCGAATGGATTGTATTACAACTGAGTAATGTACAGTCTAGAATCCCATAGTAGAGACTTATTTATTTCATAAGAATACACTCAATTTTCAAGGTGTTCCAACGAAAAGTACTCAGCAGAAATAACTGCGGAGGTACTAACTTTCTAAAAAAGTGGTGAAATACGTTTGTGGAGCAGCATTATTGCAGTGCTAATCTTGAGTTGAAGAATGAGGAGGTATCCCTGGTTGATTGAAAGTGTGTAATATCTTCACAGGGTAGTGGACAGCTTCTCCACCCTCAATTACTGTATACACCGATTCATATCTTACTTGCTCAGTTGGTAGTTTCTCCAGCAAAAAGTTGTTAATACAATCGGCTTGTTCATTTGTTGGTGTGAGAATGGCTCTCTCCTTTAACCATGAACTGCAATTGCCGCTAGCTTTGTCAATATTCGGGTATATTTTGTCGGTGAAGGTGGTTAAATCTGGGACAGTTTCACAATAAATACAGGACACCTTTAATCTTCCGTCTTTTTCCGGAATCTTGCCATCACCTATAATATCAATCAGTATTTTTGAAAACTCCTCTGCTTTTAAGTTTGGTTGAAGATGAACACGCATATTGATAGACAAAGATAAAACTTTCATCGAAGGTCATAAAATTGATGACTTGATACAGGCTTAAACTTCAACCGCACGAGTGGCACAACAGGTAAAGTTTGTCGAAAGTCACCTGTCAAGAGAACAATTACTCCATCCATAAGTCGGTAGCAAACTCTAATATCTTGGATCATTCCGTTTAGTGCTGCAATAACTTTTTTGTGAGCCATAGTGCACTCGTCCCAGAAAATAATGTTTGCTTTTCGCAGCGCATGGGCCATATCACTATGATTAGAGATGTTACAAAGTGGAGACTAACCTAAATTGAAAGGTAAATTTAACCCATAGTGAGCTGTTTTACCTTCTTCTATCAAAGTCGCAGCAATTCCTGAAGGAGCAAGGCTACAGCGATGTTTATTGCTCTCCCCATTTTCGCGAGCAGCCAATTAATTAAAAATATTTTCCTAGTACCACCTGGAGCATCAAGAAAATATAAATGCCCAGAATGTGACAAATCCAGTTTTGTATCTGGCTTGAATTTTCAAAGCAGTTGACCAAAATGTTGAATTTATATCAAAAGGAGAAAAAGATTTACAATTCACAATTTTCATCATTAAATCCTCAATAAAAGAGGTAGAGTTGTGATTGTGGAACGACAATTTTGTTCAATTCTCTGAAATCTATACAGTCTTGTTTCTTCATCATCTTCTTTTTTATATAGTTAACCGGAGCAGCAAATGGATTCCTCAATCAAATTATTTTTTAATAGTTTTGATACTTGATTTTCGATTTCTTTTCTGTTATCAGCTATGTACCTGTACGGAAGTTTGTAACAATATTTATCCACCATCAAAACTCTATGAGCTTTATAATCTCGGGCCGTGCTGACGTCGTATTTATCCTTAGTAAAGACTGGTTTGCACTTTTCTATTAATTTATCAATTTTTGTTTGTCGGTATAAATCAAGATGATTTACTGAAATTTAAAATTTATCTAAGTTCATATATTTGTTGAAGTTTACTTCACCTCTGTTTATAGTGCTATTCAAAAGTCCCCTCCCCCCCTCATATCTTTTGAACGGCTACACTTACATTAATAAAATTTGGATGGTGAAAATAAAGTGTTGTAAACTTCTCTACGAATGGTAACAGGTGACGTAATAGTAATAGATGACGTCATAGTGCCACTCTGGCCAATAATTTCAAATAGGACCTTATGGCAAGTGATATCTCGTTTGAAAGACATTGACATTGGCTACATAGCCATATTAATTTTGTATGGGTTCAAATTAATTTTGACGGATAAATTAAATAAATACCAAAATTATTTTTCACATTTAAATATTGAAGATTTTTCAGTCCGCCTGGTTAGTTGTCAAAAAAATTGACGTTTTTAATTTAATAGTATTTGTTGCTTTGCAAAGTTTTTCTAAATAGCTTAAATATTTCATTTTATTATTGTTTAACGAGACGTTTAAGAGTTAACATAGGCAAAATACTCAAGCCGACAAAGTAGCAGCTATCTTAATAATTGGTGAATCTAGAAAGAATCTCCATGGAGCGGAACGTTTATTGAATGAGAAATACCCAGATCGCCATATCTCGAAAACTTATTTGTTGGAGCTTCTTCACAAGTTTGAAGCAACAGGTAGTGTTCAAGATGCCAAACGATCTGGTCGACCAACATTTAGTGATGATAAAAAAATTGATATAGTTGCTGAAATGGTAGTAAACCCTACTTCCTCTTCAACTAAAGTTGCGTCTATCTGTGAAGTAAGTAAAAGTACAGTACCGAGAGTGTTGGCTAAAAATAAATTTCATCCGTACAAGTTAAAAATGGTTCACCACCTTTCGGATGACGACCCCGATAGAAGACTCGAATTCTGTGAATGTATGGCAAATAAAATTTGTCAAAACCCACATTACACAAAAACAAGTTGTTTTAGTGACGAAAGTACTTTTTGCCTCAATGGAAATGTGAATACACAAAATGTAAGGTATTGGAGTGACACAAATCCTCACACCATTTGTGAACAACATACCCAATTTCCAGAAAAAGTCAATGTTTGGGCAAGTATTTTGGGAAACTACATAGTTGGTCCTGTTTTCCTAAATTCAAATTTAAGCGGTGAATTGTATCTGGAGATGTTACAAAATGGAGTTGAGCCGTTAATTCTTGAAATTCTGGAAGATAATCAAGATGAATTCGGCCATCTGGAAATAACATTTCAACAAGATGGCGCATATTATTATGGTGCAGTAAGAATATTGAGGTAGATGGATCGGCCGGCGAGGTCCTATAGAATGGCCACCTCGGTCACCAGATCTGACACCATTAGATTTTTTTCTATGGGGGTACTTGAAATCCAAGGTTTATACTACGGCACCAGATAGCATTGGCGTTTTGAAAGAAATAATTACTGAAGAATGCAAGGCTATTTCAGCTGACACATTCGAACGAGTACGACAAGAGTTTACTAATAGGATGTATTACTGTCAGGAAGTAGACAGAGCACATTTCGAACACTTGCTATAGGAATCCATTGTTGATATTTGATTAATTAAATTTAAAAAAATAATTTCAATAATTTTGGTATTTATTTAATTTATCCGTCAAAATTAATTTAACCCCAAACAAAATTGATATGGCTATGTAACCAATGTCAATGCCTTTCAAACGAGATATCATTTGCCATAAGGTCCTATTTAGAATTATTGGCCAGAGTGGCACTGTGACGTCATCTATTACTATTACGTCACCTGTTACCGTTCGTAGAGAAGGTTACAACACGTTATTTACATCCTCCAAATTTTATTAATGTAAGTGTAGCCGTTCAAAAGATACGAGGGGGGAAGGGGACTTTTGAATAGCACTGTATAATCAATTTCTTGTTTCAATACCTTAGAGTATGAAGAAATATCTTTTTGACATTTGTTAAATTTAGGGATTTTTTCTTTTCTTATGGGTTATTACACTGTATGATGTTCAATTCTCCATTTTGAATTAATTTGAAATTTTTGGTGCTATCCATAATGATTAAAAATCATAATGGAAATTGTAATTATGTACCACAAAATATCCATAGCTGTTTCAATATTATATATTTTTTTTAGTGTTACCATACCTTTTATTTTCCCCCACAAATAAAAGATTTCAAATTTGTTGTTTGTTTATCATTTGTGTCTTCGTTTTCTGGTATCTTCAATAGTTTAGGATTAATTAACGACACATAAGAGCCGGAATAATAAATTCCCAGAAACTTGTGAGGTGTTATTTGATAGCAATTTTACTTTTGCCAATGGTGGAACCTCTAGTATTCTGGATTTTCCTTATTTTGTGCAATTTGTAACTCAGAGTTATTAACACTTTTCACAATGGCGTTTTGATCTTTTCCTTCGAACCAGGATGGAAGTGTTTCCCTATTTACGCGAGGAATTAAATTTGGCATGGCTTTTTTTCTTCAATATTTTTAGTTTTTGTACCAGAGTATGTGTAGTTTTTTTACCATATTTATTCTTTCCGACCAGACGTTCCAGTTTTCCTAACACATTGTAGAGATCTTCGGTCTCTTGTAGAGTCTCTCGATCAATTTTATTAGTCAGATAACTGTAAGTTGTATTAGTTTTCCAAAATCAATCGATTTTCTCACTTCTAATAATAATTTTTCTTTTTTTAGTGCATACTCAAATCGACCAACTTTTGTTTGCAAATGTGTCTCAGAAATTTTTCTCACATTTGTTAACTTAAAATGTACTAATCTATAGCGGAATTTTCCAATTTTATTTTTAATTTCAATTTTCCCTTTGTCTTCATCAATATGGAAACGTTCACATTCGTTGTTGAAATCCTTAATTCATTGATAAGCATTTGTATTTCTAATAGTGAATTTCTCGATCATAAAATCCTTTGTAATTTTTTCTGAATTCTGAATTCCAGATTCACTTCTAGTAATGTCTCTAATCGTATTTCCAACGTTTGATTTGAGTCACTGGGTAAATATTTACAATCCTCTATGTTTTCCATGATTTCTTCCAGGTAAAAGTTATTAAATTGTTTTGCTCTTTATCTAAATATATCTTCGATATCTCATCTGTTAAAGTTATCCAAATTTTTCTTGTCTGATGTCTTTTATTCAATGTTTTTCTCACTTTGAAGTATTTGTAATTACTTGGTGTGAACTTGCAAATTGGTATTCGGCCAGAATACCAAAAGTCTTTCCATTAGGACTACCTAATGTGGTTATGCAAATAATATTTTATTTTCCATCTGCTGAAGTCTTCACAGTAAAATCAAACCGTAAATTTATAATATCATCACACTCTGATGGGTAAAATAAAGACGATATTGTGTTTTTTTCTGTGGAGACAAAATTAAATTTATTAAAATATTTATGAACAATATTTTCCAGTTATATCATTCACTTGTAAAAAGAATATTTAAAGCCTTTATTTCAGGTCTAGATACATCTTTTACTGAAAATAAATTCTGTACGTACAAATATTTAACTCAATATGACAATCATTTCTAAAATTAACCAGACTGGCAGTGATACTTGTGTAGGTGCCGCTGTGACGTGAATTACATCCTCTATATTGCCGACCTATCCACTGGGTTCCGGTACTGCAACGACCATTGGTGCAACCTCAGCACATTCAACATATAAATACAAATTGTAAATATATTTAATTCAGTCTGCATATTATTTTTCATCTACACATCCTGTTTATACAATTTATATATTTCACTGTTATTTTTCAAAGTCGATATTTTGTATTTTTAAGTGAATAAAAGTTTTTAAAAACAAAGTTCGTGTAACGAAACACATATTTGGCGCAGTCAGTAGGATTGTCACGAAAGTCATCCAACGCGGAAAACTTTTAACTATGTCAATAGTGAAGTGACAATCAAACCAAGAAAAGTATCCAGTTCAACCCTAAGAAGCCCAGGACCAAGGGCAAATGAAGACCAGACTGTAAGTCGATTTATTTTTATTCATTGTATATGTCAGACTCCTCTAGTGCTTCCTCTTCCTTCAGTGATAGCGAGAACGACCTAGAGTTAAATTTAATTAGCAACACATCTGATAATAATTTCCCACGAGTTCCAATTCATGTTCAACCCAGACCAATTAATAATAATCAAATATATTTTTCTAATGCACAAGTATTCGGCAGAACCGAACCTAAAAATGTTTGGAAACCTAATCCAAACCATAATCCAAATAACGGGCCCAGACCTGTACATATGACAACTACGATTAGACAAAATAATAATCATTCTCAAGTACAATCACCTCAAAACCGTAGGTGGGTGTCCGAAGAATTATATAATGTAGAACATATTGATAATGAAAACAATGTAGATAACGTTATACAAGAAAATAATTATGATTACTACTGTGAACTTCAATATAACAATAATAATTTTGGAAATTTTCACGAAGATCCGCCTCTCGACGCGAAACCTTGATAGAATATAACAATTCATCCGATAAAAGAGAACTACCTTATATTACTATAAAAAATCCGCCACAAAAATTATTAATCGATTCCGGTGCGACTAAATCTTTTTTGTCTCCAGAAATAATTCATAAATATTTCGTTGAGTATAAAAGTCATGAACCTTTCGTCAACGTCCTTCGGTTCATCACGTCATAATACTTTCGTAAGCATACCCGTGTTCTCAGAATTAAACGATGATAAAAATGTAACATTTTATGCTTATAAATTTCATTGTATTTTCGATGGCTTAATCGGAGTAGATTTATTACAATCACTCGGGATTAATATTGATTTTCCAAATTCTCAAATTAAATCCAGAAATACCAATTTACCAATTAATTACTTTAAAGCAACTCCAAAGAAAACTGTGTCAAACATTATACCAGGTCAAACAATTACAAAACTTGTTATTCCAGTCACAACGTTCACAGGAGAAATTTTAATACCTCAACAAATTTTAGGCAATTGCATCATACCCGAATGTATCTCAGTCGCTAATAAAGGTTGGCAACTGTCGAAATTCGTAACAATTCCGACGACGATACAAATTTTACCATTTTATATCCTATTAATAGTATTCCTGTAGAAAATAATTTTGAAATGTACCATTTTGATCTTATTAATGACAATGGCGAATATAAATATGACGAAATTGACAATCTCATCAGAACAGACCATTTAAATGAGGAAGAAAAAAGATGAATTTTTAATATGTGTAGGAAATACGCTGATATCTTTTATAAAGACCAAAATCAGTTAACTTTTATAAACGAAATCAATGCAAATGACATTTTTGAATACATGAACGATTTTAACAAAAATATTCCTATTGACAGTAACAATGAACAAAATGATCAACAAGATACATCTCTCGATAATGAATCAATTGTTGAAAATATTGACGAAACCCCTCAGATAACAGACGCTGACATAGAAAATATAATTAACGAATTATGTCCAGACAATGACGACGAAACCATACACACTAGTCACGAAAACCCAATATTAGATATTCCAATTTCAGAAACACGTATTAATCATTTTCAAAATCGAATATCTCTTAAAATAGTATTTCATTCACCAGCAGCACCAAAAGTTACTAAATTATATGAGAAAAAAACTAACACCACCAAACAAATTTCAGAAACGAACTTCGAACCTGAAATTATTAAAATATTTAAAGAATTTAGATCAAGAAAGAAATTATTTGCTATAAATATTGATCGAATAGATTTAATTCCAAAACTATGTACAACATTGCAAGAAACTTTTAAAAATTCCGCATTCAAAGCTATTATTTGTACCAATGTTTTAGAAGATGTAATTGGCCACAATTCACAGATAGAAATAGTACAAGAACAATCACAGATGAATTAATGAAACTGAAATAGAAATTAAACGTAAATATTATTGGCCAAATAACAGAAGTACTGAAACTAAATATATAAATAATTGCGAGCTAAGTCAAAAGATGAAGTATGATAGAAATCCCCCAAAACAAAAATTCGAATTGACACCAACACCTAATAAACCTTTTGAAATAGTTCACGCAGATGTTTTCACAATTAAAGGACAAAAATTCTTGACAGTTATTGATATATTTAGTAAATACGCGCAAGCCTATCATTTAGTAGGAGTAACCGCAATACATATAGCTAAAGCTTTCATGAGTCTTCTCACTCATTATGGTGCACCTAAAATGTTAGTAATTGATAGATATACCGAATTAAAAAATCATGTTATTGAAGACTTTGCAAAATTACACATAATTGAACTTCATTACAGCACGCTATTGAAACCAAATTCTAATAGCATAATTGGACGTTGTCACTCAACTTTAATTGAACATATTAGAATTATATAAGAAACTCATAAAAATCTCAATATCTTAGACCAAATGCCTTATGCAATTTTAGGATACAATAACTCAATTCATAGTGCAACAAAGTTACGTCCAATAGAAATTATTTCAGGACATTTAGATACGAACAACCCTCTTAATATTGACATTAATCAAAAATTATATTCTAATTACATAACTAAACATAAAGAAACTACCGCTGAAATTTATAAAACGTTGAATGAACACATGGCAAATCAAAAATCAAAAAGGTTGGAAAAGGCTAATGAAAATAGACACGAACCATTAGCTTACGACCCAGGTGCATTAGCATATCATAAAACTAATGCTCGTAATAAAATTAGTCCTAGATTTAAAGCCAAACCAATAAAACATAATGAAATAAACGGTTTTAAAAATTAAAACTAACTTTTCCGCATCTGTGGCCCTGAACAATATTCTATCTTAAAATTGTTACTTGTATACACTTGGAGGGATGTATCGTGCTAACAAACCAAAATTTCTCCAAAATAACCAAAAATTTAGTATATCTGGATTTATAGAACCCGCTGTACTCGCTCTAGTCAATCAATAGGGTACATCTGTGAGACACCTTGAACAATATTCAATCATGAAATTGATCAATCGTATACTCTCTGGAGGCTGTATCGTGCTAACAATCTGAAAATTCTCCAAAAATGACAAAATTTGGTACTCCAAGTTCCATAGCATCCGTTGTACTGGTATTAGTGAGCTGAATAGCAATATAATTTATTTTTGAGGTGATCTGAATAATATCCAATCATAAAATTGGTCACTTGTGTATACTCCGGAGGCTGTATCGTGCTAAATAACTGAAACTTCTTCATATATGACAAAAATATCGTACTTAAACTACTGTAGCACCTGTTGTATTAGCTCTGGTGAGCTGAAAATCAATAGGGTTCATCAGTAAGATGAGCTAAATAATATTAAATCATAACATTGGTGACATGTTGAACTCCGGAGGCTGTATCGTGCTAACAAACTGAAATTTCTCAAAAAATGACAAAATGTCGTACTTCAAGTACCATAGCACCCGTTGTACTGGCTCTGGTGAGCTCAAAATCAAAAGAGTTCATCTGTGACATGTCCTTAACAACATTCAATCATGAAATTGCTGATTTCTTGCACGCCGGAGGCTGTATCGTGCTAACAAGACATGTAAGGAAAAGTGGCCGACGACAACGACGACGACGACGACGACATACACACAGGATTTTTTTTCTAAAAACCATTTTTTCGTGTTGTTGTTGATGAAAAACGTGAAAATAACTCAAAAAAAAATTTCAAAGTTCCAACTTTTTTTGGGGTAAACCAATACTTTTCTCGCATATAGATAGGTTGGGCGGAAAAGTAAAATCAAAGTTAATACAAAACAATCTCACCTCGTAATATCAAACAAAAATTAGTTACCTCCACTTATCATAAAAATAACTTAAAAAGGCCACTTGCTAATAAAAAAATTCTACCATTACAGAATCCTCCTATCGCTGGTAGTAGCAAGGCAGGCACAGGAAATTAAAATTGTTAGTTTGGAGTCCAATCCAGGCATACTCCCGTACAAATTAAGAAATGCTAGATTACAATCTACCCATCATTCTTTAATCCATTACTTTGATCTAAACCCTATAGAAACCGAATTACTTCATAGAACAAATCAGTTCGAAAATGTTTTGCAGATAATTAATATCAAAAATCAAGTTTTTGCAAATGAACTTAAATCCTTGATTAATTTAATAAAATATCAAATGAAGCAATGCAAAGAAAAATTAAATTTTGTACACGGCAGTATAAGAATTAAGAGAGGGATTTTAAATGGTTTAGGAACAATATTCAAAAGCATATCTGGTAACTTAAATGCAGAAGATGGCAAACGTTACGATGATGCCATTGTTTTATTAAGTTCAAATCAAAAATATATAGCAAATACTTTGAACAAACAAATATCATTAACCAGTCAAATTATAGATGATTATAACAGTAGTATCTCACTAATAAAACAAAATGAAGAAGAGATAACAGGAAAACTAAATGAGCTAAGTTCAGAACTTGAAAAATTTGTTAATGATGTTTCCTCTTATTTCCTAGCAAAAAATACTCTTGATTAAATACAAGCAGCATTTAAAATCTTAAAAGAAATACTAAATAATATTGAAAATTCTATTGCATTTGCAAATTTGAACATCTATAATTTATGTTAAAACATTAATGAAATATTATCCAATTAATATCCTACTCTTTGGCAGTGATTCTCAAAATTTATTTAAATACTATACTATAACATTTTAACCGTTGATTCTTATTACTCTAAAGACAGAATTGTTTTCGTTATTCACTTTCCCTTAGTTAAACCCGAAACATATACTTATTTTCACCTGTATTCTATTCCCACAAAAAATAACACGGTCCTTATCCCACCTAAGCCTTTTCTGGCAATGCAAGGCAATCAGTACGAGTACGAAGATCAATAATGTGAAAATATCCACCAACTGTATTTTTGCCCCAACGAAAAACCCATGGTAGATGCCCAATCCGAAGAATGTATCCACCAATTGTTGCAACTAAGAACTGAAGATCAACCGAAATGTGTACCAGTGCCAATTATCGTAGAAAACGAAATTATCGAGAGTATAAATTCAGCGCATTACATCGCAGTATTCCCAGAAGAAACTTAAATCAAAACCACTTGTACAAAAACCGATTTCATATCTCTAAAGGGTACCTATTTTATAGAACTACCACCGAGCTGTAGCATCCAAACTCCAAGAAACGTATTTATCAACCACAAAGATGTTATCCCAGGTCAACCTTCACTACTTCCTGAAATAAAGATCGAAAACGTAGGAAGAATTCACTCTGGAAAAATCAGAATTAAAGACATTTTCTTAGACAAAGTTCACCAACTCATAAAAGAAGAAAATCGAATGGAAGAAGTTAGTTTGAGAAACATTCCACACAACTACGCCTATGCACCCTTCTACATCGTAATTGCGATCGCACTTCTTGTTGGTGTTTTCAAATGGAAGTCGAGATGTAAACGCCAACCCACAACAAAAATGGTCAACGAAGTCACAGCTGATCCAAAACCAAAACCGAGAACTTTCCAAGAAGAAGAAGATGAGTAATCTATCCACACCATGTATGGATCTCTCTGGGGATGGAGGAATTACATCCTGTATATTGCCGACGATATTTTGTATTTTCAAGTGAATAAAAGTTTTTAAAAACAAAGTTTGTGTAATGAAACATATATTTCGTGACATCTATTTCTAATTCAAAATGGTTAAGACAATAAACACCTTTCCAGAAAGATCGGATTTCTAGAATTCGGTTCCCAATAAAAGCAACCAAAAAAGTCGTCCCTGGAAATGAAGCGCATTCGCCAAAATTTGAAAATGAGAAATGTTCGATGGGATAGGGGCAGCTTCAAGGACTACACCATTGTGCAATTTTGTAACAGTGAGTTGAGTTTAATATAGTTAAAGGACACTTATTTAATGTACCGTATCTCAAATGGAGTGTAATGGAATATAATAGAAAAAGCATGAAATTGAAGTATTAAATTATAGATATTTTATATCTGAACAGTCTTAATTTTTTTATAAAATGTTTACGTATAATTTCGATGCAATTGTACGGTTTATTTATTGCTTATCAATGTTCAGTTGTTTCTTGATGGCTACATTCACAAAGAAGGCATTCTTTTAGATTCATACTAAATAAACGTGATAAAACATTGACAAATTTTCCTTGCTTTCGAAATGTTGCTCAGAATTTCAACCACTGATGTACACTAATTTCATACTCTCTTTTTCAGGCACCGTGGGTTATTCTTATTTCACGGACGCCAATTTTCTTAATATATCCTGTTGGAACAAGCAGACATTTCATTCCAAAATATTAATGCATTCCCGACTGTGAATTTTGATACCAGCATATAACATAACGTTTCAGAAAGTAGGTAATTTTTACCTAGATACAATGCTGATAAAAGCTTTCTTCATACCCCTTACATGTTTGTGTCTAAGAAAAAACACTTCTCATTACCTATAACTATGAGTAAATGCTCTCTACTTTGTTAAAATACTTATATCGACAACAAATTTCCATTAAAATTTCATTATATCAAGAGCTGTTTTATGTACGAGTAAATATAGTTTATTTGACGTTTTTTGCCACAATCCTTATTTCAAATAGGTATGCAACATTGCCGTGACAGTAACTTGTATATCACGTCATTTCGTCTATTAGTTAATGGTATATTGAATTATGAAGTTAACCACAATAATAATAAAACAAGATATATAAGAAACTTGACTAATATCGGCAAAGAATTGTTTCTAAGGATTTTAACAGCTTCTCCATTCGATGAAATACTCTGGCTGGATAATATCCGTAATAAAGTAAACCATTTTTATTCATACTCAATACACTATTTACCACAACTACACCAAAACTCACAATTATACTGTATGACGCGCGTTTCGATAACCAAGTTATCGTCGTCAGGCAGTGTGTGGTGGTAAATAGTGTGTTCTTTATGTATATCACTAACGGTTTCAGAAATTCCAACTTCTTATTTTTATTGAGTTAATATCGAATATATTTGATATAGTTGTACCACTGCAAAAATAAAAACGTATACAAAACTAAAACGCTACTGCTAACAGGCAATATGAAGTTGTTAATAAAGTTGAGAGATCAATTACTGAAAAGATATAAAAGAACTGAAAACCCTGCTCATTGTGAATATTACAAAGAGTTGATATGAAATACGAAAATTTCAGTGAATGAGCATTTACATTTTATGGCAACGCTTTACTACAAAATCCTAATAAACAAGTTTCCACCATATTTAAACATATAACAAAATTAAGTTCCGTTGTGATGCATATAATATACAGTGCACGTTATAGAAGGAACAGTTCACCTCATATTCATCGAACGTTTAAATTTAAATCTTCATTTTCGTATATGATATTCAAGCTTCATAACCAGGTTACCCAGTCCTTGAAAAGTTTGAAATTGTAAGCGTTTTAAAATAAACTATAATAAAGATTAAAAATAACTTTTTCGTACTCCGGTATCGTGCTAACATACCGAAATTTCTCAAAAAATGTAGTATATCTGGATTTATAGCACCCGCTGTACAGGCACTGATGGGCTCGAAATCAATAGGGTGAGCCGCCTTGAGCAATATCCAATCATAAAATTAGTCACTTGTTTACACTCCGAAGGCTGTATCGTGCTAACAGAGCGAAATTTTTCCAAAAATTACCAAAAATGTAGTATACGAGTATCTTGTATTCTTTGAAATATCTATGTTATGTTTGATACTTATGAGGCTCCTTATCATTGAATATATAGACAACAGTGTAGACGGTTTAAAGTTTGCAGAAATTTCTTGAAAATAAGCCAACAAAACATTTTCTGAGAATGATTTAATATTGTTTATTTCTTTCCCTCCAGTTCATAAATTTGCTGTATTGTTTTTGATATTTGTTTTTTGAAACTCCAGGTAACAAATTTTCGATTGCATTTTGAGACTTTTCGATAATATCTGGAGGAGTATTCTCAATATCGGAATTCGACAACTCGAAAGATAAATTATGATCTCGGTTCATAGTTCCTTAAATAATGGGTAATAAATGAATTTGTTTATAATCTATAATCAATAAACTGAAATACATGATCTAAGAAATAGTTTACTTACAGAATTTTTAGTTTAAATTTAAAATTTGATCACCCAGAAATCCACTATAAAGTATTGTCAAAAGAATTTGACATTGACATTTCCGTGGGCAAAGTGACATTTCCGTGCGGAAAAGTACCATATAACTTGTACTTTTCTCACACTCTACATTATTACTTTTCTAACGGATATCAAACTAATTAAGAAAAGGCTTGCTTTGCGCATAAAAATTTGTGTAGAAAAGCGTGTTTTGCATAGTAGTCGTAGAAAAATTTAGATGCCCGAATGGTATTTGACAAGACTATTTCACGAGTAACAGATTATTCGGCATACACTTAGCTTAAAAAACATTCTACCTTACATGCATACTGCATACATAATAGATATGTAGGCATTAATTTGAAAAACTGAAAAACATCATGTAATTTATTTAATCACAAAATACTACAAACTTAATAATATAATAATAATTACTTGTTATCAAAGGTATTGTAGTTTTTGATGACAGCAGCTGTCAAGTTTTGCCGCGGGTAAACTCGAAAAAACTGCTGACAGGTGCTGTCATACAGTTGTTCCATCGAGAAACCATTTGTAATTCAAAACTGCGCGTTTGTGATTGGTGGAAATTAAGACGAGGGAAATAGTCTCTAAAAATCTGTTTTTCGTGTTTTTTTCACTGAAAAACGTGAACATAACTCTAAAAAAATCAAAAACTCTCAACTTTTTTGTGGTAAATCCATACTTTTCTCGACTCATGGATAGGGGTGTCGGAAAAGTAATAAATACAAGAGAGTACTGTATGATAGCGTTTAGAAATTAGCGCATACCGTAAAACGGGGTAACTTGATACACCTGATGCATCCATCTATTTTATCGGTATTGGTTCCCGCATTTCATTATAGGGGACAGTTATGTACAAAGCAAATGAGACATACAAAACACGTGTTGCTGGTGCTATCGGAACTTTCTTGTGTGGAACCAAAATTATTAAAGATATTTCACTCAAACTTTGTGGTAAGCAAGTATATATATATATATATATATATATATATATATATATATATATATATATATATTTGTCATACTTCAGCTAAAATTTCATTGTCTTTAGAAAACGCTGCTTTATGTAATAATAAAAAAAGAAAATGTTGTATGAACTGGGGTTACTTGATACAATGCCGAGAACATACAGAACATGAACCATAGAACTTAAATCAATAATTGTTTGTGTGCCTGAAATAGGGTACAAATGCAACTTTTTTGATAGTATTTCGTGACGTCATCATTCAAAATCCGTCATTTTGTAAGATAATTTTAAATGAGATCATATGGCAAGTAATACCTCATTCGAATGCTCGTTCCAAGTTCTGTTCTACGGCACCATCACGATCAAACTATCTCTACTTGTTTGTAAATTTAAACGCAAAATCGTCAAATTGTGAAAATTGTTACATGGTATTACTTTAAATAGGTTCTTTATGAAGAACATTCGTTACAATACTGGTTTTAAGCATCAGTTGGAAGTACAGACTGAAATACCATAGTAACGCAAAAGTTAACATAAGCTGTCGTTAAGAATAATAATAATACAAAATAATTAATAATTAAAACAAACAAGTTTAAATAAGATGCTCAATATGTCCACCGTTGACTTCTTGGCAATAAAAAATACTAGACAAAAACTCTTCCCGAATGCGTTCAAGGGTCTTTGATGAAATCGATCTGCATTGTTTTCAGATAACCCCACAAAAATTAGTCGAGCCGTGTCAGATCAGGAGAACGAGCAGGCCACTCTATTGAACCCCATCGTCCTATCCACCTACCAGGGTACTGATCGTTTAAATATCGCCTTACTGGTCCATAATAGTGGGGAGGAGCACCATCCTGCTAAAAGTTATCTCCAATTCACGGAATTCAGCAGGATGATCCTCAGTATTTCAAGGATTAGGGGTTCAATAGCATTCTCGAACATTCCCAGATATATTTCTCCGATCAAATTCGTGTTCAGAAATACAGGTGCAACAATGTAGTTTTCTAGAATCCCTGCCCACACATTTACTTTTTGAGGGAACTGGATGTGTCCTTCAGGAAAAATGTGAGGATTTGTGTCACTCCAGTATCGCACGTTCACATTACCATTAAGAAAGAAGGTAGACTCGTCACTAAAACACCCTGTTTTGAGATAATCGGGGATATTTTCGCATCTATTTTCTCGCAAAAATGCAAGCCTGCGATCTGGATCATCTTCAGTCAGCTGGTAGAGCATTTTAATTTTGTAAGGTTGAAATTTATGTTTATTTAAAATTCTTTGTACAGTTTTTGGATACACCTCACAAGTACCTGTAACTTTTGAAGTGGATTGTGATGGGTTCACTACCATTTCCGCAACAATTTCAAATAGTTTATCTTCTGTGATGCTTGGCCGTCCACTTCGCTTATCGTCATTAACGTTTCTCGTCCCATGAAATTTTTCTAATAGCTCCCTAAGGTATTTTCTTGATACTGGCCGATCTGGATTCCTGTCATGCTATTAAACATTCGTTCGGCTGCGTGCAGATTACTTCTAGTTTCACTAAGATTTAATATCGCTTCCATTTTGTCCTCTAGACTACGTCTCATTTAGAAAAAGTTGTAGTAACAAACAAAAGTAAAATAACACTTTTAAATTAAAAAACGCGGTAATACATTCTTACAAAAAACCTCAATTTTGACAATAGTACGATGCTAATGTCAAAAATGAACCGATTAATGGATCAATAACAGAGAAAGTATACAAGCGACCAATGAACACGTTCGTCTTTTATAGATAAACAACTGGGTTGAAATTCACAAATAAGTAGAAATAGTTTGGTCGTGATGGTGTCGTTGGAAAATGTCATCAACTTCTTCTTGTAGATAGGTTTATGTACTTTTATGAGGGCGTATAATTCTTGTTTGTACATTTTTTCGTCAAATGGAATGTTTCGGGACCTTAACCATTCCTGCATAATGGGTTTTTTTGTTGTAGAGGTTGGAAATGTCTCTTTTAATTTGTTGTGATAGGGCGCATTATGAAAAACAACAATATTTCCGATTGGTAAATTGGTATTACTTTTTGGAATTATCAAAATTCATATCATTGTGATAATCGCCAGTGCTACAGCTTGACTTCCATCTAACATATGAATTGGGTACAAAACCTGTTTCACCTCCAGCATTAACTATTATAAGACGAGCGCCTTTGGAAATAGGTTTACTTTGTCCATCATTGGTTGAATCACTTCATCCCTTCAAATGTGTATGAGAAGAATGAATGTAAGTTTCATCCATGTAAACAATAGGACGCTTTTCTTCTCTATATAACTTCGTTCGTCCTAGGAATTGTATTCTTAAATGACGAATGGATTGCCGTTCCATTAACATTAAACGATAATTTTTTATTTTATACCAAAGAAACCCTGTGTTATGGATATATTTCCTTTACTGTAATAACTAGTGAACTAGTGAAGTTATAACATTGGAATTTTGCAAGTGAGTCTAATATATACACTTCCTTTAACTCATACAATTAATGAAAGTACATCTCAGTTGATAATCGTCATATTGCATTACACTTCTAAAAAACTACTAATTAACCTCCGATGGAAACGACTTTTTCTCTATTCTTTTTTGAATCAGTCTAAATTACCAATTTATACATGGTTAGAGATGGGCGATGTCCAGGATTTAAGTAATAGTCAGTTGTACAATATGCTTTTAAATGTCATCAAAACTGAAGTTGGAACATTGTCCACCCAAATCAAGGAAGATAATAAAACAATTCTCGAGAATCTGAATAATAACTCTTTAAAAATCGGTGAACTCGAAAATAAAACAGAAACTATTACGTCAAGGTGTATACATTTAGAAAGAGCTTTAAGGCGTAACAACATTTTTATTTACGGTCTGTATATACCAGATGAAGTCGACACTCTTGCATTTATTTTTTCAAAACTGAGTGAATTATTGGCAGTAACCGTTACAACTGCAGATATTAACAACTATTCAGTTTTCAAAAGTAACAACACACCTACCATTAAGTTGGAGTTTTGTGCATTTATTAAAAAGAAACAAATTCTAAATAATGCTAGCAAATTGAAGGGTAAGCACATATTTATTGCATCAGATCTTTGCAAGGAAGATAGGGAAGATCAAAAAGCCCTAATTAAGCACCTTAAAGTTGCAAGAACGCAGAAACATACAGCTAAAATTCGTGGTTAATATTTAATAGTAAATGGTGTTGAGTATAGTGTTAATCAACTACAGTCTATAGATAACTCAACAGCACCAAATGTTGCTCAACAAACGGAGACGCCATTACCAATTCCAGATCCAATTTCAAGCGAGAGTATTATGAAAAGAGGGATCCCGTCATCTCTAGATAGAGTTGCAAGAAGCGGCAATAAGAAATAACGGTTATAGTGGTACTTACGCTATTTTCCAACTCTACTCTTTATTTATAGAGGTCATAATTGTGGTATATTCTTATGTTTTAATATAGTAATAATATCTTTTGAACTTTTATTTGTAACGGTCTTAAATTTTGGTATTATTTTGTTTGAAGCTTGTAATATCTCTTAGTACATGTAATAAAATGAATGAGCCATTATCTGTTTGCCATATAAATGCACGATCTATCTTGGCGAATTTTTTTGCATTCAAAGTTGCAGTATTAGACAAATTTGATTTAATTACAGTTTCGGAGTCGTGGCTGAAACCACATATTGTTGATATTATAGTAAATTTACCGGGATATAAAATGTTTAGACGTGATCTCCGAGAAAAGGCGGGGGTACTGTTATATATTTATCAAAAATAGATTCAAGTCTAAACTTATTACTAATTTGAATAACATTAATTCCGAACAGTTATGGATTTCGTTTTGTTTTAATAATAAAAATTATGTCTTGGGTTCACTCTACAGACCTAATGATTTTCCTTATCAGGATTTTGCTAATGAATTTGATTTATGTTTAAGCACGTTATCGCCATTTTTTGATTATGTTATTTGCGCGGGAGACCTTAATATAAACTTTTTAGACCCAAGCAGCCTACAGTGTAGAACTCTGCAGTCACTTTTTGACACTTACAATCTTATTCAAATTGTTAACCCACCAACAAGAGGACCAAAATTACTCGACGTTATATTGTGTTCAGAAAATTTAAATATCAGTAATGTAAATGTCCCTTAGTATCAGACCATTCCCTTCCATCTTGTTGCATTGGATCGCTATCTATCAAAAAACCAAAACCGTTTGAATTTACATTCCGGGACTTTAGGAATTTTGAGCCGCATCATTTTCATTAGGATTTAATAGCTTCCGATCTTCAACAAATTTATCATTTTGATGACATTGAAATTAAAATCAAAATTTTAAATTCAACTATTTCAAATTTATCCCAAACACATGCACCCCTGCGTCAAGTTAAAATAACATGAAAAAGTCTGCATGGTTAACTGATACATTGAGGGACATGATGAAATTGAGAGATAAAGCATTATTAAAATTCAAAAAATCAAAAAAGAGAATCATTGGAATAACTATAAATCAATTCGTAATGAAGTCAATCATGCAATTAAACACGAGAAAAAGGCATATTTTGAATTTCAACTGAAACGAAAGAAAAATATCTTGAAAGAAATGAAAAAACATAACATCATTCATAACAAAAAAAGTTCAACAGTTATTCCTGATCACTTACAAGATACCGACTCAATAAATGATCATTTCATCAATGGCATTGGTGGTGACAATAACCCAGATGCTGCTATTCTAAGCCACTATCTTTCAACTAAACTACCGAATGTTGATAATTTTAAATTTAGGGAAATTGATGAGTTAAAAGTTTATGAAAAAATACTTTCAATAAATTCAAATGCAGCTGGACCTGATAATAATAATATCACTATGATTCTCTATTGTTGTCCACATATTTTATCATTTATTACTCACATATTGTCTAAAAAACTCCGTTTTTCCTTTAATTTGGAAAGAATCTAAAGTTCTACCCATACCTAAGACGGATAATCCTGCTGATTTCAATGAACTTCGTCCCATAAGTATTCAGTGTATCTTTTCTAAAATCCTAGAAAAAGTGATGGATGAACAGATTCGTCAACACATCACCAAATTTGACCTTCTACCTGAACACCAGTCGGGGTTTCGTCCAGGATACAGCTGCACTACTGCACTCCTCAAAGTTTTGGATGACATTTATTCTTATATTGATTCCAACCATCTATGCATTTTAATCTTATTAGATTACTCAAAGGCATTCGATAAAATTAATCACTCTCTGCTTTTGTCATTATTTAACTATATGTGTTTTGATAAACAAGCGCAAAAATGATGCAATCCTATTTAGATCATAGATCTCAAAGAGTATTTATAAATAAAAAATTATCTAGGAAAATTTACCTATGGCGAGGAGTTCCGCAAGGTTCCATCTTAGGACCCTTGCTATTTACCCTATACACCTCCCAATTTTCAAATTACTTCAATTTTATGAAGGCTCACTATTATGCCGACGATACACAATTGTACGTGGATTTTAAAGGATCAGAAGTCGTAAATGCTTGTATGAAAATTAATGAAAAATTAGAGACTATTGTAGATATTTCTAATAAATTTTGCCTAAGCATAAATCCCTCAAAATCAAAAGCTATCCTATTTGGATGTAGAATTGAGAAAAATAAAGTCAAAAGTAAAATACATTTGAAAATTAATAATGATAATTTAATTTTATCTAATTCTGAAAAAAACCTAGGTCTCGTTCTAGATGATTCCTTAACATTCTCCAATCATATCTCATCAATTATTCAGGAAGCATTTCTCACATAGACAATTATTTAATAAAGCAACCAAAATTATTCTCTGTGATAGTCTCGTGCTTTCACAGTTTAACTATTGTGATGTAATATATGGACCAGCCTTAACACAACTAGATCAAAATCGACTGCAGCGAATTCGAAATATGTGTGTTCGATTTATTTGTGGTATCAGACGTCGCAATCCAACCTCTAAGCATCTTGCAGACCTTCGCTTACTGAACATAAAAAATAGACGTATTCTTCATGGATCAGTACTATTTCATAAAATTATGTTTACCAAAATTCTTTTTTACCTATCGAAAAAAATTGAAAAGAGATCAGAAGTTAACAATAATAATGTAAGATTTGAAAATAAAATTAGTATGCCGAAACATAAAACCTCGTTATTCCGATCTAGCTTCTCTTATAATATTGCAAATCTGTACAACATAATCCCCGAAGATTACAAAACGTTACCCATTTCTCGATTTAAACTTAACATTAAAAAGTCTCTATTTAATAATACTATAACGTTGAAATTCTAATTTTAAGCAGGTAAAATTGCCCTTATTCATTATTATATTTACAGAATTATGTTACATAACTTTTGTTATCTTAGCATGTAAGATATTGTACGAAAGGATATTTGATATTTAGTTTTGCGTTTTTTGTTTTCTTAGCATGTAAGATATTGTACGAAAGAACATTTGATATTTAGTTTTGTGTTTTGCGGTTACGTGGAAGAGCGCTACTAAGCTGGTGCTTCTAGTACGAAAACATCATCTAAGAGCGAACGTCGCCTTTGCTTGTACTTGTATTCTTATAACAAAGCAATAAAGTCATTATTATTATTATTATTTTGCCTTTACCTCCCTGATAGTCCATTTCGTCGTAATATCTTTTATGGATTGACTTCAAAGTTGGTACGCTCTTTTCAGTAACATGAACATTTACGATTGTTCTGTGCAATTGGCAATTTTCTCGAGTTTCTCTTTTCATTGGGTGTTGAAAACATCGGTATTTCACCACTATCAATCTTGTTACCTTCAATTTTAATTCGCTTACCCTACGCACTTTTCTGTAACGTGAACATTTACGATTGTTCTGAACAATTGGCAATTTTCTCGAGTTTGTCTTTTCATTGGGTGTTGCAAACATCGGTATTTCACCACTATCAACCTTGTTGCCTTCAATTTTAATTCGCTTACCTAATCGTTTTAAGACTCACACCAGTGGCTACAGCTACATTTAAATTTTGTATTTCAAGGAGAATAAAGAAATGTTATTTTGAAGTTGTTACAGATTGGAATTTATTATAAAAAATATTGTGCTCAAAATAAACAACCTAATGCAATATTTAAAAGTTAAATACATTTTTCACCAGAAATTTTGAGTTACTACCTTTTTGCACCAAAGGCTTTAATTGTTTAAAATATTAAGAACAAGTGAAACCTTATTAAGATTAATAAAAGATTTAGAACTATAATAAACAATTGAACATACCTTAGAGATGTTTATTATGGAAGTTCCAGCTTCTTCTTGCTTAAAAAACTTCAATACATTGTTTATAATGTCACGACTTCGACCTGTTAAAACTTTTTTTTCGCCTAACTTTTAAACGGTATTTTGTTTGGCAAAATCACTTTCGTTTAATATACAAACTAAAATAGTTTTAACATTTGTTCGAGACTATACCAACGATACGATATGCACGAATACAATTTAAAAATGAGTTCTCTGCATTTATTAGGTAGTGGGCTGGCTTGTTTACGGTGCATCAAAATCTCAAAGGTTTTCCTACGTTTGCCAAGCTGTACATACGTACAGGTATGTGTATGTAAAAGCAATTTATGTTTAATTTCAAAGAATTTATGAGTAATTAATTATGTATACTATACATAAGATCTCTGTATTATAATTTGTTTACTGTGTTTCGTTACTGGTACTGCTACTGTAATACAGAAGTAAAAATGGCGAACGAGAGTTCTCTCCTATATAGTGCCTTAGTTTTACATGAACAAAAAATAATTTTTAAACTAGTGGTTGTTTGATCGGCACTGGCACTAATGGATTATGTTTTCCTTTCCCTCCTCTTTCATCTAGCAATTTTTGATGTCTCATCCACAACCACACTTGTAAATACACTCTTTCTATATGTTCTAAAGTAGAATCCAGTGTAGGTATCAATGAAGCCAGAGGGTTTTTTACGTGTAGCCCTAAGAAAGGATTGGCATCAAAATTTATTGAAGTGAAACTCTTTATAGGAGTAAATTCGTAGAGATAACAATTCTGTTAAACACCTTGTTCTTTTCTAATTATTATTTACTTAAGCTGAGTGAGAGAGACGCAATGTTGTTCTCCCCTCCTGTTACCCTACTCGATTGTTCAACTGACTACCTCACTATGCCAGTTAACAGAGCATCAACGCTAGACACTGTCTAGACAGCGAATCATTATGCGCCAGCCGTAGTTGCGAAAATATACAAAAATTAAATTAAAGTTTGACCAGAAATGGTGGCTTGTTCGAACATTTAATAAAATTATTTCTTGAAAAGAAAATATTTACTTTTGTTTTTCTTTTATTTTGAAATTTTTTATTATTTTTTATGTTTCATTTTTAGGCGCACCATATAATGCGTATATGCGTAAAATAGCCGACTGAAAAACATCAGCGACATCAGAATTTTCATCAGTAAAGATAATAGCAACATTTTGTAAATCTGTACGACTTTTGAACAATTTAGCGAATTTATTTTTATCTTTTTCGTAAAACGTTGAAGTCGTATCACACCCCGAAATGTTAAAGCTGTTAACTAACACACAACATTTTCTGATTCAATATTATTTGTCATTTGTATAGTTAATGTATCAGCATCATTTTCTGCTCGATACGAGAAAACATTATTATCTGCTAGTTTCTTCCTTAACATTTCGATTATTCTAATTCTGTCATTGCTGTTTGCAATGAAATTTTGAATGCATATTTTCATCAAACGTTAAATCTGTAGAGGCATATTTTTCAGCTACCTCCGCTACTCCTCCCTGCTCCCTTTTCTATACCTTCAATATCTATTTTTCAACGACTTTGTCAGTCCCTTCCAATATTTTATACAGATACTTAGTTATTCTCCAGAGAAAATTAAATATATCTGTAAAAGGAATATACTACACAAGAAGTAGCATCATTTTTTTGAGACAATCGTTAAAAAAACATTAGCGGAAGGTTTTACTTTTTGGTATAAGAAATTTAAAAAATCCGGAAACATCCAAATCCATTCATTATATGTTTACTTTACTTGAACACATTTTCGTATTTTTATTAAATACATACTCTTGATAATCGTATGAATAAATTAATGTAAGTTACGTATAATTTGTATGCATCAACTATTTCCTATCAAAACTATGCTGTGGAATATGGTGCATACAGGATGTTTTCATAGATCTCCATATCTTATACAATCGTGCGGTAAGTCTCAGGTGTAGTTTCCGAAATCCGAAAACTAATTGTCGATTCCCAGTATTAAATCCTAGAAAGGATGTAGACGACGGGCTTTACCACAAGATAAGTTATTTATGTACAAGGGACAGCGTTAAAGAGATATGTAAGAGGATTATATACCTATATATTTAGGTTTGTGATTTATACCGGACGCTGAATCTGCCAATTTCAGTTTCTGTGGTATCACATCACTCTTGTTTCATTTGGTTTAGTGGTGACTATTAATGGAATAAAATAGTATTAATTGAACTGAAAATATGGTATAATATTATATTAAGTATTAAGAACGGTAAGGGTGGTTTACCGGTTGACAGCAATGTTTGGAGGCTGAGCGTACATCAATTTTATGATTGAATATTATTCAGGACATCTCACTGATGAAGCCTATTGATTTTCAGCTCACCAGAGTCAATACAACAGGTGCTACAGTACTTTAACCTTCATAGGACTGGCCGGGGTCCGTTTGTACCCCATGACGTATGTTTGTATGTTTTTGCTGTATCTTTGCAAACGCAAATTATTAAACATTGATCATGCATCTAGCTGAAGTTTATGAATTATTTGGATAAAATATGATGTATTTAGTAGTTTTTATTGGCTGGTATAAACAAAAAATAGTTTTATATTCCAGGGGTCTCTTCAGACCCCAGTCAGCCTTTTACGTCCGATAAAATAATCCCGGTAACTGTTAGTAAAATCGAGAAATCCCATACATTTAACGTTTGTTTACTCACAGGGAATTTACCCATATAATTGTGAAATGTAAATTACCAGTTCAAATGGGGGATTCCCCGCACTGCGATATAATTTTTAGACTTGAATATTCGGGTTAGTCTCTTGTGATACTGCGAGTAGGGTACATCGTTTTGAAAATGAGTCAGTTTTTATTTACAAACAATCGCAAGGGGCTTACTGACGATGAGATATTACGTATACTTGAAAGTGATGATCCAGAGTTTGATAGTGTTATCAATGAGGAAACATCGAGTGACTTAGAAGATGAAGACATTGTCACAGAAGTAGAGGAAGAAAATGATGTAATAGTTGTTGATCAAAGTATAGAGAAAACGAACCCAGAGGAACCAACAGTTAGTAACAGCCAGGGCAGTCCAGTATATAAATCTAAAGATGGAACTGAGTGGTCAAAAATTCCAGGAAACACAAAAGTTAGACATTCAAAAGCTAATATTCGTAGACATGCTCTAGGCCTTACAAATTACAGTTCTGATATCTCAAGTATTAAAGACGATTTTCTTCTTTTCCTATCTCCGGATATTCTGAACATAATAGTAACCGAAACAAACAGAAAGGCACAAACATATTATGATAAATGGAATATAGAAAATCCGAATAAAATTAAAGTTTTTGTACCTGTTGATTCTACAGAGATTGAAGCTTATATTGGATTGTTGCTTATTCTTGGCGCATTTCACGGATCGAAAGAGGCTATCGATATGGTCTGGTGTCAAGATATTTCTTACTGTCGTCCTATAATTCCTGCTGCAATGTCAAGAGACAGATTCAAACAAATTACTTCATTTTTACGCTTTGATAATTTTCAAACAAGACAAGAACGAAAATTAGTAGATAAGCTAGCTCCGATAAGAGATATATTCGATATTTTCACTTCTAATTGTAAAAAATCACTTAATCCTGGCGACTATCTATGTGTAGATGAGCAGCTTGTACCATTTAGGGGTAAGGCACCATTCCGAGTCTATATGAAGAGTAATCCTGATAAGTATGGAATCAAAATATGGGCTTCTTATATTGCAAACATGCAATTTTATTTGGGTAAGTTATTTGAAAAGCAATATAGGCAAACTTTATATTCCTATGTATCTATTAATTTTTAGGAAAACAAGGTAACAAAGCGTAAAAGGGTCAAGGTCAAAGGGGTGGCATAGATTTGGCAGACCATTTGGAAGGCGGATTTGGAATAACGACCGATAACTTTTTCACAAGTTTAGAACTTGCTGACAAGTTGTGGAAAAAAAATATTACTTTATATGGAACCCTCCGGAAATATAAAACATTTATTCCCAGGGAACTTCTACCGGCATCGTACAAGAAAGAGTTTTCAAGTATGTTTGCTTTTAGAAATCAAAGAACGCTAGTATCCTATGTTCCAAAACAAAAGCATGCTGTCATCTTACTTTCAAGTGAGCATACTGATAGTAAAGTAGCTGAAGAAGAACAGCACTGTAAACCAGAAATTATTCTTCATTACAACAAAACAAAAGGTGCTGTCGACACTTCAGATAAGTTGGCCAAAGAATATACAGTGCAGTGAAAGTCAAACCGCTGGCCAATGGCAATATTTTCGCATCTCATTGATATCGCAGGAATGCTTATAAATTGTGGTTACTGCAAAACCCGGATTGGCGAAAAAACAGTTTGAATAAACGTAAAATGTATATTTTGGGACTAGGAAAAGAGCTCATAAAGAAAAACGTTTTCCGGCGATATAATAATAAATACATTCAGACGAATAGAAAACGGCACATGACAGACGTTTTTCCCGAACTACTGGATGCAACAGAACATAGAGTTGAACAACAAAACATTACCAGGGGGCGCTGCCATATGTGTCAAAGAGGAAAAGACAGAAAATCCAGAAAAATATGTATTAGGTGTAATAACTTTGTGTGCGTAGAACATTCAAAATCGGAGATAGTTTGTAAAAAATGTTAAAATGATATGTAGCTAGTAGTATTAGTGATTAGGATATTTTGTATTTTTTCGTGATGATTTTTGACTAATAAATGGTTAATAGTAAAACTTTAATAAAACTTTTTTTCTATATATTTAATTTAAAGAAAAATAGAGCATTTCTGCAATTTTACGCATGGGGTCTTCTCGGACCCCATGAAGGTTAAGTACGATATTTTTGTCATTTTTGGAGGAGTTTCTGTTTGTTAGCACGATACAGTCTACGGAGTATGTACAAGTGACTAATTTTATGATTGGATATTATTCAGAGCGTCTCAAAGATGAACCCTATTTATATTCAGCTCACCAAAGCCAGTACAACGGGTGCTATAGTACTTGAAGTACCAAATTTTTGTCATTTTTGGAGAATTTTCAGTTTGTTAGCACGATACAGCCTCCAGAGTGTATAAAAGTGACCAATTTTATGATTGAGTATTGTTTAAGGTGTCTCACAGATGTACCCTATTGATTTTCAGTTGACTAGAGCGAGTACAGCGGGTCCTATAAATTCAAATATACTAAATTTTTGGTTATTTTTGGAGAAATTTCGGTTTGTTAGCACGATACATCCTCCGAAGTGTATACAAGTAACAATTTTGTGATAGAATATTGTTCAGGGCCACAGATGCGGAAAAGTTAGTTTTAATCTTTAAAACCGTTTATTTTTTCTCATTATTGTACTGTTGCTTGAGCCTTCCATTATGACTTGAAAAAGATAAGGGTATATTTAGTCTATTTTTACATGCTATGAGATCTGGATTTTCTGGTAGAACAGTTTTAGTTTTTTTCTTATTAGTTTCAAAGGAAATTTTTCATTAAATAATAACATAAAATAATTCATAAAAACATTCCACTACTTATTTACATTAGATCTTTCAACATTATATATCTCTAACCAATCCTGGTTCCGCAGACATGCCAGAAAAGTATTTAATCCTCATCTAAAAATATTCTTTTAAAATTTAATTCTTTTTTTTCTGGTTCAATCATGAAACCAATTTTCTGTGCTGTATGATCACATATATAGTGTTCAAACGTATACGCTTCAAGAAAAACAGAATTCGTAAAAATGTTATATATACAACTAGCTTTATTATTAGTTATACAAGTATTTTCCTCTATGGTTGCAAATAAATTGAATGAATTCAATAATGAAAACAAATCTGACCTCGCCTTATTTGGTTTTATCATTTCGATGTTATAGTCTCCCACCATAAAAATTAATTTATTTTCACTAGAAATATTTACAAATAGTTCTTCAATTTTTTCCAAGAAAATATTTATGTCCCCAGAATATGGTCTGTAAACGGATATAATAATCATTTGTACCTTGTTTAAACTGCATTCCACTGCTGCACATTCAAATTCTCCGATAACTGATAGTTTATTCAGATTCGGTCGCGATTTACACTTAACTTGTTTTTTAACGAACACTGCCGAACCACCATGTTTTCCTTCTTCCCTGCAAAACATAGATATCAGTTTAAAATTTTGTATAGCTATATTTTTCAGCTGTTTCTCAGATTTCCAATGTTCGGTGACACATAAAATTTCACATTCTTCATTATTGTTTAACATATTCCTGATCCTGTCAATAGTATTTCCTATAAACTGCGCATTTTGATGTATGATGCTTTTACTCCCTTTTACAGTCATATTATGATTATTTTTTCTCACGTTTTCACTAAAAAAGACGGGGAATAATTAATATAGCTTTGATGTTGCTTGAGACTCCTTTGGTACACTGGACATTGTATATCTCGCGTACTATGTTGATTGTGCAGAGGATCATATTTCATCCTTGTGCAATTTGGGCATATTGTAATATCAGCTTCGCAGTCCTTGTCAAAATGTTCTACACCACATTTATGGCAGCATTTTTCTTCCTTACAGTACTTAGCTATATGTCCAAATCCGGAGCATCTAAAACATATTGCAAGGTTAAAGTGTTCTTTAGCGTACACCTTGATAAGATCAAAGTTAACTTTCTCTTTTTTAAGAAACAATTTTGATATTTCTGGTGGGGCCTGAAGAATCCAGTTTTCTTTATATTGATTTCGGCATCGTTTTTTGGCAATTACTTTTAGTCCATTGAAATGGACGCAATTTTATTTTTTTTATGTGTAGGGGGGTCAGTGTAAAGCTAAAAACAAGTTTGTGGGGTCGCCACCCTTGTCCCACGGCCGCCATCTTGAACATAGGGGTTGAAATGGTTTTTACGACATATCTCTTAACATTTGTTGTTGCGAATTAAATTCTCTACAACTTTGGACCAGTAAAAAGTTATAAGCGAAAATGTTCCGAAATTCGAGAAAAAAATTTATATTTTTCGATGTAACTTTTTTTTTAATCATTTTACGAAAAAATGATATCAGACCATTTTTGTAGATCGATTTCTGAGGAACAACTTTTATGAACAACATTTTTTCATTAAGTCAATAGCTAAGGTTTTACAGCGCTCCGATGTGAGTACTATTTTTCAGTATTCTTAATTAATTATACGTGTGTATTAATGCCTTTACACCGGTGGAACGATCCTCTAACATCAGCGCCAGGAGTCATTTTGTCATTGACAGTGGTTTTCTTTTACATGAAGTAGTTTGGGATCGAAATTCATCGTTCAATGATATAACTACTAAATATGTCAAATATGTACAAGAACACTTCGGGCTTCGGGCTGTCTGCAAGCAGAACAATTATATTGTGCGTCAGGTTTTATATACGGAGATGTCATTGCGGATAACTTGCTGTTTCTTCATGCTTTTTCCGGATGTGACATAACTTCACCTCCTTACAATATCGATAAAATGAAATTTGTGAAAACCCTGGAAAAACATTTAGAGTTTGCAAGTGGAACGGCTTTGTTTCTCAACAAGAGAGTTGACCCTGCTTTACTCACTGTAATTGGTGAACGTTTTTTATCTTTTTATACGGTGGTAATAAAGATGATAATTCTCTTGACATCCTTAGATACAAACAATTCGCCCAGGCAGTGACAAAAAGTACATTTAACTTATCTTCACTTCCTCCGACACAAGACACAGCTCGCTTTCATACTTTCAGAGTCTGCCATCAGGTCCAGTCGTGGCTTGGTAATTATAATGATCCTGAAGACTGGGGCTGGAAAAAATGTGGAAAATTATTGATGCCAGTGCAGAACTCTAAACCTCCGGCACCCCCTGAGCTTCTAAAATTGATCTTTTGCAAATGCAAAGGAAACTGTGGAGCGATGTGTGGATGTCGAAAAGCAGGGCTGAAATGTTCTGCAGTGTGCTTCCATTGTTCTGGAGAGACTTGTAGCAACATAATGGAACTCTCAGAATTAATAAATGATAATGACTTTGATGATGAACCGCCGATCAGATGCTGAGCCGCAGCCTGGTCCATCGAAAAGACTGAGAACGGAGTAGTTCTAATTTAGAAAATCACCGTGGATTATGCCTATTGGGGATACCACGTAAAAAAACGCGCCTCCAGACTCTACCTCGTGGGTGGTGGGGAAAAGATTCAATAATTAATTGTTAATAATATTGCAAAATTTATAATTAAAAAAAAATATAACAACAAAAAAAAATAACTGATAACACATTATTAGTACACACGTATAATATAGGTATAGTTAAGAGTACTTAAAAATAGTACTCACTTCGGAGCGCTGTAAAACCTTAGCTATTGACTTAATGAAAAAATGTTGTTTATAAAAGTTGTTCCTCAAAAAAACGATCTACAAAAATGGTCTGATATAATTTTTTCGTAAAATGATAAAAAAAAAGTTTTATCGAAAAATATAAATTTTTTCTCGAATTTCTGAACATTTTCGCCTATAACTTTTTTATTTATAGATAGATAGATGGTTTATTGACCCCATTCACATACATAGTACATTAGAAGTCAGTGAAAGTAGTACATATGAATACATTTTACCAACTAAAAATATTAAAGATTGTATAGTGTTGTATATGACAAATTTAAAATATAATAAAAATAATAGAAAGTAAAATTTTTACATAAATACAGACATACATTTCATAAAGTAAAAATATTGATGAAAATATGACAATTTTAAAATATAAAATAAGTTAAAAAATAATAGAAAGTAAAAATTAAATTAAACCAAACAAACAAACATATAAGCATTAAGCCCAAGTATTCAATTCCTCCAAAAACTCATCAACTGTATAAAAACAATAATTTAAAAGAAAAGACTTAGCAAAATGTTTAAATTGAACTCTCGTCATATCACTTATATTTATATGTTCAAAATATTTTACAAATGAATTGTACACTGTAACATCCAACTTATTGTTTTTTGTTGTTTTCAGTCTTGATTTGAGAATGACAATGTCTTTACTATTTCTAGTATCATAATTATGAACATCTGCATGTTTAGTCAGAACATATCGATTTTTATGTGTTTCAATTAACACTTCGAGAATATACAAGCACGGAAGCGGCAATATTTCAAGTTTTTTGAATATTTTTTTACAATTGGTGTTTCTTGGTGCGTTGTAAATTATTCTAACTACAGTTTTCTGTAGCACAAATACTTTGTGCACTGATGTGCTGCTGCCCCATAGCATAATACCATATGTTAAATTGCTATGAAAAAGTGAATAATATACAGACTTTAACAAATGAGTTGGTATACATGATTTTAATTGACGAATTACAAAAACTTGGCTCGCTAATTTTGAACAAAGGTAGTCAACATGAGGTGACCAACTTAAGTTTGTATCCAAATGAATGCCCAGTAATTTAACTGGCTCTGATTTTATAGCCCATTTATCTAAACTGAAAAGAATGTGTTTCGTTTTAGTGTCGTTGAGTTTCAGCTTATTTGCCAGGAACCACTGATTCAACAAAATATTATCACCAGCTTGTGTGCCATCAGATAAAGTTGTAGTATCATCAGCGAATAAAATACAAAAAGTGTCAATAGCCTCTGGTAAATCGTTAACAAATATTATAAAAAGTATTGGACCCAAAATCGAGCCCTGAGGAATGACGTTGTCTATATTACGTAAATCAGACTGGTTGTTTCCACAAACTACATACTGTTTCCTATTACTTAAATAAGATGTCATTAATTTGTGTGCATTTCCTCTAATACCATAAAATTCCAGTTTATTTAGGAGTAAATCCGCTGGAACACAATCAAAAGCCTTCGTTAAGTCGCATAACGTGGCAACAGAGTTGACGCCTTCCTCTAGTTTCTGTACAACTTCCTCTAAGAGTCGAAGAAGAGCACGTATGCATGATTTATTTTTGCGATAGCCGAATTGAAATTCCGTTAGAAGTGACTTATCTTCCAAATAATTGATTAATTTTTCTTTGACTATCAATTCAAATATTTTGTTAATCGTCGGTAAAATTGCTATGGGTCTAAAATTTTCTGGAGAATCTATATCACCATTTTTATATAATGGAATAATTTTTGATATTTTAAAGGAGTCAGGCCAAGATCCTTCCTCTAAGCATTTATTAAATAAAATGGTCAGTGGATATGGAGTGTATACAACGTTTCAATATTTTGCTATTTATATTGTAAAAATCTAAACATGACGAATGACTTAATTTCAATATCGCCTCATGGACATCACTTTCCAAGATTGCACTCATAAAGAATGAAAATGCAGGTTTATTTAGTTTATTTAAAAAGAAACTCGACTCGTATTGAGAATCACCAAGAGATTTTAATACTATTTCCGATACCGATGTAAAAAATTCATTGAATTTTTGTGGTGATATATCGGACTGTTTGGTTTTATTAATTTTAGTTCTTCTTTCCGAATTTACGATTGTCCAACATGTTTTATTTTTATTATCCGAATCTTTTATTATCTTTGAGTAGGCTAACTTCTTTTCAGAGCGAATTGCTTTTTTATATATTTTGTTTAAATTTTTGTAATTCACCCAATCACCTTCCGAATAAGTATTCATAAATTTGTTTTTTGCTGTAATGACATTTTTTCTCATACTACGCAATGTGTTGTTGAACCATTTGATATTAGATTTATTTGTTTTAACAGTTTTTTCACAAAAACAAGTATCAGAGATATGTTTCAGCGTATTCAATATGTTTTCTGCCAAATTATCTGCACCCATATTATGAACATCCAAATCATTCCAAGAAACTTCAGAAAGTTTATCAGAAAAAGCCGTTATTGTTGCGTCGTTAATAACACGTTTAATAATGGGGACATTTTCATTCAATAGGTGATTAAAATATATGTATTGGCCGTTGTGATCAGACACTAGAGGATCTACTACTCCCACTTTAGTGAGACTAGGGTCTATGTTTGTAACTATGTTATCTAGACAGGATTGACTATTCAGGACTATTCTAGTGGGCTCCTCAATCGTATGGCGTAATCCGAAACTTGTGAAGACTGTTTTAAGATCTTTGGATTTATCGTCGTTCTTTGAAATGTCTAAATTGAAGTCCCCTACCAAGACAATATTTTTGTATTTTCTATGAATATATTCAAGAAGTTTAATAATTTGATCTTTAAATATGGTAAAATTATCTCTACTTGACGATCTATAAAGAGCAATTATTATGGTGTCTTTCAAATCTACTCCACAAAACTCGGCATCGTAGATAACAGAAAACTGCTTCAGATCAACTGCCTTGCATATTAGATGCGATTTTGAAAATATTGCCACTCCCCCATGTTGCTTTCTAGAACGAGTAAAATCGGAAATGAAGTTATAATCACTTAATTTGATTAATTCCAAGCTATTCTTATCTAACCAATGTTCTGAAAAACATACGATATCAAATGGATGTTCGGTTAAGAAAACTGAAAGTTCATGTAACTTATTTTGAAGACTAGTTCTACGATAAAAAGTTACTGGACCAAAGTTGTGGAGAATTTAATTTGCAACAAAAAACGTTAACGTTATCAAATTAATAGTTCAAGAGATGTATCGTAAATACCATTTCAACCCCTATTTTCAAGATGGCGGCCGTGGGACAATGGTGGCGATCCCACAAACTTAGTTTTAGCTTTACACTGACCCCCCCTAAACATCAAAAAATATAAAATTGCATCCTCTAAAAACGCAACCCCAAATGTAACTTTTCAATGGACTAGTTTATTTTATTTGCTACAACGTATCCCAGTTCATCCTCGATTTCGCTATTTAATCGAACTAGTTCTTGTAAAAAATATTCATGTATCAGTCCATGTTCGATTCCTGTTATCATAAACATTGGGTCCGTCCTTTGAGATTCCTTAAATTTTATATTCTCGTTGTTATTTAGTGCTAATTTGAGTTTTTCTTGTTGTTCCTTGTTGTGGCTTTGAAGGACAATAGCTCCACTTTTTAAGTGCCTAATGCTTTTGAAAATACCATCTGTCAAACAGGGAGCTACTTCATTCTTAATTTTCAAACTCGCTTCTTTAGAATTAGTAACGTTTTCGACGGTAATTACTGTTTCAAGCTTTGGTACTATTTTTGGGGTGACCCACGATTCTGCGACATCATCCGCAGGTTTCTCGGCCTGATTACTTTTTGTAGGTCTTAGGGTGGCTACAGTTATGTATGTTTTGAGTACTGCCGCTTCTGCGGGTTCCATTTTTTGATTTTTCTTTGCCGTATTTATGTTTTTCAAGACATTTTCTGTTTCTAAAATTCCAATTTTAAATACTAATGAAGTTAAACACTTGTGAATTGTATTACTTGCAATTCTTAAACATTCCTGATCTTATTTTAAGAAACTGTGTCCAATTTGAAGGTTTGCTGTTTTTTTGTATTTCATCTATGGCTGCGAAAACATCAAATATTATCTTTTCTGTTGACAGAGTTTCGCGCTTCTCTTGTGAGCTACCTGTTTCTAGATGGTTTTCTAAGTTAAAAACAGTATCAGTGTTGGTATCTGTTTGTATTTAAATTCTTTCTCATTGTTTCTTTTTTACCTTTTCTTCCTCTGGCGTGTCATTTCCGGATCTACTTCTTTTATTCCCTGCTTCCGTTTGATTGATTTCCCTTTTTTGTTCTAATGGAGGAGTACGGAGAACTGCAACTTTTTATTTAAAAGGGTTTTCCTTTTCAGTTGCCTCTTTATTGACCGCTCCTTGTATTTCATTTTTACTGTTATCATTATTCGCACATAATGGTTTGTTTACATCCTTCTTATCAGCTAAACAGGTTTTATTTATATTTGATATAGGTAATTTGTCTATAGAACTGAGGGAAAAACTTCTTGTTAACACTTTTAACATTGACATTTTTAACATTTTTTCAATATATTGTGGAATTATCTAGAAACATTTAGTTTCATTTAAAAAAGCAGTCCAATTTTGATATCCATGCGTGTGCTGTGACTTTTGAACAGTTTAGCCGATTGATTAAAGGCGGCTCTTGCTTTCTCGACTTTGTGCCTAAACTCCTGTAAACGGTCCCAATCCTCATTGATCATGGTTCGCAAGTAGGCAAATTGTAATACCCTCTCTATTGGTATGTTGTTGATCATTAGTTCGCACATTTCATTTGCTTCTCTACTAATTAGTATGAATTTGGTTTTACTATTGTTAATCTCTGAACCCTAATGAGTGCTGGTGTCGTTTATTCTGTTTATTAGTTCATGTAAGCTGTTCATTCTATCGGTTATATTTGTCAGCTGAGTATATTTGATAAAGTTCATGTTTACTCTCATTGGTCATTTCCAAAACTGAATATTTTGTGTCTCGATAATTAACTATCGTCTTTGAAATTTGAATTATTAGTCATATCAGAACATTTTATGACATTATCCTTGCCACTTTAGCATTAATTATACGCTACTGAATGTTAAATTGTGTCGGGAAGCCGAGAGTCGAAAGCGATCTTTTTCTACCTTACAGTAACTCGGAATATTATTGCTCATTTCTACTTGTAAATGTACGCAACGTTGTCATATACAAAATTTTAGAAATTATTATTGTACAAAAAATGTTATGTTATTGAAAACATTTTATTTGCAAACAAATACTAGATAATACAACGCAATATCCAATGTTGTTGAACTATCTGGTTACATAAACTATTAAAAGAACACGCAATAAAACGTTCAAGACCACAACCTGGCAAGAAAGTCTTATGCATTCACATTTTGAAAATTCACTGCCACAAGTTATCTACAGAGACGAGTCTTTTAAACATTCATTTTAATGGTAAATTACTCAGTTGACAAGTAACTTTATGGACTTATCAATTATTCCCAGTAATCGTCCTTTTATCGGGTAATCGAATTATTACTAATCAATTCTAATCGGAGTACACCGTATAATGTTTAATTTCTTACTATTGATCCCATAAACGACTTCTACAGAAACTAAGTTATGCACTACTGGAGAAACCTCATTGACATCCAAAAAACGTAGTCAACTAGAAGCAAACTCTTGTAAGAGCAAAAACTATACTGCTAATGGATTTATAATGCATTAGTTGTCATTAGCATTCTATTAGTTCCCCAAGTTGATCACTTACATAAATTTAATAATAACTTTTTATTATAATATTCTAAATGCCTGGTTTTGTTATCGTGATGTTTATGACATAATAATGGCAGAAGAAATAAAGTTATTATTTATTTATTATCTTTATTGCATTTAAGAAATTTACAGAATCTTATTGCAAGGGTTCTAACCACAAACAAAATTAATAAGTAATAGTATTTGATATTTCGATATTTCAGGTTGTCACTTATCAAATATAAATGATCTAAGTTTTAGGGCATTACTAATAAAATAAGTTACATTTGTCAATTGCCTGGAAGTCCCAGTGTCAAGGATCTTAACCAGAAAGTCAATATTTGCGATATCTGTCAGATAGATCGTTCTGTACGGTTGGTATAGAGGGCACTCAAAAAATATGTGGTAGCCGGACTCGGGCGCTTTTAGATTACATATTGTGCAGATTTCTTCGCTGTTTATTATGTATGCTGAACCTTTATAAGTAAACTTAATCATTTTTTTGCTACCCGTTCTGACTTGTGCTATAATTTTAAGGACATGTGATGATAAGTTTCGTTTTAAGTAAGAGTTATTTAAAAATTTAAATAACCAGAGAGATTCAGAAGATGCCAGGCTTTTAAGATCATCTGATCTTAGCTTATTTACATACAAGTCAAGTATTTAATTACGGATTTTTATAGATTCAGTTCTGTCATTTATAAAAAGATTCCAAAGATCAATTCTGCTTAACAAAGTGAAGACAGATTTTACTTGTGCCATCCAGTTATAAGTATTATCACAACGATCATCGTCCGATAGTTGGAGTAGACGTAGAAAACAAAATTTTGGTAGACGTAAGTCGTCCATTGCTATAACTTTTGATAGCCAACATAAAGCGGTTTTAAAAACAGTGTAATCTAATTTTATTACTTGTAGCTTCCAGTCTAACAACGTAATCCGGGGTACTTCGTAGCAAACCAAGTAGGTTTTTGAAAAAACCTACTTGGGCTCGTTGAAGGATATTTCCATATCTTACACCCCAGACACCAACGCAATATATGGATATTACAATAGATTTATATTATTTCAATTTTGAATCCCAAGAAGTCATTCTGGAGTGAACCATTATATCAGTGACGGCTGCAAAGGCTTGTTTCACTTTAGACACTGTCATAACAGACATTTCAGAAAATAACGAGGACGAGGACGAAGTAAAAAGTATCCCAAGATAAGAAAATTGTTTAACAATATCAAGTTTTCCACCATTGTAATTGAAATTGTAATTATTGTGGAAGCCACCTCTCCCGAATATCATGATTTTAGTTTTTGAAATATTTACTGAAAGTTTGTGACGGACCGAGTATTCATGTAAAGTTTTAAGTTTCTTATTGAGATCAATCTGCGAATCACTAACGATCATCAGATCATCTGCGTATATGAGGAACATAACTAACATACGAAAAATTGCTCCATATCAGCCACAAAAATAAAGAACAATAATGGGCTTAAAGTTTCGCCTTGTAAAACACCCATCTATTCCGTATGGGTTTGAATGTTGGCTATTTACTCTTATTGTCATGAAAGCCTTTTTATATATATTCTTTATCAAACGAATCATTTTTGAGCTGACATCCGTCGTGAATAATTTACTATACAAAATCTACACAATCAAAAACCTTCCGAAAATCAACAAAGGCTACAAAAACCTAGCGTCTTTTAAGCCTAAGATGTAATTGAGTAACTGCATTCATAATAAACACATTATCCATGCAACCTCTGCCGACCCGGAAGCCAGACTGCGTCTCAGGGAGTATATGGCACGAATCACAAAATTTTGACAGTCTTTCTAAAATAAGAGGTGTAAAAAAGCTTGGTCATACAGTAAATAACAGCAATTCCTCTGTAGTTTTCAGGGTCAACAATAGGTCCCTTTTTGTGTAACATAGACATTATAATATTGTGCTATTCGGAGGGAATTTCTTCTGTTTCCAAAATAGTATTAAACAATGAGCATATGTATAAAACCCAATTTTGTGGTAGATATTTATAAAATTCATATGAAATTCCATCAGATCCAGGCGCTTTATTATTTTCCCATATGGGGTGGCTTTTAGCGTCAAAAACGTTTAATGTCCCTTTTGGGACTTTAAGACGTAGGGCAACTAATGAGGAAGGCTGGAAAAAAGGTTACATAGGAGGTCACAAAAGCAGATTCAATAAAAATCTAGAAAATGAACTGGTCCAACATATCAAAAAAATGGAATCCATGTTTTCTGGGCTAACAACGGATGACGTCCGAAAACTGGCATTTCAAATTGCGGAAGCAAAACAAATCCCTCATCGATTTTCTACAGAAACTAAAATGGCTGGGTAGACCTGGCTGAATGGTTTCAGGTAACGTAATCCTACGATCACCTGAGAGTACTTCTGCAGCTCGAGCTAGAGCTTTTAACAAAGTTAAAATTGACAAATACTTTCAAATGCTTTCTGGAGTATTGGATCAACATAAATTCACGCCGAATGATATTTGGAATATGGATGAATCGGGTATTACCACCGTTCCTTCGAAGAATACAAAAGTTTTGGCCACCAAAGGCAGAAAACAAGTAGGCGTTTTGAGTAGTGCTGACCGAGGTCAGCGACTAACGACCGTTTGTTGTATGAACGCAGCAGGTAAGTTCATGATTTTAAAGTAGCTAGGTACCTATAAAAAATCGTTATGTATTTTTTTAGGGACATATCTCCCTCCTGCTCTCATATTTCCAAGAAAAAACATGAAAGCTGAATTAATGGATGGAGCACCTGTTGGATCTGTGGCATTTACACAAGAAAATGGGTACATGAATAGTGACATATTTCCTAAATGGTTGAAGCACTTTGCGAAATATGCCAAACCATCAAAGAAAAAATAAAGTATTGCTATTAGTGGATGGACACACTAGCCATAAAAGCTTAGATGCACTTGTATATGCTAAAAAAAATGGCATAATTATTTTTTTTCCCCCCACATTGTACCCATAGGGTACAACCGTTGGATGTCAGTTTTTTTGGTGCTCTTAATGCTTACTACAATCAAGAACTAACTAATAGCCTTAAAAATAACCCAGGGCGTGTAGTAACTCATTTCCAAGTAGCTTCTTTATTCAACGCAGCATATATCAAGGCAGCAACCATTTCCAATACTCTAAGCGGATTTTCGGCGACTGGTATAGCACAATTCAACAACATCTTCCCCGATTGGATGTTTGCTGCCGCAGAAGTAACTAACGCTGAAGAGGATGACAATCAGGACGAAAATCAAATGCAAGATGGTCAGTTAAATAAAGTCAACGTCATGACAAACTCGGTGCCAAGTTTCCAATGTACCAAGGTCTCTAACGAAAAGACCAATGAAACTTTAGTTTCGTCAGGTCCTTCATCATGTTGTCAAAACATATAACCAGGAACAAATCTTGACCTATCAATTGAGGAAATTTCACCAATGCCAAAAGTCGCAGAGATAGTGCGATGAAAAAGAAGAAAAGGGTCATATGGTAATCTAACAACAACCCCTGAAATTGAAAAATGAGGAAGCACAAAAGAAAGAAGTGATGTTAAGAAAGGCGGCGAGAACTGTTAAGAAGAAAATTGGTAGAGAGATTGAGCAGGACGAGTGCGGATGATAAGAAAGTCGGAGAGAACTATGAATAAGAAATGCGTTACGGAGGATGAGAATGAAGATGAGCAAGCCGAGGGTTTTGACGTAGGAGATGACCTAGATTAGGAGGACTCGCCTTGTATTTATTGCAATGAACTTTTCTCCTGGTCTCTATCAAGAGAATTATGGTTCCAGTGTCACATCTGTAAGAAATGGGCCAATGCAGAATGTGCTGGAGTAGACAGGAAGACAAAAATGTTCAAATGTGAAACTTGTACCTAGTTTAATATTTTTTTTAATACTATGCCATCTCATCAATAGTTACTTTCATGAGATGGCATACCATGCTTCTTTTTCAAAATATACTTTTTCGTTTGTTAATCGAAAAACCGTTTAGGTTTTGTGAAAACTTACTTTATTTATTCCATTGTTATATATTTCCTACGTAAAAATATGTTTTTGGTCATAAATTAAAAAATTATAGTACCCAAAATAAAAGTATGCCATCTCAGGCACACTTCCCCTAAATAAACAAAGCTAGTAAGCATTAAGAAATATTACTATTTTTTTAGGCATTATCTTGGAAAAGATTGGTGGACAGTCAAGAAATGAATTTATATCAAGAGAAAATGAACATTCCTTCTGGCCAGAAACAACAGATATGCAGAAGGTTGCAGAAGTGGGTGTACTATATAAAATGACAAGGGTGTTTTTCATCTCAGAAAAAGATTCATTAATAAACAAGAAATTGTTGTTTTACTGTCTATTTTTAGAATAAACGTGTAATCGTTGTTCTATTGTTTGAAGGATCTCATTTTCTTTTTTAAATAAATACTTAATTATTGTTTATTTTATTGTGTTAGAAAACCCCAAAACAAGACTTGAAACATTACCGTTACTATGATTTCTTATTACCGTGTTTGATATCATTACCATGTCTCATAAAGAAATTACCATGTTTTTATTTTTATTTTTCAGCAAGTGAAACAAAAAATTTAAAGTGATACAATATCATTTCATAAACTTGTATCAAGCCATTTTCCGATATGTAGTATGTAGTTTTGGAATTTTCACTTTTTGTGCCGACACCAAATATACACTTAAAAGTGCTAAATTTGTAAGAATAGATGTCCGTATCGTAAAATGTGTCTCCCTTAGAACAAACAACATTCGACCTGTTTCAGCATTTCTTTAAAATGCAAATATCGGGGTGGACTATTTTCCGTGGCCCACTCTGTATATTAATAATTCACACCACTTATATGTACCAAACTAAATACCTATTGAGATCGGTCCAGAAATATGGCTTCTGGTTGAATGAAGAGTTAAAATATGAGCACGAAAAATAACAAATAAACTTACCAACATGTGTTATAGTTTCACGAGCCATTTCGTGAAGAAGTTGATCCACATAAGGGCTATCCATAGAATATAATTCATTTTCTGATATTTGAGCATGAAATTTTTCCAAAGTTGTCGAATTTTTCCTGAAACAAAAAAAGTAATTAAGGTATATTTTCTACGAATTCTTCATAAGAAATTAATCAATTTATAGGTACATAATGTATTGTCAATCTGTAATTGTAAGAGAAAAACCTATAGATCAACAAAGATTTATCCCTCGGGGATGCAGCATCGCTTAAACAATCGAGCGACCATTATTTAAATTGTAATATAGTAATCAGTGCTACAATGTAACAATAGACATTAAATATATTTCCTATAGTATCAATAAATATATTCCAACTGTTACGAAATTGCACATTGAAGCGGACTCTGTTCTAGTTTGATATCTAAGCTGAAAATTTTGGCGGTAGCGCAATGATTTCTGGGAAGGACTATTTTTTGTGATTGTTTTATAGAGATTTCCAAGAAGGTCGACTGTTTGTTGGGAGCTGCATACTAGAAATTTCAGGAATCCGAAGGTTCGAAAAGGTGGTTTAAATATAAAAGAGACTACCTACGAGCGGAGAGTCAGTCTACAGTTTGATTTTATAGCCAACGGAGCAGAACAAGTTAACAATAAAAGTGAACTGTGAACAGTGTATTTGATTCAAATTAGAAATTGAGTGTTACATAAATTAAGTATAAGTAGTGAATAGTTAAGTGTATAAATAAATTACTTAAGTAGATATATCGTGTGAATGAATTTATCCCGACCGCTGTGTATCTAAATGAATAAGAGAACATTACACTATCATATATTTATAATAGGTCTTCAATATGTAAATAAAAAAACTGATGTCTTTTCACGCCTCGGGGATACCATTGCGTTATCTTTGTGGTCCATCTATCGTCTGTCCTTCTAGCGAGATGCCCCGCCCATTGCCACTTTAGGGATCTGATTCTATTTATGACATCTATCACTTGGGTCTTTTGTCTGATCCAATCAAGCCTTTTTCTATCTCTCCTTGTTATTCCAAGCATGCATCGTTCCATAGACCTCTGCGTTACCTGGAGTTTTCTAATGATATCAGTTTTCAGGGTCCAGGTTTCACAGCCGTATGTTAATACTGGTAGTACGCACTGATCAAACGCTTTCTTTTTCAAACGGAGTGACATTCTAGACTTGAAGATGATAGAGTTCTGTCCAAATGTTCTCCATGCTAATTTGATTCTTCTGTTTATTTCTGGAAGTAGAGAGCCTGATATGTGTATTAGTTGACCCAGGTATATGTATTCCTCTACTATTTCCAGGGCAGTGTCATTAATTGTTATTTCTTGTGCGTTTATCAGTTCGTTATACATTATCTTGGTCTTACTCAGATTTATTTTAAGGCCTACTTCGTTGCTTGCTGCATTCAATTCATTTATTTGTTGTTGCATTTCGCCAGGGTTACTCGCTATCAGGATGATGTCATCAGCGAATCTTAGATGGTTCAAGTATTCTCCATCTATATTCAGACCTGTGTTGTTCCAGCCCAGTTTTCTGAAGATGCTTTCTAGTGTTGCTGTAAATAACTTTGGTGATATTGCGTCTCCTTGTCTAACTCCTCTGCTGGTGGGGAATTCTGGTGTGCCCTCATATATCCTAACTCTCGCTTTGGCTTCCCTATATATATTTGCTAGGGTCTCAATATATGGCTTGTCGACCCCTTGTTCTGTTAGGGCATTTATTACTGCTCTGGGATATATAGAGTCGAATGCTTTCTCAAAGTCGATGAAGGCTAGTGCTAGTGGTTGGTTGTATTCTTTGGTTCGACTGATAACCTCTTTGAGGGTATGGATGTGATCTATTGTACTGGAGCCTTTGCGGAATCCAGCCTGTTCTCGTGGTTGGGCCGAGTCTAGAGTATTTTGTATTCTGTTGTGAATGATCTTTGTGAATACCTTGTACGTCACTGGTAGTAGACTTATTGGTCTGTAGTTCTTAATGTCTTATTTGCTGCCTTTCTTGTGGATCAACACTATAAGGGCGCTGTTCCACTCTTTAGGTATGCTCCTGGACATCAGAGAGTTCGTGTATAGTTTGGCAAGGTACTTCCATGTTTTAGCTCCTGCATATTTGAGTATTTCGGTCGTGATGCCGTCATTTCCCGCTGCTTTGCCATTTTTCATGCTTTTCAGTGCCATTTCTACTTCCTCCACCAAAACTTCTGGTATGGCATCTTCTGAGTGTTCTATTATTTCTTCCAAATTTTCAGGGGCCTTGTATAGGTCTCCATAGAATTTGGCTACTAGGTCTATTATTTCATTCCTGTCTGTGGTTCTTGTGTTTCCATCAGTTAATGCAACTATCTGTCTTTTCCCTATTATTAGTGCCCTTTTTGCATTTTTGTAGCTTTTACGGTTTTATATTGTTGTTTGTACCAGTTTCTCGTTGTAATTCCTGATATCTTCTGCGATTTTCTTTCGTATCGTCTTGCACAGTTCGGTGTATTCAATTCTTCGAATGTTTGTTGTCTTTTTCATTTCTCTTCGTTTTTGTAATAGTGCTTTTGTTTCCGGAGTTAGTTTTTTGTGTTCACCTCGTTGTTGCAGACCTCCCACTTCTACGGCGCAGTTTCGAATTGTGTCCATCAGTTCAGGGTTGTTATATTCCACTTTTTGTAGTCTTTCTTCTAGTAGTGCTTCATATTGGTGAGAGTTCTCTCTCAGCCTTTCGTTGTTTATGTTTTTCGTTGTGTTGGTTTTGATTAGTCTTGACCTTTCTAGTTTTATATTTAAGACCAGTCGAGCTCTAATTATTCGATGGTCGCTTCCTGTAGTGAACTTGTTGAGCGTGCTTAGATCTTTTACTGTGTTAATTTTATTGGTGAGGATAAAGTCTATTTCGTTTCTGATAGTTGCAGCTGAGCCTTCTCACGTCCATTTCCTGTTAGGGTTCTTCTTGAAGAAGGAGTTTGCCACATACATGTTCTGAAAGTGTGCGAACTGTATTAATCTCTCTCCTCTTTCATTCCTTTCTCCAAATCCATATTTCCCCATTCCTTTTTCTTGGTCTTTCCTGTGTCCTACTTTGGCATTAAAGTCTCCCATTATGTATTTGAAGTGACTATTGTCGTTGCTGAGCGCTTGGGTTATTTCATTATAGAATTCTTCTATTTCGTCGTCACTATGGCTGATTGTTGGGGCGTATACCTGAATAATCTGGATAGTATATCTTTTGGAAAGTCTTAGTGTTATGCTGGCTACTCTGTCTGAGGTGCTTGTTATCCTTATGATTCTATTTTTCCAGGTTTTCTTAATTAGGAATCCTACTCCGCTTGTTCTTCCTGTTGGTGTTCCTTGGTGGTATAGAAGATTCCCTGATTCAAGTTCTATGAGTTCTTCATTTTTTCGTCTTACTTCGCTAATGCCCATGATATCCCACTTTATTTTTGCTGCCTCTGTTTCCAGTTCCATAATCCTAGCTTGATTAGAGAGTGTACGGCAGTTATAAGTTGCTAGGTGTAATGTAGTCAATGGGTAGTGGTTTAGACTCCGCAGATTCTTAGCACCCTCTGCCCTCGTGGCTGGTTCCCAGGATCTACCCCTCCTAGGGCCCTTCGGGCTTACGGAGAATGAGGGCCGTAACTTGTCCTTGTCTGTCATGCTGGGGTTGTGAGGCGTACCTTACCACGCTGCCTCAATGCGGGTTGGCAAGGGGCGAGGGATGTCGTCCGCCAGTTTTCGCCATTTACTGACGGACCCTGTACCCCCAGATTTTTAGTAGAACTTTTTATTTATGAAAAAGCCCTTACTAGAGTGAGATTCGAACCCCCGTCCTTCAGGTCAAGAAAACCCAATTTCCGGCGCTCTAACGCACTCCGACATCTGGGGGTAAATATATAAATATATATATATATATATATATATATATATATATATATTGTATATATATATATATGTATATATATATATATATATACATATATATATATACATATATATATATATATATATATTAATACAATTCCTCTATTTGAAATTTAAAAGAAACATTAAAATAACGAAAATTATTTATATTTGTATGCAATACTTTCGATACACACTGTATTATATGTAGAATCAATAATTTTGGAAGATTCGGTATATATATCAAACTTGACATTTTAATTTCTGATGACATTTATGCAGAATATATCTAATGATAGATACATCATATTGCGATTTGGAAAATATAATTGAAATTTCAAAATACAGAGGTCTTCGCTAGCAGAATTACAATTGTAATAAAATAATTCAAATCTCTCTTTGTTATTGGGAGACATAAATTAGTATTTTTTTTAAAACAAGAAAATCTCGTAACCACAGGAGAAGAGATTTATTTATTTGAACAAAGTTTAGTCAGTTGAATTTGAAATCCCCACGAGACAACATCACATTTAGAGTTGTCTCATTTTTTTGAAAATATAATAGAAATTATTCTATTATACAATCAGATTATAAAGCCAGTGCGTGCATAATTCGAAGAAGAATTGCATCGTATATAGTGTAAGTGGTTCCAGTTTTCTAAATTATATATTTAGAAAGTAGGCAGAATTCTAAATACGTTTAGAATACGTACAAGTTTTCCTGTTCCTAGTTGGTAAGTCCGCTCCAGTTTTTTTAAAATTATTTCTCGAGAATTAACAGGCCTTTTTAATACATTTAAAATAGATGCATCTATAGGATAGTTTGAATTAAAACAAATTAACGTTATATATATGAAATTTTACATCAAGTGAAGACATTTTTTGGAATAGACAATTTTGAACGGAAATTGTGTTATTTGACATTGATACACGGCAAGTGTAAATTCGACGATTGAACTTTTGATAAAAATATTTAATTAGGTTGATTTCTAGCATATAGGTTGTTCTAATTTTGCGGTTGGTAGAAAATACTATCTTTGTTCTTTTATGATATTTTTGGGAAACAATAATTTTTGGAAATTTGTTATCTGATAGTATAATATATAATTTTGATTCCAACTCGCTGTGGTATTAATTCAGTATCTATTCTCATCGAATTTAACATTTTGCATTCAATAGAATTTTCGATCTAATCAGTGACATTTGGTTAATTTTCAGTGACAGTAAAATCGTAAATGTCATAAGATAATTAAAGTGCGTTTTATTATATTGAATAAACAGTTACTCGAGACAAGACTGATTAAGTCGATTGTGAATAAATTCATCTTTCTGAATACAAAAATTAATATTTATCTTAGCCGGGCATTGTTTGACAACTACTGTCAAAATTGAAATATGTTACAAACGCTGCTAAAGGTGTGTGTGCAATAGTGTCGCTACAATCACAGATTGTGAAACGTTGACAAATAATATTTCATATTGTTATATTCATATATCCATTCATTAAAGGTATAGTATAGTATATCAAATTGTCACCCAAACGTGGGCAATTATAATTATTAGATTGAATATATAACAAATTAGTGGCCAACGTGAGGCGAATTGAAATTTATCTTTATAGGAAGGTTTAAAAACATTAAAGTTAAACAATTAAAATTCATCACATAATATTACTTATTTATTATAATAATTTGGCTCCCAACGCGGGACAATTACAGCATAAGAATATCATATATATAATATATATATATATATATATATATATATATATATATATATATATATATATATATATATATTGAACATAATTCAAGAACACAGAAACTAAAATAATATAACTCATATCAGCATACTACACAGAATTATATAAACCAGTATCGGTTAATGAAAATATTTCCCATATACAGAAGATTTAATGCAGTATTTAAAAAACTGTATATGTCTTACATGTACAAAATATTCTGGAGCATATATACATCATCTGTTAAGTGTTAGAGAATTATTAGCACCTATTTTGATCAGGATACATAATATCTATTACCTTATAAAAGTAAAAAAATATATATAGAAGAGATAGTTCTTCACTACTTAGATGGAAGTATAATTGAAATTCTCACTCTCACAAATATATTGAAGTTTGGAACATTTGATTCAATATCTTTAATATGATACCAAAAGAATTTATTGATGAAGTAATCTATTCATAATGGAATACAATATATGAGCAATAGTAATAAGAAATTTGAGTAAAAAGGATAAAACTTACCTTTAAACACAGTAGTTCATTTAAGAAGCATATCGACAATCCATTGTAAGTAATAAATAACAAGTTATAAATCAAAATTCCTTAATTAAAAGAAACATGTAATCCATATTCTAAAAATATTCATTGAACATTATTAATAGTTACAATAAATAAACATGTAATAACTTAATTATTTAACATTTAGAGAGTTTTGGTTATATATATCAAATAATGTCAGAAATGTCAAAATAATTTTATCAATTGACTGGAATAAGGTTATAAATTGAAAAAGAAGCAGAACCATAGAAATCTATATTTATTGAGTCAAGAAAGATGTGAATTTTATGGTTTGTAATTATATATTAGGAATTATAAAATGAATCTGAAATCAAGATATTTATGATTTCGGATAGCAACGAAAAATAAAAAAAGGCGGGTTGGTTGTTGATTTTTGAATAATGATGGAAGTCGGAGATTAGAAAACTTAAATGGTTGAAGAATTTAAAAAGAGAGAATTAAGTTATTGTATAAAGAAGTGAGTTATTCCATATATTAATTCGAAATAGCTAGTATAAGGATATTAAAATCATAATTTCTACGAAGATATATACAATATATAAAAAAATACATGTTATTGGAGGCTATGGTACAAATGAAAGAGTCATTTCAAATTGAATAATTAGTTGATGTGGTACGGAATCGTGATGTAAAGTACCTGAATAAGATATTAAGCATTGATTGGGAATTCGAAGCTGGAGAATAATAGAAATTACAAACACGTGGTACCTGTAACAAGAAATCTAGAAAAAAAACATCTCCATCTGGACGACATATGTATGCATGACATGGTTTTTTAACAGACAGAATTTCAAGAAAGGAATATTAGTGGTTGAGAGGTTAGTGTTTCTTTTTGTTTTTGTTGGTACCAACATTCGGGTTAGAGATGTACATTTATAATAAAAGTAATAAGAATTAGTATCTGAAACTATTAAACATATTAAAAGCATTGAAAAAGAAAGGTAATAACATAGACTTGAGTACTTACTATTTATATTTAACAAATATTTTATTGTTAGACATTTCAATATTATATTAGTATTTAAGATAGTTCATCACTTACTTTAAATTTATAATACATAATTCTTGATCAATATAATATAGTTGTTGTATTAAAGGTATTCTTGAAACTATTGTTTATGTTCAGATAAATATTACTTCAACTGATATGAGTGACAGTTGGAATCGATTATTCTACTGATAATTTCCATCTATTTTAATTGTGAGACAAATTCGATTGCTATATTGAAAGTTTCTATACATAGGCGCACCAATAATATAAAAAATATAATATCAGTTATTTGAATGATTCATATATATGTAAAATATTGTAGATATAGAGTTAAAATCACTTCCAGATCCCAAAGAGTAGTAAGAGTTTCTCATGCTCTCCACATAAATATATAAATACATAAAAAATTTTCTTTACTTCATTACTGAGCTAGCTATACTAGAGTTGAATATATTAAATTGATAATATAACAATTATAGTGGTATTGTCGGCAAAGTATACAACTATAACAATCCATTATAATATATATATATATATATATAATATATAATATATATATATATATATATATATATATATATATATATATATATATATATATATATATAATATATATATATATATATATATATATATATATATATATATATATATATATGTCTGTGTCGTCATAACGGAATTTGTAAGCACGATAGAGGGCGTATTTTTTGACGGATCGAAACTAAACTCGCCACAAAAATCGGTTAGGCCAAAATCTTGGACGAGTTTGTTAATGAGCCAAATCGGCCCAGTAAAAACAAAATGGCGGCCTGTCAAAGTTGAAAAAAAATCGTATTTCCTTTGTTTTTCATTTGACGCAAAAAAGTTACTGAGCTTTTTCATAGACCTTAATACGTTCTACAACATTTTTCTATAAATCGTACATTGAAACATTTATTTAAGAAAATTCACAAATTCACCAGAATTGTTTTTTAATTTTTTTGTTTTTGATTTGTTGCCAAAATGTTACTTTGGCTTTTTGTACATCTCAAAACTTTTGTATCTAATTTTTTATTTTGGGTTTTATGCAAAAATGTTACTGGAATAAGCCTGTTCAATTGGTCCTGTGCCATTGAGATTTTTTTACTATGTGAACTTTCTGGTACAAGACTTTTGTAATAGATTTTTTTTACTTTGGGTTTGGAGGACCCATTTAGCCACGAAAATTATTTCATTCATTCAGATCACTCTAGACCCTGTGTAACTATAGGAGGTGTTATGAAGCCCAACGAGAGGACTTTACTTAGAACACTAGCTTCGTGCTAAGGTACCCGTCAAAGCGACTGAATTACACATCACAAGAAATTGGCAACGGTTAAGATGTACATGCACAGTAGGACATACAATAAACCATTGGAACACAGATATTTCCATTTCTTAATATAAATTGTAATATATTGTTACAAATATTACTCTAAATAAATTATCGTAGGATAAGAAAGCAACTCTACTAATTACAATTCAAATTTCACAACAACGATTACTATAACTGTCACTGCTACTTCACTACTGTGTACTACTTCTAACTACTACTTCACTACTGTGTACTACTTCTAACTACTACTGTTCCACTATGTTCCACAACTACTTCCGTTACATTAGTCCTACTCTCCTTCCTTCGTCTCGTAGTTCTATATATACTGTATTTATGTTCTGGAACTATCAAAAAATTTCGACTTCTTCTTTCTCCTTGATTTTTTCCGAATGAACCTGACATTATGCAATCTTTCTAGAATTCTTATTTTCAATACGTTCCTCGCTGACAGTTACATATGACAAAAAGAAACCAATAATTTGACCTAACTTTCACGAATGTAACAGAACATTCAAAAAATCATTGTCCTTAGACAGGGGCATAACACATTTTCTTGGGACAAGATCTTAAGGATATGAATGATAAAATGGAAAAGAAACTAAATATAAACAAATTAACCATAAAATCATTGTAATCTTATAGAATAAATTATTTTGAATATGAAAAAATCCATGTAAAAATAAATGAAACCATGAAAAGAAAAAGTTTTCGCACTTATACTGTAAATTACCATTGGCATAACTAGTATAAGAGATAATGGTGAATATTTTTATTAATGCAAAATATATCTAGTCTTCTTTTCATTTCCTTTTTGCCCCCAGTTCCTTTATTTGGTCTCTACATTTCTTTCTTTGGCACCCTCTTCGTTTCTGAAACGTATTTCCGGCCTCCATTGTTATTCTTGCTCATCTATCTGCCTTCATTCTGACGATGTGTTTATACCAGTTCATTTGTTTCTTGTATATTGTTTCTATTATTAGTTCTTGTTTTACTACTTTCTTCGTTCTTCATCCTGCCCCACTTAGTTTTTCCCGCTATTCTTCTTAGGCGTTTCATTTGCATCCATTGAGTTTATTTTTGTCTCATCATTCCCCCCAATTGTCCAATTTTATGCTGCACATGTTATAGTAGGTACTGCTATTGCGTTATATATTTTCATTTTCACATCAATATCAATATTTTTGTGTCCCTATATTGTCTTATTTAGTGTGTAGTAGATTTTTAGTGATTTATTTGCCATGTTAGTTATTTCTGCATCTATTTTCCCGTCTTCTCTCAGCATACTTCCAAGATATTCGTATGTCGTTACCTTTTCTAAAGTATTGTTCTTATATTTTATTCCTTAATTTTGGTCGTTTTGATTTTCATTTACTATGATGATTTTGGTTTTATTTATGTTGACCTCGATTTTTTCTGTCTCCACAATCCAGACGTTCATTCATTTTTGAATTTTATTTTTGGAATTCGCTATTAAAACCACATCATTGGAATATAGTAAGCTAGTCCTTTTTACGAGTTCCTTGTTTCAGTATCCAATTATTGTACTCATATGTTCACTTTGTATTTTTATGTTCTTAACTACCTTGTCCATAATAAGTATAAACAGTAACGGGCTTAAACTGTCCCATTGCTTTTTTCTTCTGTCCATTATAATCTCCTCTGATGTCTGTCCTGCAATTTGTATTCTAGTCCTTACCATATTATTTGTGCTTCTTAAAGCCCGTATTAATCCTCTAGGTATTTTCATTTCCTCTAGTATTGTCCATTTTTTTCTGTACAACTGCTATGAAAAGTAGCGTATTTCTCATAGCTTACTTAATTTCAAAACCATATATTGCTCATACCGTGAGAAATGTTATTTCTCACGGTACCTTGCCCACACTACATACATTTATATGGAGAATCCAGTAGGGGATCCTCGATGCCCAGCCAATTTCAGAAACTTATACTCGATGCCCAGCCGTTTTCGGTGGGTGGTCCTCGATGCTTAGACTTTTTCTACAAAACTATTTACTTGTATTCTTTAAATTGCAGTTGTGGAAAAAGTATAGTGTGCAACATGTGGGAAAAGTACTTTTCTCACTCGTGTGTTTGCGGCATTCGCCCTTGACTCGTGCCACAAACTTCCACACTCGTGAGAAAAGTTGAACTTTCCCCACTTGTTGCACAATACACTATTTTCAAATAACCGTGTCGAATACTGATTTCAAATCAATAAACACCATGAATAGTTCTTCCCCTTTCTCAATTGTTCTTTGTATTTACTTTCGTACAGTGTATATATTATTACTGGTTTGCCTTTCCGGTCTAAATGCTGCCTGCTCTTCTTCTAGTTTTAGTTCTATTCAGGGTCTCAGTCTTCTCCTAAAATTCTTGTATAGAGTTTGTAACTTGTTTGTGCCAAGTATATTGCTCTATAATTTTCACATTGTTTGATCCCCTTTTTTATTGATAGGTATTGTTAGATTATTTTTCCATTCCCTCAGTATTTGTTTTTTCTCTCATCCTTTTTTGATCGTTATCCACATCCAATCTATTCCTCGTTCTCCCAGCCATTTGATAAATTCTAGTGCTATTTCGTCTTCTCTTCTTGCTTTTCCTGTTTCAATATCTTGTATGGCTTCTTCTACTTATTCTATCGTTATTCCTTGCTAATCAATCTCTGTTCCTTCTACCTTTGTATCTTCCTTTTCTGGTATTGTGTGGACTTTGTCTACATAGTAGGCTCTCCCTGTTCCTAGTATTTGTTTTACCTCTGTTTGTAGTCGATTTGTTTTTGTCTTTTATTGCTTGTGTTTCCTTCTTTCTGCTTCTTCTAAATCTTTTTATCTGTGTCCAAAATTTTCTGTTATTTATCCTATGTAAATGATGTAAGCATTTAAATAAAAGAAAATTCAAAGTGGGAGAGAATTTGGAGAGGAGATAACAAAATCTATCTCCTCTCCAAATTTTCTCCCACTTTGAATTTTCTTTTATTTAAATGTTTACATCGTTTCTCTTCCTTTTGTAGTCTTCTTTATCTTCCATTGTCTTTGTTTGGAGATATTTTTCCAATGCCGTTTTTTTCACAAGCTTTCTTATTTTTTCAGTCCACGATTTCGTTCTTTTTATATTCTTATTAAATTTTTTTCTTCCACATATTTTCTTTGCTGAGTTTTAGGCTTATTACAGAATGAAATAGGGCTATTGTAGAGAGTAGCGTGGCGCGACTTCGGAAAAATTTCAGTGCAGTTTTTCGTTTTGGTGTTCCTAGATCCTAGAAAAAAGTTTCTGAGCTTTTTCATAGACCGTAATACGTTCTACAACTTTTGTATTTAACATTTTTCTCTAAATCGTACATTAAAACATTTATTCAAGAAAATTCACGAATTTACCAGAATTTTTTTTCATTTTTTGTTTTTAATTTGATGCGAAACTTTTACTTTGGTTTTTGTACATCTCAAAACATTCTACTACTTTTGTATCTAATTTTTTATTTTGGGTTTTATGCAAAAACGTTACTGAAATAACCCTGTCCAATTGGTCCTGTGCCATTGGGATTTTTTAATATATTTTCCATTTTTCTTCTCATGTCCAGTTTTCCTTTTAATTTGCCCGTTTTTGAAATTCTTCAAGTGTAACCTTTTTATATCTCTCTCTTTTTTCTTTCTTTTTGAGTTCATATGTTACTATATTCTACTTTTTTCATCGGTCCCAAGATATACTTTCAATTGTGTTGTCGCTAATTTCTGATTGGTTCCCGATTCTGCTTCTTTTCTTGTCTGCACATTTTTATTAAACTTTGGCTATATACAATATAGTCAGACTTCTGGCATTTCTTACTTCTGCTACAAAAGTGTATTTTTCATCCATTTGTTAGTAACACAATCGTATTTCCAATTATTAAATCATTTCTTCTGCAGAAATCGATCATCTGTAGCGTGGTTCTGCTTCTTGTTGGTTAACCGTAAATTCCCATACCTCCCAAACCCCTGTTTTTATCATTACCTACAATGCTGTTCCTATCTCCCAAAATTATTGTTGATTCGTCTCCTCCTCTTGCCTCGTCTAGTTCTCCTTGTAGTATTCTGTAAAATTCCAGTATATCTTCTTCAGGTGCTCCTTCCACTGGACCATATAATTGTATTATATTTATTATGTGCCCCATGTCGTTTATTTTTATCGATACTGTTATGATTCTTGAATCCACTAGTTCATATTTTACTACGTTTTTGTTCATTTCTTCTGTAATGATTATTCAGACACCCTCTTTTGCCCTTTGTTCATGTAGTACACCTGAGTAATATGTTATGTGTTTATTTGTTAACTTCTTATGTTCTTTTCCTTTTTTCTTGGTTTCGGTAATGCCCAAGATTTGTAAAATATTTTTTTTCCATTTCTTCCCTTATTTCTAGCTCTTTTCGTGTTAATGTATTTATTTTCCATAACGCTACTATTATCTCCTTCTTTTCCATTTTTAATTTTGTGTCTCATTTTCTTTTCTTTCGATCTACCTGATTTGTACCCATTTAGTGTTTCACACTGCTGTCTGTTTTTCCACTGTTTATTTTCAAAGCTTGTCACTGGTTTCTTCGCTATTACCTCTTTTATCAACTTCTCTCTCTCCATCATTAGTATCTTTTTGGATCCAGTCTTTTTGTATTCCGGTAAATAAGGCTTCACTAAATTTCAATTTATTTTTGATCCGAATGCTCATCCTTAGCGAGATACGGTTATTTTCAAAGTGTAAAATTGACAATTTATTCACCTCTTAGTTGTTTAAAACTTTTATCATTGAAGGTTGTATTCAAAGTTTTCCGATTGATTTCGTTATTTCCCTTACATGTTGATTTATTCCATCCTGTATGTATTTCTAATTGATTCTTCCTTTCTTCTAGTTCTTTTAGACTATATGTATACGTTATCATTTATCATTAATGTATTATCGATTATCTTAGCTTTGGCTCCACTTTCTCACGCCTGTTTCATATATCTTATTAGCTGTTTTTCTGTTCTAGTATATCGTTTGGGTAATCTTCATCAATATATATCTTTGTTCCTTTTAATTTAATCGTTCGTTTCAAAGTTTCTACTTTCTTATTCACGTCTATCATCATTATTAGTACTGGCCTATTTTTGTTACTGTTTTTATTTCCTATTCTTTTACATTTCAAAATATCTGATTTAACATCTACCGTGGTATTAACCTTTTTCATCACATCTAATTTATTTTCTAGTTGTTCCTCATCTTCTTCGTTGCCTTCTTCTATATCATGTAATATCAAATTCTTCTCTCCAAAATTTTTCTGGGTCTGTGTCATGTTTCCTAGCAAAAATTCTGTTTTTTCCTTGAGTTCCATCCTTAATTCGTAGTTTTCCTTCTTTAACTGTGCTATTTGTCTGCTCATTCCTTCAATTTTATCTTCTATCTTGCATATTCTTTCATTATTATTAGTGTGGTTATTGTAATTGCCATTCCTGTTAAATTTCCTCTCCTTATTGTAATCTACGTATCTGCTATAACCATTTCCTTGATTGTATTGTCTGAATGTCCTTACTGGAGGGGGGGGGGTTGCCGTTGTACAATCCGCTGTTGCTTCCTCTCCTATGATTGTTCCTAAAGTTAAAATCTGATTTCCTGAAGAAATTCCTATTGTCCTTCATGTGTAATAAATGTTGATGAATTACTATGCCTTCTACTGATACCAGCTTAGATAGTACTTCTTGCGTGTTTTCAAAGCTTCCCGCTGCTATGATCGTTTTCGTTGCGTCCGCTGTGGCGTTAATCGTCACTGCCTTAATCGTTGCTTCTTTGGTGTATTTTTCAGCTAGACGTTCTAGCATCCCTTCCGACATGTATACTGCCTGTAGCTTCTCTGCCAGCTTCTCTATTTCTGTCGCGTATTGCGTTAAGTCCTTCCCATTTTGCCTTACTTTATTAAGTTTCGCTGAGAGAAGGCTTAGGTTATCTCCTCTTATTCCTGATTTGAGTTTGTTCCTAATTTCTGTGATAGAGTTTTCTGTCGTTATCAGGCTTCTAGATTTTCCAGTCAGTCTGGTTTTAATTAGCAGAATTGCATTTTCTTCATTACCCGTCGCGTTTATTTGTAACAAATCTAATGAGTCTAAAAACGATTGTAACTTCCTTGCTTCTCCGTTGAATTCAGTAGGTAATACCTTACTCGCGAAGTTAAAAAAATCATTCATACTTGTTGTAATTTTCAATTGTTTGTTTATTGCTTGTAATACACCCGTATCGATCTCCTCAAATATAGAGGTAGGTATTTTAACAATACAATTCAGCGCTTGAAATGCCCTAACAGTTTTATCCCTAATCTTATCTGAATAATTTTTACAACTTTTTTGTTGTACTAAATTTAAGTTTTTCCAATTTTTACCTATCAACTTAGCAAAATTATTATAAAGAGTTATTATACTATTAATTACTTCAATGTGTATATCTGGATTTTAAGGAGTTTCCTTTTTCAAACCCCTTTTTCCCTGTTTATTTATTTCTTCTACGATTGCCTTTAGCTTATCTTCGAAATCTTCCCATGTTATTGACATTTCAAAGATGTACCATTCGTTCATAAAAATAGAGTTCATAAGTACTTACAATTCTATACAGTCAAAGTTCCTGATATCTGCTTCGCTGCAATGCCTCGGTTGATGTCTCTTTTTAATGCCCTTCGATGCGTTTTCCATAGGGACCACATGCATTTTAGAATGAAAGCTACCGTTATTATGCACAATAAGACCATTATCTGTGTTGTAAAATTATCTTGCTGTACCATGAAATTATTGTTTACTGTACCAGTTTTTTGTACCTCTTGCTTAGTAGGTGCACCACCCATAATTTTGCTCCTCCAAGGTCCAAAATTTAAATAAAAGTTCATATACCTTCGCTCGTTCGGATTACATCAGTTCGCAGGATAATTTACCATTCACCGTTTAGTTTGCAGGATCGCCATGTGGTGGTTATTTAGCAAATGCCCCTCGTATCTACTTCTTAAACCATCGAACCATTCATCTTCGGGAAACACTTACCATTTACTCATTAAGGTTAGATAAATGCCATCGTTTATCAAAACTCACTGGGACAATATAGTTAAAACTACGTATACAATTTACTGACCAAGTGTAACATACACTATAAACATTTGTACTATTAATAATGATATAAAAGGGAAATGGACTCTCTCTTTATATATAGGAACTTCCATATACGTATTGTTATACCAAAACAGTCAACGATCTTTCCACCGACCTTGTTGACGCATTATATATTTATAAAACAGTCGTGATTCCTTAAGATGCTACGAACCTCACTACACCTTGTCAGTGACCTTCAAGTTCACTGGCCGCTAGCAGTATTTTAAATTAATACCTAATTAAATCTGATAGTGTCTTTTGGGAACATCACATTTAGCGTGTTTGTCCGTTGGCTGCTTATTCATGTTGGAAGACACCTTGTATTATTTTTAGGTTTTGTTTCTGATATTGAGTTTGACAGTTGATGACAATTTAATTTAATTCGTATATATTTAATGTCACATTACTTTCTTATAATAAAGTAACTAATTTGAAGTAGTTTTGGCTCCCTATACATTAAAACGGTACATCCATAACAGTTTTAGTAGTGGACTCTTGAGAAACTGAACTAATAGCAGCTTTAACAATTCATCTGGTATATTGTTTTATATCCTACATCTTTGTTTGAATTCATACTTTTTTCATTCCCTTTTCCGTCTTCATTTCCCCGTCCCGTTTTATTCTCGTCTATTAGTTTTTTGAAGAATATGGCTTTTTCGTAATTTTTCGGATTTGCTTCAATTATTTCTGTGTTTCAGTTGATCTATTAGTTACCTTCCTTTTCCCCCATTTCTTCGAATTTCTCGAAATTTTGTTCTACTTGTTCGAAGCTTTTCCTATCATACACATATCCATCTATTATTAGTTTGTCGTTTCTCATGTATGAATTCTTTCCATTTTACTTTTCCGCCCAACCTCTCTATATGCGAGAAAAGTATTGGTTTACTCCAAAAATAGTTGGAATTTTGAAAAAATGTTTTGAGTTATTTTTACGTTTTCCATCAACAACAACACAAACAAACGGTTTTTAGAAAAAAAATCCTGTGTGTATGTCATCAGTCGTCGTTGTCGTCGGCCACTTTTCCTTACATGTCTTGTTAGCACGATACAGCCTCCGCAGTGCAATAAGTCAGCAATTTTATGATTGAATATTGTTAAGGACATGTCACAGATGATCCCTATTGATTTTCAGTTCACCAGAGCTAGTACAACGGGTGCTATGGTACTTGAAGTACGACATTTTGTAGTTATTTAAAGAAATTTCAGTTTCTTAGCGCGATACAGCCTTCGGAGTTCAACAAGTCAACAATTCTATGATTGAATATTATTCAGGTTATATCACTAATCAATCCTATTTATTTTCAGCTCACCGGAGCCAATACAACAGGTTCTACAGTACTTTAAGTACGATATTTTTGTCCTTTTTGGAGAAGTTTCAGTTTGTTAGCACGATATAGCCTCCGGAGTATATACAAGTGACCAATTTTATGATTGGATATTATTCAGAGCGTCTCAAAGATGAACCCTATTGATATTCAACTCAGTAAAGCCAGTACAACGGGTGCTATGGTACTTGAAGTACCAAATTCTCGTCATTTTTGAAGAATTTTCAGTTTGTTAGCACGATACAGCCTCCAGAGAGTACACGATTGATCAATTTCATTATCGAATATTGTTCAAGGTGTCTCAGAGATGTACCCTATTGATTTTCAGTTGACTAGAGCTAGTACAGCGGGTCCTATAAATCCAGATATACTGAATTTTTGGTTATTTTTGGAGAAATTTCGGTTTGTTAGCACGACACATCCCCCGAAGTGTATACAAGTAACTATTTTATGATAGAATATTGTTCAGGGCCACAGCTGCGGAAAAGTTAGTTTTAATCCCTAAAACCGTTTATTTTTTGTCCTTATCATGTGGGGTATTAGTGCTTTCCTATTGCTAAGGGTCTGTATAGATTAAGTTTCATTTATCCAGATATTGCCGCCCTTCAATTTCCTTGTCGATATCAATATTTCCATTTTCTTGTCAAATATTGAAAAATGTTCCAAGATATTGGGTTGATATAAAAAAGGTTTCGAATATAAAAGTACCAGTACTAACGTTTTGATTTAATGACAATGTTAATGATCGTTTCTCTTTAATATTTTTGAAATGTTTCTACTTTTAAACCGACCGGTAGTAATATTTCCGTACCCAACCTATCGTTATCTTTTTACGGAGACCCATGAATAATATCTATGTAGATGACGTGTTCCTGTAATACAGCCATAATTCGGTGACATGGTGCGATAGATCGGCAGGATATCTGCAGTTTATATGGTAATCTCAAACAGGATTTTCTTACAAGCATATCATGACGGTTCGTATATTGTCGTTTATCTTCAGCCATTTCCACGTAATTTGATGGGTCGCCACCGCTATGAAAATATATTAGATGTTCTTTCACGAATATATTTACTCCTGAGAGTAATATTTAGTTGAGCTAATGCAAAAAGGCGACACTTTGTTTCCTTCCATATTGTTGATGGATGAGATGAAACACTTTAAAATGCATGTATATTTTAGTTATTGGTTGTGATAATTTCCTTATCGGGTAAGTTCTTCCGACGATTATTTTATGTTAATAATGCGTTTTGCTACGTCAAATTTCTTCCAGCATCGTCTATCGTTCATACCAGGACCACGCTCCTTATTATCCAGTATGATTTTAATGATTCATCTTATGTAGTAGAGATAAATGTCCTACGCGTTAACAAAAGGTTTCGTATCCTGTTACTATTCACTTACCGATTAAATTAGCAAATAAAGAAATGTTGACTAATACAAGAATTGGGTCACTATTTTTTAATCCGCGGATAGAGAAAACGCGAATGAAGGAACCGTGAATAAAGAGTTTTTACTGTCAAGTTAAGGCTTAACTAACTAAAATATGTCACGTTTGGATTGTTCATATTTTGTGATTGACATTGACATTGATTACTGAAAACAAACGCTGCTAGTTCAATTTATTTATATTTAGAGTTAGCAATAACAAACTATACGCAAAAATGTCAAATTACCATCCGTAATTCATCATGAGATCAAATATTTTAATTGCCTCAATCTACACAATTTGAAAACTCCGTCAAAGCAAATTATGTTTTCATTCAATATATAGGTACAGCTAAATACAGATCAGACTAGGCAGTCAACGTCGTAATCACTTCAAGAAAATCCGGTAATTCCCGAGCCGGATTGTCTTGTCATGCTTCATGCAAACATAATGCCGTCATTAATCATAAAATGTCGATAAAAGCGTCGCCAACGTCACGGAAATTGAGTGTATGCCAAGCTCGATTTTCATTGATGTCTATAACAGACATCGACGATGGGTGTAGGAGTGTAAGTGTTAACGATTTGCCATTGTAGTATACAATGTTAATTTGCAAGTTGTAATAAAAAATGAGCAATTTCGTGAAGCAGTTATATCCATACAATTACATCTCGTCTATACACTCCATTTCATTATCTGTCATAGAGGTACGCATGATTTTCTTTTGCATCTACTCCAAAAAAATATCATGTATGAAATTAAATTAGTTGAAAAATGTGAATTATTTGTCGAATATATTTTTTCTACGACCATTTTCACCTACTTTCCCGCACACTTTTTTATCTACTTTCCCGCACGCATTTTACTTTTGAAAGTGTCACTTTCTCGCACTAGTGCGGGAAAAATGGCTTTTTCTAAAACTGCTATGAAAAGTGGCGTATTTCCCATAGTTTATTTAATTTCAAAACCATATGTTGCTCATACTGTGAGAAATATTGTTTCACACGGCACTTTGCCCATACGACATACATTTATAATAATAATGAAGATAATAATAATAATAATATTAATAATAATAATAATAATAATAATAATAAGGGGTCTAAACGGTAGTGAAGCGACTCTTACAGCCTCTCCTACCAATTCCTACTCGCACCTCTACGTCGGTAGACCCTGGTAACCATCTCTGGAGATACAAGATTGGGTAACCAACCCCCGGTGGCGGATCAACAGTAGATGGGCTAACGCGAGAGGGAGAACAACCGATCTGGCCGGAGCAGATACTGTTACCAGCAGCATCAACTTCGCTACGGGTAACGACGTAAATCCTGTACTGCCAGCCCCGCCTGCAGGGGGGCCGTAAGGCCTCGGGGCGCAATGCCGCAGACCCCAGCAACCGGTAGGTAGGGCCAGCAACCCTACCGACTGTGAATAGAACAGCTCCTGTTACAAGAAGCCAATCCTCGGATGCTAGTAGAGTAGGTGCCGCCTCTACTAGCGGAACACAGCGGTACCTAGCCGGCAATGGTGAAGCAAGTGGCACCACCCAGCGAACTGAAACCACAAGGCCTGCAACCCCTGAGAAACAACCCTTGCTGGAAAGATTGGACAGGCTGGAAAGAGCGAGTCCCGTTCAACACATTCTAAGGGTAAACCAAAGGATAGAGGGTAGGCGTATGCGCTGGTCTAGATCACTTAACATTGAACTAATGCGCGCATACTACCAAGTGACAAAGGGGGAAACGGACATGATCGGATATCGAGATAGACTGGAAGATTTATGGAATGCAGAACACCAACAGCTGACACTCCCAGCACAACGACTAGCTTATCAAATACGATCGATTATACGGCGTAGAGCTCTGAGCGAAGCGGAACTAGAAGACAATCCATCAGACGTTCCGTCCACCGAATGAGCGTGGCTCTACAAGTCACCGAAGAGTACTTACCGGAACAAAGACCAGAGCTAGTAGAAGACCTCACAGAAATCGAAGATCTGCTAAAGGAAGCTGACCTTAAACTCCGAGGCATCCCCATGCAAGATAGACCAGCACTACCAAAATTAATCCTAAATCAAGAAATCCTAACCATGTTGGAGAAAACTAATAAAACTCTTAACGACACCATCCCTTCAGAGTCATTACTTGATATCTGCCATGCAGTGTACTGTGCTGCTCATGTTGTCTGCTCTACATATGGTTCCAAACACGAAAACAAAAAGTTGGATAAGGAAACGCCCACGAAAAACACCCCGCCTTGGGAGCGACGCATAGAATGCGGAATAAATACCATACGTAAAGAAGTAGGTATTCTGCACACGTATCTTAACTCTGAGAGCAGCCAAAAGTTGAAAAAGAAGGCGAAGAGCTATGCCAAACGTGCAAAAATCAACCCAGGGAGTCCATCATATCAGCAGGATCTTCTAAAGCATCTGGATGGCCTGAAACAAAAGATAAAAGCATTAGGAAATAGGATAAGAAGGTACCGACTGAGAAGCCGTCGGTATCAAGAGAATAAACTGTTTGCAAGGGACCAAAAAGCATTCTATAGACAACTACAACGAAATACAGTGGAAACCTCACATATAAAACCTAAAAAAGAAGACATGCAAAGATTCTGGAAGAACATATGGGAACAAAGTGTCACGCATAATAACAGAGCATTTTGGATCGCGCATGAAGTTAAATCTCACGAAACAACTGGACAGATGGCGCAGCCTGAAATACGGAACGTAGATATTACCGCTGCAACCAGCAAGCTGAAAAACTGGACAGCACCGGGCGTCGACCATATTCACAACTTCTGGTGGAAAAAACTCACCGGAATTCACCAAAAAAATAGCAGATAAATTTGCAGCAGCCATCCTGGATCCTTCGATCATACCAGAATACTTCACTCTCGGGATTACCCACATGCTCCCTAAATGTGAAGACATAAAAGACCCTAAAAATTATCGGCCCATAACTTGTCTACCGTCCATTTATAAAATCTTCACTTCGATCATATGCTCAAAGATCACACATCACATAAATGCAAACAATATTCTTGCATGGGAACAGAACGGATGTAAATAAAAAGCACGGGGATGTAAGGAACTTCTTGTAATTGACAACATTGTTACAAGACAAGCAAAATTAAAGAAAATAAAACTATCCATGGCATGGATCGATTATAGGAAAGCCTTCGACTCAGTTCCCCACTCCTGGCTACTGAAAGTACTAGAGGTATATAAAATCCACCCCCATCTTTCTGCAGTGCTGAGACATTTAATGGCAACATGGCGAACGACACTAAATCTTCAAACCTACAGAACAGATGAGATAAAAATCAATAGAGGCATTTTCCAGGGTGACAGCCTGAGCCCAATCTGGTTCTGTTTAGCACTTAACCCTTTAAGCGACATGTTAAAAAAAAGTGGTTACTCATACGAGCTTGACAAAGGGACAAAAATATCCCATGCATTTTACATGGATGATCTTAAGGTGTATGCCAAAAACCCTCAACAATTGCAAAGTTCGCTAGAGCTTGTTAAGGCGTTCAGCGATGCGATTAAAATGGAAATGGGGCTAGAAAAATGTGCAGTCGTTCATGTGGATAGAGGAAAGGTCACACAGTCCCAAAATATGACACTGATGGATAACATAACAACAATCCCATTCCTAGGCCCAGAGGACAGATACAAATACTTAGGATTTCAGCAAGGATTAAGCCTCGACAAGAAAGGTAATCAAGAAAGAGCAGCAGCAGAATTTTTCCGTCGAATTAATACCGTTTTGAAAACACAACTGAGCTCTAAGAACAAAATACAGGCAATCAATGGATGGGCAGTACCCGGGTTGGCGTACTCATTTGGCATAATATATTGGACACATACAGAAATACAACAAATAGACAGACAAGTACGTACAACGCTCACAAAATTTCGCCTACACCATCCAAAATCTGCGATGGAGCGATTGTATATACCCAAGAAAGAAGGTGGCCGTGGACTGACTAATCTCGAGAGCATGTTAGTGGATGAAACTGTAAAACTGAAAGGATATTTTAAAAATAACAACTTACCTCTATTCAGATGCCTAGTTACAGTTGATGATGGATACTCGGCACTAAACCTCGCCGACGGGGAACCTGATACGGAAAATGACTGCATCAATAAAATGAAGGTAACTTGGCAGGTAAAAGTGTTACATGGCAGATATTACAACTGACTGCACCAGGAAGATGCAGATTTCAGAGCAACGAATACTCACCTCATGACGGGGTACTTGTTTGCGGAAACCGAAGGCGCACTCCATGCAATCCAGGACCAAGTGGTGGCAACGCGGTGCCACCAGAAATATATCATTAAAATGGACATCCCAAACCCCCACTGTAGACTCTGTAATAAGGAGCAGGAGACGATCCAGCACATAATATCAGCCTGCACCCAATTAGCCTCCCCCGCTTACCTGAGTAGACACAACAATATGGGAAAGGAACTACATCTCGCTGTGACCCAAAGAATAAATCTAAAAACAGGAAAAACACCAGGGTACAAACATCAACCGTTAAGTCTAGTTGAAAATGAGCACTATAACGTCTATTGGGATACTTTGATAAGAACAGACCGAGAAGTTCAACACAACAAACCGGACATGATCGTGCTAGATAAAAACAGCAAATCTGCGATTATTATTGATTTTTCGGTCCCACTGGACGAAAATCTGGGGAAAGCTTACAAAGACAAGATAATGCGATATCGTCCGCTAGCAGATGAGGTAAGAGATTTATGGAATTTAAGAAAGGAGAAGATCAAACCATTCATAATTTCTGCAAATGGCTTAGTGCACGTTAAAGTAACTAAACACCTGGAAGAGCTAAGCATATCTCGACATATCTGTCGTTTGATGCAAAAAGCAGTAATTCTGAGAACAACTGCAATTGTCCGAAGAACACTAACCCCCTAATTAAGTAGGTTTATACCTTGATGCAACTGCGTCCGGTAGAAACTGCTACCACCAACCACGTACAAGTGTGAAAAAATAATAAAAAAAAAATAAAAAAAATAATAATAATAATAATCTCAAAGATAATTATGACTTGTGGAGGTGCAGAAATCCAAATAGTCGCCCGAACATCTCCGCAAACACACTGGCAACACAAAGACGATATATCATGAGTCACAAAATCTAACTGAAATCGAGATTGACCAAATCAAGATGCTAGTCCAGAAATATATAAAAGATAATGCGCAGAACCCAGAATAAAACACACACAACGAAACAGGAAATGAAGAGGTTCAAAACCTGCAAGCAAACGCCCAGAAACAGAGAATACCAGATATACAAAACGAAACAGATAAGGTAGAGACGCAAACTAATCAATCAGCATAAAGCAACTGTGAGGAGACATTGGAGAATATGGTGAGAGAAATCAAGAATAAACTCATTAATGCCGATTCTATGGCGAGAGATAAACTACCAAAAATCAATGAAACACAAAAAGCAACAAACATCATAGCTTATGCTAACAAGGCAATCAAACAAATAATAGACGGTTGGGCAGAGAGCCAACACAGTATTACAGACATAAATAAACTTGTATACGCCACAGGATTGGTAATATGCGATTATCTCAACATAAAGCATTAAAAAATTAGGGGAAAATGCAGGAAACCAAAATGGAAAATGAGGATAGAACAGCGAATAGCACAGATGAGGAAAGAGCTTTCTCAAATGAACGAAATAAGCCGGGGAAACAATACCGGGCGAATGCAGCTAATAAAGCAAAGATTATTCCAAAAACATAAAATAAAGTACAAACAAAATGAAGACAAAGTTATGGAAAAAATAAAACAGAACATTCAAGCTCAAGCTCAAAGAATACGAAGATACGACGAAAGATACAAGTTTTATATTGAAAACAAGAAATTCGTTGAAAATCCCAAAAGTTTCTATAGGACATTAAAGCAGAATACCATAAACATTGAAAAAACACCGACAAAAGAGCAAATACATTTTGGAAAGGCATTTGGCAGGAAGAAACATAGCACAACGACGAAGCATAGTGGATAAAGAGAGAGGAACAACGATACAGGAACATCAGGAACATGGAATGGGCAGACTACACAGCAAAGGAAGTCCACGAATCACTTAAAAAAGCATCCAACTGGAAAGCACCTGGGAAAGATGGAATACAAAATTACTGGCTGAAAACCCTCACGGCAATACACCAACCGCTTGCCCATCAATATAACAGAGTAATGAAACACCCGGAAAATATTCCAGAATGGATAACAGAAAGAAAGACACTATTGCTCCCCAAGAATGATAAACAGAAGAATCCAAAAACTATCGCCCAATCACATGTCTCACAACCATGTATAAAAACCTAACCGCTATAATTAGCAGCAGACTCTACCAGCACCTAGAAACAAATGAAATTTTCCCAAATGAACAGAAAGGATGTGTGAAAGACAGTTACGGGTGCAGAGACCATCTTATACTGAACAAAATTATAACAGAGGATGCCAAGCGAAAGAGGAGAAATTTGAGCAAAAGGACACTAACCACTGCAGAAATGCTTGTTCGATAAGAAGAGGATTCACACTGTCCTGAGTCAATTGATGTTGTTCATGTGCCGCCGGAAACAGAGAAGCTGCCGACCAGGAAGACATTGACGAAAATACAGTCGGGTAGGGAAATTATGCAATAGATATTGCAGGCACTTGAGTTTCGTCCACAAATAGCTACTACATTACTAAAGTTCAGCAGACAAGTAGAAGATGAGCCTGAGCTTTGCAAAATTATATACGATTTGATAATATTGGACATATTATACTGAGAGACTCAACCAATTCGCGAGAAAAATGTAGACATTGCAAAAGTAACACAATTTACTTTTGTAAAAAATGCAAATGGAATCTGCATCCAGATTGTTTTGAAAATATCCAAACAAAAGAATGTATTTATCATTATACACCTAGTTTTTATTATCTGTTAAATGTATATGCTACTTTTGGTCAAAGGTGCGTATACGTACCTACGTTTTTTTTTGTTAAAAATAATTTAATATTTTTGTTTATGTTAAATCAGTCTTAATTGATGCTTTTTATGTGTCTTTCAATAAAAACATTTCAAGATTTGATAATTTTTAATGCCTTGGCCGTTAATGAGTTAACATTGAAACCAAATCCTTGAACAGTCTTGACTACAAACCTAGGGGCCCAATCATTAATAATTTCAAAAATATTCTAACTTAGATAGCACCAATACACAACTCTTCCCTATAACAGATGCTTATTTTGTATAACAAATTATGCGATTGAACAAAACGTTATACAGCAACTTCTCCAAAAGATCTTCACCACTTTGTGGTCCGTTCGTAATTGAATCAATAAGAAGTTTTCTTATTAGTAATTACTTAGAGTTTATTATGTCTGCCGCCAAGTTCAGTTATTATAGCGCATTATAAGAGGAAGTTTGCACAGAAATTACAGCGAAAACTAAACTATCAGCAGTTTCCAGATTTTAGGGCAATTAGGGAAATGTCTTAATTTGATATACATCACAATTATGAATTAATTTACACCTCAGAGAGCAAAGATTATGTTATAGCATATTTCTTTGTTTTCTAAGGAATGGAACTTCATTAATTTTCTTAACTCTTTGAAATTTTTAATTAGAACAGAATGCAGAACGCTATCAAAACGAAGTAATAGTTATCTATATACCGTGTGAAAAAGAAACGGTGATGTTTTTAGATGGTATCCATTATACAGGGTGGTCCTGTAATTGTACATAGAAATATGGTAGATTCCTGACTTTAAAATATTACGATTTGAACCAACTTGCTTTAATAAAATGTTGCGAATAAGGAATATACAGGATGTTAAAGGTTAAGTTTTAAAAATTTTTTTTTGCAATAACTTCAACGCTTTTGGATATGTATACATAAAAACTTGGAAATAGAGGTTTTCGGGCACGAAAAATCACAATCTGGTACCTACTTCGATGTAATTTGTAGAGGGCGTTACATAGGCCACATTTGTGGCATCAATGTGCCCTAAATTTTTTTCCTGTTTAAGTAAGCGGTATTTTTGTAAAGGAATATTATAGCCACGTTATTTTAATAGAAAAAAGGTATACTTGTTATTTACCTTAAAACTTAACGGTTCACGATATAATCCCATTTTAGGGATCAACTGCATGATTATTATTGAAAATATTTAGAAAACAAAGTTTAAAAAAAAACTAAGCAGAATAACATTATAACTTCAATTGTGTCACATTAAATGTTCGCTATGTCCTCCATTCTCGTCGATGCATTGATCTACACGTTACATAAAAGATCGTCTCATATTAAACAACTTCATTGTATAAAAAAAACCCGCTGCCCTTTTTATTTCTTCCCAAAGTTGGTCGCTGGTATTCATGGGATCCTTATAAACAAGTTGTTTCATTGCACCCCATTCAGTTAAATCGAGAGAATTCAAGTCTGGACTACGTGCTGGCCAATGAAAATGGCTACCACAACCAATCCAGCGTTCAGGAAATTTGTTATTTAAATATGTTTTCACTGCTCTCGTATAATGTGGCGGTGCATCATCTTGCATGAACCACTTACTTTGTCTTATATTCAGTGGTAATTCTTCCAATAGATTAATGAAATAATTTTGCAAAAAATGTAAGTAGTTCTCACCATTCAAATTACGAGGTGACTCGTATGGTCGTAAGAAATTGTTACCAATGATACTACATCATACGTTTATTTTGAATTCATATTGGAAATGGCTTACTCGTTTATCATGGGGATTTTCAATAGCCCAAAGATGATTGTTCCTTAAATTAAAAATACCACTGCGGTTGAAGGTAGCTTCGTCGGTAAATAATATTCTGTCGACGAAGGTGTGATCAATATTTTGCCTGTTTCGGATACCACTTGCAAATTGGTATCTTAACGGTACATCTGCTGGCAATAAATTTTGTACCGGAGTAAAATGGTATGGGTAATACTTCTCGAGGTGTAATCTTTTTAAAATAGAAGTTTCACTGATTTCGAAAGTAGCAAATAAACGCGGTGTATTAACTTGAGCATCATCTTCAATACGAACCATTATTTCGTCATTTTTATCAGGCGTAATTATTCTTGGTCGGCCCAAGTTATCGCGCTTAGGACGTAACGAACCACTTTCGCCTAAATTCCTAAACAGATTTTTAAATGTTTGATGATTATGTTGCTGCCTGTTTGGATATCTTCTCAAATATTCTCGTTTCGCAGCACGCCCATTAAAATTTTGCTGACAGTAAATAGCAACCATATCTCTCATATCTGTATTAGAATCATTATTATGCCTCCGCATTTTCCGCTTTTTATAAATTAATCAATAAAACGCAAACTAAATATTACAAGACTGACATAATATTGAAACAAATCGAATACTTTGCTGTCAAAATCATTCGTGACATCAGCCTACTACGTTAATAGTTTCCGAAATGAATAATTATTATTTTGGGAAGAGATAAATAGAGCAGCGGTTTTTTTTTATCCAATGAAGTTGTTTAATATGAGACGATCTTTTATGGAACGTGTAGATAAGTGCATCCACGAGAATGGAGGACATATCGAATATTTAATGTGACACAATTGAAGTTATAATGTTATTTAGCTTAGTTTTTTTTTAATTTGTTTTCTAAATATTCTCAATAATAATCATGCAGCCGATCCCTAAGATGCGATTATATCGTAAACCGTTAAGTTTTGAGGTTAATAACAGGTATACTTTTTTCCTAATAAAATAACGTGGCATTAATATTATTTTACAACAATACAGCTAACTTAAACAGCAAAAAAATTTAGGGCACATTGGTGCCACAAATGTGGTCTATGCAGCGCCCCCTACAAATTACATCGAAGTGGGTACCATATTAAGATTTTTCGTGCCCAAAAACCTCTATATCCAAATTTTTTTGTATACACATCTAAAAACGTTAAAGTTATTGCAAAAAAGGAATTTTAAAATTTAATCTTCAACATCCTGTATATTCCTTATTAGCAATATTTTATTAAAGCAAGTTGGTTTAAATCGTAATATTTTAAAGTCAGAAATCTACCATACTTCTATGTACAATTACTCAAGGGCCACCAAGTATATCAATTCCTATGAAATAATACCTACTCAGGAACTCATGAAAGACTATTTTCATAGGAGAACTTATTTTTGTGGACGAATTGTGATCATGAATTGTTATGTCGGGCGTATCTTTTTTTAATGATGACTTTTAATTAATTGTAATATTAATGTCTGTCACCCAAACTTACTATAAAGGTAATGTTGGATTGTAAAAAGGAATTTAGACATTAGTCGAGGCGATGAAGCATTATGTTAGGAAATCTTTTAGTACAGCACGGATCGGAATGCGGTTTATTGCATTCGCTTTCAAAAATTATTTATACCATTCCTACCTACTTTCTACGTATTACAAACCGGAAGTTGCATTTCTGCAGCCAAAAATGCATTCAAAAAATGCCTTTTTGAGAGGCCTTTTGGAAAATTTCATAACTTTGTAAATAAGAGTCAGAATTGACCCAAGTTGGGTACCCAGGGGTTTTTGTGGTCGCTGATCACGATTATGAAGTTCAAATTGACCCCCCGAACACCTGGAGCTCGGGAACGCCGACGAACGTCATCTCCGTCGTCGGACTATCCCGAACTTCATGTGAGGAAGGAGAGAAACTCGGCACCCGGGTTTTTTTTGGATCGCTGAATTCAAATATGCCATCGGCAAACACCCCACGGACACCTGGTGCGCCCTAACCTGGACGCGGACGCCATCTTCGAGAATTTTCCTGGAAATATCGACAAAAACGAAGCAAAAACCGTTTTGAGTGCGCTGAATCTGAATTTTAAGAAAACGACCCCCATAACGATTTTCGCTTCGTTTTTGTCGATATTTCCAGGAAAATTCTCGAAGATGACGTCCGCGTCCAGGTTAGGGCGCACCAGGTGTCCGTGGGGTGTTGGCCGGTGCCATATTTGAATACAGCGACCCAAAAAACACCCCGTAACGGTTTTCGGTTCGTCTTCTTCAGTTGTGTCTGGAAAACCCTCGGGATGACGTTCAGGGCCAGGTTTGACTGCACCAGGTGTTCGGGGGGTCGGTTTCCACATGAAATTCAGATTCAGCGCACACAAAACAACCCCATAACGATTTTCGCTCGTTTTTCTCGATATTTCCAGGAAAATTCTCGAAGATGGCATCCGCGTCCATGTTAGGGCGCCGATGGCATATTTGAATTCAGCGACCCAAAAAACTCCCGGGTGCCGAGTTTCTCTTCTTCCTCGCATGAAGTTCGGGATAGTCCCACGGAGATGGCGTTCGGCGGCGTTCCTGAGATCCAGGTGTTCGGGCGTCAATTAGAGCATCATAATCGTGATCAGCGACCTCAAAAACTCCTGAGTACCAAACTTGGGCCAATGCTAACTCATATTTACAAAGTTATGAAATTTTCCAAAAGGCCTCTCAAAAAATGCATTTTTTGAATGCATTTTTGACTGCAGCAATGTAACTTCCGATTTGTAATAGGTAGAAAGTAGGTAGGAATGGTATAAATAATTTTTGAAAGCGAATGCAAAAAACCGCATTCCGATCCGTGCTGTACTAAAAGATTTCCTATCTTTGGCCTTTTTAGTTCTTCATCGCTTCGTCTACATTGAGATTTCCTTCCCACCAAGTGGCGCAGCAGTATATCAACTTCTATATCGTTTACTATTTCCACGAGCGCAGAAGTTTGTGACACGAGCTGTAAGGCGAGTGCTGAAAATCAAGGAAGCGAAAGAAGTGCTTTGTGTACATGCTGTACACAATATTTTTCCTAGCAAAAAAGTGACATATAGATATTTTGTTTCAATTTTGAACAGAAAAAATTTAAAAAACGAATATTGAATATAGAAAACTCAGTTAAGGTAGAGTTAATAATGAAATTCGAACAATTTTGTATTGTTAAGCCTGGTCTGCCTTTTTTGATAATAAGTTTTGATTAATTGTAATATTAGTGTTTGTCAACGAAATTCACTATAAACATAAGTTTAGATTGTCAAAACGAATTTTGACATTGACATTTACTTTTCATCAGGTGGCGCTGCAGCTTTCAACTTATATATCGCTCACTTTTCCACGAGAGCCGTAAGGCGAGTGCCTCAAATAAAGCTAGTGGGAAAAGTGATTGTCGTACGAGTTTTTACGAACACGCTTGTTAATGGAAGAAAAAAGTAACTTATATAGGTATTTTATTTGAAGTTTAAATAGGAAGAATTTAAAGAGTGAAAAAGCAGGTAAATGCAGGTATAGCTAATAATGAAATTTGAACAATTTTGGATTGTTATGCCTGGTGTATCTTTTTTTAATAACAAGTTTTAATTAATTGTGATATTAATGTCTGTCAATGAAATTCACTATAAATATAATGTTAGAATGTCAACAAAAATATGAAATTGACATTTCCGTGGGGAAAAGTGCCGTAGAAATGACCTACTTTACTTATAAAAATTTGTGTAGGAAAGCGTGTTTTGCATAGTGGTTGTAGAAACATTTTATTATAAATAGTTTCTATTACTTAATCTGTTATATAAAATAAAATTAATTATTGAAAATACCCATAAATCTCACCTTATTTATTTATAAGATATATTTTAAAAGTGGTTATTTCCAGTGCTGGAAAGTATAAAGTATGTATTTTAAAACAAGTATGTAAGAATCGAAAAAATGTACCTAATACTTATAGTTCATTCAATTTATTGATAGAAATGTATAATCAAAGCAATATGTTCGGGTTTATTTATCGCTACATGCATGTCCACGGTTAACACTCTGTTTCAGTAGCCCTTTTTCTTTTTGCGTGAATTACCCATTCCTACATCTTCTTTGGTGTTTACTATGGGTCGGAAGGTTCAGGCAGGGGAGCTATATGCGCCTCCGTGTCGATCTTGGTTGTTGTGCTGAAAACTCAGGATCTTCCAATTGAAGGCACAAATGAGCGTTTGGTTTCCCTGTTGAAATCCGTTGTTTTGTGTTTTCCCATGTTTCGATTAACATCTTTGCTCCCAAGTTTCACATCCTTATTTGGTTATACCGTGCTGAGGACGGCAAATCAGGCAGAAACATGCATGTCCACGGTTACCACTCTTTTTCAGTAGCCCTTTTTCATTTTGCGTGAATTACTCATGATTTTCTTTGTTGTTGTTATATATATATATATATATATATATATATATATATTGTTTAAAAAATTATTCAATAGCGAATTTGATATGAATATATACTGTTAATATTCGATCGATTATTCAATTGCCACACGTTGGGCAAATAATTGTTTATAAAATAATGTATATCTTATTATGATTTTTAAATTGTATAGAAATATTATGTATAGGAATATTATTATGTATTTTATTATTATTTAAATTTATTTTAATTTATGAATTTAAAGATTTTTTACCCTAATCTTTTATCTTACTTATCTTTGTTAAACATTTTTTATCATAATCTTTTTTTTACCTTAGTCTTACCTTGTTATTTATTAACATGTTCGTTATTTAATTTTTCCTCGGCCGCTCTTGTTTGTTTTAGAGTATGCTGACTCCTAATATCAGTAGGGATCATGGGCAAATAATTTAAGGCATCAACATTGCTTTTATTATAATTAAATTTATTTTGTTAAAAAAATAGATAACTGTTTAAATAAATATATGACAACTTACGTTTAATTATTCATATAAATTTTTAAGAATTGAGTTGATAAAATAAAATAGATCATAATTTATTTATGAGACGCCTATGAAAGCTAATTTACATAAAATATTTCAACATTTCAACCTTAAATTTTTTTTTCGACACCTGCGCAAAATAGACTTCCGTTATACTTTTTATACAGAAGACAATATTATATTTAAGAGAAAACTATTGAAAATAATACTTTATACATATTTTATAATAATAATAATAATCAAATGGATAAACTATATGTGTGATAAAATGAAATTGGTGAGAGATGATAGTGTTAAATATTCCTACAAACTAAATATATACAAAATATATAAAACAGGTAAGTCATTTTATGATTATAACACAGTTATGTAATATTCCATATGGTTATTTATATTCTATGTTACAAATAGGTATGGCCTTTTATTATATTTATTGTTTGTGAGGAAATGATAATTTTTAGTTATCTGTTTATTGATCTTTGGATCCAAAAGATTTTAAAAAGAAATATCACTGACCTGTTTAAGACAATTCTTTCTCTGGAAAATGTCGACACTAACGCGTTACTATACACTGTCCATGAACTTTTAATTTCTTGATATCTCGATAAAAACTTGTCAAATTAAGGAATAATTATCTATACTTATTACTGGGACTATTATTTTTGAATTTAATGTACTGAATAATTAATTATACTTGATTTAATCATTTTTATTAAAAATTTTCAACAGAGATCCACATGGAGCTGTTCACTCAATCAACTTCGGCTTCACTCTCCTCATTTTCTTAGCGCCCTCCAGCTTAGTTGTTGATAAACGGAAATTCGTAAAATTCTAGAATTTTCCATATTTATAGCGTCTGTTTGTCACTTTTTTTAATGTTCAAAATCACTATATTTATGACATAAACATACTGTATTTCGATGTTTTTTACACTTTGTATTGATAATTGTTAATAAATTTATTATTATTTTTAATTGTCTTTATAAAAATTTCAGAAAATTAGAGTCTTCTGATTGGTCGCAAACTTATATCTAAATTTCACAAATTTTACAACATGAATAATATTTTGTTACATTTGTACTCTATTCATTTTATTCTTGTTTGTTATTTATTATATTATTAAACATAATATCTCAATAGTTTTCGATTTCTATTTTACTTATTTATTGAAATTCCTTTATTATTAGTTCGTACTCCTGTAATCATACCACGATTTCCGTTTTCAATGACGTTCATATATATATAAATATATTACTTTAAATTTATTTTATTCAAAGATGCAAATAATTAAATGTTACTTTAATACGGTCATATGTTTTCCTTAATTCGAATCTAAATTGTTTGTATATTATATGATAGCTTTTGTTGCTAAGTAGCTAAGTTTAAAGTATTGTCCAAATTAAATATTAACTCCAATTCTTATTCCTGATTATTTACACAATAGTCTCGTGTGATTGTTTGTTCTAGATTATAAAGATTCAAAATTTATATTCAATTATTAAATCACAAAATTCAAATTTTAGTCTTCTCCTTTTTTATATCTAATAACAAAATCGTATTTTCCTACAGAAATTAAAATTAAAAACAACCTACACACTAAAAACACACCTAATATCTAATTTCAAAGTTTATAAATTTTTCAAAAAAGTTCAAAATTTCGAATTGTCACTTGACTCAGATAAATGTCAAGTACCACGATAACAGTCCAAAACTTTTATTAAATAAATTCTTCGAATTGCTCAGTTTTTCAATACGTATTCCGTATTTCATTTGATTTCAAATTAATGTTTCTTATAACTATGATGCATCTATTTTAATTGGCCTGATATTTTCGAAAAATAATAATAAACTGGAACGGACTCACCAATGCTAGGGAACAGGAACAAACTCGTACTATTCTAAATATAATTTAGAATTCTGAATCTTTCACACTTTTTTTAAATACGATTAAATTTTCTAATAAACACACACGCACTGAATTTATAATGGGTATCGACTGAAGCTTTATGATTATTAATTATACTATTTAACTTATTATACTATTTTTACAAAATGTTTGGACAAATCTCAAATACGATGTTGTCTCTTCGGGATATCAAATTCCAGTCCCTAATTGTTTTCAAAAACATAATTACATTTTACTGTGGTTACAAACTCATTTTTAAAAAAAAATCTTAATTTGTTTTCTAATCATAAAGAGATTTGAAATTCTTTTATTATTACTATCGATATGTACTGTATATATAGAGTGACTTTTCACGGTTTGATTGACATGCCGCAGATAGTTTATATTGGGCATTTCCGGTGTGGTGGTTTTTGTGGGTGTTTACTTTTGCGTCACTGGGCAACGGCCGTTGCCTGTGATATTCGCGAAAAATTGTTTATCATGACCTTTGTCCCCTCGTAACATTTTTAACGGCATGTATTTATTGAAACTTTTGATACGTTGTTAAGAACCACAAAAGGAAGGTTCATGCAAAAATACTTTCCCTAAATTTTTCTGATATGAAATGTCTCTATTTCTCGTGTTAGTACTTCCTTGACTGCATGAGCGTTATTTTGAACGGTTCATTTTCGAGTGATTTCCAATTCCGTTTAGTTCCCATGTTTTAGTAACTAACTCGAACTTCTAGACTGAAGACGTGATAAATAATCCACATTTGATGAAACATTTCATTAAATATTTCAGGATCCCAAATCCCTTGAAAGAATCAGAGTATCAAATGATGAATTTAATAATATATAACCAACCATTAAATCAATTAAATGAAATTCCTTGTTATGTTATCAACTCACACAAGTTATTCTGTTAATTAACAAGAACGACACATATATTCAAAAAATTGTGAATTACAGGTACAGATAAATATATAGTTAACAACTACCCAAAGCATAATTTTACAGGAATTACAATTTCAGACCATGAATGAATGAATCAGTTCGTCGTTTTTTAGAAAATTATATCAGCACATCAATTTTACCCATCTTTGTATTTTCACTGTATCGATTTTTCAAACTTCACGTTCCGATCGCACGCATGTGAATTTCTTTTATTCTCGTCCTCTATAATATATTGTTCCCTTCATGTGTTTTGTATAGATCAATGGGAGGAACATTTCAAGATCCAACATAAAATTTATTAGGTCTGTTATTTTCTCAAGGAAGAAATCATTGGATTTCAAAAGGTAGTCATCCTAATCAAGATTATGCGAGGTTTCCAACATGGCACATTTGAAGAGACTAATTATTTAAAGCACCTTGGACCACTTAATATCCGGTAACTTATATTACTTGTATTTTGTAAAATACTCAAGAATAGATAGAAATTGCCAAACAACAAAAATATATACAGTAATGCATGAATTATTATTAGCAAAATAAACAGTAAGACGGAGGAATCCCGAGGTGATTTTTTTATTATAATTATATAATAAAATAATATTTTTAGAAGAATAATTGATGAAACAGGGTGAATAACCTTCGAATGCTAACGTCAGTAATCGTTTTTTAAATGAAACATCTCCCCTTTTCAGATTTGCGGATTGCCCTTGCTGAGCTCATTCCAAAAATTTATTATAAGTTTGTTCAAATTGGTACAGGTTGGATAAAAACGCAAAAATTTTGTTATTGATGTATCCTTCCATAAGCAATCCTAGCCGCTGAACCAAACCAATCAATTTTAAAAGTATCGCTTGCCATCTGTTTTTTAATTTGACTTTGAAATTACATTGTGAAAGAGTGGAACCTAAAGCTATATATTATCACGAAATCGCACACTGGTGTAGTCCCTGAATCCGATTCTGTGTAATACTATACAGTGCTATTCAAAAGTCCCCTCCCTCCCTCGTATCTTTTGAACGGCTACACTTACACTAATAAAATTTACTTGGAGGGTGAAAATAAAGTGTTGTAAACTTCTCTACGAATGGTAACAGGTGACGTAATAGTAATAGATGACGTCACAGTGCCACTCTGGCCAATAATTTTAAATAGGACATTATGGCAAGTGATATCTCGTTTGAAAGTCATTGACAATGGCTACATAGCCATATTAATTTTGTTTGGGTTTTGACGGATAAATTAAATAAATAACAAAATTATTATTTCACTTTTAAATACTGAAGATTTTTCAGTCCGCCTCTGGTTAGTTGTCAAAAAAATTGACGTTTATAATTTAATAGTATTTGTTGCTTTGCAAAGTTTTTCTAAATAGCTTAAATATTCAATTTTATTATTGTTTACATAGGCAAAATGGTACGTACACAAGCCGACAAAGTAGCAGCTATCTTAATAATTGGTGAATCTAGAAATAATCTCCATGAAGCGGAACGTTTATTTAATGAGAGATACCCAGATCGCCATATCTCGAGAACTTATTAGAGGGAGCTCCTTCACAAAATTGAAGCAACAGGTAGTGTTCAAGATGCCAAACGATCTGGTCGACCAACATTTAGTGATGATAAATAAATTTATATAGTTGCTGAAATGGTAGTAAACCCTACTTCCTCTTCAACTTAAGTTGTGTCTATCTATGAAGTAAGTAAAAGTACAGTACAGAGAGTGTTGGCTAAAAATAAATTTCATCCATACAAGTTAAAAATGGTGCACCACCTTTCGGATGACGACGCCGACAGAAGACTCGAATTCTGTGAATGTATGACAAATAAAATTAGTCAAAACCCACATTATACAAAAACAACTTGTTTTAGTGACGAAAGTACTTTTTGCCTCAATGGAAATGTGAATACACAAAATGTAAGATATTGGAGTGACACAAATCCTCACACCTTCCGTGAACAACATACCCAATTTCCAGAAAAAGTCAATGTTTGGGCAGGTATTTTGGGAAACCACATAGTTGGTCCTGTTTTCCTAAATTCAAATTTAAGCGGTGAAGTGTATCTGGAGATGTTAAAAAATGCAATTGAGCCGTTAATTATTGAAATTCTGGAAGATAATCAAGATGAATTCGGCCATCTGGAAATAACATTTCAACAAGATGGTGCTCCTGCACATTGTTATGGTGCAGTAAGACGTTACCTGGATGAAGAATATCGAGGTAGATGGATCGGCCGGCGAGGTCCTATAGAATGGCCACCTCGGTCACCAGATCTGACACCATTAGATTTTTTCTATGGGGGTACTTAAAATCCAAGGTTTATACTACGGCACCAGATAGCATTGGCGTTTTGAAAGAAAGAATTACTGAAGAATGCAATGCTATTTCAGCTGACACATTCGAACGAGTACGACAAGAGTTTACTAATAGGATGGATTACTGTCAGGAAGTAGACGGAGCACATTTCGAACACTTGCTATAAGAATCCATTGTTGATATTTGATTAATTAAATTTAAAAAAATAATTTCAATAATTTTAGTATTTATTTAATTTATCCGCCAAAATTAATTTAAACCCAAACAAAATTAATATGGCTATGTAGCCAATGTCAATGCCTTTCAAACGCGATATCACTTTTCATAAGGTCCTATTCAAAATTATTGGCCAGAGTGGCACTGTGACGTCATCTATTACTATTATGTCACCTGTTACCATTCGTAGAGAAGTTTACACTTTATTTTCACCCTCTAAATTTTATTAATGTAAGTGTAGCCGTTCAAAAGATACGAGGGGGGGAGGGGACTTTTGATAGCATGTATATAAAACTTTTGGTGGGAGCGCAGCGATTTCTGGGAAGGGTTATTTATTTTTTGTGATTGTTTTTACAGAGGTTTCCAACAAGGTCGATTGTTTGTTGGGAGCCTCACACTAAAAGTTTCCGGAATCCGAAAGTTCGAGAAGGTGATAATAATATACAAGAGAGTACCTACCCGCGGCGCGTTCCCCAAAGAACTAAAGTTAGGAAGATTGGTGCTAATTGAAAAAGCTTAGACATGCCAAAATGGTATAAGTTACAGACCTATCTGTCTACTGAATGTCCTGGCTAAGCTAATGGAACATGTGATGCTCATAAGGCTCAAATCCGAAATAGAGAGATGGGGAGACCTGGATACCGAGCAATATGGATTTAGAGAGCAAAGATCAACAATCGATGCACTAAAAAGGGTACAGAACATTGCAGACGAAGGCATACCAAAGACATCGTAGAAGGCTTTGTGTACTCATAACGATCGACGTTCAAAACGCTTTTAATTCGGCACCGTGGCAAGGAATTCTCGATGAACTGACCAGCAATGGGATAAAACCCTATATCTATACATGAAAGGTCATTATTCGTAGGAACAAACGGCAAGATAAATGTCACATGCGGAGTACCACAAGGCTCAGTAATAGGTCCTACGCTGTGGAATGTCTACTATGACGGAATACTGAAAATACCCGTTTCTTGTGGTGTACAGCTTATAGGATATGCAGATGACATTGGAGTAGTCGTAACGGCACCAAATTCCGAATCTTTTATGGTAACAGCCAATCGGACTCTAAGACAAAACCGAAGCGGTACTTCTGGTAGCGGGCAGAAAACTAAAAAGTATTACAATCGAATTGGATGAAACAATGATTAACAGCCAGGAAAGTCTGAAATACTTAGGTAATCATCTGGATAGCAACATGAGGATGGCGAAACATATACACGAAGTGGCAAAGAAACCAGAAAAGGCTGATGCCAAATATAGAGAGGGGAACAGACGTATTCTATGCTCGGTGTTGAAATCTATTATCTTGTATGGATCTTCTATCTGGAAAAAAGCTCTCAACAAAAAGATATATTTAAATAAGATAATCAGCATACAGAGGAAACCCGCCATCAGAATAATTGGAGCGTACAGAACTGCTTCCACAAGATCAGTTCTAATTATTGCACAAATACCACCAATCAATATCCTAGTGATGAAATTGGAAGATGAAGAGGCTTTAGATAAGCCAAGAGCAGAATCACTACTGCTGCAAAGATGGCAAGAATGGTGGCAGGAACATGCTGACACAGGGATTTGGACAAAGAAACTTATACCGAACATACAAGTATGGGTTAAAAGGAAATACGGAAATCTCAGTTACTACCTGACACAAATGCTGACCGGTCATGGATGTTTCCAAGCATATCGAAAGCGATTCTACCATACCGAACTATTAACGTGCATATACTGTGGTGAAGAAGAAGATACAGCAGAGCACACTATATTTATCTGTAGTAGATGGCATATGGAAAGACTAGACATGGAAATATAACGCCAGAGAATGTGATAGGCAAAATGCTAGATGATCCAAAAAAGTGGGAAGCAGTACAAACATTTACAACTACCATACTAAAACAGAAAGAAAACGACGTAAGACAAAGAGAAGGTAGGATGTAATAATTCAGAATGTATAGATGCAACAACAACATGACAGTCAATAGCAAAAATCATAGCCGTCGGACTTTAAGTAATGCTAATCGGCGGTTCCGAGTCCGACTAACACTGGCTACCTAGGTGTGGTTTGGTGGTGTAGACAGGGACTTGCACTACTTAGAACTCTGAGTCCCACACTTCCTGTCGCATAAGAACCATAGTGCAGGAGTTGAACATGAGTTTCCACACCCGTCAAAAAACTACCCGCGGCGAATCAGTATACAGTTTGATTTCATAGCCAACGGAGCATGAAGGGAACTGTGAACAGTGTATTGAATATAAATTATTATTAAAGTAATTAGTGCATAAATAAATCAAGTAAGTAGATATACCGTGTGTTTATCCCAGCTGTTGTGTTAAAAAAAACTATTCAAATAAATAAGAAAAATATTACATTGGTGTCAGGTGTGGGGTAAGATAAATGAATAGTTACTCAAAAATGGCTTAGAGACTATGAAACCTTAAGTTTCACGTTTCACTTATTAATCTCCGTTAGTCAGTTTCTTATACAGTGAAGTACAGTTCCGGTTTAATGGTGGAATAGTCCCTACTGTTATCTGTCAGTAGACTTTAGAATATTCAGCGCTGTTCGGGAACCTCGAGCCGAGGTAGTTGCTTTTCGAAGGGAAGCTGTGGAAGCGTTCGAGCTTCAAATACGAGCCGCTGTAGGAAATCCACTAATTTTGATTATTGTAATTAACCATCGAGGTTTAAAACGGGGCCAGATATTCCTACAGGTGAGTGTTTATTTGTTTACTATGCATGTTTTGATCGAACGGACTCAGATTTCAGGGTTTTAGTAGTGGAATAAGTTGACAGTTTTACAAAATGGTGTCGACCCATTAATTTTTATAATGTTCAAAACCGAAGGTCGGTGATTATAGGACACTGATATATTCTTAGAAATTCCCTTACGGTCTTTCCTATTTTTCCTCCCTTCTGTTATATGTATTTCTGTGGTGACATTTGTTCATTCATGTTTTTTAAAACTTTCGTAAGTTCTACATAAAAAAATGTCTGTAACGAATTCCAACAGAGAAAGATGATACACAATTATAATTATTTTTATTTAATTTATTTTAGCAGCTTCTGGAGGGCTCCCTAGGGTTTCCGTATTATTTCTGTAATACTTCCATATTACGGATGATTTCCGTATGGCTTACTACAAAGTGAGATGTTAGCTGACATACAGAGAGAATATCGTTATCTGTCCAGTACAGGACAACAATAATTCATTGTTATTCCTTGGAGTTAAGATATTGCTCCCCTCTGAGGAACAATAAAAGAGATAAGTACTTTTATTTTTTTTGTGGATTTGATGTTCCAACTCTGGAGATCGTATCAATCGGTATTTCATAGCATGTTTTAGTTAAATCAACCTAATAAAGTTGCATCACTTAGTTTTTTTTTAAAAAGAACATATCTGTTTTTGTGACAAACCTATTGTAATCAAATTTTAGCAAATAGTGTACTAACCGATACTAATAATAATTACTTATATTCATTTTTACTAAGATCTTTTTATTATCATCACATTGTAAATCCAGATTAGTACATTGTAATACAATTTTTATATTAACTTGTTTCTTTTCTCAACTTCCTAGATCACTTATATTATACACACTGCTAAAACTAAATCAATTATTTACACAGTGAATGCCTAGACATGAACAGGCTATCTTTATGATATTGTTTCTAGGTTCAACTAAGCAGTAAAAAAACCTGGTGGCGCTCAACTCATATCTTATATGGGAGTAAAGAAAACCCTTCAGCGAGTTCGTGAAAGGTTTTATTGGATGAACAGCTCCTACGATGCGAAGGACTGGTGTAAGAAATGTACTACTTGTGCTACGAGTAATGGACCACATCGCAAGAGAAAGGCACCCAAGAAATAATATAGTGTTGGAAGTCCTTTTGAAAGGATTACTTTAGATATCACCGGACCATTTCCGGCGACAGAAAATGGTGGTAAATACGTCCTGGTAGTAATGGATTATTTCACAAAGTGGCTGGAAATTTACGCGATCTCGAATCAATAGGCTACAACTGTCGCGGTCGTATTGGTGAAAGAATGTATCAGCCGATATGGAGTGCCCTTGGAAGTCCACAGCGATCTAGGAAGACATTCTGAGAGCCATATATTCCAGAAAATGTGTGACAAGCTGTGAATAAAGAAGACTAAGACAACAGCGTTGCATCCATAGTCAGATGGATTGGTCGAGAGAATGAACAGGACTATTGCAAAATACCTGTCCAAAGTAGTTTCCAGCCACCAGAGAAATTAGGACCAGTAGCTTTTCCTATTTGTGTTGGGTTATCGATCTGCCATAAATGAGTCCACGGGTAAAACACCTGCTACAATCCTGTTTGGACGTGAAATGAGGCTTCCTTGTGACCTGGAATTTGGCTGTCGGCCTGGCAAATATCTAGCAGGAGAAGATCGTGATCCAATTGAGAAGAAGGATTGACGATGTGGACGAATTGGTTCGAACTAATCTTCAAGTTGCCAGCGACAGAATGAAAAAACGGTACGATAGGCAGGCCACAGAAGGTAGTTTCAAAGAAGAGGACAAAGTATGGTTATACAATCCGACAAGGAGAAAAGGATTTTCTTCAAAATTACAGAAATCATGGGAAGGTCCGTACTTAATCAAGAAGGGGATAAACGAAGTCATCTATAGCATAAGCAAGTTCCCCAATGGAAAACCGAGAGTAGTCCACCAAAACTGACTAGCGCCATTCGAAGGAGACCATGACAAAGAAGAACGAGTGAACAATACACAACAAGTCTGACCAAGCCTTCAAATAATTTATGGGCGCACATGGAAGTACATAGAAAGCTAGATACGGAGTCACTACAGAAAAATTAGATTTGTTCACGATCCCGGATCTCTGGCACACGTCAGTAACAAATACGCACGAGGATTAGCGGCCGTCTTTCGAAAAAAGTTTGGGCAATTAGGAAAACTTGTAGATTAGATTCCAGCCCCTGGCAAGACACTGAGACTCAAACGCATTTCGCGGTAGGTCTTCTACTTGGTAACCAAAAACGAATTTCAAGATGGATCCACCTAGCGCAATGTGGGGGAAGCACTACGAAGCCTTCAAGATCATGTAATGGAATCCAACGTGAATAATCTAGCAATAACTAGGATAGAGAGCAACCAGTTAGATTGGCGAGCCATCAGGAACATGGTCGAGGTGATCTTCCAAGCGACCAATGTCCACATATTTATTTGCAGCTGTTCCCCCCCTTATCGGTACCCGATGAAGACGGTGCCCTGTTTATTTCCATATGACTGGAAAGTGTAGAAATGGGTCCAGTTGCCTATTTAAACATCCAGTGCCAGCTACACAGAAGTACCAGGATGAACTTACTTTTAAGTAGGGGGTAATGTTACGAGATCGCACGCTGGTGTAGTCCCTGAATGCGACTCTGTCTAATACTAGGATATATAAAAGTTAAAATTTTGTTGTGAGCGAACTGATTTCTGTGAAAAACCATTTATTTTTCGTGATTGCTTTTATAGAGATTTCCAAGAAGGTCGATTGTTTGTTGGGAGCCGCATACTAGAAGTTTCCGGAATCCAAAGGTTCAAAAAGGTGATTTTAATATACTACCTACCATCGGCGAATCAGTATTCAGTTTGATTTCATAGCCAACGGAGCAGAACAAGTTGAAAATAAAAGTGAACTGTGAACACTGTATTTGATATAAATTAGAAATTAAGTGTGTACATAAATTAAGTATAAGTGAATAGTGTATAAGCGTATAAAGATATCAAGTAAGTAGATATACCGTGTGTATAAATTTATCCCACCCATTGTGTTAAAAACTATTCAAATAAATAAGAAAAACATTACAATACTTAGACCAAAACATCACCCCAAACTCTATTTTGTAGTACTCTTAGCGGAAACAGAAGGTGACCTACAGAGAGAAATACATGCTCTACAAACAATCTTTGAAAAATACGACATGAACATATCAGCAAGTAAACCGAAAATCATGGCTTTTTCAGGATTTCTTTAGTTCCACACACTTGTCCGATAATTACAAATTGAGGGAGAAAGTTTTTGTTAATTTGTTTTCGTGATATATACTGCTCGCCAAATCGCAAAAGGTTGATAAAACTGTTACTATACGAAGATAGAAGTTACTACCAATTTGAGTTATTCATACGTGCATACATACATAGAATAAAATTATATATTTTGCTAAGATTGTTAAGGTCGTTTCCATTATCAATAACTTTCTCATTTTAATAACATGTGTAATAATTTAAAAAAAATCATAATTACAGCAACATGATATAGATGTATTAGAATCAGTAAACAATATAAAATAATGGCAGGGTAGAATGAGGATATGAGAGGGCACTAGGTACCTGAAAAAAAGGAAAGTTTGGAGAAATTCCAGTGGATAAAGCAATGCAAACAAAAAATATGCATGAATGAGGGATATTAAGTGAAGATAAAAAGTCTGGAAGCACTGCAGATATCATGAGATGAATTTGAATAACAAGTAGAAACAAATTAATAGCGAAGATGTTGTCTTTTAGAGATAATGAAATACTAGCGGAAGCAGATAGAGAAGATATAGGGAACAGGAAAAATGGATGACCTTTAACAACTTCGAATAGTTAACATAGCAAATGCTCAAAACAAGTGACGAAACTGGAAGTCCGTTATGGAAATGGCAAGAGACTGAAACAAATTCCAAAAAAATAAATGTGCAAATTAATGGAACGGCGCGCTTTCTTTAAACTGAAATCATTACTATGTGGATAGAAGTTTTCGAAGCTTTTCCTAAAATCGAAAAATTATCAAGCAACTAATTTGGAGTGACTGTTGAAAGAGTAAAAAACAATATACCGCATTTGGATGACGGATGTTCCAAACTAAATTTCATGTTTATGATTCCAAATATTCGATTTTTATGTAGGCTGTGTCACATTTGGCTACTTTACTAGTCGGTAGCTGGTAGTAAGTAGCGTAGTATGACATAGGTAGTAGCGACTACTAACAGTCGCCCGCTGGTGAAAATGAGTAGCAAGAAAAGTTGGACATCTTCAACTTCTTGGCGCTAGTAGCCAACCACGCAACCACGTGCTATGTTGGATTTAATTGTTTTGATAAGAACATACATATGATCGTACAAAATTAGTGAACTTAAGTGGTCCGGTAATAAAATAATAACATTTCTCAACATATATAGAAAATATGAATGTTTGTGGAACACGAAATCACCCGATTACTTAAAACGAGAAGCAAAAAAAGTTGCTTTTGCTGAATTAATCAGTGAGCTTCAAGATAGTGAGTTACCAGCGCAGGAAGAAGCCCTAGAAAAGAAAATTAAAATAATTCGGGACGCATACAGGAATGAGTTGAATAAAATTAAAAAAAGTAAAAGAAGTGGGGCCGACGTGGACGATGTATACAAGCATAAATTAATATGGTTCATTACAGCGGATGCTTTTTGAAACCAAGTTATATCTGGAAGGCAGTCATCATCGAACCTGGTAAGCAAAAAAACCAAATAAATGTAAACAGATGTTTATTTTACAATGTAGTAATGTATACTGTTTGCACTTAATTATAAGTAACATTGGATTTTCTTGTATAACAATATTTTTCCTGCCATGGTACTGCCATGTGAGTCACAAAAGCATGTTCATAAGCCCAACAGACATCTTTGTCTGTTAATTCTATGTAACGCAGTTGGAACTTCTCTCCATGAGCCAGGGGTAATGTCACCTATCGTTGTGTCTTTCTCGTCCACAGATCCAGGGGTGAGGTAGGTGCGAGATGATGTGATCCGTACCCAATTGTGAATGGAGTAACATGCTTTAACAACAAACTCCATTGTATCTACGTAAAGATGAATTGGTTTGCTAAACACTCTAAACCTCGAAGCTAAAATACCGAAAGCGTACTCGACTACTCTTCTGGCCCTCGAAAGACGGTAGTTGAAAATCCTTTCCTGTTCAGTTAAATTCCTATGTGACTAGGTTTTCAACAAGTTTGAGCCTAAGGGAAAAATGTCATCATCCACAAAAACACCTCCTGGGTAGTTTAGCAAATTTTGCTCCAAAGCACTATGTAATGTAGATGTTTGAATAATTGTACTGTCACTAGCACTACCGTCACTTCCAACATCAATATAACGAAAGCAGTAATCTCCGTCAACTAAAGCAAACAGCACAATACTGTATGATCCTTTGTAGTTGTAAAACATTGGCGTTGAATTGTTTGGTCTTTTAATTTGCATATGTTTACCATCTAGAGCACCACAACAATTAGGGAAGTTCCAGGTTGTTTCAAAAACTTGCTGAAATTGGATCCATTCATTCTCTGTGCTAGGAACCTGCAAGTGAAACATTAATAGAAATTAATTTCATTTAATTTTAACTTGGTACTATTGTGTATATGTTGTTACAGGATTTGACGACCTTCAGCCAAAATGAAGAGACTCTTGAAACAAAAGACGATGCAGACAATAGGGACGATTCACTAACAGTAGAAGCAACTACGTCGGTTCAGCAAAGTGAACGAGCTCCTCATTCTACAAGGATTTCCATGCTACCACCTTCCAGGCGTCCTGTCAAACGCTTGAAGACTGGAATGGCAACCAAATTTCCTTCAAGGTTTGAGGCCGCTGTCAATAAACTAAAAAATATTGCGGAAATTGCTGTAAATGAAAAAAAACCTGCAGAAGAGGACCAGTACGACAGGTTTGGTAAACATATTGCCTGTTAACTTAGAGAGCTACCACTAAGAAGTTTCATTATTTTGCAACAAAAATTTCAAGACTTGATAACTTTTGAAAGATTAAATCAAACTAATGTGGCGTCAATCCCGACACCTTTGGCATCCGCTTCAAACAGCATTGAAGAAGAATTATCTGCATCTGCAGAAACAGAAGGACTTGATATCCTCCAAAAAGCCCTCTTGAATTTGGGTTAGGAAAATGTTGAAAGCAGTAAGAAAGAATTTATCTTTTATTGAACGTTTTAGTTATTTTTATGTAACATTCACATACCAGTTTGATATTAAGAGTTTAACGAGTTGATTTAATTTAAAATTAAGTTACCATGTGTTTGATGATTTTACTTGTTTCATATATCATAATACCTTTTTAATGTAATTAACGGTAACAGACCTTAGATAGATAAACTTCAGGACAGACAAATTGCAGGAACGACAAATTGTATTCGTTTCTTACAATAACAGTCACAAATTTTACTTAAAGTTATCTTGGTAAAAATATATAACTTATGGCATGCTAAACTTAAAATATTTTTAAATGAAAATATTAAAATACAAATTAATTAGTTACCTCCAAAAATGGATCCAGTACTTCACATATAGCAGTTAGCACACAAGGTAAAAATGTAGAAATCGTATTATGTGGTACTCTGAACAAATATTGAAGTGATTTCAAACTGTCTCCACTTGCAAGGTAATTTAAAATGATTTCCAATTTTGTTGCTTTCCGCATTTTAGTGTCCTGTTTTTCAATTAGTGGTTGCACTAACTGCAGAACCTCATCAAACTTAGGTAAGGATAACCTCATAATATATCGATATGATTGCGGATCCTCGACTGCCAGCTCTGTCATTAGCGTTGCCGAAGCAACCAGTTTATTCCGTCTTCCTATCCATTCTCTAATTCACAATAGGCTTTTGTTTGATTTGTATATGTATTAACATTTCCTCGCATATTTCTCTGATGCCAATTAAGAGCAATCGACGTAATTTTTCTCATCGTATACCTACGGACGACTTCTTCACAAATGCGGCCCTCAGCGGAGAAGTAAATTACTATCCAGTGCACGTAGCAAATAAGTGTGACTAGAAAAATAGCAGCTATCGAATAGAGGCCAATAAAGTAGCACTACTACCTAAAAACAGTGTGACTAGAAAAATCGCAGCTACTTACTAGCAGCTACCGACTAGCGGCTAGCAAAGTAGCCTAATGTGACACAGCCTTAAGTAATCGATATGCATCTGAAGGTTGCCGCTTGCATGAAAAGAAGTCATAAAATATTTGATACACAATCTTATTTTCACAGATCATTTTTCACACACATAAATACTGTCTGTTGACTTCTTTTGTACCCTTTAAAAACAACTAAATATGATTGTAAAAGTTTTTAATACATTCGTACAACTTTTGTTTGATATGGTGAAATTATTAGAAAAGTTATACTATTCAAAGCTCTCAAAAGGTAGATTAGTAAAAACTTAAAGCGGTAGGTACAGGACTTGCACAAACAAAGGAAAGTGTCATTAAATAAGAAGAAATGCAATTTAAAGGAAGAACATTGGATGATATGAGATGAAAAATATTTAGAAACATCATATATAACTCGGAAATGGAGATAAAATTCAAGAAAATATACTTATAAAAAATGGATTTCGCAGCACACATCAGAATATTTTTACTTTTCCGCCCAACCTATCTAATATGCGAGAAATGTATTGGTTAACCCACAAAAAAGTTGAAATTTTGAAAAGAAAATTCACGTTTTTCATCAGGAACAACACGAAAAAATGGTTTTTAGAAAAAAAATCCTGTGTGTGTCGTCGTTGCCGTCGGCCACCTTTCGATACATGTCTTGTTAGCACGATCCAGCCTCCGGAGTGCAACAAATCAACAGTTTCATGATTGAATATTGTTCAAGACATCTCACAGAAGAACCCTATTGATTTTAGCTCACAATAGCCAGTACAACGGATGCTATGGTACTTGAAGTACGACATTTTTGTCTTTTTTGAGAAATTTCAGTTTGTTAGCACGATACGGCCTCCGGAGTGCAAAAAGACACCAATTTTATGACTGAAAATTATTCAGAACATCTTACAGATGAACCCTATCGATTTTCAGCTCACCACAGCCAGTACAACAGTGGCTATAGTACTTTAAGTACGACATTTTTGTCATTTTTGGAGAAATTTCAGTTTGTTAGCACGATACAGCCTCCGGAGTATGTACAAGTGACCAATTTTATAATTGGATATTATTCAGAGCGTCTCAAAGATGAACCCTATTTAGATTCAGCTCACGAAGACAGTACAACGAGTGCTATGGTACTTGAGGTACCAAATTTTTGTCATTTTTGGAGAATTTTCAATTTGTTAGCACGATACAGCCTCCAGCGTGTATACAAGTGACCCATTTTATGATTGAATATTGTTCAGGGCGTCTTATAGATGAACCTTATTGGTTTTTAGTTCACCAGAGCTAGTACAACGGGTGCTATGGTACCTGAAGTGCCACATTTTTGTCCTTTTTGGAGAAATTTCGGGTTTAGTACGATACAGCCTCCGGAGTGCATACAAGTGGCCAATTTTATAATTGGATATTTTCCAAGGTGTCTCACAGATCTACCCCATTGATTTTCAGCTGACTTTAGCGAGAACAGCGGGTCCTATAAATCCAGATATACTGCATTTTTGTTACTTTTGGAGAAATTTCGGTTTCTTAACACGATACATCCCCCGAAGTGTATACAAGTGACAATTTTATGATAGAATATTAATCAGGGCATCTCACAGATGCGGAAAAGTTAGTTTTAATCTTTAAAACCGTTTGTTTTCCCTTCATTTTACATCAACTACAAACAGTTAGCGATCAAAATTATACTAGAAGTAAATCAAATCAAAATAAATGTTATACACCAACCACTTTTAGATATAGATATATTTCACCTACTTGGGTCTGCATTAACCTTTAACCGGAGACATGTCAGCTTTGTTGCATGAACAGAGAGGTGTCGTCTACTAGACTACTTTTTTTAGTTGGCGAAAATAAATAAAATACTTTAAAAGACTTTATTGTTTTATTAAAAATTAACAAAATTAACCCTATTGGATTAAATGGAATGAAAAAATTAAATGAACTGTAATTATAAACAAAAAAAATAATCATATCCCTAAAGAAGGGAAAAATATTTGAACAAGAATAATAAAAAGTTTTTACAATCCATAATATTCAAAACACAAAAATTTGTTTAAAAAAATGGATAATTGGAAAGTAACTAAAACTAAAAATATAAAAAAACATCGAGTATAATGTCATGGGGCTCCTCTAGCAATCCTCAAAGGTTAGTATTTATCTTCAATGCACTTGTCATAAATTGGCTTTGTACACTGTCGGCATATTGGTTTCAGACACACAATGCATAAATATTTGGTCATTCTACGTTTGACTGACGGACATAGATGACATATTTTCTTCTTTTCTATAATATGAATATTTGGGTGCACCGGTGCTTCTACTGTAGAGCCAAGGATACGGCTTATGATCTGACGTATTTCTCGTGGTATGTGCACATTTATGATTCGTCTATTCATATGTGGTTGCACTAGTTGTTCTGCTAATTGTTTGGCGAACTTACTTTTTTCTTTTATTTTTGTGTTGTTTTGGTAATATTGGTGTAGAATATAGGAACTCACGACAGAGATATCCAGAATGAGGAAAAATATCGCGATTGGCCACATACGAGTTCGGCGGCTCGAAGAATTCTTGGAACACTTCTCATCAATACCTGTCAACCCCTCCCTTATTTCTGTTATAATAAGAAATTATTTCATGTTTGTTTACTGAATTGTCAGTGGCAGCTCTGTCATGCATCGAGCATACCAATATTGTGGCCTTTGCTTTTGTCCCAACATGAGATATTAGAGTTTTTTCCTCTCTAAGCCCATAAACTGTAGATCCTTTTTCTTTTTTCTTGTCAGGTAAAAAATTAGATGGAATTTCGGCCCTATTCTTTTTCATAGTGCCGACATACGTCAATTTATTTTTCAGCAAAATATCCACTAGTTGTATGGAAGTATACTAGTTGTCGGCCGTGAGATTCCTATTACTATTGAAAAGTGGTTTAGCGAGACATACAGCTGCTTGGGTGGGTTTTAAGAGTTTTTTTTTCTTCAACAGTGAGCCCTTTTCCATCCGAGTCTCTGCCACAGTAAATATAAGCATTATATAAATAGCTATTCCTAGCATCTGTCAGGCATTGTATTTTAATGCCATACTTGGTCGGTTTTTTGCATATACATCTTAAAGCGACACCTTCCTCTGAAACTCACGAGCATTTTATCTATGGTGGCGGACTGCCCAAGTCCATAAGCACTTTGGCAAATTTGAATAAATGTATTGAATACTAAGGAAATTGCCGATGCTGGAGCATTCTGCTTTCGCTCTTCTCGGTCTTCAGAATTATCAAACCGTAGAGCACATAATAAAATCGACATTCGTTTTATGCTCACCACGCATCTAACTACTTCTCTCTACCGGTGAATATAGTCTCTAGATTCTCATGATTCGAATCAAATATCGCTGAATATATCAGTAGACCTAAAAATACCTTCAATTCAATAATATCAATGTCTCTAAGATCGATTTTACTCTGAACTTTGCAGATCATATGCATTGTACTAAGTTTTTTATTAGTCCATTCCATAATGTGTTCTAAAATATTTTCGCTGAATAATAAACCCAAAACAGAAAGAGGATCCGCTGTGTAACCCAAAACTTCGTGATTTGGCGGTCAATGTAGGAATTTTTATGACAATATTATGTTTTCGGGTCTTAGATGATGGGCGAACTTCTGAAGAAGACCATCTATATCGATTCTTGCCATAAAAGTAAGCCGAGGGACATTATTGAAGCGTCCCATCATTTGCAACATCTTCATCAGAACTTTGCTCTGAACTTGTAACGTGCTCAGATTCTATACAATTATCGGAGACGTCATCTATGTCACTAGTATCACTACAATTCTCCTAATACCATTTCTGTAAAGTCTCTTCATAATTCGGATCATCTAGACGGACGCGCCCGGCCATATTCTTGTTTACACCCAATAACTATTCTCCCAAACACAAACGGAGACGCTTCGTCTGTCGGACTACGGTGCACATATCAACTACTATAACTTCTCAATACACACTGTTGTATTTTGGCAAATTGGGCTACCTGCTAAGCTTGAATAAGGGAAGGAATAGATAAAGTAATACGCCAGTGGGCGATCTTACCATTGAATAGCAATCTATTATTTTTTTGGCATCGACTGACAGACGACATGTCTCCGGTTAAGGGTTAAGTAATGGACAATTTTCTTGTTCTTAAAGTGCCGTACCCTATGGGACCTAAACAATCATGTTGGCTATTTACATCTTACTAACAAACGGCCGAAACTGCTGCACTGATGATTATCCCAACTATTTCCTCAGTTTGGTCACCCATGACACTTCCCCTATTTAAGTAGGTTTTTTCCATAGATATTCCCTTGGATTAGGAGGTGCAGTACGTTATACTTTTCCGAATTTCTTATGATGTGGCCAAAATACTAAGTTGTTGGGTTATCACTCGTGTTTCTCCTTTTTTCTCTTTTACCATTCTCCCCAAAACAACCTCTCCTGAACAACTAACTCTCATCATCTTTCGATAGATCCACATTTCGAAGGTATTAACATGGTTTATCGATTCTTGAGACCGTCCATTTTCGGTTTCTATTGTATGAGATCTTACTCATGTTGACAGATGCTGACATAGCTAGGTCTATGAGACTCCTTATTTCCTGAGCATGATTCATTTTTCTTATTTCATAGTCATAGAAACAGTATAGTACCCTACTCACAACTATTACACAATTGTACGCAAACTCCATCCTTATGAGCTCGTTGAATAATATATTTTCACATGTTTACAGTTTCTATTAAACTTCGTAAATATAACTCGGTCTATCTATAAATTTCTGATAGAAATGTTCTTATTTACTAAAATATTATTGATCAATAGTAAGTTCTCGTTCGTCTTCCTTTATTATCTTTCAAATCTTCTACCCAATATCTCAATTTTTTTCAAGAGAAAAATGGAAAGTAAATAAGTTTTAACGTGTATAATATCATTAGAATATTCCATGTTCTTGCGATGTTTACTTAGAGAATAAGTTTTCTCAGTAAATGTCACTTCAGAAAAACATCCCGTGGCGTTTTCAATTTCAAAAATAAGTGATAACACACTATTAAATACATTAAATTCCTGTGTTCACAAGGGCATCATAATAATAACCCGAGTGAAACAGCCAGCCAACATAATTCGAGGAGTAACTAAAGTGCCAGAGATCAGAATGTACAGTTCTTGGTAATTTAGTAGAAACAAGGGACGACAGTGACACTCTCGTGAGTTTCCCTTTAGGGCCATAGTTGACGTTTTCGTTACTGAATGCCCCTGTCGCGAAGCGCTTGTAAAATACGACCGGCCATCCTGGGTAGCTACGCATCAAGGAACATCCTGGAGATCAGGTAAATGTTGTATATAAATTATACGTCTGGAAGTTGATTGACTGGCGAGAAACTGCACAATGACTTATGAGTTTATTTGGTTTCTTTTGAAAAAGTTGCGTAGGTAAATTGAATTTGTTTTTGCATTCTAAAAAATTCAAATTTTAGAGAACTATTGAAAAATGGAGAATTATAACTCATGGAGAGAAACAGTTTAATTCAGTTAATTACACAGTAATTGAGGGATCATTAGGAACTACATGAAGGGTCAGGTTATATCGTTTTTTATCAGTATCTATGACGCCAATTTTGCAAAACAGTTTCATACTTGTCCAAACAAGCGTAGTGTGTGTATTAGATATCTCAGGCGCCAATTTGAACATTTATTATAGGGAACGGAGTTACAAGAAATGGCTAATTTTGCAATTTTCCAAATGTGAGCTATATTACCAACACAAATTTTGTAGCTCCGGAAAAATAGCACAATCCTTAATGCGATATTTAGCCTGCGGCTACCCTTAGATCTAGCCCATAAAGTGAACTGTAAAATAAACTAGTGAATTTAGGGTAAATGTAGGATATATGCCCTAGGAGGATATGTGCGCCGAGCACGTAGTTCGCAAAATATACGCATATGGTCGCTCTTTCTTCGATCTCGCGGCAATGTGGGTGATCTATTGTGCGATATCCATCGTTAGTCAACGCTCGATTACGATTTAGCAAAATATTACTGGAAACCATTAGTAAGGTAAGGTCTTAGTAAATGCTGATCATGCATGACTACTGAAAGATTAGTTATCTGAAGAATTACAACATTCTACCTATCGAATCTTTCGCCTCCAATGTTGATATAAGTTGGGAAATGGTTTTCTAGGTTAGAATTAGTAGAATAGATCAATTATATCAAGGAAACTCGCTAGGGCATATATCCCATACGAAATAACACTCGGAGAATTTATGACCCAGAAAAGCAGAGGATTTATGCCCTTCAATTTGAAACGAATCCCTTAGAGTAATAATAAACATAGAGATGGCTATTCATTCATAACACGTTTATTTTTGTGGCCTATTCTAAACGCCAGTAGTGAAATAATTAATGAATTACAAAAAGTGGGGATGGTATTGTAGATACATGGCCTTCGTCATTTCGGCTGTTTTCCTGACAAAATTGGCACCGACGAACCATGATAATCCAAAAACATTAAATTAACTGACTTAAAAGTTTATTTTGTCAGTAAAAGTCTTGAAAAACACATCAAAACGAAAGAACTAAATGTTTACTCTCTAGGCGTATTGGCGCTAGTATAAACAAACCACGTTTAACATTATTTACTACAATACTATGGCGTATTGGAATTGATCGTCGATCACACTCTGACGATATTTGCATCTCTCTTTATATGGCAATTAAACGAGGACAAAACTACGAAATATATTACTATTGACACGTTAATCAGCTAAAGGTATCTAAGGATACAACAAATGCTTGTTTAAAATTTATAGAAGAATATGCCTTTTTTAAATAAAATTCTAGTATTATTAATTGATTTTAAAAGCAGCGACTCAAATGCATATATTAGTATGACTTTTTTTACTTGTATAACTTTTTAACACATTTTCAATTAAACTTCTAATTTAATTTTTCCTGCAACTAAAGAGAATTATAAATATGGCAAAGCAGTGGAAGTGTCCGCAAGTGAGCTTAGAATGTGACTCAATGTTTGGGGCAGGAAAAAATCAAAACAAACATATCCATTTTATTTGTTAATCTGAGACGAATCCCTACTAATGACTCAATATTTTCAGATACCAAGAAAATATATTAGAAAGCATAATATCAACCCACTTGTTTTGTGGTCTGAACAGAACTTGAGGGAAGCTATCGAAAATGTGAAATCTGGAAATATGAGCATCAATGAATCTAGTAGGAGATTTAATATACCTTCTAGAACTCTCAGAAGAAGATTGACTTCTGATAACTCCAAAAAAGGTCATCTAAGAAAGCCTCCTGCTCTTGGAGTATCAAACGAAATTCGTTAAGTAAATCATATTAAAAGATTACAGCAGACAGGATTCGCTCCTACAAGAATAACTGTCGGATCAATTGCTTTCAGTTTTGCTAAGAAACTACGTCTAGGAAACTTATTCTCACAGCGAGGCGAAATGACAGAAACAGCAGGGATGCATTGGTTTTATTCATTTATAGAAAGGCACCCGGAACTTACCATAAGAAAGAGTGAAGGATTATCACTTGCCAGAGCAAAAGGAATGAATAGAGCAGAAGTTGATGAGTTTTACGAATGGTTGAAAAGAACTCTGTAGAAGTATGACCTGGTGCAGAAACCATGGGTCCTCTTCGATATGGATGAGAGTGGCAGACGAATAAACAATAAGCCAGATAAAGTAGTGGCTCTGAAAGGAAGCAAATGTGTAAATGTTCTCACTTGCAAAGAAAGGGGAGAAAACATGTCCTTGATAGCATGTTCAAGTGCTGAAGGAACTTTTTTACCACCAGTTCTGATTCTAAAAGGGGTTCGAAAAAATCTGATGACCTTTGAAGGAATGCCTGCTGGATCTGATCTCTACATGAATAATCAGTCTTCTTTCATTAATTCAGAATTATTTTTCAAATGATTAAAGGAAGTTTTCGCTCCTAGGAAACCAGATGGCCCAGTTACCTTGATACTTGATGGTCATGCATTTCATTGAAACAATTTCGACATGCTGGAATTCACAGAAAAAAATAATATTATTTTGTTGTCTCCCAAGTCATTCCACACAAACCTTACAACCACTCGATAGATCATTCTTCAATCCTTTTAAATCTTTTTTTAAGAGGAAATCTGATTCCTACATTTTCCAGAGTAAGGATAAGAATAATAACAGGAGCATTATCGGAAAACTAATTGGCCCTGCTTGGAATGCAGCTGCAACTATAACAAATGCTACTTCTAGATCCATGGCTAGTGGAATCTACCCATTCAATGAGAATACAATACCTGACTATTTCTTTCAAATTTCTGACCATTCTCAGTCTGAAGAACAAGTCAAAGAACCAACTGTAGAACCTGAAAAAGAACCCGATGAAGAATTGGAGAAAAATCAGTTGATACTAGATGAAAATTTCCTTCTAGATAATCATAACTACGTGTTCGAATTCGAGGATTTGCTTGTTCTAGAACCTAGTACAGTAGAAGACATGGAAAATGTTGACAAAAAAAATAGTTCTATGCATGACGAATCTCCAATTCCTGACACCAAGGAAGTTGCAAGTTGCTCCAAATCGGAGTCACAGTCTCAGATGAAGAACCGCAATTCACCAGTGCACAATCAAATATCAGGAGATATGGACGAAACACCATCTAAATATATGCATGAAATTGCTCCATTGCAAATAATTTGTAATAAAAAGAATGCAAGGAAACAATCAGCAAAAATCATATCATCTGAAGGGACGAAGATGAAGAGAAAATGAAAAGAAGATGAAGAGAACGTACCTACATGTTCGAGTAAAGCCAAAATGGTAAAAAAAAGAGAATTAATAAAAACTCTGATATTAAACGAATCAAACCCTTAAAAAAATGTAGACAGCTCATCAGGTGAAGATCAACGTGATGATGATGCAGATTGCGTAGAATGTTTGGAAAACTACTATGATACAAAAGAACCTGTGGACTGGATTCGTTGTATCGACTGCAAAAAAATGTTGCACGAAACCTGTACCATATTTGGCAATAGTTGCAATAACTGTGGTTGATTGAAGAAGAGACAGAATAAAATGAAAAATGTAATCGATTTAGTGCTGTTCGAAATATTCAATAATAAATGTTGATTTCTTGACCCTCGATTTTTTATCAACAGTTGATTTAGTATCTATTATCGAAGGAAAAAAATTTTATCCTCTAACTGAACTGTGTCCAGGGCATATATCCCTATAAGGGGCATTAATCCTCAACTCATGGGGCAAAAATCCCATCAAGTGGGCGTTTATACCACTTTGTAAAATTTTTTTCAGTCGTTTTTCAATTTAACTAACTTGTTTACAATTATATCATTTTGTTGTGAACATCAATTCATTGCAATCATAACATGATCCAGTGAGTAATTGTCAATATATTCAATGATACAGTGGAATGAATTAAGGTAGGGCATATATCCCAAATTTACCCTAGTTATTCTAATTAGCCCTTAAACCGAAACCCCGGTCTTTCAGACTTTCACTTATATTTCTTTTTACATTGTGGCAACATTGCCCCGCCTAGAGATGTCCCTTCCATAGTAACTTCATAGCATTCAGTTGAGTATATTTTGACGGTATAAGAATTCAGTTTCCAGCAGTCTTACCGCCTCTACCGATCATTCCATAGATCTACCGATTTACTTCTCAATCTACCGATCTACCGAAAAACCACATACATCTACCGAAATTTGATGGAGTGAATGTATGTTCTGATATTCTAGGAAATCATGACTGTTACGATATTATTTTGAAGGTTTCCTTGCCATAACATAATTTGATACATAATTTAAGTCATACGTTGACAAATCTATAACGCAAAGCATACTACACGTAATACAGGTTTATGTACAACAGTTTGCCACTTTCTAAAATTGATAAATACCTCGCTGAGAAAAGGGAGCAGTTTGTGATTCCCCTTAATATATTTAGGTAGAATCCCCAATCAGGGCTTACATAAAGCATGTCATCACATTTGCGCTAACATTTATCAGTTACATTCTAGTTGTGTTCTAGTGATTCGTTACTGGTTGGAGTTATTTTTTGTATCAAAAGATGTGAAAACGTTAATTGTTAGAATATTATTTTTATTAGAAGATATGTTTTAGTATTTATCTATTTGAAAATTCATATTTTTGTGATAAAAACCGCCTAATTATTTTTATTTTGTTTCAAGGAATTTCTATAATAGATTCGGATCATTCATCAGAGGAACCTTCAACTCCTTCTGGAAAAGAAGGAAATATTTGTAAACTTATAAAACTGAATTGGATCAATTACCTGAGTTTATGGGTGGCTGTTGAAAAGTCGTAAAGGGATAGTTTTGCCAAATGTCAGAGCTGTGATAAGGAAGTAAACATTTCCAGTTGCAAAGATGCTCTACTAAAGCATGCAGCTTTTAAATTACATAATTATAAAAGTGAATCTCTACGCTGTCAACAATCAATTTGTTGTTGATACATCAGCCAAAACTACATTAGACCAAAACATTAAGGCCCAACTATTTAATATGCGAGAAAAGTATTGATTTACCCCAAAAAAAATGATATTTTGAAAAAAAAATTGAATTATTTTTACGTTTTTCATCAAGAACAACACGGAAAAACGGTTTTTTGATAAAAAGTCCAGTGTGTGCGTCGTTCGTTACATGTCCTGTTAGCACGATACAGCCTCCGGAGTGCAACAAGTCTTCAATTTAATGATTGAATATTATTCAGAACATCTCACAGATGAACCCTATTGATTTTCAGCTCACCATACCCATTACAACGGGTGCTATGGTATGGTAAGGTATACGATATAATACAATAATAATGTTATTTGTCCGGCGCGTGGAAAGACAGCTAGGGTTCTTAAATATACCCACCCTCGCTTCCAGTTAACGTCCGGTAAGGACAAAGAAGATCATTTCGTCAGTGAAAAGTGGCAGGGGTTTTCTTAGGAAAAGAATATCTAGAGTCTCTTTACTAAAATAGAAAACCTTGACCAAGCTAATGGTTACTTCAGTGACTTTCATAACTTTGAAATTACGTACTGCACAAAAATATGATTTCGTAACCCGTCTTTTCTGCTGACCGGGGTGACCTTCGTCGCCCAATAAAATTGCAACTGAATAATGAAATCTTAATGTTCGAAGCAAATATAATTTATGCTATAAATAATATATGGTCATTGGCGTCTTTCATATATCAGGGGTAGCAAATGGTATTGAAAATATTTCTCCCCGATTACAGTGTAAACAGTTGATTAACATAAATAAATATCTCAGGAATAAAACTTTATAATATAATAACTGATACGAAGCTTTTTCAGCGTATGATTGGAGTAATCTGTATGGCTTAGGTTTAGGGAGTTGTACCCCTCGTAAAACTCCCTGAATAAAATTGTAGAATCATAAGAAAACAATTTACGAAGTATAATACTCTCTAATTACGGTGATATACGGCTCAAGCTTTAGTATAACACTTATATGGCAGGATGAATAGTCAGACACACAAACAAAAAACCGGCGTCTGGATTATATTCTCGATCGCTCGACGGGAGATGAGATCTGATCGGCTATCTCTGATTTCAGAACTTCGCGACAATCACTAAAACTCACTGTCAAAACGTGGGCTGTCGTAAGTAGACAAACGCCAGAAGTACCGAACTGCACTGTCGCTGTCCGACTTCCCTCGTCGTCCTCTTTCTCTCTATTTATTTCGAGTTTGTTGGGACGAGTTGGTTATGCCAAAAAAGCAAACGTTGCTGTATTTTGATGCGTCATTTACTCGTCCTCGCCTCTATATTTTTGTTTTCGTTGTTGAAGGTTAACTTTAATTAAATTTCTCTATGCTAAGTTGCATAATTCGTCTGTATTTTTTATGATATTCAAAACACCGGTGTTTTAGTGTTCGACATTTATGAGTGACAACCTTGTGTTAATTTGTTGATTGTACATAATTGTTTAATTAAGTTTTACTGCCTCTGATAATCGAAACTAGGTCGTTTTTCTTTTAGACTTTTTATATTTGATTAAAATTATATTTGAAAACATTTATATATATATATATAGGGTGTCCCTAAATGCCCTTGCCATATTTGTGCTTATTACACAATGGAAGTTTATTCTATCGATCATTTTGTTCCTTGTGTTTACCGGTGTTGCATATACCAAGCTCTTAAGCCCCTCCCCACTTCCTAAATGATGTAAGAAATCATCTTAATAAGATTTTTCCTAATAGGTGGATTGGTTGGGGAGGTCTATTTGCACGGCCACCGCGTTCCCCTGAATTAAATACAATGGATTCATTGTTTTGGGGATATCTCTCTATTAGTATTCGTTAATATCAATCAGTTTTAAATTTCATATTATTTTTCTCCGTTTTCTCCTTTAGAGATTAAAACTTCTATAAGTAAAATGCGCGCAAGTAATTGATCAAAGCAATTAATCTCTAGAGGTTTGTTTGTGGCATGTTGTTTTTCCACTTTTTAATCATTTGGGATACCGTCTACGGTTGACTAGGTCGAGATGAAAGCGAAAATAGCGTTAGGGGAATTGTCTGTGTTGTTACACTGTGTGTCAAGCTGACAATAAAGCAGCAAATACGCTTGGATTTTACAATCTATATTTCATGTTCTATAAATGTAATTCGTTCGTACACAACCAGATTAATAACAAAATTAAATAATTTTCAAAGAATATGTAGTTTATTAATTGGATAAAAGTTTTTCCCAAAAATATTGGAACATCCACTTTTAATGCCTTTAAAAATGCAAACGAGTCAGTAATTCGATATTATAGGCATTTATCAATATTATCCATAATCTACAGAAAAATTGGTGAAGGTATATGAGAAAATCGTGAGCAATTGTTTATCAAAATTTATCTTATCAGACTGTGTGCTGCGAGCTTGGTTTTAGAGAAGGAAAATCAACGAATCATGTTATTTATGATTTTATAAATGTGGAATTCGGTGCAAATCATCGAGTATTTTGGAAATCAGAATAATTAGCTTTACTAATAGTACCTACTGTGGTTATATGGCATTGAAATGTAAATTGTACTGAAACTAGGTATCTACCATTTCGGTAGATAAAGTACAGTTGTATTAAAAAAAGGGTGCAAATATTAGAAAGAGATGCTAACGTCATCCTATTTGCGTAAAACCGGCTAGGATTATTGGCGTCGAGCGTCAGTTAAAGTTGTATGAAGAACAATTATATTATACAAACATGAAGAAACTACGTTGTATTTAGAGTATAATTAATAAAATTTGCAAAGCGCTTTCGACTTCCGGCATCATCAGTGCACTGATGCTTTGCAAATTTTATTAATTATACACTAAATACAACGTAGTTCCTTCATAATCATAATTTAAAAGTGTATTCAACCATTTCATAATTATATCATATTTTTGACAACCTATGACATTTCATAACCTCCAATAATCCCAGACGATTTTACGCAAATAGCATGACGATAGCATCTCTTTCTAATATCACAGAATACACCAGCCCAATAAGAAACGAAGCTTGTGCTATTTTAGAATGCATTTTCTAAGTGCGCATGTCTGAGTCAGAGTCAGTTATCTGTCAATGTCATGTGATTTTATTGTTTACGTGTTTACCAAAGAATATTCTTTGCTGTACAGTTTTTCGTTATTTACAATATAATATATATATATATATTTTATTTGCGTTTTCAATTTTTTTAAAAACTATTATATTAGTTATGGCGCCAAGAACTTGTGCAGTTCGTGGGTGTCATTCAAGAGATGGAGACGTAACAACTATGTTTAGATTTCCTAAAGATCCTGTGAGGTAAGAGGAATTGTTTCTATATGCAACGTAAATAATAATAATAATAATAATAATAATAATAATAATAATAATGATAATACAATCAATGATTACACTACAATAAGCGTCACTGCTGATGAGTTCAGCTTGCATATGTTGAATAATAATATACTCGTACAATAATCAATATAAATTGGTAGTAGTTTATTTCCTTTATACACATATGATAAATAAAAATATAAATATACTTACTTAGCTTTATTTACATGTTAGAGCATAGTTATGGTTGGATGCTTGTGGAGATTTGTTTGAAAAAACCCTAGATTCTTTACATAACAATTATAAGTTATGTCAACTCCACTTTAAGGATAAATTTACTGCCAAAAGGGGACGTAAAAAGTGCCTATGTTTTCAAGCTGTGCCTACAATATTCCCATGGTTAAAACGCAAGGGCCATGTTATATTGAGCGATCCACCAACAAAAATAGCTATTCAGACTGGTAAATATTAAATGTAAGTAAACATTACAATCAGTTGTTATTGATATTTATTTTTGCCACCTTAGTGCAGAATTAATTATAACTTTCCGACAGTTTTCATTAATACTTTATTGGCATTTTGTTTATTACAATTATTTTTATAATCACAGATACCATGCCGTTTGAGCAAGTGAGATATTCGTCTCAAACCGCCACAAGACATATTGGTGATGCTTCTCCATCTCTTGCTAAATATAATCATCATTTAGATTCACTTCTGTAAGATAATATGCATCAAAATAGATCTTTCTTATAATTAGATTACATGTTGCCTAACTGTTTTGTTTTTCTTATACAATAGTCTTTTTTTATGGTTTTGATAAAATGGAAAAATGTTCGGGTAATCATTCTAAGTTCACTTGCTATCAATGTTAGAAAATGTACATGATTCAGGACCCTAACAACAATACATATGTATGTTTTACTTTTGTTTGACAAGAAAAATTACTGTATATATTTATTTTCATTTATTGTAGACATACTAAACATAAAATGTTACTGAAAAGCAGACATTTTTTATATATTTAGGCTCTAAAAAGTAACAGTACTTTGGTTATGAGTTTGGCAATATAATATATAATGCTTTGGTTTGACTAAATTACATTATAAAATACACATATCTAACATCGTCCTTGGGGATAGTAACAAAACTCATCCCTATTCCAGTTTGGGCGAATCATCCACGGCATAAGCAAACAAATTCTCATTTACAAGCGATCACAAAAAATAAGCTTAGTGTCACAAGAAGTACTATATTATGTGTGTAAGCTATATCGTAATATTAATTGGAGGGATTAACAGGAAAACAGCATCAAATGTTCAAGCAAAAAAAGCACAGAATATGATAATAATTGGAAAACGCAACAAAACTTCGATAACTATGCAGAAAAGTTTACTGTCGCTACTTTTTTATAACTTCTTTGTCACATACATCAGTAGATTTTCTCTTGTGAAATATTTAATTCAGAATCTGGTGAAGTGTAACTTTTAAATGTATCAATTATAAAAATTTCGTATTCAAGTACCATACTTATTGTAATTTTATATCATATACTGAAATTCTTTCTATTGTAAACTGGTATTCTAAATATATAATCTATATTATTGTATTGGTTTTTATACTCACCCTATCCTACATAAAGCGCTACTTAAATACACACTTACACATATAATTTCGATACCAATATAGAAAATGAAAATCATTTGGTTAAACAATAGCTCGTTATTTTTAATAATGGATGGAATTCCAAAAACAGAAGCTAAAACTTTATGTATGAAGAAATGCTAAAGTATATTTTTCACATTGTTCGTTTAGCTGTTAAATTAACTTTAACAATTCATAAATTACGTTTAACAGACCTATTGTGAAAATTATACTTTGGTATTTCTTCATGTTTAATGAGTTTTCACCAATTATGAGCCAACATTCAAAATATTACACGGTTGAAAGCTTAAATCTTTCTTTGACAATTAAGAATTTGTCGAAACAAGCAATAAAAATAAACAATTATTATTTGAGATTCTTTGGTTTCACTTTTTTGCATGTAGGTAAGATTAAATTTACATTTTTTATCACTTTTCTTAGTGTAAAGTCAAGTAAAGATGCTCAGTTATCTGTCAACGTCAGTTTGAAGGTCACGAAATTTTGCCCCCAAAACATCAAATGATTTACGCCGGCTTTCGAAATATGTAGGTATAAAAATATTTTAATGATGTATGTACTTGGTGATGTGTAGAGAAGTCAATAAGAAACTTATATTTTCAATCATTTATATCTTTGCCGAAATTACACTGTGAATTCGTTATGAAGTTTAACCAAACTGGTGCAGTAGAATGCGGTAGATAATTCATCCAAATCAGGACATTACTCTTTACATGTTTGTTTCATGTTACAAGACAATCTCCATTTGATTATAAGACAAATATCTAGAGAACTTGATATTTCACAAAAATCCGCAATGATAATTTTACGAGATAACGAATTCCATCCATTAGAAGTAAGATTGGTTCAGCAGTTGTCACATGACGGTCCTTGACAGAGGAGAAGAGATTGCAGATACTATGATGGGAAAATATTACGATCCAACTATCAAAAGTGTTTACATAATTTTCTTTTTGTAGAAGAGATATTTCTTCTTCATGACAGAAACATAAATCAGCATAACGGTATCTAGATAACGGCCACGGAACAATTAACGTTGGATGCCCACCCGATATCCACACAACTTAATGTGAAAGTTGTTCCTAAAATAATTGAGGCATTTTATGCTCGACAATAACTCCGTATACTACATTTAGGATTAAAAAATAAAAATTAACTTGTCTGATACGAAAAAAAAGAAAACTTTTAAATGGAAAAATTTAAATACAAGTCATGAAGGCTCTAATTATTGTCGTTTATTTGTACCAATGAACTCTATACTTACCTGGAAAGCCTCTTCTCCTCGTCAGGTGTTGCAACCATACTTTGTTCCCTTCTTTGAAACTGCCTTCTGAGGCCTGCGTGTTTTTTCATTCTATCGCTTACAACTGAAAAATTCATTCAAACCAATTTGTGCACATCCATCCTTCTTCTCATTTGTATCGTGTAATCTTCCCCCGGTCGACAACCAAATTCTAGGTCCGAAAGTAGCCTCCTTTCGTCTCCTAACAGGCATTTCGCAGGTGTTTCACCCGATGACTTATTGATGGCAGATTGATAAGCCAATACAAATAAGGAGAGATACTGGTCCCGACTATCTGGTGGCTGGAAACTACTTTGGACGAATATTTTCCAATGGTCCTATTTATTCTTTCGAAAATTCTATCTAACAGTGGATGCAACGCTATTGTCCTGGTCCACTTCATTCGCAGCTTGTCACAAATTTCTTCCCTGATTGCTATGGATTTCCAAGGGCACTCAATATCGGCTGATAAATTCATTCACCAGTACATCCACGACAGTTGTGACCTCTTGATTTGCGATCGCGTAAATTTCCACGCACTTTGTGAAATAATATATTACAACCAGAATGTATTTACCACCATTTTCTGTCGTCGGAAATGGTCCAGCGATATCTAAAGCAATTCTTTCGAAAAGGCTTCCAACATTATTTTGTTTCATGGTTGCCTTTCTCTTACGATGTGGTCCATTACTCGTAGCACAAGTCGTACATTTCTTACACCAGTCCTTCACATCGTCGGAACTGTTCATCCAATAAAACTTTTCACGAACTCGTTGAAGGGGTTTCTTCACTCGAAGATGACCACCTTATGGACTGTCATGCAACTTGCTCAGTACCTCAGCTTCTTTCGTTCGTGGGATAACTAGCTGTCTTCTCTTCTCGGAACCGTTATAATTTTCAAGTATTATTTTCAACGCGCCTTCTTGCAGCACAATGGAGCCCCACGGTGCCCAATATGCATTGAGTGTCAGTGAAAATCTTGACTCTTCCTGCCAGGTATGTCGCCGATTTTCTTCGTTCCTTCATTCCTTGACTACTGTAGCTCTTGATACTACAGCTTCCGTAGATATCACCTTATTCCAGTGAGAATAGACTGCTGGGCATGACCGTCTAGGCTGGGGGTTGGCATTACGGTGACTCACACCAACTCGATGTTTACCTCTCTCTACTTTTCCTTGGGGTTATGGGATTGCAGGAGCCTTGGGGAGCTTACATGAACTACATACATGATCTAGCTTGCCACAATTCCGACATCTGATCTTCTTCGGCTACTTGCCGATCATCGTTTCTTGCTTGGCCCTACCTTTGATGTTTCCCGAAGCCTTCATGGCTGCTTCATATTCAAAAGCAGTGGTCAATACGTCGACCAAAGTTTTGGGATGAGAATCGAAATGTCCTCTCCATATTGTCGTCACATAAACCGTAAATAAAGGAAGCCCGAACGTTCCATAATGTTTTCCGATGCTGATGGATAAGCAAATCGAACTAGTTGGGCAATATTCGGCACATACTCTTGAATGGTTTCGTCACGTTTCCGCCTTCGGTTCTTCAACTGGAATCAGTGCAAGTATTCTAGATGTTCGTGACCACATCGCATGTACAATCTCTTCTTGAGCTGTTCGAAGTCATCTGTTTCTTTAATGGGTATCGTCTGGAGTACATCTAACTGAGGCATCTACCTGAAACGCGATGGTTCAGTTTACTGCCTTCTCCTTATACGACCAAATATTCACTCTAGAGGCTGCTTGGCTGTTGGGGCCTTGACTCGGGAAAAACTGCCAATATCTTCTATCTTGGGGTGTGTTTCTGGCTTGCAGGGTATTATATGTTCAATCTTCTTTTCTTCCGATAGCGTGACTTGCGTTCTTAATTCTGCTATTTTTCTCTCTCCTTGATTTTCTCGTCCATCGTTGTCATCTTACTCTCCATTTTCTCGTCAATCGTTGTCATTTTATTCACCATTTTCTCGTACATCGTCGTCATCTTATTATCAGTATCCGATTTTAGAGACAAAATTGTATTTTCAATGTCAGCAGCAACGTTATTTTTCATTAATAAGATATCTGCAGGTAAGCGGAAATATCGTTCTTCATAGTCGTCCGTATTAGCAAAAATACCTTACTTCGTAGTTGAAATCTTCTCGTCCATATTAGCAGAAACAGATGAGATTAAGGTGGAAGCCTCGTCTTTGAATAAAAATATTTTTGTATCAAAACTGTCACTTACCATTTTGAGACTTTCTACCAATTCCTTCTTTCCGGACGCTTCCAACTAGGGATTTTCGAATTCTGCTTTTAATTCCGTCACTTTTAGGTCACTTAGTCTCTTGTCTATTTTCACGTAACTATTTATTTATATTACAGGACACCTAACACCATTATAATGTTTTTCTTATTTATTTAAACACCACGGGTGGGATACATTTATACACGCGGTATATCTACGTACTAAATTTATTCATACTATTCACTTATATTTGATTTATGTACACATTTAACACCTAATTCATTTTAATACACTCTTCGTTAAGAACTAGTTAATTTATATTAAACACAGTTCACTTGTTCGTTTCACGACTTGTTTAAAATGTACACTAAACTGCGGTTCGTAGGTAGTCGCTTATATATTAAAACGTTTTCTGGAACATTCGGATCCCTGAAATTTTTAGATTACGGCTCCCAACAAACAATCGACCTTTTTAGAAAGTATCACTACTCGGAAATCCGTGCGCTCCCTTCAATATTTTAACTTTTTATATCGAACAGAACAGGATCCGTTTCGATTACTACACCGGTGTGCGGTTTAGTAACAGTATTACAAATTATTTTTACGTAAATGTTAGATTGGGAATACAATTATGGATAATTGTACCTACTAGACCAAGGTATAGTTAAAATATATAATCGAATCTCTGAACAATAGTAAATGAAATTATGTTTCAAGTGAAATGCTTTTATTCTGAAATAATTGTTCGTTTTTATTTAAACTAATCCTGAATCCGTGTCTGTTACTATCTGCAACTCAAGAGTAGAGCTTTGAGAAACGGTTCAAGCTTTGCCCATTAGTGACACTTCTTCTCTACTTTTCTAAATTCTTACTGCTCATATTGTACTGATTTTGTAATTTTATATTGTTATGACTTCAAGATTTGTTTCATCTCTAATCTATTTGATGCCTTTAGCAGAAGCTAATATTTTTTCTTTTCAAAAACGAATCCTAGATTTTTTAGGTTAAATATTTAACAAAAAGAGACTCGTATTCTCTAGAAGTAAGGAGTTTTAATCAAATTAATGTTGTCATAGTAAACTAGAAATGCTACAAACTAGAGGATCGAATGAAACGCTAACTAGAAAGAGACACAGTTAGGGTTGTGCATACGAATAGCTAATAATACGCAAATATATATTCCCAATATTACCACGCTGTCTTACTGATACCAACCGTACCTGCATAATTCATATCGATAAAAAGCGAGTAACGCGTCCATTTGGTCCCTCCGTAATTACCAAGAATTTGATATAGAGCTATGGACGATATTTGAATTCCATTTATAGGATACCTTAATTATCTGAAATACGATCATTAAACGATTTTTTCACGGTAATGGACTTTTTATCGGAATGCATGCGAGCGCGTACTGAATGTTTTTATTTCCATAAAGAAATTTGTTCATCGCCCGCAGAGGTTAATGAGAAATTCAGTAACATATTGTTATTGTTTCCTTTGTCCTTTACAAATACAATATATAAAATTGAAGTCATCCTGTAATTAGTATTTAGTTTCAGAATTTTTATTTTATGTTTCAAACAAGGTAGTTCGAAAAACTAGACTTATGAAAATTGGAATTTTTCTATATCCGTTAATGAGTCGTTATTGTATGTATAACATTATTGATGCCTATAACAGTTAATGACGAAAATAAGCTTTCATTTTCTGGAACATACTTTTTGGAATACGTATAATGTGTCGCTTAAAAGAGTGATAAAACATTGATAGTATTGTAAAGAATAATCTACCCTTTCTGGTAGATTACCTCGTTTATGCTATCAATATAATTAGTACTGAAACCTGAAGAACAATCTAGTATTAGAATTTGTCTAAATAAAATTTCATATTCAGTTGATTTTTTTTGTAGCCAAATCCATATTTTTTGCTGCATTGATTGAGCTTTTATTTGGGCTATTCTGGACTTTCCTGCTTTATTTCGACTGTTCCTACTTTCTTTGGTTGTTCAGGATTCCTGTTTTGTTCTAGGCCGTTTCGTTTGCAGGAATCCTGTTTCTGGACTGTTGTTTGGGATTTTTTTCAGTGGATACCGCTGAGTTTATTATTTTTTATATCCTTTCTATTCCATAGTTAATCAAAAACTATATTAGATTGAATTTTAATGAATTTGCCTTTGCTGTGCTATAACATTTTTAAAACTTCGAATAATATTCAACATCAATTAGTTACAGTAGTTGCATTTTTGATTAAGTTTAGACAGTGAGGTGAAGCAAAATTCACAATCCATTGAAATATGAAAGATAATTCACTTGTAATGCAAAATTTTAAATATACTCAATTATACAAACTGGTTTGCCGAGAATACACATAGATATTTCCTAGGTTTGGTATTTACCAGTTGAAAAAACCAATATTTCACCAAACAAGCATGGAAAAATTGATGCTTTTATTGAAAAATGTAACAATTTTGATTATATTAAGCTTCGTTTCATAAATAAATAATATGTAGTACCTGCGCCTCCGGCCAATACATCCACAACCTTGAATGAAAATATCTACCCTATCCCATCCTTGCCCAAACTACGGTCATATAAATCAATTTGTTTTTGTGCTGATACATACGCATCGCATAGTGAGTTACCGGAATTCGGTAGTGAAAATTATAAGAAATTTTTAAAATCATGCTCAACATTCGCGAAAGAGAAAAAGAAGTCGGTCAGGGGAAGTGTTGGATATTTATACAATGTTCAAAAGACTGGAAAACAGACTTGTTAATCTGGAAGAAACAAAGGGACACCATCGTCGTAAAATTCATGTAATAAGCGATAGTGAGTGTGAGACGGAAGATTCCCGTTCTCGTTCATCGTCTAGAGAGGGGCGGGATGATAGTTTGTCGTCAACCGCTTCGTCAGGCGTGGACATAGAGGAAGAGTGAGACACGACTAGTAAGTACAATAATAATTTCATTTTTCACTGGTCAATATGAGAAACATTCATACCTGTTCGTGCCAGGAGGTGACCTACTTGTTTGTGATGACAGATAGTGTATTAGCAGAAAATGAATTTACATCTCAATTATTGGCTGTTAGTGATAACAGGTAGCTTATCCATTTGTGGTAATGGATAGTGCTTTTGAAATTTCACACTGTTTCATATTATTATTATTATTATTGTTTTATCCGTTTGTGATAACGGTTATACCTGAGAAAATTAATTTACTTGTCAATTGCCTGTTTGTGATAACAGGTAGCTTATCCATTTGTGATAATGGATAGTGCTTTTGGAGTTTCACAACGTTTCATATTATTATACCTTATACATGATTTACTAAGTAGGCAAATATTTCTTGCAGACGTGCCAGAAAATCCTACAAGTTTAGGGAAAGACATTTTGTCAATTTTGGGAGAAGAAAGTACTACTACTAAGAGTACATTTGCGAAACCAATTCAAGCAAATGGAGCATCTTGTTGCGACAGTATTACCCGTGGTTTGGATGAGGACACCAAAGACGTGTTGATAAATAAGTATCTTCCTCCTGAAAATTGCCAGGGTATAAACCGTCCAATTATAAATCCAGAAGTAAAGATTGCCATCTCAGAAAGCGTACTCCGAAGAGATACCCGATTGTTGCAGACACAACAGTAAATCGCGTCAAGTTTATCGGCTATAGTGTTCACCTTGACGACAATGCTCGATAAAGAGGAGGGGGATAAGAATAGGGAATATATTGAATTACTAAATAATGCCGGCAGGTTATTGGCAAATGTTCATTTTTCAGAGTCAAAATCTCGAAGGGAGCTCATTGCTCTATATTTAAATAAAGAACTTAAAGAGACCCTGGTCAGGATACCAATTTCAGGGCTATTGTTTGGGAATAATCTAGAAGATAAAATTAAAACCGCAAAAGAATTTGAGAGATCCGGGCAACAATTAGAACACAAGAAGTCAATCGTCAGTAGCCCAGTCTACTTCGGAAAACTACAAGAGTTCATTCCCTCAGAGGTCGGTGAGAGTCAGGAGGAATGAATTTATTCACCAGGCTCCCAAGAAGTCGCAGTATGCTCACAGAAAGACGTCATAGAAGAAGGGACAGAACTACTATTCCCGGAGCAACCAGAACAAAAACGTGATTACCCTCACAAATTAGAGAAATTCTCATAACGTTAACTTTCGTCTCTAGTGACGAAAGTTACATTTTTCTAAAACTGATATGAAAAGTATCGTATTTCTCATAGATTACTTAATTTCAAAACCATATATTGCGCATACTGTGAGAAATATTATTTTCCTACGAGCTTGTGCAAAGTAGTACTTTTTTACATACACTTGCGTACGCAAAGTTACACTTTTCCGCACGCCGGTGGATAAGATTTTTTTTCGCACTGAGGACGGAAAAGTACAACTATTCAAAACTCTCACTCGGATGGAAAATTTATATTTATTTTAGTTGCTGTAGACTATTCTATGCAATATGAGAAGCCGTTGAAATTCCCTTCTACCTTTCAATCGTATTTTTCAAGTACCTCGTATGATGATAAATGATTACGTATAATGTTGTCAAGCAACAATAAGTGCACTTGTCAACTTTGACATAAGATGTTGGATTTTTCTTCAGTTTCTGTCAACAAGAATCTAGAAACACCAACACTTTCCTAATCATCAAACATTATAACATTAAAAGGTTTACAAGCTGTCAAAATGAGCAGCTCTGGTGATGAGGTTCCAGATTATATCTTAGAGGCTGTAAACCCTGCTAAATCTGAACAAAAATATTTGAAACAATATAGATATTTCGAATGCAAGTGCCACAACATCTGATATGAAGCTCGTAGGAAAAATGCTGTTCCTATCACATACACAAAGTGCCTTCTCCGCACGCACAAACTTATACGAACACTTTGCGTACTTGTTAGGAAAATAACTATTCTCACGGTACATTCCCCACACCACATATACTTATATGGAGAATAACCACTTTTTGCAGTAGGGGGATTCTCGATGCCAAGACTTTTTCTATATAACTCTTCACTTGTATTCATTAAATTTGTGCAGTTAAAGAAAAAGTATAGTGTGCAACATATGGGTAAAAGTTCTTTTCTCACTCGTGTGTTTGCATCGTGAGGAAAGTTGAACTTTCCCCACTTGTTGCACAATATACTATTTTCCTACATGGGTTGAATTGTCATTTACCACGTATACATCAACTAATTATTGTAGTTGGTTGCCAAAACATTTTTTATAACTTAATTGAATCCACGGTATAATATTTATACAAAAGATTATTCCGAGTAAGAAATCTGATAAACGGCCTAATTACTAACAAGATTCATCTATTCGAGTATTTCGGAGAAATGTGTTGCTGTTGACATCTGTCGCGAGAATGAACGTCTATTTCTAGGTTTATTGTTATCAAAATTCGACCCCACGAAAGTTAATCAACTGCGGCAAAAGTCAGATTACGATGATAATGAAAAGTCTATTAAATGAGAATGTAGGTGACGCTGTGTGTACCAACCTTCGGTCATTGTTCTCGCCTCCATTTTCTAATTCAATTTATTATTCTATTATTTTTAACGAAGCGTTTTTGTTCCTGATAAATACTCAATTAGTCTATCTGGGAAATTAATCGCTTTCTCCCTGACAATAAAACGGAATACTTTGTTGTTTGTACGGAAGAACGTATATTAAAATATAAGGGATACAAGAGACATTATGAGTCAATACCTTATTTTATGTTGGATTTACTTCAGGTGTTATCAACCTCCACACACAAGAGACTTTTTACGATAAAAAGACGATGACGTTGCAAAGAAAAATATTGTGATGTTGCCAAGCTGTAGTTTTTTCCTTTACTAAACGAAAACTAGAAAAGTCAATCTGATGTTAGATTGACAGTTCTTCTTTTTCATTGTTCCCTGCCTCGTAGGGCGTAAGTCAAAAATATTTATTTAAAAATAACAGGCTTGTATGATAGGCTAGATTAATTTAATATAAATATTTATTCATGAAAAACCATGGATAAGATACAAGAAACAGTAACCAATCATTTTATATTCGAATTAATATTTAATTATTTTACATAGAAGAGGGTTAAATGTCCAACTGTATGTCCCTATAGCTTATTCTATGCTCTATAGAACCATCTTTAAGAGCACTGCAAGGGTTTACGCTAAAAGGAATCAATACAAGCTGTAATCATCATCATGCAAATTTTAATATTGTTTCTTTATACAATATCTATTATATTTATCATACTAAAAATAGAATGGAAAAGGAAAATATAGATACACAAAATGAAATTTTGTTACAAGATATAAAAATAAAAAATCTCCCATTTTATCAGTATTATTTATGTAAAGATACTGTGGTCGTTGTTTTAATTTGTGTATTATAAAATAACTGTACCTAATTAATTTAATAATAGTTATTAGTGATTTTGAAAAGGTGGAAATAAAGCAAATTGGATAAAAATATACAAAAAATAAAACACAAGATTTCCACTACAAAATCATCACTATCTTCATCGTCACTGTCAAAATTAATAAGTGGAGGCACATCCTGTCTATCAAATACTCCTTCTCTATCCCACCCATCTTTTATAATTTTTTCAGTGTGCTCTACTGTCTTTGACCAAATATCAGGAGTCACTTTTTCTAAAGACTTTTTCCATACACCTATTGCTTATTCTGTTGAAGAACCATCAGTTCCCACATGATCTCTATAAAAAATTTTAATTATGCCCCAAATATGTTCAATTGGGTTGAACATACAGTGCTAAGGGGGAAGTCGAAGCACTTTGTAACCATATTTTTCAGATAATATGTCAGCTTCATATACTGTTGGTGGTTTATTCCTACAATAATGTCTATATTTAAACAAAATAAGTTATCTAAGTATTACCATAATATATTGAAAAATGTATATATCAATTTAACGTTGTACTAAATTCAATAATAGGGTTTTGAGGAAAGTATTTTGGAAAGGAATATCATTTTGTATCAACCAGTTCTGTATATCAGCCTTTTTGGTAGCTGTTGTTGATACTTTATTGATCATTATCCATTACAATTGTGGCAGGTCCTTCCAAGTTCACTAAAAGCTGGTATTCAAACCAATGCAAAAAAATTTCTCGGTTCATTTCACCGTGGTAATCACCATCTTATTTTTTGGAAGGAAAAACCAGCCCTGCTCCAGGAATAAATCCAGAAGAGGAACCAGCATGCAATACTATATACCTACAATAAGGAAATAACAAATTACTACTAGGTTTCCTAGATAGACTGCATAGCTCAAAACAACTATTAATAATTATATAGATTTAAATAAAATAGTGTGACTAGTAAATATTTGAAAAGGTCTTAAAATGGCAGGAATGTTGGTACATCATAAATTTTATTATTCAATTACCTTGGACCACCAATTATGGTTTTTCTCACGCTTCTATGATTAGCATCTTGCCAAGAACGTCCAACAGTACCGTCTTTAAATATCCAGGTCTCATCCAAAAACACAAATTGATATAAACCTTCCCTTTTTATCTTGACATATTCATCTAGAAAATGTACACGTTTTAATGCAATATTTGGCAACTCCATCAAACCACGACGAGGACTATCTTCCAGAGTGATGTTCAACAACCATTAAAGAGTTCACGCTCCTGGAGTTTGTCTCTCAAAGTTTTCAAGGTTATGTGTTCCTCTGAAAAAATATCGTGTTAGTTAATTGTGAATAGAATAAAACAGTAAATTCAATATACTCACTGTTTCCATACATTTCGTATATAACATATTGGAACGCATTTTGATCAAAGTTATCAATTTCAACAGTAGGTTTTATGCGTTGTCTTTTTTTAGGTGGGCTTTTAGGCTGTTCACCTCTATTATGCTTGACGGCAATACGGTTAACAGTGGTAACGCTAAGTTGTAAAGCTTCTGCAACTCTCTACAATATAATTACTTCAATTTATGAAAGAATAATATATTATCAAGTTTAATTAACCTAACCTAACATTAAAAACATTTAAATATGTAGTAATAATATTAATAATGATGAATCCAAATAGCGAATACTATTACTTACGTCTCTTACAGCAGTAAGCGGGAGAAGCGAGGCCCCATTTCGGCATTCTCGTTCAAAATAACTCAACAAAGATGTTACCATCTCTTGACATTTTCTGTTCAGCTGCTTCGGCATTTTATTAACCACACGCTGCAGATTTGCCTAAATAATTAGTTATGAAATTAACTGTTTTTTTAAATCTTAAAGAGGCAATGAATTTAAAAGCACCAAAAAAACTTGTAAATATTAGACGGTGATCGAATGTCAATAAACGTCAAAACAAACTGGAGAATTTTACCAGTTGATTTGACAACCTCTTGAAGTTTTGCCAACCCGTTAGCTGTAAATTGCCCTGGCTGTTGAGGATAAATTGTATTCACGGTTGGTAAATTAATATTTATTCTGATAAGCAGGAAAGTAACTAAAAATGACATCATCGTCTTTTTATCGTACATAAACTATACAACAATGGAAATTTCCTACAGAGGAGCTGTCAAAAAAAGAAAGTGTGATTTAGGATACTCAGTTTCTCGGGAACTCGAACCATGAAGAATATTGAATATAATCAATCATATATCAAATCTCATGGGTTGATGTAGAGAAGTTAAAGTAAAATGGCAGATTAAATATCATTATGTGATACTTGGATTTGATATTTAATAATTTTGGGGCGGTGTCCGTACACATTATCATCATTCATTAGTAGTACAGTCATTAGGTAGTTTTACCTGTCAAGTTATCTGGGAGTTTTAAAAATGGGTCATTTTATAGATTTTGATGTGCTCGTTCCAAATTTCAATTTTGCCATCTCGTACCTTTCCCATTCGCGCGCCATTTTGGAAAAAAGGCAGTTTTTCGACAATATCTCCTTTCAGACTAATTTTAAGATAATTATTTATAGACAATTTCCTACAAATTATGTAATAACAATTAATAATTTTTTATTTGTATATTCATTTTCATACCACCTTGAGGTAGAGTAGGCAACCCGTTTTTGTGGTTGTCCTAGTATGCATAATCCACATTTAGCGCACACTCCCTTAATTCAGTGCAAATTTCTACACTTTGATGTTGTTGATGGACCAGGTGCTGCTTGTTCATCGTATTGAGTATATCGATCGAAACGTGACAGACCGAAGGTATCTCTGACTCAGAGTCTTGAAAAAAATATCGGATGGAGGATTATGCATTGTTTCATAGACTCTAGGGCGAATATCCTCTATAACGATTGTTGTCTTTACAATACGCCGATGTTTTTTTGTCTTGCCATTGCATCTCTTTTTTAATTCTACAAGGTTTCCGTCAATAGTTGACCTAACCCACATGAGCAGTGACAGCAGTTCGATCTCTCAGGATCTCATTTAGCTGTCGATAATTTGCATTTATTCACATTATTGGCATGATAAATACTTGTGAGGCATCGTTTAAAACTACTGCACTTGAATAAATTCTATATTATGATATCGGAATGGGCTGGTTCGTCCAGTACCTAAACAAAAAAATAATTGAATGAAAACAACTGATATCGCTCAAATTATAGTCTTGTATTCTGACTTTCATGATAAACGGTTGCTATGTCACTGTGTATAAATATTTTTGAGCCTTTCCGTGACATTCCATGAAAAATATTCTGTTACTGATTAACTTAATTCGTTCCTTGTCCTTGAGTGGCATTATTCAAAAGTGTTTCAATTCATCATTTGCTGCCTTTTCCGTTATTCTTTTTTGGAGAACGGGTATTCAACATTAAAAAGAAACGTAATATATGAAGTTCGTTTTGTTGCTATACATTTTCTATATATGCTAACTAACGGAATTACGGAACACTGAATATCCAACTAGAATATACTAAAAAGTGACATAATAATTAGTATTCACAGTCGCAACAATAGCCAATATTAATTAATATCACGTAACGTTTTGTAATAAGCACTACCAACGGTTTGTTGCTATAATCCGTACTTTGGTCAAAAGAAACAATAAAATACTGCAAATGAGCAAACAATCGGATTTGCAAATTTGTTGTATCAAATTTTCTCCATTTTTGCGAATTTCTATAAAGGGTAATAAAGATTTACCAACGAAATTTTGTTCATAAAGAAATTTAATGTAATATACATGTTACATTTATTAGAAACGTAACGAACGTATAGGGTAAAACACCCAATAGTCGGCAGGGACCTAGTTATTGGCGATATACGACAAAAATACGTTTAATGGGCAGATTTCTAGGAAAAATTTAATGCAAGCTTAAGTATTATCAATAGAGATGTCGCATCTGCCGTTTTAATAGAGTATAGTAGTATACAAGACGGTGGCGACAATACGTGGTCAGTGTTTTGATTAGTCAGGCTGAAATCCGCCATTAATCATCAAATTTTATTTGTTTACATTTGTGTTTTATTTGTATTCACGTCGTATTTTATATCAGATCTTTGTGTACAGCTAAAATAAAGTGTTTCTTTAATTTGTTAACTTAATTTCGTTAGTTGGTTTACGAATTTTTCTCCCTGATCAGGATTTTGAACCATACCTATTATAGTTTGCAAGTGTTGAAAAGAGTCATATCTACCTACGCTGCGGTTTTGGGGACGGTTTTGGTGTGTCTGCACAATTTGTATGTTGCTGTTAACAAATCATGTCATATTTGTCGATAACAAGGTAGGTAAAGAAAACTACAATTGCAAGTAAATGTATAATATAATATAACTACTGTTACTTGTTTTAGAAGCAGTGACAGTTTGGAGTAAGTATGACGGTTTATTCAGCACTGAGCTGCAAATAATGTTCTACAAAGGGATTTGTAATGAAGTATTTTCCTAAAGATCCTACTCCTAGAAAGGAATAGGCTATTAAAAGGAGAAGGGACAATTGGAAACCAATGAATGCTTCAGCACTGTGTGAGGTAAAAAGTGTATTGATTTATTTTTATTAAGGAGAAACATATATTAAAGATTTATTGTAATTATTATTATTATTAACATATAACTTACATATACATACTATTTATGATAAAAATTTAAATCAGTTACCTGATGAACTACTCAATAGTTATTGAAATGTTTGGCATTTTCTTAGATGTTCTATAAAATAATTATTGTCAGTTATGATTACATTCTATAATGAATTACATCAGTATTTATGTTTAAGGTACACTTTGCCCTAGAAATTGGGAAAAAACTAGGCACGATGGTAGTAGGAAATTAAAATTAACAGCAGTCCCTACAATGTTTACTTTTATCAAGGAAAAACAGAAAGAAAGGTTCCTACCAAACGACAAATAGAATCCCAGCTGCCTAGAGAAACAATTCCAAAAATTATCTCACTTCTAAGTTTATTGACTTTGTAAATTTCATGATAATTATGATCACTATTTCTAATATATTCAATATTCATCGCCTTAAATTCTGTCTTCCCTAAAATTGTAATTATAAGAAGTATTGTTGTACACATCTAAACGTATGCTTTATCTTGCGTTTTTTTATTATTTTCCCGTTCTTCACAGTAATAAAACATAATAATATGTTACTGTTTTAAATGAAACTAACTGTTTCTAGATAATTCTACAATATATTGATAAAATGTTCAAAATTCTAAGAAATTTGACAAGTGTTTCGATGATATTTTCAGTATCGAAATGGTTGTCAAATTTCTTAGAATGTTTAACACTTTATCAATATATTGTGGAACTATCTAGAAACAGTTAGTTTCATTTAAAACAGTAATATGAGTAGATTCCATAAAGTAAGGGTCGAGGCAGTAAATTTCATAATAATATGTAATAGTATAGACAAATTTTGTATTAAAACCCAACCAATAGCAAACATCATAATATGTGTGTTACCTATTTCCTCTTCAAAAATTAAAATTTCAATTACAAATTTAAAGAATACAAAATTTGTTTTTTTTTGTTAAATAAAATTATTTACTGTAGCTATTTTTATCATGGGTCATTTGGAAATATACCTAGGTATTGAAATCGTCTATCTACTTATACCTGTAACACGAATTTAAAAATAATTTCAAAATGAGTGATTTAAATTACCAAAGAAAAATATTTTTTCATAGTTCAATTAATAGTCATGCCATAGTATGCATTATAATTACATTTTTAACTAATTTACAGCCATAAAATAAAATTCAATATCGATATCAATTTAAAATCCCAATTCCCGCGTTTAAAGTTTGATGAATAATGGCGGATGGGCGGAGCTTAGGCTCTATTATCGCCACTGTCATGTATAAAGGCACTGTAAATAGAAACCCCGCTCAAAATTCATCAGGAGCGCGTTCGATAAAGCACTCGAGTGACACTCCGGGTAAGGTAAATCGTTCGATATGTCACTCTGTTCTCAAAACAGGGGAAGTGTGGGCGGAGCTATACATCGAGTAAGTTGTTCGAAAAGTGGAGAGTACATTACTCGAGTACACTCAAATGTACCCATCAAATTTGATCGAGGAGATTTACTCGAAGCCTTTTTAACCTCAATCTACTAAATTATTAACTGTCATTTTATCCAGAGTATTTTATTTTATCTATGTATGCATAAACACTATTCTATTACTCGATGTATTATTATTATTAAATTAATAATTTGTAAAAACAAAATTATTATGGTGAGTAAATTTGTGAAATTATTTTGTTGGGGTCAAAAACATCATAGTTACCCTTTTAATTTAAATAATACATGCTTCTAAGAAAATTATAATTTTAGGATACACAAATAGAATTCAGTTGCAATCATTGTAAAAGAAAAATTGGCACCCTAAACCAAGTAATGACTAATAATTCACACGAGTGTTTTAAAAATCATGAAACTGTATACGTTAATGAAGAAGAAAAAATACTATATGGTGTAAATAATTGTTCAGAAAATAATGTTAATGATGTCGTCAATGAAAATTTTGAATTGCCCTTAGCAGATGCTTCAAACAGTTTAAATAGCTGCAGTAGTAATAGCAGTACCACAACCACGTCTACAATATGGACTAGAAAAGCCACATCATTACTTATAAGTCTTCGCAGCAAATATGAAAATAATTTTAATGATAGCACAACCCGAAATGAGCAAGTGTGGCTAAAAGTTTGCAAAGATATGGAAAAAGAAGGACATATTTATACAGCTACTCAAGTGAAAAATAAATTTGAATATCTTAAAAAATTGTAAGTGCTATGTATAATTACAGTTTATAAGGAAATATTTTTCAACTTATTGTAAATAAAAACCAAATTATTTTCCAGTTTTAAATTTAAAAGTAATTGTTGAAAAAAAGATAGATAGATTTCCTTATAATATATTTCATTATTTTTTTTTATTTTTAGATACATGAGAAAAATTGACAATATGTTTCGAGAAACTGGAACTTCCCCAATAAATTCTGAATACTTTGACGAAATGGATGCAATATTTGGCAAAAAACCACACGTGGTTCCAGCAATCGTTGCAACTTCTGCTGATGGGTTACAAAAAAGGACATGTAGTGATTATAGTGATAATAACTCTGAAAATGAAAATTCCTTTAATATAAGAAAAACTAAAAAGAAGAATAGGGTTGAAAAAGAAACAGAAACACTTAAAGGACAAGAAGACAGACGAGAACAGCGACATCAAGAGCGTCTTACTCTTCATCGAGAAGCAATAGATAACTATAAAGACTTAATGGCAAAACTTATTGATAAACTATAAGATTGATTAAAAGAATATTAAAAGCAATGAAATATAAAAATTATGATGCTTTTGCATAATATTTTACTGTTGAGCACTCGTTATAAAAAGTACTATTTTTGAAACTCGTTATTTAAATGAGCATTTTGTTCATATCAGTAGTTGTAGCCTTTTATTTTTTTGTCATAAAGGCTCTTTTGTTCCTTATGCTAGTCTTTAAAGTTCAAATGTAAGAATTATATTTTATTTAAAAAATTTTTTCATATTAATTTATAAGAATATTTTGTTCACAATATTAGTTGTAGAACTTTTATTTTTTTTTTCATAAAGACCGTTTTGTTCCTTATGCTAGTCTTTAAATGTAAGAATTATATTTTATTTAATGTTTCTTCTTATTACTAGTTTGTAAGAAAATTTTGTGTTTATTCTTGGTTTTTATGAATAAATTTTTTTATACTTATTTTTTTAAATGTTATTTCAGCTCCCACAGATGAAAATGGCGGCCTTTAAAATATAAGAATTTGCCTTTACCTTTGCTACTATTACATGAACATTGCGCTATTCTAAAATTTGACACAAATACTCTTACCTTGAAACAAAATAAACCATGAAATCAAAAGTTTTCATAATAAGAATGTGGGATCTCTACAAGGATTTAATTGGACGACTATTTTCTTGATAATTAAAAAAATAATTATATTTTATTTAATGCTTTCGAAAAAAAAGTAAATAAATGAAAATTAAAATATTTTATTATATTTAAAGAAGTAAAAAACTAAATTATAAATTTAAAAGATATTTTCGATAAAGATCTGTAGCAATATTGTCTCTAAACTCATTGGCATTGTCAATTTCTTCATCGTTGCCCAAATCTCTTCCAAATCTATTATTTTGAAGAAACACTGCGCCTTCTTCAATATATCTGTCAATTTGTGGATCATGGTTATCCAAACATATGTTATGTAAAACGCAGGAAGCCAGAACTGTGGCTGGTATTAGATCTACTCTGTTCATGTCAAGATATTTTAACCTTCTAAATCGCCCAAAGAACAAAGCAAAGGAGTGCTCCACAACCTGTCTACTTGAGCTATGTTTTGAGTTAAAGTATGTTTGCCACCTGTTTAAGCCACCTCTGTTAATATATGGTGGTATACACCAATTTAATACGGGATATGCTTTATCCCTTATTATAAAAGCGCCTTCATTAAAATAATGTTCGCGATTTTCGCTGATTTTAGAATATATTAAAGAATTTCTAAATATTCTCCCATCATGGACCGAACCAGGATAGGCTATTTCAGTGTCAATAAATTTTAGAGTTGGAATGGCTATGGCCTGTAATGTCATAGCGTAATTACATTTTCGAGTTTTATAAACTTCGGCATTTTCTTTGGGTGCCTTCATAGGAACATAGGACCCGTCAACGGCTCCAACAATATTTTAAATTCCCCCAATCTTTTAAAAGAATTCGAAATTCTTCTTTCTTCCTCCCATGTTGGCCATTTAATAACATTTTTGGCAATTGCACATAAACAGTTGATAACTCGAAAGAAAGCGTCCCATAGACCACCTTTTGAGTAATCAAATCGATCCCTCACTGACCTGTAAAAAAATATATTTTTTGCTAGACACTTCTATTTTATTTTCTTTCACTAAGTAGTTACATGGAAACAAATCTTTTTAATATTAATAAAATTATAATAATTTAATTACCTATAAGAATCAGGTGTAGCTAAAATCCATAAAACAGCTAACAGCTGTTTTTCAATTAATTTAATTGGTCCGTACCTCATCCCCTTGCATCATGGGTCGAAGGATTCTTAGTAATAAATTAAAAGAATTTCTTGTAAGTCGAAAATGACTTTGAAAATCTCTATCGGTGTATTCAGGTACCACCGCTTCAAAATAATGCTGGATTCTTGTGGGAGTATCATCCCTTTTTATTTTGCGATACATTTTTTTATGTACATTTTTAAAATAAAGTCTTCATCTTCTGACGACGAATATGATACTAAATCCATCATTTTAGATGATTCATTTAAGGACAATAAAACAATTGATTTTTTTTTGTCTCGTCGACACTCATATTATTATAATATATAAAGCTTTTTCATTTAAAAAACAATGATACTTAACAGCTGATAAAATACAGGTTATGGGTAGTAAACAGTTGAAGTTTTATAAGCGTTCGAAATATTACTCGATTAAATTACTCTATCCCCTCCATTAAACAAAAAAATGTCACGTGACTTTACTCTACTCGGGTAACACTCTACCCAGGGTAATAGTTTTCGAACGCGCTCCAGTAGGTCAGAGAGAGAGAGAGACAAAGAAAAGTTGTGTTGCATTTTATGAGTTAAAAATTCACCATTTTGTTAGTGAATGGTAAGTTTTAAATGCTTGTTTTAATTACAATTAGGTCCATTTTTAAGCATATCCTATTACTTTGTAGGTCAAGAATGATGATTAATGTATTTGATGTATGTGTTATCAACTTATCTGATTTTAAAGGAAAATTACAAACATGCCAACTACTGGATATTCTATTGCACTGCTGCCAATAACCGGTTCACTTAAAATTTAGTGCGAAACAGTTATTGGCAGACTATTATTTTACGGATTTGAATTAAAATTTCAATTTAGTATAGATTTTAGAACATTATAGAATAAACTGATAGTCTTTATATTAAGTATAATGTAATCCATTTCACCCTGTATATCCATAATCCTACTAATTGCAGCATGAAAGAATTAAAAATGCCGAAAGTGAAAAATGGTTCTAAATACTGCAAATCGTACAATCAAGAGACTCTTCAGAATGCCATTGAGGCTGTAAGCAACGGCATGTCTAAAGCTAAAGCTGCGGAAAAGTATAAGATACCCCGACAGACACTTCAGTATCGACTTGGGGAGAAATTAAAAAAAAACCCACACAAGGACCTAACCCGATTCTGACTAGTGATGAAGAAAACTTATCTGAAAAATGGATATTGGAATGTCACCAGAAAGGATTTCCACGAAGACGCAAGGATGTACAGACCATAGTAAAATATTTTCTAGAACGACCAAATCCTTTTAACAATAACACCCCAGGCAAACACTGGTATCAAGCCTTCTTAAAAACACATCCTTTACTGGTTAATAGAACTTCAGAAAGCGTTATGCCTTCAAGTGCTAATGTGTCTGAAAAGGATATAAGAAGTTGGTTTACAAAAGTTGAAAATTATCTCCAAGAAAAAAACTGCGGAAATTCTTCAAGATGGGACGAGAATTTATAATGGTGATGAGACCTGTTTTTTGTTGTGCCCTAAGGAAGACAAAGTATTAGTATCAAAAGGGACGAAAAATTAATATGAAGTAGATCAAGGCGTGGCAAAATTTAATCTTACCGTAATGTTTACTTTTTCAGCCTCAGGTTCAATGACTCCTCCCATTATTATATACCCCTATAAGCGCATTCCAGTAAATATTGTTGCTAGTGTTCCCAATCATTGGGGCATAGATACCAGCGACAATGGATGGATGAAGTTAGAGGTATTTTATGAATATGTTTCAAATATATTTCATAAACATCTTAAGGATAAGGGCATTAAAAGGCCTGTGATTTTATTCGTAGATGGTCACAAGATCCATTTAACTTACGAAATAAGTAATTTATGTACCAAGCTGCAAATAATTCTTATTGCATTGTATCCCAATTCAACAAGAATTTTACAACCCGCGGATGTTTCTTGTTTTAAGCCACTGAAAACACGTTGGAAGCAGACGGTATTACAGTGGAGAAGGCATAATCCCTTAGTTCAATTGAATAAACAACATTTTGCACCTATATTAGAGGAAGCAATCAAGAGTTTGAAGGAATCGACAATTGTAAATGGTTTTAGAGCTTGTGGTCTCTTTCCATGGAACCCAATCGCGATTGATTTCAGTAAGTGCTTGGGAAAAGAAAAACGAGATCAACCCCAGCATGATAGTCTTAATAACAACTATTCAATTGAGTACAAAGATTTTTGCACTATCGTCGGGACCAACCAAACTACAGGATTTGTAAACTTACGAAAATCAAGATACTGACGTTAACTTTCAAATTCTTCATAAAATGTATAAACAGTTTAAGCAATCAGAAAGTAATATAGTACCAGATTGGAATAACTCCATCATCCAAGTGGAATTAGCATCTGATTGGAAAGAGTTCACAGAAAATTCCATCATTCAAGCGAAATTAGCATCTGATCAGAAAGAGTTTACAGAAAAACAAATAGCTGATATGCCGATAATAATAAACGAGCACATAGAACTAGAACAAATGGGAACAGTTTGTGAACCTCCTGTTAATGACGAAACAATCACCTACAATGTTAAAGAAAAAATAACAAAACAAGACAACACCGTATCTGAACTTTCCAATAAGAGTTCGGAAAATCTCAGTCCAACTGTTAGTGACAATAATACGACATATTCTTCCTACCAACTTAGCGACTGTCTAATGTGGCCTAAAACACCGGAAAGAAAGAATAAAAGGCATGTGGAAAGGTTGCCCTTTGTAATCACATCTAGTGGCTGGAAAAAAATACATGAAGACAAACAAAAAGAGAAAAATGATAAGGCTAAGAAATTGAAAATATCTAGTGCTGTGGGAGAAAGTTACAATAATAGGAAAGAAAAAAAGATACAAGACCAAAGGAAGTAAAAACCCTAAGTTCTATTGAGAATACTGAAGTAAAACAAACTCACAACAAAAGAACAAAAATAGCTTGCGCAGATTCCGTCGAAATGATCGAAAACGTGAATATTCGAACGGAGGCAAAGCCAAAACACATGAAAAATCTGAGTTTAATTGATGAATATATGACCATAAATTCTGAAACAAATATTATACAAACAGACGAAAATATAACACAGGTGGAGACAACTAATTATGATATAGATCCTCGATCAAGTACTACTAATACTAGTGAACCACTGATGAATAATTCGACTATTCCCATTAATAATGTGATATGCAACAAAGAACTTTGTTTCATATGCACACACAATTTTTCTTTACTAAATTATGGTACTAAATGTCAAAAATGTTCAAGGGCATATCACGCAAAGTGCTTGGAAAATCATGGAATATACCTTAGAGTAATAATAAACATAGAGAGGTCTATTCATTCATAAACACGTTTATTTTTGCGGCCAACAATTCTAAACGCCAGTAGTGAAATAATTAATAAATTACAAAAAGTGGGGATGGGATTGTAGCTACATGGCCTCGGCGATTTCGTCTGTTTTTCTGACAAACTTGGCACCGACGAACCATGATAATCCAAAAACATTAAATTATTTAACTTAAGAGTATATTTTGTCACTAAAAGTTTTGAAAAACACATCAAAACTAAAGAACTAAATGTTTATTCTCTAGTCGTAATGGCGCTCGTATAAACAAACCACGTTTGACATTATTTACTATAATACTACGACCTATTCGAAATGATCGTCGATCACAGTCTGACGATATTTGCATCTCTCTTTATATGGTAGTTAAACAAGGACAAAATAGATTACTATTGACACATTACACAGGTACTGAAATTTTGAGCAATGTTGCCGCTTTTAGTTATAACCATAAAGGTATCTATAGATACAACAAATACTTGTTTAAAATTCATATAAGAATATGGCTTTATTAAATAAAATTCAAGTATTATTAATTAATTTTAAAAGCAGCGACTCAAATGCATAAATTAGCATGACTTTTTTTATTTGCATAATTTTTTAACACATTTTCAATTAAACTTCTAATTTCATTTTTCCTGCAATTAAAGAGACTTTGTAAATATTGCAAAGCAGTGGAAGTGTCCGCAAGTGAGCTTAGAATGTGACTCAATGTTTGGGGCAAGAAAAGATCAAAACAAACTTATCTATTTTATTTGTTAATCTGAGGAATATACAAAGAATTTTACATTGTACTTTAAGGGATAAATGAATTTATATTATTATATTCATTAACATTGTATTGTTATAGTTTAATCACAAGTTTGTGGATTTAGTTGTAGTTTCTTACTTACTTTGTATTAATGTTTAAAGTAATATTCAATGTTTTGTACCTGCAGTTCGCCAAATATCTATAAATAATATACATATTTTCAAAAAAACTTGGTAGGTACTATTCATTATCTCAATATCAAAAATTCAAGAGGAAAATTTCAGATTTGATAATAGAACCATCACTGGTTCAGAAAGCATGCTAACAACTACTTATCTACAGCCAATAATTGGGTAATTTGCTGTGCCAATAACTAGAGTCTACTGCCAATAACTGGGAAATGTGACCATAATTAGAAAATATTATTTTTTAATCAAAAGATCTAATCTGAAAATATAGTTTTCTGTGTTCATACTAAGGAAGAATTGTTAAGAATGTCGTAACCAAGGCGGTTTATAATTTGCCCAAATTGACATAACAGTCAGATATATCGCTAAAGGTGCCAATAATTGGGTACTTTGCCCTATAATATACCTAAATAGTTATTCAATGAACAAGAGTATTAAATAAGGGCCATTAATAATCGAGTTAATTTAAGCGAAGCGAGCGCGCTAATATTAATCGCTGTATTAATTCATTACAGAACTGTTCCGTTGACCGTACTGTTAAAAAATTGAACCTCATTTTAAATTTCTATTTATTTAACGATGAACAATAATCACAATTTCCTATTTATATCAACTCTATTCAAAGTCAATCTAATTTTCCTTAGTGGTAGTTTTATTATAATAAACATTAATATTCGAAATTACACACTTACTGAAATTAAAGGAAGGAATTGATAAATGATTATCTGTAGTATAGCATTTTAACAAATTTATATTCAAGTCCTCTTGGTTGTTGATTTGTATGTCAAAATGAGTTGCCATTATGTACGTCAAATGAATTTAAATAAAAAGTTACGTTACAGTTTAGATCGTTTTATCACATGAGAAATTACAATCCACTCAATCGAACCGGCACATTCGAAATTAATTGAGAGAAATGTTAAGGTAAACAGTTGCCTACATTTTTTGTTATTTCTGTGTTGCAAATAATATTAAATTGTTCATTAATAAGGATCATTAAGCAACTATTTTGAATGTGTTAAAGTACATCATAAATGGACGGTCGAAGGAAATAGTACCAAGTATTAAAAACGTTACTTTAGTCACGAGTTTTTTTGACTAAAGTGACTAAAGACGTTTTTATAATTCGCGTATAAAAGAGACTTCATTATAACATTGTTTACAATGTCACAATGAAGCTCTTTGAACACTGTTATAGTGATTTTTAGTATACAGTTGGTTATTGAATTTAGTTATATTTTTATTTGACATTTGACTTTAACCTTAACACAAATTACAAATAAAATGGTCTAGCGTTGTTCTAGCTAGCAAATTATTATATTAAAGGTAAATTAGAATGATTAATATACTAAAAATATTAATGAATAAAGTACGCTAACGTTTATTTATCAATGATTTGTCAATTGTTTATTATTATATTGTATAGGATCAATATATAGGTATACAAAACGTTCGATTTTTGGGATAAATTAGCAGATATCTATGTGAAGATGTATTACAGAAATAATTCCGTTCATGATATATAATATAAATAGATCGCAAGAGCATATACGAAGAAGCTCTTTTTTAAACATAATCATGCTCTTTTTGCTTAAATGAAAGTTTGTTTACAATTTACACAATTATTCGGTTATAATATATCAAAAGTCAGAAGTGATGAATAAAACCATCTGTGATCTGACCAATTAGGAATCTACAGAATTGCCAACTTAAATTCAAACCACTCCTCCTAGTTTAAAAACACGGATTATATGAAATTCTATTTTATTTAAATAATTTAATAAACGCTAATTATAAAAAAAATTGTGTAAAACTTGTGCCACAATGACTTTCTGTACTCGTGATTTGCACAACTCACCGCTTCGCGGTTCGTTGTGCAAACTTCACTCGTACTACAAAACGAGGCATTGTGACACTTGTTTTACAAATAACTATTTTAACATGAGGTGCTTACTATGCTTTTTCTACGTCTGTATGAATAAAAAATAGGTCTTAAATATATTATATTGTTACAAAAAATGCACACTGGCGTAGTCCCTGAGTCCGAATCTGTCTAATACTACATCTAAAAGTAAAGGTTTTGGCGGGCACGTACCAATTTCTGGGAAGGTGTATCTATTTTTGGTGGCCGTTTTTATAGAGATTTCCAAGAAGGTCGATTGTTTGTTGGGGGCCGGAACTCGGAGGTACTAGAAAAACGTTTAATATATAAGAGACTACCTACGAGCAGCGAGTTTAGTCTACAATTCAATACCGTGGTGAATTATTTATATCAATTAAGTGTAAGTGTATTTCATAAGAATAAGACATTAAGTATATATTATTAAAAGATTGAATTGAATTGAATTCGACTTAGTTGTTGTTTTTGTAGGTAATAAAATATTATATATATATATATATATATATATATATTATAATATAGTTTATATTCATTTTATAATTTATTATTATATATTTATTTAAATTTGTTGTGTGGCTTTGGCTAGCTCAGTTATTTATTTATTTATTATTATTATATTCGGGAGCATGAGACTCGTTCTACCCTTTGAGTTCTGGCTTTGATTGAGTTATTCTGCTTACGTAAATAAAAAGAAACACATTACTTCCAATGATTTAATTTTTTTAAAGAAAATTTCATTTAATTATATATAAAACAGATACGCCTATGACATTACCAAACCATAGTCACAAAAGAGAACATACACCATCCTATGCGCATGCTCAAATACATGCGAATGGATGCGAGAGAAACCGAACGTTTCTTAGAGACGCTTAGCAGTTGCGTGAATATCGTATACATAAAATTCGTTTACTTTATGATGCTGGTGATGGATATTGCATAAAAGAATTTATGTGTGGAAATTATATACATACAAATGATTAAAATGTTCAAAAGAAATGAGTTACAAATTATACATACATTTGAAAATATTATATCAATTGATTTAAATGCACATTTCTTATACGATTGGAAATGCAGTAAGTACCACCATTATTTTATTACAGAATTACAAACATGCATTTAGGCCTTTTTAAATAATCTTGAAATTTCATCTAATCAATAAACTACATAAAGCCTTTTTTTATTTTTTAGTTAGATCGATCATATATACGCAAGAATTATTATACACATGAAAATAGTCACTGAATTTATATTAGTTAATTATTATTATTATTATTATTATTATTATTATTATTGGCCAATAATATTTAAAAACACTGACCTGAAGTCTGGATTCTGGATTCTAACTTGTCTGGTATCAGGAATACGCCTATTGGAGTCCAAGCTGCATATTTTCTGGAGAATTTGAGATATTCTCAGGCAAAAACTGGATATACACACATGTGAGTGTTCGTAGTTTTATATATACGATGAATCTTTAGCTTTCATATTTATTTTTTGTGATTTAACTTGAAATTTGTTGTAAAATGTTTCTTCTCATCCCTCTCTGCTTCGACGCCAAAACCAATCTACCCACGCTTCCTCTCGATCGTCAATTTTTTAATCAATAAATAAACTATTGTTTCTCAGCTCACTAATTTTCAACAAAGTTTTGTTTCTTTTTAATTTATAAAAATTTGTCCTGTCATTTTACACCAATCATATTCTTTCTTGAACTGTCGAGTTCTATTCACAGTTACAACACTCTATGAAAGTTTTGAAAACACATATGAATGTCAATTTTACTTGAAAATTATCTGTTTTCTTTTTTAATTCTAACGAATTTCAATACAACAAGTCTTTTACAAATAGTGAAATTCATGGTTATATTTCGATATTACAATGTCAACTCTTGTTTTGATACTTGTGACAACTTGGAAATAACATTTACATTTTTAAACATAAATTCTTTTATTTGTCATATATATATCTTGATTTCATTATTTGAACTATCCAAATTCTATAGTTGCAAATATTTACTTATCACCATTTTATGATTCATTTCCTCCATGAAATTGATATCAAATTTTGACATATAATTACATTTATGTCATTTATTTTTATATTTTCTCAACTTGTCTAAATCTTTATAATAAATATGTATATTATTTCTATTATTACTGTTCAACTAATACTTATATTAAATTAGATAACTGAAGCTTGTTTATTTTCAGATAAACAGCTGATTCCTTCATGACAAACAAACATCCATATTGGGCAGATTTAATGTTCTCCTCTATACTTGTTAAGCGTTTTCAAAATTTAGACAATTATTAAGGTAATTTCTTTATATTTGTTGTCACTCTTTTTAATTATTATAAACAAATGATTTAATATATTATGGCTTTATATGAATTTTTACTTATGATTGTGGTTTTTTAATGTTTAGAAAATATAAATATCAATGACATAAATGTAATTATATGTCAAAATTTGATATCAATTTTATGGAGGCAATGAATCATAAAATGGTGATGAATTTAAGTAAACATTTGCAACTATAGAATTTAGATAGTTCAAATAACGAAAGCAAAAGATATATATATATATATATATATATATATATATATATATCATATAAAAGAATTTATGTTCATAAATGTAAATATTATTTCCAAGTTGTCACAAATATCAAAACAAAACTAGACATTGTAATATCGAAATATAACAATGAATTTCACTATTTGTAAAAGACTTGTTGTATTGAAATTCGTTTGAATTATAAAAGATAATTTTCAAGTGAAATTAACATTCATATATGTTTCCAAAACTTTCATAGAGTGTAGTAATTGTGAATAGAACTCGACAGCTCCAGAAAGAAAATGATTGGTATAAAATGACAGAACAAATTTTGATAAATTAAAAAGAAACAAAACTTTATTGAAAATTAGTGAGCTGAAAAACAATAGTTTGTTTATTGATTAAAAAATTGACGATTGAGTGGAAGCGTGGGTAGTTGGTTTTTTTGCGTCGAAGTAAAGAGGAGGTAATGAACAATTTTTCAACAAATTTCAAGTAAAATCACAAAATATAATTATCAAAGCTATAGATTCCTTGTAAATATAAAACTACGAACACTCACATGTGTGTATATCCAGTTTCTCCCTGAGAATATCCCAAATTCTCAAGAAATTATGCAGAATGGACTTCGGAAGGCGTATTCCTGTTACCAGACGAGTTAGATTCCAGAATCCAGACTTCAGGTCAGTGTGTCTTTAAATATTATTGGCCAATAATAATAATAATAACTAACTAATATAAATTCAGTGACTATTTCCATGTGTATAATAATTCTTGCGTCTATATGATCGATCTAACTAAAAAAGAAAAAAAGACTGTATGTAGTTTATTTAATATATAAAATTTCCAGATTATTTAAAAAAGGCCTACATGCATGTTTGTAATTCTGTAATAAAATAATGGTTGTACTTACTTCATTTCAAATAGTATAAGAAAAATGCATCTTAATCAATTAATATAATATTTCCAATTGTATGTATAATTTGTAACTCATTTCTTCTGAATAATTTTATCATCTGTATGTATATAATTTCCAAACATAAATTCTTTTATGCAATATCCATCACCAGCATCATAAAGTAAACGAACTTTATGTATATGATATTCACGCAACTGCAAAGCGTCTCTAAGAAACGTTCGGTTTTTCTCGTATCCATTCGCATTTATTTGAGCATGCGCATAGGATGGTGTATGTTATCATTTATGACTATGGTTTGGTAATGTCATATGCGTATCTGTTTTATATATATTTAAATAAAATTTTCTTTTAAAAAATTAAATCATTGAGAGTAATGTGTTTTTTTATTTACGTAAGCAGAATAAATCAATCCAAGCCAGAACTCGAAGGGTAGCATGAGTCACATGCTCCCGAATATAATAATAATTATATAAATATAAATAAATAAATAACTGAGCTAGCCACACAAATCAAATTTAAATAAATAAAAATATATCTATCTAAATATTAAAATAAAATAATTAGTAAAATTATAGAGCTATGTATTAATATATATATATATATATATATATATATATATATAGATATATATATATATATTAATTGTGAATTAATTCGTATAATATTATTTCAGTTGTCTTGAAAACATAACATTGATCGAATACCATTATTTGTTTGAGCAGTAACAAGAGGATAATACTGAGAATGTCGATATCTGAGTGAATTGAAAGAATAAATAAAGTACCATGTGAAATATGAATAAACGGAAGATATGAATTCATCATTAAAATAATTATCTAGAAAACAATAGAAATACATCATGTAATTGCTGCTTCATGCAGTGAAGCTTGCGATTCAATAAAATTCACAACATGCGACGAAACTTTTCGACATTAACACTTTATTATATAATTTCCCATAACTGGACTACTTTTTTCCATTTTCTCCGATATTTTGACGACTGGATGCTGGGCCAATATTCGGACGAAGTCAATACCCTCAAACGAGTTCGCTAAGTTGTGACGTTGTAAATGACCTTGTAATGGTTGAAAAGTTGTAAACTCCGTCATGGTCCCGGCGGGATCTGCTCCCCGTCGACACATTTTCGGTACACAAGCGAGGGAGAACATCAAAAAGTTAATAAAGGACCCGCCACCTGCAGTATTATATCGATAGTCGACGGGTGGGGAGGAACGACCCCAACGGAAAACGATAAACTGTCGAAACTTGTGATGATTATGATTAAATTGAGGCTGTTCGTGAGATAATTTAGTTATCTCTGGATATTAATCCGAAACAACCGACAGATACTTTCATTAACTGAGCATCTCCTTAGTTACGGAATAGTTATGCTATACGGGGTGGTATCCGGAATAATAAGAAAGATAACCATTAATAGGAATGTAAATATTCAAACCCTTTGATCTATTAGAATTTTTATTGCTGAAGATCATGAAATACCTAAAGGTATTTTTCCTGGTACACGTAGCGTGTCATTATTTTTACTGTTTCCGACACGAACTTAAAGAAAAAGACATACGATTTTACTGATACTATTAAAGGATCCATTAGAAATGTATACGATATACAAGCGGATAGTCAACACGTTACTGTTTATATTAAATTCAGAACTGAAAACAAATAAATATATAAAATAAGAAAGTGAAATATCATCCATTTCTCAAATGAGACTGGTCGTAGAAATAAAGTCAATATGTCACAAATTTTATTTTGATGTTTTAAAAAATCTTTCTTTCCATACGCAACTAGTTTCGGCCTTCAATGGCCATTGAAGGCCGGTTTCGGAGAACATGTTGCTGTGAAATTGAGCTTTGGCTATGACTTGCATTTATTGAGCTCTAGCCCTAGCATTTATTGAGTTCTAGCCCTAGCAGTTTTCATGGAACACCAAGTAACGTTGGATACGGTTACTGGCATTATTCAATTGCTCTACAAAAGCAGACGTTGCAGTTGCATTTGCCTGAATTTGCCGCATAAACTCAATAATCTTTTGGTTGTAAGAACTATTCATTTGTAGGTGAGTCTTAATAGATTGACTACTGGAACGGCCTGTTATTTTAATGAGTTGTTGTTCTTCAACTGCAGACTGTGGCTCTGGCTGAATGATTTGTCACGTTTGTTCTTTTAGTGTCGATCACAATTTTGCTGATGACTGTTTAAACCATGTAGAGATTGTGTTTTTGTCTACTGGAGAATTTTTCTACCATTTGTTGGACACCTTCCATTTTAAATTTTGTGTTGAAAAGAGATGGTCTGTTGTTACCAAAACACATACTACGTTTCCCCATCAATTTCTTACGGAAACACCTTTCAGGATTTCAGGATTAAATAGTTTATATGGAAAAAGTAACGCGCAGCACTCTAAAATTCGTTAGACGAACGTCAAACAATTTGGTGCTCGCAAGATTATTGTTTCTAAAATATTCCTTAAGTATCGTAATTTAAAAAAAATACAATTACAGAATTTAGTGCTACCTGCATCCCGTGGAATTAAATAGTTTATAAAGGAAAAGAGAGAGCACCGCACTCTAAAATTCGTTTGACGAACGTCCAACAATTTGGGGCTCGCAAGATTATTGTACTAAAATTTTACTTAAGCATCGTAATTTCGAAAAAATACAATTACAGAGTTTAGTGCTACCTGCAACACGTGAAATTAAATAGTTCATACGGGATAGGGATAGCGCCGCGCTCTAAAATTCGTTAGATGAGCACCAAATTCTTTAACAATAGTCTAACGAATTTTAGAGCGCAGCACACTCTCTATCCCGTATAAACTATTTGATTTCACGTCATGCAGGTAGTACTTAATTCTGTAATTGTATTTTTTTAAAAGTACGATACCTAAGGAGTATTTTAGTACCATAATCTTGCGAGCACCAAATTCTTTGACGTTCGTCTAACGAATTTTAGAGTGCGGTGCTCTCTTTTCCTTTATAAACTATTTATTTCTACGTGATGCAGGTAGCATTAAATTCTGTAATTGTATTTTTTTGGAAGTTCGATACTTAAGGAATATTTTAGTACCATAGTCTTGCGAGCGCCAAATTCTTTAACGATCGTCTATCGAATATTAGAGCGCGGCGCTTCATATTTCCCGTATAAACTACTTAATTCCACGTGATGCAGGTAGCACTAGATTCTGTAATTATATTTTTTTGAAAGTACGATACCTAAGGAAGATTTTAGTACCTTAATCTTGTGAGCACCAAATTCTTTAACGATCGCCTAACGAATATTAGAGCGCGGCGCTCTCTCTTTCCCGTATAAAGTATTTAATTTCATTTTAGTAAGTATCTTAGAAGAGCACATTCAATCTGTCCAAAATCGGTGTCATTCTGTAAGTAACTGTGGCCGGGTTCCAGATATTTTAGAGGATAGTTTGTCAAAATGTTTTTTAAAATTAATACAATGTTGATATTTAGATTCTGGCCGCCACAACTATCCACCATAAAATCAGGTGTACCACACCTTCATGAAGGTAGTTTAACTTAATAAATTCTCGAATGCAAGACCCAAACTTTTGTGCGCTTCTACCTTCCAGATGGAACAGTATGAAGTATCGGTTTTTCCAGAATGAATCCCTTCATTGAACATGATCAACAGGCATTTGTAGCACAATAAATTTGCTGTAAGTTTCGGTAAACCCCAAAATTTTTCCATGTCGTATGTAAAAGTTTTGACAAGAGGATTAGTAACCGCCTCCTTTAAATCTCTCTGCAGGTAGCATTGAATTCTGTAATTGTATTTTTTTGAAAGAACGAGAGTTAAGGAATATTTTAGTAATGTAGTCTTGCGAGCACCAAACTGTTTGACGTTCGTCCAACCAATTTTACAGTGCGGCGCACTCTCTTTCCCGTACACGTGATGCGGGTAGCATTAAATTCTGTCACTATATTACTTTTCCGCCCAACCTTTCTATATGCGAGAAAAGTATTGGTTTACCCCAAAAAAAGTTGGAATTTAGAAAATTTTTTTTGAGTTATTTTTACGTTTTCCATCAACAACAACACGAAAAAACGGTTTTTAGAAAAAAAATCCTGTGTGTATGTCGTCGTCGTCGGCCACTTTTCCTTACAGGTCTTGTTAGGATACAGCCTCAGGAGTGCAATTAATCAGAAATTTTATGATTGAATATTGTTCAGGATATACCACAGATGATCCCTATTGATTTTCAGCTCACCAGAGCCAGTACAACGGGTGCTATGGTACTTGAAGTACGACATTTTGTAATTTTTTGAGAAATTTCAGTTTGTTAGCACGATACAGCCTCAGGAGTTCAACAAGTCACCAATTTTATGATTGAATATTATTCAGCGCTTCTCACTGATGAACCCTATTAATTTTTAGCTCACCGGAGCCAAGACAACAGGTGCTACGGTACTTTAAGTACGATATTTTTGTCATTTTTGGAGAAGCTTCACTTTGTTAGCACGATACAGCCTCCGGAGTATATAAAAGTGGCCAATTTTATGATTGGATATCATTCAGAGCGTCTCAAAGATGAACTTTATTGATATTCAACTCAGTAAAGCCAGTACAACGGGTGATATGGTACTTAAAGTACCAAATTTTCGTAATTTTTGGAGAATTTTCAGTTTGTTAGCACTATACAGCCTCCAGAGAGTCTACGATTGATCAATTTTATGATTGAATATTGTTCAAAGTGTCTCACAGATGTACCCTATTGATTTTCAGTTGACTAGAGCGAGTACAGCGGGTCCTATAAATCCAGATATACTGAATTTTTGGTTATTTTTGGAGAAATTTCGGTTTGTTAGCACATCTCCCGAAGTGTATACAATTAAAAATTTTGTGATAGAATATTATTCAGGGCTACAGATGCGGAAAAGTTAGTTTTAATCCCTAAAACCGTTCATTTTTGTTTGAAAGTGTGATACCTTAGGAATATTTTAGTACCATCATCCAGCGAGCACCAAATTCTTTGCCGATTCTCCAACGAATTTTAGATCGCGGCGCCCAAGTTCCCTAGATAAACTATTTAAATGTCATTTTTAAACATTATCTTAGACCACTTAATTAGCACTAAATTATAGTGTCGTTTATACTTGATCACCATACATTTTTTTCTGGTATGGGGGGGTCCAGCTTAATGGCAAGCTGGACTCCCCCATTTTTCACGAGATTTCCTGTTAAACGGTTTGAACACTAAAATTCGGACTAGGGTACTAAATTCGCACCTAAATAGCACTGAAGTTTTGACTGGTTGCGAACTTGATTTGCGATGGTGGGGGGTCCAGCTTAATAAAGGTGAGAAGAAGCTCAGCTTATATAACTTTTCCGCATTTGTGGCCCCGAACAATATTCTATGATAAAATTGTTACTTGTATACACTTCGGTGGATGTATCGTGCTAACAAACCGAATTTCTTCAAAAATAACCAAAAATTTAGTATATATGGATTTATAGGACCCGCTGTACTCGCTCTAGTAAACTGAAAATCAGTGGGGTACATCTGTGAGACACCTTGAACAATATTCAATCATAAAATTGATCAATCGTATACTCTCTGGAGGCCGTATCGTGCTAACAAAACTGAAAATTCTCCAAAAATTACAAAAATTTGGTACTTCAAGTACCATAGCAGCCGTTGTACTAGCTTTAATGAGCTGAATATCAATAGGGTTCATCTTGGAGATGCTCTGAATAATATCCAATTATAAAATTGGTCACTTGTATATACTCCGGAGGCTGTATCGTGCTAACAAAGTGAAGCTTCTCCAAAAATGACAAAAATATCGTACTTAAAGTACTGTAGCACCTGTTGTAGTGGATCTGGTGAGCTGAAAATCAATAGGGATCATTAGCAAAATGTCCGGAATAATATTCAATCATAAAATTGGTGACTTGTTGAACTACGGAGGCTGTATCGTGCTAACAAACTGAAATTTCTCAAAAAATTACAAAATGTCGTACTTCAAGTACCATAGCACCCGTTGTACTGGCTCTGGTGAGCTGAAAATCAATAGGGTTCATCTGTGACATGTCCTTGACAATATTCCATCATAAAATTGGTGACTTATTGCACTCCGAAGACTGTATCGTGCTAACAAGACATGTAAGGAAAAGTGGCCGACGACAACGACGACGACGACATACACACAGCATTTTTTTTCTAAAAACCGTTTTTTCGTGTTGTCGTTGATGGAAAACGTGAAAATAACTAAAAAAAAAATTCAAAGTTCCAACTTTTTTTGGGGTAAACCAATACTTTTCTCGCATATAAATTGGTTGACGGAAAAGTAATAGTGAAATTTTCGGTTTTCTTAACGATATAATTAATTGCTCCTCAGAATCAACTGACATATTGGCCAAAAATTTAATTTCTGCCTAACTAGGAGATTTGGAAGAGAGCCTAGTCGATGAACTAAAACAATTCGTGGATTATGTAAAAACTCTGGAAAGAGAAACAATTACTAATGTTCATTGCCTTTTAAGTATTTTGGTTAAAAGTGACCTAATGGATGTTTTTCCTGATGTTTAAATAGTTTCACGAATATACTTATGTATCCCTATCACTAATTGCGACGCAGAAAGATCGTTCTCAAAGCTAACATTTATTAAAAATAAATATAGAATTAGTATGGTTCAAACAAGGTTATAGTATATTACGTAAGAGTTGTAAGTTACCTATTACGCACGAAATGAAAAAGTGCGTAATGGGCTTACAACTCGTGTAACGTACTATACTTTTTCTACGCCCATTCATTTTCTTCCATTAAATAAAAAACATCGCAATCATTTAAACTTTATTATGATAGTTGTTAATAACAATTGAACAATGTTCTGCAAATCTGTAAATCGATTGTGCCTTATTATTTAATGGTGATGTTCGGTTATTTATAATTGTATTATATTTTGTTCAAGAAACTGACATGACATTTATTTTCACAGCGTGCTATTTAAGAAAACGTGTCCTATTTTTAAAGAAATTGCATAATGTTCTGCCTATATTTAGGGGCATCACTCTTTCAATCCTAAATATATCTCGATAATGCTAAAAGTTTTTATGTTTTTTAATTGACTAAATTTGTGTAAATAGCCCAAATAAGGTCTAACGTGAATAAAAATTTGATTGTAATTTAATTAAATCAAGAAGTTTAAGTTTTCTTCTCAAAACGCGCGTGTATGTTATGAGATCTCATTACATGCATATTATTGTTAATTGTCATTTACAAGGAATGTTGACAGTCCGATTTTTGACGTTTACAGACATGGACGTAGTAAAGTCATTTAACACTTATGAGCATTGAGATCGATGTTCTGTAAAAACTGAGTTTCGATGATATTATAGACGAATTTTCTAAATTAAGAATTCGCAAAAAAATTTTAAAGTGCTAAAGTTAGTTATTTCCTTACTTTAGGTAATAAATGAACTTATCGATTTATATGTGGGTTTTAATAAATACCAATCCATACTTTTTATGTACAAAAAAATGAAATAGATAATGAGTATAAATTATTTGGGAAATGGGGGGCCACCACATCTTGATTACCCCCGGGCCCCTTCAGGTCTTAGTGCGGGACTGATTAGCGGTCGATAATGCTGAAGAACTTCTCTTTCGTTTGGAAACATCCATCTGCAATGTACGACGTTTTGTATCTCCTGCCGCTCTAGTTTCCCAAAACTCTATATCTTTAAATGGATGAAACCAATAATCCCACAAATTCGCCGCCTTATAAACAACGTAAGGTGGCAATATGTCACCATTTGCAGAAACACGTGACATCAAAGTTACAGCACTTTTTGAAAAATTAATAACATTGTCCGAATACTTTACACCCCTATGAAACAAAAGTTTTTTCTTGATAGGGTCGTCGCTTAAAATGCTTTCATTATAATTGAAAATCGCCTCTGGTTTCATACCTTCAAGTGTTTTAGCAAGTTCGTCAAAAAATGAGGATAATAGTTCAACATCTACAGCAGCACGGGATCGTTTAATATTGTTGCCTAATCGTTCGGATAAAACATGACTGTGGCGGGATAAAAAAGATTTCGCCCACTCGTACCCTAAAAAGACACAAAATTCAACATAAAAATTCAGGTGCTTCAAAAAAAAACGAAACGTATCTGGTAAGTTATTTTTAAACCGTGAATTTCTCCCTATGCGATCCAGGTAGGCCTTTGCACTTTAACGTAAATCGAGGGTGTTTAGAGGAAAGCCCCCTTTTGCCCACGTAACCAATCCTTCCACAAAGTCACTTTCTTCAGCAGCCGAAAACACAGTTTGGCCTCCATGTTTCTTAACGTGCCGACCATGTATTTTGTTAATAATTGTCCGTTTAGGAATTTTGTATTTTTTCGCAGCCTTGGTTGCAATAATTTTTCTATCTAAAACTTAATTTAAACGGTATTCTTAAGTTTTTTCATCGTAATCCTTAAACCGCTTTGCACCCGGTTTACGCATGTATACTCTCGGCATTTTAAATTGCTTCATTTTAAGAGAGAAGTTAAAAGGGGCCTCCTCACAGGTATATAAACCTAAAAACCTACACAATACTAGTTACTAATTTAGTAATTATTTGGTTCAAAATATTTACGATAGATGTCGATAGTAGTACTGAATCAGCTTTTACTTATTCAACATATTTTCTCTCTCTGTCTTTCCACTCTTGACGGTTCAAAGAAACGTATCTCTGTTCGAATGTTTTGATTTCAAATATTTCAACTTATTGTGAGCACAGAAACCTTATCTCTGTTTTTTATGTTGCATCTAAACAACAGCACACCTGTGCATAGATAAGAGAATATTATATACGCGGATCCAAACAAAATTTGTTGACATAATTTCCATTTGAGTGTAGATTTTTGATTATTTAAGAGTTTCATAAATGTTTTTGGAAGGAATAAATTGTTAAAAAGTATGTAATCGTATCGACCCGATATCAAAAATTATAGTTATGATAATGTAAATTATCCTGCAATCCGTATTTTTTAATTTTAAAAGCTATGTTTGAGGTTATGTTTACTGGATTATTTGATTAATTTGAAAATATGAGATAAATAATACCATTCCGGTGTAGACTATTGAGCTGTTCGGACGTGTTGTGACTGTGCGCTCTTGAATCCACTGGTGTTCATTCAGTTTAAATAAAGTTATTTACCTAAATTCAGTTATAGTGTTACCTTACTGTAAGTACCTCTTTTTTTTTACCTATTTGTGGGTGCCAGCCCCGGGCCGATGTCCGGAGGCCGGGAGAGAAGGAGCGGGAAGGACCCGCCGTTGGTTATTGTAGACGATGACATGAATTCCGATGGGAAAACGACCAGTGATACACATATAAATCAACCAATTAATCCAACATCTATTGTTTCCGACAGTGAAAGTAATAATAAGGTTCAGGCAAAAAATAACAATGATAACTTTAATAGACATAGACGCTTACCTATCGATATTTCAAATCGCTTCAGGAACTGCGATACAGGGCCGTACCATATTTTTGTTGAACATTTGAAATTAAATATTGGTCGCTTGCATCCAATGAAATTAGGAGAAAAGTTAGTTAATCTCGGGGAATACGAGAAGTTTATCTCTGAAATCAGTACTGTCGGGAGGAATCGCATAAAAATAGAATTAACGTCAGGTAGTATCGCTAATAAATTGGTAGAAGATGCTTTTTTTAAGAAAAATAATCTAATTGCTTACATCCCGAGTCATCTAACGGAGAAACGTGGTATAGTCCGTTATGTTGATACATCTCTGGGTGAAGACACTCTCACGAAAATCATTAACTCGCCTGTCCCCATTAAAAAGGTTCATCGTATGACCAGATTAATTCAAAAAGAGGATACTTCAGTACGCGTTCCGCGTCAAATGATAATAGTTACATTTGTAGGGAAAGTCATCCCTCAATATATTGTTATTAATAAAGTTAGATGTCCAGTGGACGTCTACGTCAATCCAGTCATGCAATGCTTCCGTTGTTTGCGATATGGGCACTCTGCATCACAGTGTAAAGGTAAAACGAAGTGTAGAAAATGTGGGAATGAGAAAGAAGCTGATTGTCCTTCTTGTGATATTTTTTGTATTTATTGTAAAAATAACAACCACAACTCCACTTTTAAAGAATGTCCCGAGTACAGAAAACAAGCTAGGACTAAAGAAGCCGTGGCTAATCTTAACATTTCTTTTAAGGAAGCCGAAAAAATCATTAATAATCCTGGCTACTCTAGTATTATACAAAAAAATAGGTTCGCACCTTTAACCGACTCTGATGCTGAATTTCCCCCCTTGAGGATGCCATCCTCCCAACCAATGCTAAAAACGTCATCTGTGGAAACAAACCGTTCCTCACTCAGCCAACCTTCCACCTCCTCCAGACCCCTTACCAAAAAAAGGAAAACTAGTAATACCTCTATTAATTCTCCACCAATTCAAAGAGAATTTAAAACTAGTTTCTGTGCCGGTCCTGTTTTTCAATTCGGTAGCAAGAAATGTGATAATGATTCCGAAATATTTATGAATCAACTTAGTAATGCCTTAAAAAAACTAGTCCATCAATATCTTAATGAACCTACCGGCAAGTCAAACTGGTCTAATTTTAACGAAATTGAATTTGAGAATGAATGTAAAAATATTGTTGAAAATATTTTATCATCTAAGGGATAAAAAAAATAAACAAACAAACCAAAATGTCTAATAATAATTACTTAAAAATTATTCAATGGAACGCAAGATCTTTAAAATCTAAAAAACATTCTCTCTATGAAATATTTAAAGAAGAAAATTTTGATATTGGTATTTTCGCCGAAACTTGGTTCAAGCCCTCTGATACTTTTAAATTCGCTAAATTTAATAGTGTGTCTGTCAGTAGAAATAATGGTCATGGGGGGGTAGCTATCTTCATTTCCAACAAAATTAAGTACGAAATCATACAATTTATTACTAATTTTAACAGAAAAATCGAAGTTTGTGGTATCAATGTTAGCATTAATAATAAAAAGTTATCTATAGTTAGCCCCTATAGGCCTTCAGATGTTAAAGCAACTGCCCGAGACTATCTACATATTTTTAACCAGATCAAACATGATTGTATAATAGGTGGGGACTTTAATGCACATCATGGTATGTGGGGATCTCCTGTTTGCTCAAAAGATGGATTGATTCTAGTAGATGCCTTAGACTATTTCTCTAACCTCTCTATTGTAAACGATGGCTCGGCTACCAGAGTTTCTCGCCCCGGGCAATCCAAGTCTGCTGTAGATATCACAATTTTATCTTCTAAACTATGCTCTGCATTTAGCTGGACAGTTTCCCCAGATACATATGGCTCGGACCACTATTTAATAAGGATTAAATTGAATGATTTTCAAATAGGTGACACTTTCATCACTCCACTCTGTAAATGGTCTATGAAACAGGCAGATTGGCCCCTATTTAAACTGGAAGTAGAAAAGTCACTCTCCATTTTACCAAAGTTTAGCGACACTAACTCAATGTGCAATTTCTTTAATGATCAAATCACCCTTGCAGCCAACAAAGCTTGCAAAATCTTACAATCGTTTTATACCAAAAATCCTCAATCCCCCTATTGGTGGGATGACGAATGCCTGCTATTATCTAATTCTAGAAGAGATGCTTGTAAAAATTATAGAACCAATATGACCCTTGCCAATTTTATTGAATATCAGAGATCAAATGCCATCTGTAAACAAACATTTAAAAAAAAAGCAAAGAAAAACTGGGCAGATTTTTGTTCGAACTTGAACAGACAGACAAATCCCTCAATTATTTGGCAAAGAATCAATAAAACTCAACAAAATAAAAATACGTATGTCTATGATGAAACAGTCTTAGATTTGTTCGATAAAATAGCTCCCGATTATGTAACTCCTGAAATTAGTCAACCTGCTGTAGACAAAGAACCTCACTTCTTGCTGTCCCCTATCACTGTCATGGAAATTGTAGCCAATATTAACACTTCTAAAAAATCTGCTCCTGGCATAAGTGGAATCAATTATCTTATGTTGGCCCACTTGCCTAGAGTTGCTCTGGATTTTCTATGCAGGATCTTTAACAATATTTTAATAAAAGGAGATAACTGTGACTCCCTAAAACAATGTTTGATAATCCCTATCCCTAAAACTAATGATCCAAGTGCCCTGAGACCCATATCCCTAACGTCATGTGTTTTAAAAACCTTCGAAAGGATTATGAAGAATCGTCTAGAATGGTGGTTGGAAAATTCGGGCATTCTCCCAGAGCTGCAATGTGGATTTCGTAGAGGCAAAGGCACCATTGACTGCATTTCACACCTAACCACGGACATACAGATAACTTACTCCCAAAATAACTACCTTGCAGCCCTGTTCATGGATATATCTGGTGCATATGATAACGTTATTTTAAACTTGCTTTATAGTAAACTCTCTAATCTGGGAGTGCCTAGAAGATGCGCATACGCCTTAATAAATTTGTTTGTTAACAGGCAAGTTTTCATTAGGTGTAACAACAAATTGGTTGGACCAAGGATAGTGAGCAAAGGTTTACCTCAAGGATCAGTACTAAGTCCCTTATTGTTTAACTTGTATACCCTAAACTTTCACACTATGGGCATTGGTTCATCCATCTTACAATATGCCGATGATTTCTGCTTATACTTGGTTGAGAAAACAGTTGATGAGTGTATAAACTCTCTTAAGGAAAATATGAACAGCTGTAAAAAATATTTTGATGACCATGGACTCGAATTATCACCTAACAAGTCAGCAGTGGTTTTCTTCACCAGACATCGATTACCGGAAATAAGTAGTGTACAATCCTGTCAATTTGAGGTTCCGGTACTTAAAAGCTATACCTATTTAGGCATTACGCTAGATTCCAAGCTAACTTGGGAGGCACAGATTAACAAATGCATAGGTAAATGTGAGAAAAGTCTCAATATATTAAAAGTGATCAATCGATATGAATGGGGAGCCGATCCGAAAATAAATCTAATGTTTTACAGGGCCTATACTAGATCAATCTTGGATTATGGTTGTTTTTTGTATGGATCTGCTACCAAATCACGTTTAAATAAAATTGACAGAATACAATACAAAGCCTTAAGATCGGTCTTAGGAGCCTTGAAGTCTACTCCTACCCCGGCTCTCTTGGCAGAATGTAATGAACCCCCCCTCCACCTGAGACGCCTATTTTTGGCTGACAAATTTGTACTTAAATGTCAAGCTTATAAGCAAAACTCCCTATTAGATAAAATAGCTGCTATCTCTATCCAAAATTTAACCTCTAAATGGTGGCAAAATAAAGCTTCTCCCATCTTAGCTATTGCCTTCCCTAATTTATCTCAATATCAATTTCAAGGAGAAGGAATCCCATTCTTCAATTCCAACTTCAGCATTTTGTTCTCCGAACCCAATGTAGTATTGCCCTCTTACGACTCTCTAAACACCCACTATTTTGTACCAAATGAAGAACTACGTACCCGAGGTACAATTTGCAAAATATACACCGATGGATCCAAATCTAGTGCGGGAGTGGGTAGTGCTTTTTATGTACAAAACCTACAAGTATCCCTACAATACAAATTAAATCCAAACTGTTCAATCTTCACAGCTGAATTAGTAGCCATTAACAAAGCCTTGGAATGGATAATTAATAGTAACTTAGAATATGAACAGTATATGATTTTATCTGACTCTCAATCAGCCTTAATGACATTGAGAAACTACCGGAAACATATATACACTAATAGCAGTACAATCAGCATCCTTGAAAAAGTAACACGTCTGAAGAATTTAAACAAAAACGTTGGCTTTATATGGGTTAAAGGACATTCTCAAATTCCAGGCAATGAAAAAGTAGATAAGCTTGCTAAAGTTGCTGCTTCCTGTGGTCTCGTAATCAACGAATTATCAAAGGGAGATATAATATCACTTAGAAAAGAAAGCCTCAAACATAATTGGGAAATTGAATGGGCAGGTTTCACAAACCATAGTAACAATACCTACTGCAAGATATATCCTGCTCTTCCCTATAGTCCTCTAGCTGAACGAAGCCTTCCTTCCAGGAAAATATATACTATGTATATCAGATGCCTTTTTGGACATGCTACAGTTAATTCATATCTTTACAAAATTAAATTGTCTACCGCAGATACATGTGACTGTGACGGAAGTTTCGACGATCTCAACCATTGGATGTTTAACTGTAGGTATAATAGAGAAGCAACAGAATATTTGCTTAAGTTCCTATCAGCTAAGAAGATATCTTTTCCTCAAAACATAGTCTCTCTCTTGTACATAAGCTCTCAGAAACCTATCATAAGAGATATTTTATGGGAATTCCTTAAACGCACCAAACGAAAAATATAATATTGCTATTTTTATTTTGTCTCGTGTGAATGCATATATCAACACAGTATGAACGAGTTAGATTTGGTTCCCTCTGTTTGTCCTTTTGTAGCAAATCCCCTTTAACCGTTGCCTTTCTTGTATGTCTAATCAAAGTCGCTATGACGGGCACCTTAGCGTGAAGAGGGTGTCCCTGTTTATCCTATGTGTTTTTCTTCTTTCATTTCCCCCAGAATTTTGGAAGTTTAGGAAATTTGCATGGAAGATAGAGTGACAGTATATTAATTAAAATATAATAAAACAATAAACTATCGTGGCTAAATGGGGTGTAGCCCCAAAGCCAAATGGCCCCCTGGCTAGAAAAAAAAAAAAAAAAAAAAAAAAAAAAAAAAAAAGAGATAAATAATACTGATGGTTTGTTCTAGTATCATCAAACCATCTTTCAACATTCTCTTGAAACCCTGTTCTAATGATAATATGGGTTTGTTAGCAAAAAGCGAAAAATGCTTAATTGAAGTGAAGTGACCTTTGTAGTATCTGGATGAAGAAAAATTAAAACCGCTCTCAAAAGACAAGAATTGCATAAATCATTTTGATGAATATATAATAGTGATAATTGAAAAATTTAACTATTATCACCTGATACAAGGTGCATTACATATTGCATGAGAGGACATGTGCTATTTAATAATATGGATACCAAGTGACAGCATTGTGTGAATTGCTAGAAATTAAGAATGGAAGAAAAATATACATACTTTAAAAACATTCTACCTTTCAAAATTTGTACCATTTATATTAACTAAATAAAATGTTTTCATGATTATAAATTTTTGTTTGTTTCATGCTAAGAAAATTGAACTGCGGAAAAGTTGCTAATGTACATGATTTAAAATAGGCCATTTAGTCTGAAAACACAGAACGTCGTGTCACAGCTTTGCCTCAATCTAATCATATTTGTATCAGTTTCAGAGTTTCTGTTGGTTGCTTTCAAATTTTATTTGACATGTAGGCTCTTTTTTCAACTACATGTGTAAATATATTCAATTTTATCTAGAAAAAAATAATATAAACAAAGAGTTTCCAAATTTATTATACAAAGAAATATTTACTTGTAATACAATGCTTTATATTTAATAGAAAGAGGAAAGTAAGGTACAGTGAGGAATTTCAATTTAAAATAGCAAACGTTTAAAAAACTTACAAAGCAACTATAACAACTAATAAAAAATTTAAAGCGAAAGATCTGTAATGACAAATAATAATGTATATATTGTGGGGAGATTGATATATACAGTACAAAATCAAACATACAATCAACATGTACAAGTTTGCTTCTACCTTGTTTGCAAAGATTGATCATATGTGTTGTAGAGATTGGAACTGAAACATTTTTCCTTCATTATACAAAAAAAAATAGTTGGTTTATTCTCTTTTTTCCATGACAGATACACATATGTGTGATCATCTGAATGGTAAATATTTTTTTTGTTTTTGTATAATACATTATTGGTTTTATTACTTTTCCATCCAACCCATCTAATATGAGAGAAAAGTATAGGTGTACCCAAAAAAAAAGTTGGAATTTTGGATTTTTTTGAGTTGTTTTCACGTTTTTTAGCAAGAACAACACCAAAAATGATTTTTGGAAAATAAAACCTACTGTATAACTCGATACAGCCCCCGAAGTGCAACAAGTAGACAAAATAAACTTTTTAGTCGTCCTTTGTTTTACAATTTTTTTTAATATCAACAACTAAGACTATTATTAAGTCATCCTTTAATAATAATTTGGTTTCTTATTTTCTTTGATTTTTTGAAATGCTTATATAATCAAACAATTTGCAAGGAAATTTCGACTATTCGCTAGACAAAGTTATAAAATATTTATGGTTCAAAGATTTTTAAAATATAATGTTACCTATTTCATTCATTAATTTTATTCAACAATTACTATTACCTATGGTCATAGGCTAAGGCAAGCTAAAAAGTGGATAACCATCCTAATTTCTTATAAAATCTTTGGACAGGTTCTTAAGAGAAAAACAAATACACCTTGTCATTCTCTTGTTAAAACTGTTCTTAAAAAGACTTATTGTATGACGGAGGTAATGGAGTATGGAGCTCTTAAGGAAAAAGTGGCTAAGAGCATTTTTGAACAAGTACAAAATGTTGTGGTGGTTGATTCAGGATTGTGGGTAGATGTTCAACACGGTTTTCTAGGTGCTTCTCCTGATGGTGAATAAATTCAACATAACAAATAATTACCATGTGTTATAAATTCTTTTTGCATATTAAATGACATACATTTATTGATAAAATATTTTAGGGCTTGTAGGTGATGATGCACTACTTGAAATAGAATTCCTCCACTCTGCATCAAAACTGAATTTACAAACAAATACAATAAGCGAAATAATTGACCTCATGAAGAACAAAATTTGTCTAGAAAAACACAACAATAAAATTCAACATAAGCGGAATCACAATTACTATTATCAGGTATAAACATGATATATTTATTCCAAAGAACAAAAACTCAAAATCATTCTCACATAATATATTTAATCACTTTGATGTATTTACCAACAATAAATACGAATAACATTAAAAAGTAGTTATTTCTGTAATAGGTGCAAAAAGTGCATTTTTGTTTCATGGAAGCATGAAGCACTAATCACAATCTTGTGAAGTAAATATAAATAGCATTTACGAAGCACAAATTTACTTGTTTAGCATGAAAATTACTTAATTATAATCACTTACAAATACAATACACACTAAACTATAAATTTGGGATATTTTTATGAACACAAAACATATGACAACAGCATTTGACCCATAGAGAAGGTTATAATATTATTTGTCTATGAATTGACCGTCGTCCTCTGTCATTGTTCTATATTGCTCTATATAGCGCCATGCATCAAGACGGTGGAGCGGTGGTACTAAAGTAAAAATATGTTCGTTTGCAAAAATTTGCGCACAACAAATCTCAAAAAATACAATGATTTGAGATTTCATATTTTCAGAATCGAATTCTCTAGGCTTCCTTTTGGGGATCAGGTTTTTGTGTCCAGATTGGTGACCACAAATTGTCAAAATCACACCATCACTTAATGGCTTATACCTTTTTTATAACAATATAAAACTCAACCAAAATACCTGATCCCCGAGACAAAGGTCCAAGTTATATTGTGTTAAAATTTCAACACTTAATTTCCCTGCGTTCTTTAGATTTGTTGTGTACAAAATTACCTAAATTTTGTTGCAAATCACGGGTGCCAACTGTTTTCAGGTTCCTAAAACGTGAGGCCCCTCTTAACGTTTACGCGTGAATACTCGCATGATTCGAAATACACTAGTCTATTTGAGCGAAGGCACCGGCAGATTTATTATAGCCGACAGGAGTTGACGAGTCGGTCAACTTCAACCTAACGGTCAATTTCGCCCCAAAGTCTTAATAAAACTGCGTGAAATGACTAAACACTATTTTTTAACAATATTAGCGGCTTTTTATTTTTATTCCTTCCTATATAATATAACATTTAAAAAAAATACTATAAGGAAAATTAAGTTTTCCTTAATTTTTCAGGCATTAAAGTTAACCGATATTTTTTCAACACGATTTTTCCTTAGTTCACTATATCTTGAATTGAACCTTCTTTAAATATTTTAAAAATATTTCTTAAATAAAAAAATATTTGACAGTAATCCCCAAACGTAAGTTATTAGCAAAATTATGATTACATTATGACTCAAGTAACCAAAGTTCATTTTTTTTTTCTATGTTTTTGGTCAAATTCACCCCGCGGTCAAATTAACCCCATTTTACGGTATCAAAACGAATAATTTTTTACACAATATTATTGTAACAATAAATATCACGGGTACAACTTTACAACTAAAAAACTGATTGTTACTTGCTCTTTTGTCTCACCTGTCACTTCGAAATGACTTGAGATTTGAATTGAAATTAAGTCGTAGTAGTATACCTGTGTCAAATTTTACCCAGAAAAAATTTGACATCTACGCAGAATAGGTCGTAGGGTTCATCATCCCATCATATTAAAAGAAACTCCAAGTTATGAAATCTTCTTACCGAATCTCCCACGCAGCAGAATTATTTCCCGATAATTTTTTTCTCAGTTTCACTCATGTTTTTGTTGATAGAAAATTTCCCTAGTCTTCGACTCGGGATAATTTTCTATCAACAAAAACATTCGCGACCTTGAAAAAATTTTTGTGAAAATTCAACTTGACTTGAACGTTTCTAATTGTTAAATTTCGTTATCAAGTGACATAATAATTTATTAATCAATCAAGTATCGGTTAATTTGAATTGGTATATATACTAATTGCCCAGTGATTAAACCAAACCTCACTGATAAATGAGTATAACAAGTTAGTTGTTAAATGCTGATCAAACAATACAAATAAATATTGATGAGCGAGGCGAAATAATTCAACCACTATTTATTCATAGATGAGTTTGTTTAGTCGACACTGTTCGGTGATAATTGAATTATATAATTTTGTCAAACTCTGACTACAAATCCACAAATTCAATTATGATAAATTATTGCGACTTCTTATTTCAGAGTTGCGTATTAAACAAATGAACAGTCACATCACCTTAATCAACTTGTGGTTCATATTGCACCAACAATGCTGCTATAGACCTTATAATATGTAGAAATGCTGCAATTTCTAATATACGTATAATATGACCTGTTAATTGAGATAACAAAACACTGATAGGCAAAATATAAAGAAAATTCAGAAAACGTGCTGAAGATTGATGTTAAATATTATATTTTTACAGACCTCCTTTTGGACAATTAACTGACTATAACTTCAAATAGCTTAAACCGGGCAATACTAAACGTTAGATTATAAGAATTTTCATAAAAATGGAAATAACAATAATAGTTATTTTTCCACTACTAGCTGTGAAATTGACAGTTATTGCGTCTTCTAGCCAACTGAGAAGTAAAATTTCTCTATTAGTGGTTAATAACTTTTTCTATTGTTAACCTAGGTCAATAATGGACAAATTCAAATGTTTTGAAAATTCAGGGATAATAGCTTAATAAAAACTAGTGCAACATAATTTTGTATACCCAGGAGATTGTCTTTGATATATTTACTGCTTGAAATTACCTAACAAGATAAAATTATTTCAATAAAACTGCCATTAGTTTAAATTTCGCGCTCAACCAAAAATTTCTGATGACATTAGGAGTGCGTTCATAATATATGGGTGAGGTGAGGAGCGAGAACAGTATCAGTCAGACGACGGAGTAAACGCCTAGGGAGATCGACACTATCAAAATTTGATTTTGACATTGAAATGTGTTGTTAATTGCAGAAAAAAGGTGGTTCGAGGAATGTTTTTACCTTCAACATTATCACCAGTGTAATTTGAAAATCTTGATAGAAACTGGTAGCTAACCTTGACACACAAAACAGAACATGTGTACAATGTAGATATTATACGAATTGCGCTTAGCGATGGCAAGCGAGGAACTAGCAGTGCACTTTCGTCGATTCTCGTGGTTTGTTTGTGAACACTGTTGTGTAGAGTGTGAAGTACATAGACAAATAATATATTACTTTCTCTATGCTGAAGTATATGTTAAATGCTCAGCGTCGGTTTTAAAATAGGTATTCAAACTGACAACACAGCTTGCATAGAGAGTTAAGCTTAATACTAATTCGAGTTTTTTGACTTAATGTGTCAAATCCAGACTGTTGTCGCACATTCGCGTATTTCATCCATACTCACAAATGGGAAATTCGCCAACGCGAAAGTGCGGATAAATCGCAAAAAAGTTGAGATGATTTTAACTATTTTGCGATTTTCTGTCATTACTGTGCAGATCATAAATTTATTCTAGAGAGATATTAGGTTTGTGTACATACTATACACTATAATATCGTCGTAAATCATTGTTGTAATGACAAGCATCCATGACTGTTTTCTTTTTATAAAAATTGCTCAAACACAAACAAAAAATAATAAAAATGCTAGGTTATGTTATTTCTCTGGATTTGTGACAAACGATTCTTGTAAAAATCGCAGAATAGTTAAAATTTCCCGCCGCGAATATTTTTAAATCTGGATTTGACACATTATGTCAAAAAAACGCGAATTTCGCCTAAGTGAGTATTAAGCTTTACGCGTCCCCTCTCTTTCCTAGTCTAAGGTTAAATGTTTTATGAACGCTCACTTTGTACCCAAGTATTGGGAACGCACTACCGCTGTAATTGTCCAAAGTTCAAAGTAAAACATAAACCACGTTTTGTGAAATTTTTGGATGTGATCGTATAATTGGTTTCGTTAATTCGTTGCACTTAGCATTGGTGATTATAAAATATAGGAATAATGGTATTCTATTGCTGAGTGATTAAATTGTACATGATTCTTATTAGGTTTTTTTTTTATTTTTGTCTTAAGTTTGGCTAGTAGTGGAAAAAAATGTATATACACCACGGCGGGGAAGACATTTATAAACCTCGCACCTTATTCCGCTCGGGGCAAAGCCCCTCGCGAAATAATTATGGTGCTCGGTCGATAATAATAGTCTTCACCACCTTGGTGTATAATATCCTATTATAATACAAGGGAAAAAAGTATTAGATTTTAGCTCGAGGTTATGTTGTCAGCGGAGGGAGACTAAAACCGAGAGCTAAAATCTAATATTTTCCCCGTGTATAATACACTATTTTTTCTGTGACAGGAAAAACGAAGATTTAATAGTGAAAGAACATATTATTATTACAATATATTAAAGTCATAATGTTATCGATTTGAAATTTTCAATTTTTAAACTAGTAAGATGTTGTAGTTATAGCGACAATTAGATCTGCGTTGCTAAGGAAAACTTCAAAGTAATCAAATATATGTCATATTAGTGTTTTTAAATGAAACTCAAGGTCTCTAGTTAATTCCACAATATAATACAAGTTATTGAAAATTCTAAAAAATTGACAATTGTTTCGATAAATCAATATCATCGTCAGAATGACAGAAGTTACATTTCATTTTATGCCTACCTGATGTTTAGTAGTTAATTTTGGCTAGACCAAGAAGTAACCTAACTTGTGATTGGCTTAATATATGTTTATAGAAAAAAGAAGAAGATGTGATATTACAAATATTGAAGCTTAGATATTATTAGCCCTATGGTGATATCCTGGATATCATTTTTCCAATTAAGATCAGTATAACTGTGCAATGATATAGAAAACCAGGAAAACTATATCTGCTGATCTTTACAATTATCACTTAAGAAGACAGTTTATTAGTGGAGAATTCCCTAGATTTAACTGTTCATTGACAACTTCATATTGTGGGTTTCTTAAATGTCTCCTAATTTCCAGTTGTTCAAGGAAATCCAGTTCTTGTTTCTTTTCACAAATATGCAGTACTTCTAGTTCTGTGTTAGGTGTCAATGAATGATTGGTGTCAAGTAGATGTTTTGCGTAGTGGGATTTATCTGGTTGTTTTAATCTGTATGCTCGTAAGTGCTCACTGTATCGTACTTCAAAATTCCTAAGGGTTTGACCCAAATAGACAGCATTACATTCTGGACATTTGAGTTTGTTTATATATACCTGACTTCTTTAATAGTGGTATTTTTGTTTTTACATTTAACAATTTTGTACTAACGTTACTTTCTGTTTTAAAAGAAATTGTTGTATTTGTTGCTGAAGATATTATCTTTGAAATATTATTAGAAATATTTCCTGCATATGTGATGGTTTTATAAGTTTTAATTTCATCAGCTTGTTTAGGATATATTAGTTGTAATGCCACTTTTTCCTCTCTTTTTTACTAATTAGCTTATTTATCATATCTAATGGATAACCGTTAGATGTTGCTATTTGTCTAATTGTATTGATCTCTCTATCAAAATTACATTTGTTCATAGGAACTGAAAAAGCTCTATGTATCATTGAATTATATGCCGCTAGTCTGTGTGAGACAGGGTGGTTAGAATTGAATGGAATTGTCACATCAGTCTGTGTTGGTTTTCGGTAAATTGAATAATCAAGTACATTATTAACTCTTTGAATTTTTAAATCAAGAAAATTGATTGAGCTATTTTCTTCAATTTCCAATGTAAATTTAGTTTTCGGGTGTAAATTATTGATGTGGTTGAAAAATTGTCGTTCACTACCCATAAAACATGCTAATATGTCATCTACATATCTATACCAAAATAAAATATTTTTCGAAATATAACTTTCAAAGATCTTTCTTTCTAAATTGTCCATAAAAATGTTTGCTAAAATAGGTGATATAGGGCTTCCCATTGGTAAACCTTCATTTTGAATATATATCTTATTGTCAAAAGTGAAATAATTCTGATTAATGCATACATCAAATAAATTAAGTATATCTGATATTATTCCTGGATTATTATTTTTATCTTCTAGTAATTTTCTTACAAGTATTAGACATTCTTTAGGAGGAATTTTAGTAAACATATTAGTTACATCGAACGATATGAGTTTATAGTTATCTTGCAAGTGGATTGATTTCAACTTTTTGATTAGTTCTATTGAATTTCTAATTGAGTACTGAGATTCATATCCGTAAGTATTGAGTATATTGTTGAGCTTCTTTGCCAATATATTATTAGGAGCATTAACATAAGAGACTACAGGTCTAATTGGTTTCGTTATTTTATGTAATTTAACTGTTCCATATAATTGTGGACAATGAGGATTCTTATGTATGATAGACCTCTTTTCGTAATCATTTAAAAGAGGTCTATCATACATAAGAATCCTCATTGTCCACAATTATATGGAACAGTAAAATTACATAAAATAACGAAACCAATTAGACCTGTAGTCTCTTATGTTAATGCTTCTAATAATATATTGGCAAAGAAGCTCAACAATATACTCAATACTTACGGATATGAATCTCAGTACTCAATTAGAAATTCAATAGAACTAATCAAAAAGTTGAAATCAATCCACTTGCAAGATAACTATAAACTCATATCGTTCGATGTAACTAATATGTTTACTAAAATTCCTCCTAAAGAATGTCTAATACTTGTAAGAAAATTACTAGGAGATAAAAATATTAATCCAGGAATAATATCAGATATACTTAATTCATTTGATGTATGCATTAATCAGAATTATTTCACTTTTGACAATAAGATATATATTCAAAATGAAGGTTTACCAATGGGAAGCCCTATATCACCTATTTTAGCAAACATTTTTATGGACAATTTAGAAAGAAAGATCTTTGAAAGTAATATTTCGAAAAATATTTTATTTTGGTATAGATATGTAGATGACATATTAGCTTGTTTTATGGGTAGTGAACGACAATTAGATGTATTTTTCAACCACATCAATAATTTACACCCGAAAATTAAATTTACATTGGAAATTGAAGAAAATAGCTCAATCAATTTTCTTGATATAAAAATTCAAAGAGTTAATAATGTACTTGATTACTCAATTTACCGAAAACCAACACAGACTGATGTGACAATTCCATTCAATTCTAATCACCCTGTCTCTCACAGACTAGCGGCATATAATTCAATGATACATAGAGCTTTTTCAGTTCCTATGAACAAATGTAATTTTGATAGAGAGATCAATACAGTTAGACAAATAGCAACATCTAACGGTTATCCATTAGATATGATAAATAGGCTAATTAGTAAAAAAGAGAAAAAAGTGGCATTACAACTAATATATCCTAAACAAGCTGATGAAATTAAAACTTATAAAACCATCACATATGCAGGAAATATTTCTAATAATATTTCAAAGATAATATCTTCAGCAACGAATACAACAATTTCTTTTAAAACAGAAAGTAACGTTAGTACAAAATTGTTAAATGTAAAAACAAAAATACCACTATTAAAGAAGTCAGGTATATATAAACTCAAATGTCCAGAATGTAATGCTGTCTATTTGGGTCAGACCCTTAGGAATTTTGAAGTACGATACAGTGAGCACTTACGAGCATACAGATTAAAACAACCAGATAAATCCCACTACGCAAAACATCTACTTGACACCAATCATTCATTGACACCTAACACAGAACTAGAAGTACTGCATATTTGTGAAAAGAAACAAGAACTGGATTTCCTTGAAGAACTGGAAATTAGAAGACATTTAAGAAACCCACAATATGAAGTTGTCAATGAACAGTTAAATCTAGGGAATTCTCCACTAATACTGTCTTCTTAAGTGATAATTGTAAAGATCAGCAGATATAGTTTTCTTGGTTTTCTATATCATTGCACAGTTATACTGATCTTAATTGGAAAAATGATATCCAGGATATCACCATAGGGCTAATAATATCTAAGCTTCAATATTTGTAATATCACATCTTCTTCTTTTTTCTATAAACATATATTAAGCCAATCACAAGTTAGGTTACTTCTTGGTCTAGCCAAAATTAACTACTAAACATCAGGTAGGCATAAAATGAAATGTAACTTCTGTCATTCTGACGATGATATTGATTTATCGAAACAATTGTCAATTTTTTAGAATTTTCAATAACTTGTATTATATTGTGGAATTAACTAGAGACCTTGAGTTTCATTTAAAAACACTAATATGAGCATATTCCACGAAGTAAGGGTCGAGACAGTCAATTTCATTAAATATATGTCAATTTAATTCTATGATTTGATTCAAAAATTACAAACTCAGTGATTGTTTAGTAGTTATTTTGGAAAATATAAAGTAAAAAAATGTCTGATTCCGAGTTTTCTCTGACTCCACCGGAGTTGATAGAAGCAGCGCAAGTAGCGTCACGAAAATTATTGCCAGCTAAATCGCGGAAAATTTACGAAACCGCGTATTCAAGATTTAAGGAATGGAAAATGACAAAGACATGCAGTTCTTTCTCGGAGACAGTGTTATTGGCTTATTTTTCTGAACTGGCACAACAACAAAAGCCATCAACAGTATGGTCGAATTATTCAATCATTAAAAGTATGTTACGATCCAATAATAATGTAGACATTTCAAAATATTTCAAACTAATTACATTTCTGAAAGAAAATGGGAAAGGTTACAAGCACAAGAAAGCTGCGATTTTCACGAATACACAAATTAGTGATTTTTTAAATAATGCACCCGATGAAGTTTATTTAATGGCCAAGGTTGTTGTTGTATTTGGGATTGCAGGAGCTTGTCGAATTTGTGAAATCAGCCAGGTAACATTAGATGGTATTGAAGATTCGGGAAAGTTATTAATTGTGAAACTGAAGCAAACAAAGAATGATGTAAACATGAGATTTGTATTTACTGAAGAATATATTAAATATTACCGAATGTACATAGCCTTTCGCCCAGCAGCAGCAAAGGATCGCCGCCTGTTTTATGCATATCGCAATGGAAAATGTATCAATCAGATTGTGGGTAAAAATCAGTTTTATAAGGTACCTGAAACAGTAGCTAATTGTCTTCAACTTGAAAAATGTTAACTCATATACAGGTCATCCATTTCGAAGATCGTCTGCTACACTTTTAGTTGAATCTGGGGGACATGGCGGTTGGAAGTCATCAACGGTAACTGAAGGGTATGTTGATGAGTCGGTGGCACACAGAACAGAAATTGCTAATAAAGTGTTCAGAACGTGTGGCAGTTCTGAAATAATACTCGATTTGCGACCAGGTACATCAACAGCAGTTGTGTCCATGTCAGAGAATAATATTATTTCAACACAAGAAAATTTGTCTGTTGTACCGAATAGTTCAAGGAACATATCATTCATGCAATGCACATTTAATAATTGTACTTTTGATATAAAGGAAATGTAACTAATGTTCAATAAAATATTCTAAAATTGAATATCTTCCTTCGTCTATATGTATATATATCCGGGAAAAAGTACTCACTTTGTTCCCGGGGAAAAAAGTAATTTCGTGAGAAATTGTATTTTGTTACCTGTCAACAGAGATAAAATGTCAAATTTTTTTCCTGTTACAGAAAAAAACATTTTTTTCCATATGGGCTAAAATTATTATTTTTCGGTTGTTTGAGATTTACTTTGAGTTATTTCGGTCTTCATAAGGCAAACGACATCAATAAGTTAAATATCGAAATTATTCATTCAATTAATCAATGCAAAGCCTGGAAATGTTAATTATGGAGTGACAACATGGGTCCGACGAAAAGGATATTTTCACGAATGCCTCGATTTATAAACTCCAGAACTTTTATGTAAGTTACACTAATACTGACGTTATCGTTTCGAACAATTCCTAAAAAAAAATTAAAAAATTCTTGTGCTTCGCAGCTATGACATGCACATTCCCAGCGTTTCTATGGAACCCAACCATATCGATTCCTCAATAAAAATTGCGGTCGATACTCTTGGTGTCATATGTAAGAATATTATAGACAAATAGAGGAGAGTTGCCTTGATCGTGTTTCAATTTATGTAGCTCACATACTGCTAGTTGTTATGCCCAAAATTATTGTATAGTAGAATCCATTCTTTCCCCACCTTATAAATTATTTTTTTAAATGTGATACAAGTTTATTTAGTACTTGAAAACAATAAATTACAAAGGTAAGTGGTACAATGAAAGAAACTAGTTGCCTTTATCGTACCAGGTGGCTCCTTCATCGTACCCTGTACAATTCATGTGTGGTTAATAGCGTATGAAATAAATTACAAATAATAGACTTCTAAAGAGTTAATTTTTATTTTTCATATCATGAACAGTTAATATACGAATACTGTAGATTTAAGGAGTTATAATGAAATTAAGATAAAGACCTACTATTTATCTACATTTGACACATGTAAACTGTTGAGGCCTATCTGTTTGCGATTCCTGCACAAGAATCATGCACCCACAAATTACAAATCTGACATTGAATCATATCTTCTACCAGGTTGGTTTTACGCAAGAAACAATACCATTCTTCAGGTTGCACTTCTACCACAACAGCAGATTGATTCGAAGAAGATGCGACGTTAACCATGGACCCAGAGGAAACTTTTGCTGATTTTCCACGGAATCCAAGGTTATTCTTTACGTTGTGTATCTTCTTTTCAATAGATTTTTCTTTTTTTATAAAAATGACCTTTGATGCAGAACCCAATTTCTCTTTCAACGCTTTAACCTTCTCTTGGTTTAATTTAAGCTCCTTTTTTAGCTCCAATTGGTTTTTGTATGGGCTGCTAGTCAAAATAGATGCTTTTTGTCCTACATTCCCAGACTTAGATTTTGATTTAGGTTTAGATATAGAAGGCAGTATCTCAATTGGAACTGAAAGCTTTTTACTTGCCGAATGCTGGCTATTATTGTATGCCATCATTTCAGTTGCTGAGTGGTCAAGGTTTGAAATTTCTGGCTGCGAAAGTAAGTTATTGTCTTCCTTCTTTGAGCATTCAGGGTCAGTAGGCATACACAGTTGGATTAAATTTTCAGCTGCCGCAAAGTCGCAGTCTTTAAATACCGAACGATAAACCGGTCAAATTCCAGTGATTCTAAATCCATTGATTACGTTCTCAATTGTAGCCGCTTTCGAGTAAACCTCTGTACACAACCCAGCCACCTGGTACTGCGTAACACACAGTCCTTCTTACACAACTGAAAAATGTTTCCAGGTGATACTGACTAAATTTGTAGCATAATAAATGTTTCAATGTTCCCGATTTTCAAAAGTTTCATAAATACCTTTGAAACTTTCCATTCCCAAGGAAACCCTATAAAACCCGTTTTCCTAGAACTTGTAATAACTGATACATCCCTCAAAGTCAAACTGAAAATATAATCCTTCAGTTTATTGAAAGTGGTTTCTTTTCAGAAGAAAATCCTCTCTTTTATATGTAACTAGCAAACTTACTTCTGGAATTAAGAATATAAAACATATCATTAAAAATTAAATAAAAATCGGCTGTATCTTCAACTCATGTGGAACTATTCAAAGTCAAGTCCTCCTCCAAAAATAAAAAAGCATCACGAACACTCTTGCTAAATGTTTGGGTTGCAATTTTTGTCCTTATTTTCTCTTCAGCATACTGCATATGACGTCGACATACTGCCGATTTATCGTTTTATAATTTTTGGTTATTAAAATTTCAAAATCTAATAGTTACGAGCTAACTTCATCATATGACAAATACCCAAAAAAATAAATGTTTTATCTTTAGTAATAGGATATTCAAAATAAGTTTGAAATATTCACAAATTGATTAAATTCTGCTAATCGGCAACAAATTATTTATGTGACGCCTATGGAAAGTCGTGATTTTTGTTTACATACCTATGAAATTGTAAACATTCTTCAACTTTGCTCATATACCCATCAGCTAAGCACTTATTAGTCATTTTAACGGCCGATATATGCACAATACTCAAAAAAATACTTACACCTCAAATCACTTTTCAATTGTGGAAAAAATATAACCAATTGAAGGAATTGGTAATATTGCTTTTTGTTCGGAATAACATTGATCGGGTTTCTATGGGATATGGCCGGTAAAATCCAACGCGCGCGTATTTGATTCGGCCAATAGAATACAAACCAACGTAAACATTTACCTTCCCCTACGTAGTTATGGAGGGAGGAGCTGTTGATTACAAACAATTAGCCCTGGTTATGCAGATTTTCCGCGATATATAATCAAAGGTCCTACGGAATATGACGTTTACAAAATCGATTGCAAATCGCTCATGAAATTGATTGTTTTTGATTACTTTATCCAATTTTCCATTGTTCAGAAATTAAAATAAGCAGAGAAAAATGTATGTCTATTAATTAACAAATGGTTTTAGAGTACAAAAAAAATTTATGTTAGTATTTAAAATCGTTGAAATTTGTTTTTATAATATCATATCTACCTATAATTCGAAACGAGTACATTGATAAAATAATTCAAGCGAGGTAGACGATTCACTTAAAGGCATTGTTATATCAAAATTGGTCGAAATTGATGGAAGAGAATATGTGTGATAATCTATTCCTTCTTCTGGTGATTTGGATCCAAAATTTTGAAATTAATTTTCATTTTGAATAAATACTTAGTCGAATTACCAGTGTATTCTACATAAAATTCTCCATTCCTTTCTCCTTTCTGCTCAGCTATAAATTTTGGATGACAATAGGTAGTAGTGGTTTCACTTTGGCTTTATAAAATTGGAGGTTCAAGTTGTGTTTGTCGGATTTTATGTTCATCATTATTTTGACTAAAATTTTCATTATTGATATTTGTATTTGTTTTTAGCAGTAATATCTTTAGTTTCCATCTGGCTTGAACAAATTAGTTAATGATGCAAATGTTTTAGGTATGGTAGAACAACTGCTTTCCTCATCGATCTCAATGATGTCAGTGTGATTTTGATCTATCATAGATTTTCTCACTCGAAATTTTCATATTGGCCTTGACGGTTTGGTGCCAATATTCGTCCGGAATTTGTATCAGCGTAGTATGCGGAACCCATTTGGCTGACTTCTGACTAACTTTCATCAGTTTTCGAACGTTTCTATCTTCTTATATTACTTTTCCGCCCAGCCTTTCTATATGCGAGAAAAGTATTGGTTTACCCCAAAAAAAGTTGGAATTTTGAAAATTTTTTTGAGTTATTTTTACGTTTTCCATCAACAACACAAAAAATCGGTTTTTAGAAAAAAAATCCTGTGTCTTTGTCGTAGTCGTCGTCGTTATCGTCGGCCACTTTTCCCTACATGTCTTGTTAGCACGATACAGTCTCCGGACTGCAATAAGCCAGCAATTTTATGATTCAATATTGTTAAGGACATGTCACAGATGATGCCTATTGATTTTCAGTTCACCAGAGCCAGTACAACGGGTGCTATGGTACTTGAAGTACGACATTTTGTAATTTTTTGAGAAATTTCAGTTTGTTAGCACGATACAGCCTCCGGAGTCCAACAAGTCACCAATTTCATGATTGAATATTATTCAGAGCATCTCACTGATGAACCCTATTGATTTTTAGCTCACGAGAGCCAAGATAACAGGTTAGGTTAGGTTAGTACTTTAAGCACGATATTTTGTCATTTTTGGAGAAGTTTCAGTTTGTTAGCACGATACAGCCTCCGGAGTATATACAAATGACCAATTTTATGATTGGATATTATTCAGAGCGTCTGAAAGATGAACCCTGTTGATATTCAGCTCACTAAAGCCAATACAACGGGTGCTATGGTACTCAAAGTACCAAATTCTTGTCATTTTTGGAGAATTTTCAGTTTAGTGTTTCTAAATGAAACTCAAGGTCTCTAGTTAATTCCACAATATAATACAAGTTATTGAAAATTCTAAGAAATTGACAATTGTTTCGATAAATCAATATCATCGTCAGAATGACAGAAGTTACATTTCATTTTATGCCTACCTGATGTTTAGTAGTTATATTTTTTTTTTTTTTTTTTGGCTAGACTAAGAAGTAACCTAACTTGTGATTGGCTTGATATATGTTTATAGAAAAAAGAAGAAGATGTGATATTACAAATATTGAAGCTTAGATATTATTAGCCCTATGGTGATATCCTGGATATCATTTTTCCAATTAAGATCAGTATAACTGTGCAATGATATAGAAAACCAGGAAAACTATATCTGCTGATCTTTACAATTATCACTTAAGAAGACAGTTTATTAGTGGAGAATTCCCTAGATTTAACTGTTCATTGACAACTTCATATTGTGGGTTTCTTAAATGTCTTCTAATTTCCAGTTCTTCAAGGAAATCCAGTTCTTGTTTCTTTTCACAAATATGCAGCACTTCTAGTTCTGTGTTAGGTGTCAATGAATGATTGGTGTCAAGTAAATGTTTTGCGTAGTGAGATTTATCTGGTTGTTTTAATCTGTAAGCTCGTAAGTGCTCACTGTATCGTATTTCAAAATTCCTAAGGGTCTGACCCAAATAGACAGCATTACATTCTGGACATTTGAGTTTATATATACCGGACTTCTTTAATAGTGGTATTTTTGTTTTTACATTTAACAATTTTGTACTAACGTTACTTTCTGTTTTAAAAGAAATTGTTGCATTCGTTGCTGAAGATATTATCTTTGAAATATTATTAGAAATATTTCCTGCATATGTGATGGTTTTATAAGTTTTAATTTCATCAGCTTGTTTAGGATATATTAGTTGTAATGCCACTTTTTTCTCTTCTTTACTAATTAGTTTATTTATCATATCTAATGGATAACCGTTAGATGTTGCTATTTGTCTAATTGTATTAATCTCTCTATCAAAATTACATTTGTTCATAGGAACTGAAAAAGCTCTATGTATCATTGAATTATATGCTGCTAGTCTGTGTGAGACAGGGTGGTTAGAATTGAATGGAATTGTCACATCAGTCTGTGTTGGTTTTCGGTAAATTGAATAATCAAGTACATCATTAACTCTTTGAATTTTTAAATCAAGAAAATTGATTGAACTATTTTCTTCAATTTCTAATGTAAATTTAATTTTCGGGTGTAAATTATTGATGTGGTTGAAAAACACATCTAATTGTCGCTCACTACCCATAAAACAAGCTAATATGTCATCTACATATCTATACCAAAATAAAATATTTTTCGAAATATTACTTTCAAAGATCTTTCTTTCTAAATTGTCCATAAAAATGTTTGCTAAAATAGGTGATATAGGGCTTCCCATTGGTAAACCTTCATTTTGAATATATATCTTATTGTCAAAAGTGAAATAATTCTGATTAATGCATACATCAAATAAATTAAGTATATCTGATATTATTCCTGGATTAATATTTTTATCTTCTAGTAATTTTCTTACAAGTATTAGACATTCTTTAGGAGGAATTTTAGTAAACATATTAGTTACATCGAACGATATGAGTTTATAGTTATCTTGCAAGTGGATTGATTTCAACTTTTTGATTAGTTCTATTGAATTTCTAATTGAGTACTGAGATTCATATCCGTAAGTATTGAGTATATTGTTGAGCTTTTTTGCCAATATATTATTAGGAGCATTAACATAAGAGACTACAGGTCTAATTGGTTTCGTTATTTTATGTAATTTAACTGTTCCATATAATTGTGGACAATGAGGATTCTTATGTATGATAGACCTCTTTTCGTAATCATTAAAAAGATAATTTGAATTATTAACAATATCCCTTACATTATTAGAAAACTTCTTTGTTGGGTCTGCTTTAAGAACTTTTACATCGCTGGATTCTATAAAGTTATATACTTTGGTTTTGTAATTCTCAGTCGTCAAAATGACAGTAGCATTCCCCTTATCGGATTTTGTAACTGTTAGGTTATGATTCTCTATCTTCTGTTTTATTGCGTTTAAAACTGAAATGTCATTTTTTGTTTGACGTTTAACTTTTGAAGGTTCAATATACTCAATACTTACGGATATGAATCTCAGTACTCAATTAGAAATTCAATAGAACTAATCAAAAAGTTGAAATCAATCCACTTGCAAGATAACTATAAACTCATATCGTTCGATGTAACTAATATGTTTACTAAAATTCCTCCTAAAGAATGTCTAATACTTGTAAGAAAATTACTAGAAGATAAAAATATTAATCCAGGAATAATATCAGATATACTTAATTTATTTGATGTATGCATTAATCAGAATTATTTCACTTTTGACAATAAGATATATATTCAAAATGAAGGTTTACCAATGGGAAGCCCTATATCACCTATTTTAGCAAACATTTTTATGGACAATTTAGAAAGAAAGATCTTTGAAAGTAATATTTCGAAAAATATTTTATTTTGGTATAGATATGTAGATGACATATTAGCTTGTTTTATGGGTAGTGAGCGACAATTAGATGTGTTTTTCAACCACATCAATAATTTACACCCGAAAATTAAATTTACATTAGAAATTGAAGAAAATAGTTCAATCAATTTTCTTGATTTAAAAATTCAAAGAGTTAATGATGTACTTGATTATTCAATTTACCGAAAACCAACACAGACTGATGTGACAATTCCATTCAATTCTAACCACCCTGTCTCACACAGACTAGCAGCATATAATTCAATGATACATAGAGCTTTTTCAGTTCCTATGAACAAATGTAATTTTGATAGAGAGATTAATACAATTAGACAAATAGCAACATCTAACGGTTATCCATTAGATATGATAAATAAACTAATTAGTAAAAAAGAGAAAAAAGTGGCATTACAACTAATATATCCTAAACAAGCTGATGAAATTAAAACTTATAAAACCATCACATATGCAGGAAATATTTCTAATAATATTTCAAAGATAATATCTTCAGCAACGAATGCAACAATTTCTTTTAAAACAGAAAGTAACGTTAGTACAAAATTGTTAAATGTAAAAACAAAAATACCACTATTAAAGAAGTCCGGTATATATAAACTCAAATGTCCAGAATGTAATGCTGTCTATTTGGGTCAGACCCTTAGGAATTTTGAAATACGATACAGTGAGCACTTACGAGCTTACAGATTAAAACAACCAGATAAATCTCACTACGCAAAACATTTACTTGACACCAATCATTCATTGACACCTAACACAGAACTAGAAGTGCTGCATATTTGTGAAAAGAAACAAGAACTGGATTTCCTTGAAGAACTGGAAATTAGAAGACATTTAAGAAACCCACAATATGAAGTTGTCAATGAACAGTTAAATCTAGGGAATTCTCCACTAATAAACTGTCTTCTTAAGTGATAATTGTAAAGATCAGCAGATATAGTTTTCCTGGTTTTCTATATCATTGCACAGTTATACTGATCTTAATTGGAAAAATGATATCCAGGATATCACCATAGGGCTAATAATATCTAAGCTTCAATATTTGTAATATCACATCTTCTTCTTTTTTCTATAAACATATATCAAGCCAATCACAAGTTAGGTTACTTCTTGGTCTAGCCAAAAAAAAAAAAAAAAAAAAAAAAAAAAAAAAAAAAAAAAAAAAAAAAAAAAAAAAAAAAAAAAAAAAAAAAAAAATAACTACTAAACATCAGGTAGGCATAAAATGAAATGTAACTTCTGTCATTCTGACGATGATATTGATTTATCGAAACAATTGTCAATTTCTTAGAATTTTCAATAACTTGTATTATATTGTGGAATTAACTAGAGACCTTGAGTTTCATTTAAAAACACTAATATGAGCATATTCCACGAAGTAAGGGTCGAGACAGTCAATTTCATTAATTTTCAGTTTGTTCGCACGATACAGCCTCCAAAGAGTATACGAGAGATCAATGTTATGATTGAATATTGTTCAAGGTGTCTCACAGATGTACCCCTATTGATTTGCAGTTGACTAGAGCGAGTACAGCGGGTCCTATAAATCCAGATATACGGAATATTTGGTTATTTTTGGAGAAATTTCGGTTTGTTAGCACGATACATCCCCCGAAGTGTATATAAGTAACAATTTTATGATAGAATATTGTTCAGAGCCACAGATGCAGAAAAATTAGTTTTAATCCTTAAAACCGTTTATTTTTTATTGACTTTCGTAAGGTTTCACTTCGAGATTGAGAGTTCCACTTGTATTTAGGGCCAATTCATCATGTGTCGGTTTTTGCAGTCAATATGTAGAATATAAAATGAATTCAAATTTATTACGAGGTTCTTGGAATCTTGATCCAAAGATTAGGCTCTAGCCATTACACTACCAACTGGGTACTTTTCAAAGGAGAATTTTAAAGCTCACTTTACTGTATCATTCATTCATACCTTGTAGGTTATTATAATTAATATAGTAATGTTGATTGTATACAATTACGCATTTTTTTCTCTTTCCATACCTGTTTCGATTCATTTTATTATTATCTCTACTTTGTTTGAAGCTTAACTGCATTATTTTTCTATTTTGGACTCAACATTATATTACCCAAAAACGTTGATTATTAGCATTCAATACATATTTTCATGGTCTGTATAGGGAATCAAGCAAAAAATTAAATTAGCTATATTATCGGTATATAGCCGCGGCGAAGGAATCGTAACTATGAGACATGAGTGTGTGTTATAAACTAGGAGAGATAGGTACTGCGTTGTTTACGATTTATTGGTATTTTGACATTTTGTTGTGTTTTTTTAGTGAAACAGTACAATTTTTGCTTAAATTTTGAAAAATAAGAATGCAGAAGATTGCTCATATTAACAGCGTTATTTCAACAGTTAGTGGATACAAATATTTCGCAGGGCGTATTCAATAAAGGTGGAACCCCAAGCACATACAAACAGTGGCGATAAAAATATATTGAATGTGGTCGCTAACAATTAGGACTTCAATCCAAACAGATTGTGGGTAATGTTTATGAATATTTGAGAAGGACATTTTCACAGACGGAAGCACAAGGTGGGAAAGTTTGACATGAGTATCATCGTTCACTAAAAAGAACGTTTTGGCGAGTTTCAGGTAACACAAACACATTTATGAGGACGAAAATATATTAAATTTGATGAGATTAAGAAGAGTTCTATGATACGAACATTACATAATTATTATTTTGATAAAGAAATTCCGACTGTTAACAAGATATTTGCTGAAATCAAAGACAACGACGTAATTCCCAACGTAAGTCGTGAAACCTTGAGCAAACAATTGCACAAACTTAACTTTACGTTTACTAAGGATAACAGGAAATCGGCATTGGCAGAAAGACAAGAAATAATCATCTGACGACGAAAGTACCTCCGTAAATTGGCAGAATTCACAATATCGAAAAATTTACTATTTAGACGAGACATAGATAAATGCTGGAAATACGGTTGAAAAATTATGAGTTGACACAACTATTACAGGCAGTCGGAAAGCTCTGCTTATAGATTTTCAAGCACCAACAGGCAGAGGCTTTTGGTAACTTATATAGGAAGTGACAGTGGATTTATGGAGGAAAGAAGCATGATCTTTGTATCTAAAAAAACTGGCTACTATCACGAGGACATGAATACAGATCGCTTCGAACTGTAGTTTGAGTTCGTCCTGCAACTTGTTGAAAATCTGTCTATGATTGTAATTGATAACGCTTCCTATTATAGTCGCAAGAGCGAACGTATTTCCACTTCAAACAGTCGAAAAGCTCAAATGCAACAATGGTTACGCGAAAAAGGGATTGGATACAATGATACTACAATTAATGCAGAGTTAATGTCAACCAACAAACTACATCGAGCCAATTACATCCAATATGTTGTCGATGAAACGCCTCGTAGACGCGATATTACAGTTTTACGACTGCCACCGTATACTCGCGAGCTTATTCCTATAGAAGTTATTTGGGCACAGACAAATAGTTACGTGGCGTGCCACAATGACATTTCAGACGTGGAGCGTTTGGTACGTACCGCAATAGATGAAGTTATTCCATTAGCATGGAAGAACGCTATAAATCACGTTCGAAAAGTGGAAAACCGCACGCGCAATCAGATTTTCTAGTGAATACTGTTATTGAATCAGCTGTTATTCATGTTGAGACCGATAAAATAGTAGCAACGGTAGTGACAGTTGCATATCAACAGAAGCGGACTAAATCATTTTAATGAGGTACTTTGATCCTCCGTCACTGGCGCTTGAATTCGAATGTTTTTATCTACCGATAATGTAGCCGACTCATTTTTAGTTTGTTAGGATATAGCTTTTAAAGCAAGAATATGATGTACTTGTACACTAATATGAAATATATGTTTCAAGGGGCATCATGAGGATAATGGAGGAGTAATAGCAGATTGATTCTAATTTCCTTCGTGTTCAGTTATCTATCATTTAGAAAGCTACATATCATATATAGAGTCGTTACTGAACATTTATTTTCAAAAATATGATGTTATTGATGAAAATTCTCTCCCAAGGAAAAGTTCAATTTAAATTGTTTTCTCTCTGTATCCTATTAATTTATCAATACCTACAGTTCAATTATTGGATCCTTACCCGTGTGTGATTAATATCTGATAACATAACCGATATAATTATTGAGTAGCATCTCTTTCTATTAATAGTGAAGAACAGAACAAAATAATTTGACATTTGTCGGTTATGTTATCAGATATTAATGATGCACGAGTAAAGATCCAATAATTCCACTGTAAGGAACCTGCTATTAGATACTCATATTAGCAACTATTTTACCTTATAATACCGAGTGGGTCGAAACAACTTGCTTATTTTAAAAATCAATAAGAGAAAAGTTAATACCAATGTACATTTTCATGTGAGCAATATCAAGTATAACAAATAAAGGTCAGGTTCACGCAGCTTCAAATACGATATTAGGCAGTTGGCGACAGTAATTATTATATATAAGTGCTACACGCAGGCCTTTTAGGCCCATAGCTTGGAAGTGATTTCCTTCCATTCCTTCCTATCCCTTGCCTTCGTTTAACAGTCCTGGATTCCACTCCATCTTAGGTCTTCTATCGCTTCTGCATACCATCTTTTTTTGGTCTGCCTCTCTTTCTTATTCCGACTTGTTCTATATCAATCATTTTTTTCGTCGTTCTACTATCTGGTATTCTCTGTACGTGCTCCCGCAAACCTATTCTTCTGGATCTTATTATTTTGCTTAGTTCTGCTTTCCCAAATAAATTCTGTATTTCGTTCTTCTTAGCCACATATTTCCCTCTTTTCCCCCCTAATATCCTCCTGAATATTTCCCTTTCCCATCTATCTAATTTGTCTTCCTTTACTTTGTTAAGTATCCACGTTTCGCTTCCGTAGATTACTGTTGGTCTTATTACTGATTTGTACAGATGTAGCTTTGTCTTTCTGGAGATCTGCTTTGAACTTATTATCTTGTTCAATGCTCCTGCCTGTTTACTTCGTTTCATCAGCCTAGTTTCTAAATTCGCTCCTTCGACGCCGTCGACCTTGATAACCACACCTAGATATACAAAGCTTTGGACATGTTCGAAGTTCATTATTTTTTGTACATTCAGTTGTATTAGAAAATTTCTCAATGATCCTTTCCTTTCAGGTGTTGCCATTTTCATAAACTTCAATTTGTCTTCATAGACTCGCAAGTTAATTGTCTCTGCTGTTTCTATGAACGCTCTGCATATTTTTCTCAGTTCGTTTTCTGATGTTGATAGCAGTACTACATCGTCCGCGTATGCAAGTAATTGGGTTGTCTTAGTTTTCAGTGTCCCTGCCGGTTTTGCGTATTATCCACGGTGGACAACGGATCTCCTTGTTTTAATCCTGTATTGGTCTCGAAGTTTTCTGATGTTTTTTGGTTCACCTTGATCTTAGTTATTGTACGCTCGAGTGTTATTTTGGTAAGATTTTTTTTATAAAAATTTTCTATTTACTGTGTTATACGCCTTTTGGAAGTATATAAAAATGGCATAGTTTGGTAGATCGTATTCGTACCCCATTCTTTGCGTTTGCTTCAGAGTGAAAATATGGTCCATGACTGATCTTCCAGATCGGAATCCGCACTGATAGTTTCCGAACAAGTTTTCTCCATATTCTTTCAACCTTTTTTTCTATGGTTTTGGCCATAATTTTATACACTGTGTCCAGTAGCGCGATCCCTCTACGGTTTCTGGATTAGTCGTTTTCCCCTTTCTTTTAAATCGGTACCGTTATTGAGGTTTCCCACGCTTCTGGCATTGTCTCTTGTTCCCATATATTCGATATCAAATGGTAGATCTTCGTCTTTAGTGCGTCTCCGCCGTATTTTATCAGCTCTGGCTCTATTTCATCTTCTCCAGGAGATTTGCCGTTCTTTTGTCTCTGTATTATTTCTGAGATCTCTTCTCTCGATGGTGGTGATATCTCCCCGTCTTTATGTCTATTTTGGGTTGTAATCTCCTCCCGCTGCTCGTTCTCATTTTCTTTATTTAATATTTCTTTGAAGTACTCTTCCCATATTTGTATCATTTCGCTCTCATCTATTATTATTTCTCATTTTTTGTTCTTTATACATATGGTCCTCTGCCCAGTTTTCCCTTTATTATATTTTATTTCTTGGTAAAAGTTTTTCACTTCTTTATTCACAAAATTTTGTTCTATACTTTTTATTTTGTCCTCCATTCCTTTTCACTATTTTGCCCTCCATAACTTCTTTGACATTCTTCTTTGTTCTTCGTATTGCCTTCTGTCTTTATATGTACCAGTTTGTAACATTTTCTGTTTGGGCTTGGCTTCTCTTTTTAATTTCTTCTCAGCATTTTGCATCGAACCATTCTTCTCCTTTTCCCTTTCTTTTTTTTGGTGGTATTATTTCCCGTGCCGTCTTTTTTATAGTTTCCTCTAAATGTCTCCATTCGTCGTTTACGTTATGGTTCTGTTGTTGTTCTAGGGTTTTCTTCAATTCTTCTTCGTATTTTCTTTTTGTTGTTTTGTTATCTATAAGCCTTTCCACCAGTAGCCTTCTTTTTGGTATGTACCTTTGCTTTTTATTCCTTTGTTTACTGTTTTGTATTATTTTCGCGACTACTAAAAAGTGGTCGCTGTCCTAATCTGCTCCTCTATAGGTTCTCGCGTTTTCTACTCTTTTCATTGATTGTTTTTGTATAAGTAAATGGTCGATTTGATTGGAGTACTTCCAGTTTGGTGCTAACCATGTTCCTCTGTGGATTTCTTTATGTTCAAACTTTGTGTTGGCAATAACTAGCCCCATCTCGGTTGCAAAATTAATCAGACTTTTCCCATTATCTTTTGTTTCGTCGTGTTTGTTGTATTTTCCAATTATTGGTAAATACATACTCTCTTTGCCGATTTTTGCGTTGGCGTCGCCTATTACCATTTTGATGTCTTTCTTTGGCATCATGTTAAACGCTTCTTCCGTTTCGTCGTAATATTTTTCCTTTGTTTCATCTTCTTTCCCTTCTGTTGTTGCGTGTATCTTTAAAATGCTCATGTCTTCTATGTCTGTATTAATTTGCAAGTAACACATTCGCTCTGATATCGCTTTTGAATGTTTCCACTCTCCCTGCATTGTGTTTGGCTATCATAAATCCTGTTCCCAAAGTTCTTATTGTTCCTCCACTATTGAAGAATATGTAGTTTCCTACTTCGCTTACAAACTCTTCTTTTTGTTTTGTTTCTTGAATTACCAATATATTAATTTGATATCTGTCTATTTCCACCGTTAAAATTTTTAATATTGCTTTTTTCTCTCTGTTCGTTGATTCCATTTTCGTATCTTTTTTCATGGCATGATTCTATTTCCTTTCTTCCGCTCTCCTGTCTGTGCTTTGTGTTACTAGTTTTTTTGCTTTATGTTTTGTTTCCTTTCTTCTAGCTTACCTTCTTCCATGTTCCATCTCCATTCTTATGATTCTATGTATATTTTCCTGTACCCAACCTTTACCCTATTCTCTTTGTCCTTCTCTTCTTTTGTCTTCATTCGGATTTTTTTTGTATCTCTCGATCTTCCTGTGACAGGTCATCCTGTATAAACAGTCTTTCTTCATTTATAAATTTCAGTTTCCATCTTTTCGTCATTACTTTTTCTCTCCTCGTGGTTGGCCAGTCTTACTAGGCAAGTTCTCTCTCCTAACTTCATTGCGCTTTCTACTGCTGTCTTTATATGTAATGCTTTTTCCAGAAAATTTTCCATTGTGATTCTGAGCTCCTCTGTATTATGGGTTTCAATTTTCACTGCTTGTACAACAACATTATTTTTTCTTTTCTCATTTTCCAATCGCTCTAATCTATTGACCATTTCTGTTAAAATTTTCTTCATTTTACTGTTATCCTCAGTTAACTTTTTGTTTTCTTTCCTCAGTTGTTTCATTTCTTCCCGGTATTCTTTTTGTTCTTCTCGCGTTTTCTTGATCTCCTCTCCACTTTGTCCCCCATCTTTGTCATCATATCTATCATTTTCTCTACACTAGCTTCTAGGTTTCTCGAATTCTTTATCGGCGACCTCCCTGTTTTTTTGCTTTTTTATATGATTCCTCTTCAGTATCCCCGTCCACCTCTCTGTCGCTTTTTCTCTTTCTGTAATATTCATTATTGCTCATTTTTATTTCGAATTCACTTTATTAAAAATTTCAAAGCCCGTCCCTGTCTTAAATACTTCGTTCACCGCAAAAAGGTTCTGATTGTTTGGTTTTAATTACAAATGAATTGTTCTTATCGATATCACACCGCGAAAAAAGCCCTCGGCCGGCTATCCCGTCGGACGGACCTTTATCGATGATATTTAGCTGTCTTTTTTAATTATAACTAAACTATGCTAATATTACTTGTAACTAATAGAAGAATTATCCACTTGACACGTTAAACTGTTATTTACTACGAAAAACTATCAGGCAGTTGGCGACAGTAATTATTACACTGCATTAATCTGATTATGAAGTCTCAATTCGTTGGGCATTGCAAGAAACGCTTCAAATTAATTATCTCAATAAATAAAATCACGAGCAAAAAATACACAGCGCCTAGGGGATCGCGAAACAGAATGTTTTACCAAGACGATGTTTTGAGGTGTCCTTACTGTTTGTGAAAGTCCACGTTTCTTCTTTTCACATTACCCGTTTCCTTGAAGTTGTTTACCAGAGTACCCCTCTGGAACACAGCCACGAGGCATAATATATAAATTAAAACGATATGCACGTTTCGTGGAGATGATCCAGCGACCATTACTAATTGATTTTTATTACTAAAATACGCCTTGACAGTGAACACGCGTTGCACCTTTGTCCATTCGATGATGCTAACTGAAACAACCGGCATGAAATTTTACCACCTACTCTGTCGACTCTGCCTACTTCAACCATCACTTCAAGGCCCCTAGATTTAAATAATAAAGGTGATCTGCCCAAACTTCCACTATAAGTCGAGACGTAATTTATAAATTTTCTAATATCTCATATACTAACAACATCATACTTATTATTGAACTGGCTTTCATAAAAAAACTGCAGTGAATTTCCCTTCTAATATTGTAATTTTCGGAGCTATTAGAGCAATACGTAAATAATAATTTAATAATAAACGTAAACATTATCGAAAAAATATGTAGGTACTTACACTATATGTATTCGTTTAATCTCGCCTATGGTCCTCACTTTCTTTGACGACTTATTTTTCTGTTTGTGAACAACCTCATGTATCCTGTCCATCTCGTTTCGGAAGTTTTCCCTGTCATATCCATCTAACGTGATGTAGTCGACAATGTCGCTAAAATCATCGTGAGGATGCGGAACTGAAGGCTTTCTACCGTCTTTTTGCTTGTCACCAGGTAGAAAATCGTCATTGGAAGCAGTAGCCATATTTTTGATGCGTCCATTAAGGACAGATATATCATTCGGAAGAGTCTCTTTGGAAAAATTTGCACTAGTCACAGCCGCACTGAAACAATAATAGATATTTTATTGACGTATACTAAATAACATTATTAAGGACTGGAAAATACTATTTTTGCATGAAAATATTATTTATGTTCGACTGAATCATTATAGGTTAATCTATGACACTGTTGAGAATCCATAATCTGTCACTTTATTGGACTACTCGATAATGATAAAGTATTATTTGAAAATTAAACTTAAAAATTTATTTTAAACAAGAAATACATAAAACGTATGCTATTTGTCTTATGTTGTCTGAAAGTTCCATTTCTTCTGGTAGGTCCATTTTTAAGCTACCAGAACCAATTAATAACTATTTAATCGACACATTTACAAATTTCTAACATCTACGTATCTATGACAACGCAGAAGGCACACTATATAATATTTTCTATTGCAAATTTCACTAAATAATATATATTTTCCTAGACAATTTTTTGAATCAAACATAAAGCTACGTATTTTAAAACTCAATGGTACAAATGACCTTTGAAATGTTAATTATTCGTTATTGAGCAGGACATTTCCAAGCATTGTTTATACAGAAATAGTGATACTATAGTAATGTATCACTTAACCCGTTTCGGATGAATCATTTATTTATATTCAGTAACTATCATCAACAGAATAAAATTTAGATTTCCTAATTTTTCCACCCCAGTTGCCATATTAATATATACCATGGATTTGTTCCTTCCAACCCAAAATAAATACTCTCAACTAAGGCGGGATAAATCGCACGTCGAAGTTTGATATATAAAGTTAAAATTTTTGCAGGAGCGCACGGAATTCTGGGAAGGAATATTTTTAGTTTAGTTTAGTTTTGGTTTTATAGAGACATTCTAAGAAAGTCGATTGTTTGTTGGTAGCCTTAATCGAGAAATTTCAGGAATCCAACTGATTTAGAAAAACGTTTACATATATAAGCGGCTAGCTACGAGCCGCAGCCAGTCTACAGCTTGATTTCATAGCAGAACAGTGATCAAGTCAATATAAAAGTGAATAGTGTATTAGTGTATTTAATATGAATTAGAAATTTAGTATGTACACATATCAAGTATGAGTGACTAATTAAATGTATTATTAAATTACGTAAGTTGATATAACGTGTGTATAAATGTATAACCCCCTACTCCTCTCCCGTTGTGATAAAAACTATTTAAATAAATGAGAAAAACATTACATTGGTGTCAGGTATGGGGTAATATGAATAAATAATTATTACGTAACAATGGCCAAGAGACTAAGTGACCTGAAAGTGACAGAACTAAAAGCAGAATTGGAAAAGCGCGAGTTGGAAAAATCCAGAAAGAAAAGTGAATTAGTAGAAAGACCCAAAATAGCACTGGAAAGTGACGGCTTGGATCCAGAAACAATGTTATTCAAAGACGATGTTTCCTTATGTTTCCTTTGGGCAAGATTTCTGCTAATATGGACGAGAAGATTCTAACTATTGTAGCATTAATCCATCCACTGAGTATGCAACTTTATACACACTTCTGATTAGTTGGTTGCATAAGGGAATTAACTACGGGTTTTAAAATTATTTAAGCATATCCTGGAATAATGGGATTTACATAATTAAATGGGAGTCTAGAGTAATACTTTTATTAATATTTTTCATGTGATTTAACCAATCCACGAGTATTTAATCATTTTATGAGAGGATTTTATTTGATTGAGAGTAATAACACTGATCTCAGATGTCAAAAGTAACGGGAAGATAAATTGGAATCACTTGTCTGATACTTTTCGAGTTGTGAAGTCGAGTGTCGAGTATGACAAGTCGTGAGTATAGAAAATGGCCGGTGGCACATGGTTTAGACCATCTATTTTCGGGACTATCGTGGTGAAAAGCCCTTGATTACAAGGTAAGTTTACGTCTTGCACGTATATTTTCACACATAGCCCCAATTTCTTTTTAGGGGTTTTCTGTACAGCATAGTTTTTTACATACATTTTTTTACGCATACTTTTTGTCAAATGGATATGGTTTATACAGTTTTTTATGGATGATGGTAATCGATGATAGATAGGATGATCATGTCAAGATTTTAAGAAGACTCAAATTTCGGATGTTTCCTGTATGGGATATATTTTCGTAGAGATAGCTGACAGACTATAGTACTCCGTTCATGGTAGAAGAGACGTGTCGTATTTCGGATGGAGTTAACGTTACAGAACAACAAGAGCTCGTGATTGCGTTTTACTTCAAGGGATGATGCTGGACTCATGTTTGTTTGTGACAATTGCGGGATGATTGCATTATGGACAACGATTCTTAACCGGATGGCTGAATCTTGTTCCAAAAGTCAGATGTGGCTTGTCAATTAAGCCAATTGATGTTTAATAGTTTGGACACTAACCGCAAGTAACATTCAAAGTATTATTCGTTATCATCTGAACTTTAAGCAATTTATTCATTATGTAATTTCATGTTTTAACGTTTAACGACACATTAACTTTTATATTCCAATATTTAGTAGCTTCACATTCTCATATAGACGTCTGTCAATTCACAATTTTATTATTACATTTTTCCAACTTTGTAAAGTTGAAATATTAACTTCATTATTGCATACCGCCCTGAAATTATATTTCAGCTTAATTTTACTACACTTACACTATTTGGTGACATCTTGTTAATTATTACAGTTTGCAAGGCTGTAACTGGTATACCATTTACATGTTACTAAAGATTTAGTGTATTATTGTACATGATGATCTGAGATAGTTGAAAACATTTTAAATTAACCAACCATTGATAACTGGTTATCAGTTTATAATTAGAGTCGGTTACCTCATATTTATTGAGACATGTTAGTACACCATCTGTTCAAAGTACCATTAAATGTAATTAAACTGATTCATTGGCAATAAAATGTGTTTTATTTGATTCACAAACGTAAGGGTAAAACAATATAAATAACATATTTGAAAAGTTACAATATCTAGTTTATTCATTATTGGTTTCTTGATTATTCAGTAAGATTTTCTTAAATCTCCTACTAATCAAGTGGCGCCTTAAAAAATAATATAATAGGAGCAGCTTTCAAACATTCCGCACTAACTCACGGCCTTATGCTCTCCGGCGAAAAGCGAAGCTTTGGCAATGTAACCTCACTTCTTGTAGTAACAACAGCAAGGTAAGGTTACACTATGAAGATCGATATTTCTACTATGAAGATCAATATTTCTTCTAATATGAAGAATGATTTTTCTGCTGGAAGAATTATTTGTCTGCTATGAAGAACAATATTTCTGCTAATATGAACGGAAAGATTTCTGCTATGAAGAACGATATTTCTGCCAATATATTATAAATGAAAAACGAGTTTGCCGCTGACGGTGAAAATAAAATTTCGTCTCTAAAATCTGATATTGAGAATAAGATGACAACGATGGAAAATCAGATGGACGAGAAAATCGAAGATTTACAGAGAAGAAGAAGACCAGGACAACAGCGTTGCATCCACAGTCAGATGAAATGGTCGAGATAATGAACAGGACCATTGGAAAATACTTGTCCAAAGTAGTTTGCAGCCACCTGAAACACTGGACCATTATTTCTTCCTATTTGCATTAGCTTATTGTACTGCCGTTCATGAGTCCACCGGTGAAGCACATTCTTTTTTGACGAGAAATGAGGCTACCTTGTGATCTAGAATTTGGTTGTCGACCGACAGAACATCTAACGGGAGACGATTACATGATCCAATTGAGAAGATGGATGGACGATGTTCATGAATTGGTTCGAATAAATTTTCAAGCTGCCAGCAACAGAATGAAAAAACGGTACGACACGCAGACCAGAGAAGGCAGTTTCAAAGAAGGAGACGAAGTATGGTTGCACAGCCCGACAAGGAGAAAAGAATTTTCTTCAAAATTACAAAAACCATAGGAAGGTCTGTACTCAATCAAGAAGATGATCAACGACGTCATCTATCGCATAAGCAAGATCCCCAATGTAAAACCGAGAGTATTCCACAAAAACTGACCAGCGCCATTCGAAGGAGACCATGGCAAATAGGAAGGAGTGAACTATACACAACAATAGTCTGACCCAGCCTTCGAATAATTTATGGGCGCATAAGGAGGTACCGGGAAAGCTAGATACGGAGTCACTACAGAACAAATACAAGATTTGTTCACGCTCCCGGAAGAGTATTCACTGGCACACAACATCTCCGTCGGTAACAAACACGCACGAGGACTGGCAGCCGTCTTTAGAAAAAAGTGCAGGCAATTAGGAAAACTTGAAAATCAGATTCCAGCCCCTGGCAAGACACTGAGACAGAATGAAAAAACAGTACGATATGCAGGGCACAGAGGGCAGTTTCAAAGAAGAGGACAAAGGACAAAAGGATTTTCTCCAAAATTACAGAAATCATGGGAAGGTCCGTACTTAATCAAGAAGGGGATCAACGACGTCATCTATCGCATAAGCAAGATCCCCATTGGAAAATCGAGGGTAGTCCACCAAAACCGACTAACGCCATTCGAAGGAGACCATGACGAAAAGGAAGTAGTGAACCATATACAACAAGAGTTTGAGCCTTCGAATAATTTATTGGCGCATACGGAGGTACCGATAAAGCGAGATACGGTGTCGCTAAAGAACAAAGACAAGTTTTGATCACTCTCCCGAAAGATTATTCGGCACACAACATTCCCGTCAGTATCAAAAACACACGAGGGTTGGCAAACCTCGAAACAAGTTTGGGCAAGTAGAAAAACTTGAAGATCATATTCCAGCCCGTGGCTGGACACTGAGACTTAAAAATAATTCGCGGTGCGTCTTCTACTTGGTAACCAAAAAAAAATTTAAGATCGAACCACCCGCCACGATGTGTGGGAAGCGCTACGAAACCTTCGAGATCATGTACTGGAATACAACTCGAAGAAACCAGCAACCAGTTAGATTGGCGAGTCATCAGGTACATGGTAGAGTTGATCTTCCATGAAACCGGGGTCCACATATTAATTTGCAGCTATACCCCCCGTTATAGGTATCCGATGAAGAAATTGCCCTCTTATTTCCATACGACCGGAAAGTGTAAAAATTGGTCCAGCTGTCGATTTAAACATCCAGTCCCGGCTACTCAGAAGTCCCAGGAGGAACTTCCTTTTAAGGAGGGGGTAATGTTACGAAATCGCACATTAAAGCCGACCCTGTTATAGTTCGATATATAAAGTTCAAATATTTCATCATATCTCTGTTTTTTTTATTTCAAGTCAAATTCGAAATGTGAAATGCAGAAAAAATAGCTAAGTAAAATTATAAAATGAAATTAATTAATAGAGAGATTAATACAATTAGACAAATAGCAACATCCAACGGTTATCCATTACATATGATAAATAAGCTAATTAATAAAAAAAGAGTAAAAAGTGGCATTACAACTAATATTTCCTACACAAACTGATGAAATAAAATCATCACATATGCAGGAAATATTTCTAATAATATTTCAAAGATAATATCTTTAGCAACGAATACAACAATTTCTTTTAAAACAGAAAGTAACGTAAGTACAAAATTGTTAAATGTAAAAAGAAGTAGACAGAACTAGAAGTTCTACATATTTGTGATAATAAACAAGAACTGGATTTCCTTGAAGAGTTGGAAATTAGAAGACACTTAAGAAACCCACAATATGAAGTCGTCAATGAACAGATAAATCTAGGGAGTTCTCCACTACTAAACTGTCTTCTTAAATGATAAGTTTTCCTGGTTTTCAATATCATTGCACTATTATACTGATTTTAATTGGAAAAATTATATCCAGGATATCACAATAGGTCTAATAATATCTAAGCTTCAATATTTGTAATATCACATCTTCTTTTTTCTATTAACATATATTAAGTTAATCACAAGGTAGGTTCTTCTTGGTCTAGCCAAAAAAAACTACTAAACATCAGGTAGGCATCAAATGAAATATAACTTCTGTCATTATGACGATGATATTCAGTTATCGAAACAATTGTCAATTTTCAACATTTTTCATTATATTGTGGAATCAACTAGAAACATTGAGTTTCATTTAAAACACTAAGTAAAATTGTATTTACTGGCAGATCATATTTTATTTTAACTCATGCTATCTATAAAGTGATAAATATTTCTTTGCTTTTTTGCATTTATGTAATGAAATAAAATGAATACTGTTCTCAAATTTCTTTACAAAACTGAATTTTTCGTGCTTGTAACTGTAACTTATATTCGTAGTAAAAGAACTTCACCTATTTTTCGGTTTAATTATCTGATCTCAAGGATCTCTTCATTCCGTGAATGCACTTTTTAATGTTAATTGTTTTGACTGAAGAGGGTTAATCTATATAGCCCCAGAGATGTTTAGACATTGATTAGCAATAATATGCGCTGGGTTATATGAAAATAAACAGTTTTAAAGATTAAAACTAACTTTTCCGCATCTGTGGCCCTGAACAATATTCTATCATAAAAGTGTTACTTGTATACACTCCGGGGTATGTATCGTGCTAACAAACCGAAGTTTCTCCAAAAATAACCAAAAATTTAGTATATCTAAAATCAATAAGGTACATCTGTGAGACACCTTGAACAATACTTATTCATAAAGTTGATCAATCGTATACTCTCTGGGGGCTGTATCGTGCTAACAAACTGAAAATTCTCCAAAAATGACAAAAATTTGGTACTTCAATTACCACAGCACCCGTTGTACTGGCTTTAGTGAGCTCAATATCAATAGGCAAGGAAAAATAAACGGTTTTAAAGATTAAAACTAACTTTTCCGCATCTGTGGCCCTGAACAATATTCTATCATAAAATTGTTACTTGTATACACTTCGGGGGATGTATCGTGCTAACAAACCGAAATTTCTCCAAAAAAAACAAAAATTTAGTATATCTGGATTTATAGGACCCGCTGTACTCGCTCTAGTCAGCTGCAAATCAATAGGGTACATGTGTGAGACGAGACACCTTGAACAATATTCAATCATAAAATTGGTCACTTGTATACACTCTGGGGGGCTGTATCTTGCTAACAAACTGAAAATTCTCCAAAACCGTTTTTTTTTTGGGTTGTTGTTGATGGAAAACGTAAAAATGACTCAGAAAAATTCAAATTTCCAACTTTTTTTGGGGTAAACCAATACTTTTCTCGCATATTAGATAGGTTGGGCGGAAAAATAAAAATGAAGACTTTCATCAATCTCGTATAAGTATTACTTTTCCACCCAACCTCTCTAATATGCGAGAAGAGTATTGGTTTACCCACAAAAAAGTTGAAATTTTGAAAAAAAATTGAGTTATTTTGACATTTTTCATCAAGAACAACACGATGAAATGGTTTTTAGAAAGAAAATCCTGTGTGTATGTCGTCGTTGTCGTCGGCCAATTTTCGTTACATCTCTTGTTAGCACGATACAGCCTCCGGAGTGCAACAAATCACAAATTTTATAATTGAATATTGTTCAGGACATTTCACAGATGAACCCTATCGATTTTCGGCTCACCAGAGTCAGTACAACGGGTGCTATAGTACTTTAAGTACGACATTTTTGTAATTTTTAGAGACATTTTCAGTTTGTTAGCACGATACAGCCGACGGAGTGCAACAAATTACGAATTTTATGATTTAATATTATTTGGGATATCTCACAGATGAACTATATTGATTTTCAGCTCACCGGAGCCAGTACAACAGGTGCTGTAGTACTTTAAGTACGACATTTCTGTCATTTTAGGAGAAATTTTAGATTGTTAGCACGATACAGCCTCCGGACTATATACAAGTGGCCAATTTTATGATTGGATATTATTCAGTACATCTCAAAGATAAACCCTATTGATATTCAGCTCACTAAAACCAGTAAAACGGGTGTTATGGTACTTCAAGTACCAAGTTTTTGTCATTTTTGGAGAATTTTCAGTTTGTTAGCACGATACAGCCTCCAAAGTGTATACAAGTGACCAATTTTATGATTGAATATTGTTCAAGGTGTCTCACAGATGTACTCTATCGATTTTTAGTTGACTAGAGCGAGTAGGTACAGCGTGTCCTATAAATCCAGATATACTACATTTTTGGTTATTTTTGGATAAATTTTGGTTGGTTAGTACGATACATCCCCCGAAGTGTAGACAAGTGACAATTTTATGAATATTGTTTAGGGCATCTTTCAGATGCGGAAAAATTAGTTTTAATCTTTACTTTTGCGCCCAACCTATCCAATATGCGAGAAAAGTACTGGTTTACCCCTTAGAGTAATAATAAACATAGAGAGGGCTATTCATTCATAAACAAGTTTATTTTTGCGGTCAACAATTCTAAACGCCAGTGGTGAAATAATGAATGAATTACAATAATTGGTGATGGTATTGTAGATACATGGCATTGCTAATTTCGGCTGATTTTCTGATAAACTTGGCACCGACGAGCCATGATAATCCAAAAACATTAAATTAATTAACATAAAAGTTTATTTTGTCACTAAAAGTCTTAAAAAACACATCAAAGCGAAAGAAGTAAATGTTTACTCTCTCGTCGTAATGGCGCTCGTATAAACAGACCACGTTTGACATTATTTACTACAATACTACGGCGTATTTAAAATGATCGTCGATCAGACTCTGACGATATTTGCATCTCTCTTTATATGGTAATTAAACAAGGACAAAACTACTAAATAGATTACTATTGACACATTAAACAAGTACTGAAATTTTGAGCAATGTTGCCACTTTTAATTATAACCATAAAGCTATCTAAGGATACAACAAATACTTCTTATAAATTTATATAAGAATATGCATTTATTAAATAAAATTCAAGATTAATTTTGAAAGCAGCGACTCAAATGCATAGATTAGTATGATTTTTTTTTAATTGCATAACGTGTTAACAAATTTTCAATTAAACTTGTAATTTTTTTTTTCCCGCAACTAAAGAGATTTGTAAATATGGCAAAGCAGTGGAAGTGTCCGCAAGTGAGCTTAGAATGTGACTCAATGTTTGGGACAGGAAAAAGTCAAAACAAACATATCTATTTTATTTGTTAATCTGAGGTTTACCCCAAAAAAGTTGTAATTTTGGAAAAAAAATTGGGTTATTTTTATGTTTTCCATCAAGAACAACACGAAAAAACAGCTCTTGTCGTCGGCCACTTTTCGTTACATGTCTTGCTAGCACAATACAGCCTCCGGAGTGCAACAAGTCACCAATTTTATAATTGTATATTGTTCAGGAGACTTTACAGATGAACCCTATTGATTTTCAGCTTACCAGAGCCAGTACAACGGGTGCTATGGTACTTGAAGTACGACATTTTTGTCATTTCCTGAGAAATTTCAGTTTGTTAGCACGATACAGCCTTCGGAGTCGAACAGGTCACCAATTTCATGATCGCATATTATCCAGGACATCTCACGGATGAACCCTATTTATTTCACAGCTCACTATAGCCAGAACAACAGGTGCTACAGTACTTTAAGTACGACATTTTTGTCATTTTTGGGGAAATTTCAGTTTGTTAGCACGATGCAGCCTCCGGAGTATATACAAGTGACAAATTTTATGATTGGATATTATTCAGGGCGTCTCAAAGATGAACTCTATTGATATTCAGCACACTTAAGCCAGTATAATGGGTGCTATGGTACCTGAAGTACCAAATTTCTGTCATTTTTGGAGAATTTTCAGTTTGTTAGCACGATACAGCCTCCAGAGTGTATATACAAGTGACCAATTTTATTATTGAATATTATTCTAATAGATGAACCTTATTGATTTTTAGCTCACCAGATCTAGTATAACGGGTGGTAATGTACCTGAAGTGTCACATTTTTGGTCCTTTTTGGAGAAATTTCGGGTTGTTAGCACGATACAGCCTCCGGAGTGTACACATGTAACCAATTTTGAAATTGGATATTTTTCAAGTTATCTCACAGATGTACCCTATTGATTTTCAGCTGACTAGAGCGAGTACAGCGGGTCCTATAAATACAGATATACTACATTTTTGGTTATTTTTGGAAGATTTTCGGTTAGTTAGCACGATTCATCCCCCGAAGTGTATAGAAGTGACAATTTTATGATAGAATATTTTTCAGGGCCTGTTACATATGTGGAAAAGTTAGTTTTAATCTTTAAAACCGTTTATTTTTTTAAATAAATTCCACCTGCAACTTCAACAAATATACTTCAGTTATTTGATATAATTCAAGAAATATGTGTCACCAGCTATATTTAATATATCTAATTATTCATTTAAGAGTCAATTTGACTCCCTAGGATCTTTATGATTACATATCCAAAATCAAGAATGGGGAAATTAGTCATTAATAAATTTGAAACGATAACAGTTCAGGAAACATCAAAAAAATATTCAAAAGAAAGCGATGGCTATATAGAATTAACTAACCTAAGATTGCAGAGAGTGGAGCGTCTTCGCACTCGTGTGCATTATAAAAACATAAAAAGAATGTCTCATCATATTTGATACGTCATCTGGTAGTGGTCAAGGTAATTAAAATGCCCTTACTAGTTCCAGTGGCTCATAACTGACAAGTTTTATATTTTTATTATAATAAAGTGGCGTACAAGCAGTATAAAGTGAAAAAGGGTGTTGGCAATTGAGAAGCAGTTGTGAATACAAAATTGAAACAAAAGTTAACCCCTTCCATCTCTGGAATCAAGACCGATTTACCAATGTATGCTTTAAGATGTTCATCTTCTACTGTTTGACCAACTTTAGCGTTAAAATCGCCATGGACAAGAACCATGTCACTATTTGATAGAGACGCAAGTGAAGATTCAAGATAGTTGTAAAATGATTCCGCTGTGTAGTCATCCAAGTTAGAAGTAGGTGCATATACCTGCACAATATTGATCAGTGTAGGGGCAGGGATGCGTAACGTGATTATTTAACTCAATACAGTAGAATCGAACACACGGATAATCCAAAGACCTTCTTTTATTTTTTTAATACTTTTTTTAGACACATATGTGTATCAAACGTATTTAGTACTGTCTCCATCTGATGTGTCTTCTAAGGTGAATAAAATGCTTTTTGAATGTTGATCTCTTTTATTTCACTACAAGCACGAGCTACAGCATAAATTGCTTCTTTCAAATTTAGAAGCTTCCTCAACTCCATAAATCATAACCTTTTACCCACCAATCGTTATATATTTGTAGTAAAATTGTTTTCGCAGGTTATGGCATATTTCTAATAATATCATATGTTATATTATCGTTACCAGGAGCTGTACATCTTGTGGATTTGATTGCAGTCTCCAGTTCTATGATATTAAAAGATTTGTCGACATTGTGATTGCTGGGGTTTTCTCTTGGTTTTTCTATTATATTTGGAACAAAACTTGGGGAAATGTTGTCAAAAATGTGATTTATAAGGCTTTCAGATATTGGTTGTTTTTTCATAGTAGAATTTTTGTTTTTGCTAACAAATTGTTTCCAGCATTCCTGTTGTTTTTGTTTGAATAATAGTTTGATTCTAGCTTGAATATTTTTGAATTGTAGATAATTCTCTAATTTTGCAGTGTTTTTGTACATTTTATAAGCGTTCGTCCGTTTATTTATAATTTGAACACAATCATTGTCCCACCATAGAGAGTTTGACACTTTTTTAGATCCGCTAATACGAGATTTCATAGAATTGGATGCTGCTTTATTTATTATTTCCAGAAAAGATTCTAATGAGTTTATATCGTTTATTAGGAGGTCGTTTACTATGCATTCCTGAAAAAGCTCCCAATCGGCAGAAGACCATTTTCTTGATGGTAATACAGGAGACGAGATATATTATCGGGATATAGAGATGTGTATAGGAAAATGATCAGATCCTAATGTATCATCTATTATATTCCATTCTGAGTAACTCATCAAACTAGGTGAAGCTAGGGTAAGATCTATTGGCGAAGGTCGTTCGTTGGACCTACCAACTTTTGTTGGATTGCCTACATTTGAAATAATTAAATTTGTTTCATCTATAGAGGCTACTAATCTGTTACCTTGTGTATTATCGAGTGTAGATCCCCAACGACTGTGATGACAGTTTAAATCACCACATACAATGACATCCCCCTGAGTCTGAAAGAAAATATGTTCCCAGTTTTTCGTAGTCGCTTGTATGTTAGGAGGCTTATAAACACAAAGTATAGATATATTAAGGTGATTGAGATACACTCCACAAATCTCTATTTTGGAATTGAAATTTTTACGGAGAACTATTTCTGAGAATGATAAGTGGTCTCGGACGAGGATTCCGACACCACCAAATCCGTCAGTCCTGTCAATGTGTACAAAATTGTACCCGTTTACATAAAACGTTTTATTTGAAGATAAACAAGTCTCATTTAGAGCAATTAGTTCGAATCTAGTAGTTGAAGCAGCTAAATAGTTTAAAAGGTTAGATTTATTTTTTATTATTGAATTACAATTCCATTGAATTATATTTAAGGTTCTAAGTATGTCCATATCGAAGACATTTGTAGCACTGCACTACTGGATGAACATAAGGTTCTACTACGAACCGAACTAAATCAATTTTAACAGAACTAGGTAAAGAATTTCCTTAAAATGTAACAACTAACATTTGCCTAGGTACGTACTGTATCTCTTTATCGGAATCAATAATTTTGCGCTTCATTCTTTTAACGTCTACGACTTTTTTATCGCTTTCAATATTTTCCAATATTAATTTTTCATTTAAAAATGTATCAATTTCCCTAATTACGCCTTTTTTATGATTGAAAAAGGTCGGAATAGGAATATACGCTATCAATTTGCTATCTTTCATTATTTCATGTTCTATAATTGAATTTGCAGTATGATAGTTTTTAAAAATTATTTTGACTTTACTTCTACCGACTAACACAATATCTACAATATCATTTTTTAAATTCCTTTCGTTAAAAAGATAATGCTTGTTTCTGAAGGTTCAACGATAACATAGAACGGTCCGATATCAGTTGAACTATATTTATTATTTAAATTGTACTTTTTATTTATTTCAATGTCCATTTTATCAAGAGGGTCGTGTTGAGATGGTTGCCCTCCCCCATCTGAATGTTCAGTCATATTAATATGAAGTAATTAACTTACCCAGTGCCAAATATTTTATTATTTATACTAATAAATTGACAAATAGTGAAAGATAATTTACTGTACTATTTAAAGATAAAAGACACCACACAAACCAACTATTCTATTCGAAGGTTCGAACGGAGGTCCGCGAAGTTAGCCCCCAAAGTTTTCACGATTCAACTAAATTTAGTGTCATCGGTTAGTGCATCGTTAGTGCCACTTAGTGCTTCTATAAATTTCGTTAGTGCTTCCGTGGTTTGGTAGATATTGAATAGTCATTTATTTCAAGGTCAGCCCCCAAAGTTTTTAGATTTAATTCCAAATTAGTGTCATTCGTTAGTGCTTTATTGGTTTTCGAGATATTTGACTTCATATTTTCAAGTTCAGCCCCCAAAGTATTCACGATTAGTTCCAATTTAGTGTCATTCTTTAGTGCTTCGTTAGTGCACTTTCAGACGAGCCTTATCGTATACACTTGTAGATTTCAGAAGTTTATCAGTTATAATATTCAAAAGAGGTCGGTCCCATGTTTTCTGTATATTCTTTTTATCTATGGGAGGATCGATATTAGTTGCGGCATGCCAAAGTAATTCACCTTCAGCATAAAAATCGTCTTTGGTATAGATGAATATAGGAGGAAGGATGGCATCAATAAGAACAGAAACACTATTGACTGATGAAAGAAAAGCTGGTAAAGCTAAGGAAGAAGCCGAACGTAGCCCTAGTCCGCCAAGGTTTACAGGAAGCGTTGCTTGGAGCCACGAATAATTATTGAAATAATTGTTTGTAACATATTCCGTCTTGTTACGGAGTAAATTATCAAATTCATCGAGCTCTAATTGACTTAACCAAGTGGGGGAACATCTGAGGACTACATGAGTTTTGGAATGGCCAAACAATTTTTCAAAAGGAAAAATGCGACGTGTTTGGGAAGTTCTTTTAATCTAGTGGTCAACAATTGGAGTGATTCACGTTTTTCTCGAATATAAATTGGAAGTGAATATTAAGAAAGAGGCGTGCCTAGGAGACTCCATTTAGACTTATCCAAAATTCTTATATCAGGAGCCAGTTTCAAAACAAAGGATTCGGAAATATTATTCGAAGTTGAGAGAGAAATCAACTCGCATTTATCAAAATTTAGCTCAAGTCCAAGATTTTTTGAATAATTAATTATTTTTTCCAAATCCTTTGAAACAATGTTTTCATCACCAGCGATTGAGCCATCGTCCAAATACCAACAATTAAATTCAGAAGATAACTTTCTAGTGAGTTCGTCGATGGTCAGACAAAAAAGAGCAGGATCCAAGGGATCACCTTGTTGAACACCTCTTTCTGACAGAATCAGATGTTCTCCAAAACTCAAATAAGAAGCTGATTTATAACACTGACTCAAGAAAGGAAACAATCCTGGAAACGAATCTTTAACCTTACGAAGCATAATGTTCCTATCAATCGAGTTGAAGGCATTTTTGTAATCTAATTTGAGGATTCGGATAAAAATTAATATATCTGCGAGCAGCATGAGCAACAGCTTCACATCCACCTGCAGTACCAAAACCAAACTGTAGTGGACGTAATATCGATCCTAGTTCGTCTTTGATCCTCATACAACAGAGTTTAGCTACCAAACGACGATAAAAGGTACCAACCGCAATCGGTCTTACTCCTCCATCCTTTTTCTGAAGAGCACACAGTGAAGCACCAAAAATAATAGGACAAATTTCTGGAGAGACCCTACCTGTTAAAATGAAGTTACATAATTTTGTAACAGAAGAAAGAAGTTTCTGTCCTGAATTTCCAGAACTATGGCTAATGAGGTCTTGCATGTGGCTAGGGCGAAAAGAATCTAAACCACCAGCAGAACCAGAACGAAAAGATTCAATTGCCTCCAATACATCATGTTCTGAAAGGAACACCTGGAATCCTGAAAAATCGTTTGGTGGCTGCAAATCCAGAGAATTCGAGAAGGAAACTGATCGAGGGTGTTTTGATCGGAGAACTGAAAGTATGGTATCATTGTATTCAGTCAACGTATCACTGGAGCTCAAGATTCTGATAGCTGACCTTATGTCACCATCAGCTATTTTACTCAAAACAAGCTTAGAAAAGTTTTGGTTATATTTCCTTTTATCGATTTGATATGGAATGACATTGGTCTTGGATTTGAGAATTTTGATGTTTTTCTTAATAAGAGATGTGAGAGAAGATCTATGGGACTCCTTGGTACGTGGGATGGTGAATAACGTATAAGGAAAAGTTAATAAGTTTTCCCAGCTTGTTGAAGAGTTGGTATGTAAACAATCATCTATAAATTCAGAGAGAGCAGAGGCAGAGCAATTCCTAGCAGACTTAGGAATCCTTTTCATGATGTGACTGGATCGTTTCAAAAAGGATATTTTTTTTTGAAATGTGGTATTAGATGACACATCTTCAGTAGAATGAGGCGAAGAAACGAGATTGACAGGTTGTGTGAAAGCTGATTCATTCAAACTGGATTTTGAATTCGACATTTTATGAACTTCACCTTTATGAATTTTGACGCCTTTTGTTGTTTTGAAGGATTTTTCACAATTAGTACAGAATTTGCTATCAAGAGAAGAAGGAACATCGTAAGCAGACATTGGATACAACGAAATACAACTATAAAATGATCCAGAAAAAATAGAATGATTACAAGCAAGTTGTTAAAACTGATCAAATTATGTTATTAAAATATCGAATATTTATGGTATCAATACTTAGCTTTAGGTTGAACTGGTTCATCAACTGATAATCCACTTAAATTATATGTTTTTCTTCCCTCACTTTCAAAGTCAAAATATTGTATTTTTTGGCGAGAGCGAAGCGGCTGGTTGTGTTTATCCAGTATATAATCATAAGAGAGGCCTACGAAATTTGCAGTTTGTCCAGTTCTCATCGATTTAAGAAAAATAGTTGAAGAAATTTCTGACAACTGTCACTTTTCCTTTAAATTATCAAATTTAAGCCTCTAATTACCCACATCAATTATTAGGAATGTATATTTCTTCAATTTATTACTTTTTAGACCATAGATATTTCCTTGAATAAATGTTTTTTTATAGAAATTTTTTGATTCACAAAAAAATAAAAATGCAGAAAAAATATATTAAGAAAACATATATTTGGAGATTATTTCAGTTCCAGTTATTTCCAGTGCACGGGTTAAGTCGAATAGAATGGATACAATTTAAAAAATAGGGGGCGTTCCATTTGAAAAAACTGTCACTTGTCAAAAAAATGTCCCTTCCGATACTCAGATGTTTTCGTTCATTTCATTTTCGGAAGGTTCTGTGAAAATTCTATAAGTTTATTCGCCCATTTCTCTAAAACTAACAAAAATGGAGATATCTGTTATTTATATAATGTTATTGGTCTGTCTAAGTATATACGTGACATAAAACTGTGAGTTTGTAATTTTGTTTGATAACTTCAGGGAACTATAATACAGTTTACTTACACAGTATAAAATAGGAGTTGAAATGGAAAGGATCTTTCTTTGTCCACATTTTTTACTTTTTCAGACAGATCGTCATAAAGTTCAATACATCCATCATTTCTTCTACACACAGCTACATAATGGCCAATAAGGTCATTAGAGGCTGGTTTATAAAATATACCAGCTCCTCTAAACGTTAACTGTTTTTTGTTGATATTAATTATCAAAGAAATATCCCCTACTTTTAGACTTATATCCGGAAGCTCTATAAATATTTGATTATTTGTTATACGGTCTATATTCTCTTTGCTACATTTTCTACATTCAATATTTTTTAAAACGAAACTTTCAATGGATTCTTCAAGTGATGATATTGAGTTAGAAATTATGTCAACGTTTACCGGTAAATAAAACTGGTTATGTTTCTGACGAATATTGCAATATGAGCAAACTTTAATTTCAATTGCACATTTAAAAAATAATTTATGATATTTACCTAACTGAATTTTTAAAATTCAACAATACTTATGGGGGATGTTGACAGCTGCACAGAATTAAATTATTATGATGGCAAAAATGTGCAAATTATTGCTTGTAATAAAAAATATAATTACTACCTGTATTGCTTCTCACGGTACCGAAATATATAAATGCTGTAAATTCAATACATTTTGCTGTCGGTTGCAGATAATATGTAGGCAACGTCACCCAGAAAAGAGAAAATATAATTTTTTATAACCATCAATAAACCACCAATAACAAAAATGTTGGTAAAAATATATTGGTATTGTATACAGAAAAACAAACAGACCGTTTCCACACATAATGTCAACCCTGTAAAATTACGTATTTAAAGAGGTTGAATTATCTGTCAACTAACATAATAATGTACCGGAGGTACATTTGAAAAAAACGAGTAATATTTATTTAAAGACTGATTACATTTCTACCGATGTAAAAAAATACCCTGTATATACGATATTAATGCATTGTTTGGGTAGAATTATTCGGAAATACAGGATGGCGTCACAAATGACAAATTTTCAAAATTGCCCTGTAAGTCATAAACTGAGAGGACTATTGAAATTTTAATTAGCGGCAATGTAAGTTTCATAAAAAATAAAGCAGTAAGCCGCGAACCCTATCTTTTTATCTTTTATAATAAGGAAGCTGGTACATGAAAATACACGAAAACTGGACACTTTGAAACGAAATTAATGGCACTAAATATATTCGATCCTGGAAAACTCGGGGATTTGCTAAAAAAACAAATATTTTCAAATCGACAAAACACTTCGGAATATAATTATTGAAGAACTAAATAGCACTAACGAATACATGACACTAATTTGGAATCAATCGTAAACAATTTTAGAAGCTGATATTAAGATAAAAAATAGCAAATAACTAGAAAACAAGGAACGCACTAACGAAATTTATGAAAGCACTAACGAATAACACTAACTGTGTCATGAACATTTTGGGGGCAAACTTCGCGGAAGTGCCAATGAATTAATATCAGATATCTCGAAAATCAAGATAGTACTAACGAAAATTACTGAAGCACTAAAGAGCACCAACAGAGCACTAACGAATGACACTTAATTTAATCGAATCGTAAATAATTTGGGAGCTGACCTCAAAAAAAGAACATGAAATATCAGGAATACCAATAAAGTTCTAGAGTTAATTATTGAAGCACTAAAGAGCACTAACAAAGCACTAACGAATGACACTGAATTTAATCGAATCGTGAATACTTTGGGGGCTGACCTCAACAAAAGAACATGAAATATCTGGAAAACCAATCAAGTACTAGCGTAAATTATTGAAGCACTAAAGTGCACTAACTAAGCACTAACGAATGACACTAAATTTAATCGAATCGTGAATACTTTGGGGACTCACCTCAAAAAAAGAACATGAAATATCTCGAAAACCAATAAAGTACTAGCGAAAATTATTAAAGCACTAAAGTACACTAGTGAAGCACTAACGAATGACTATAATTTGGAATTAATCGTGTAAACACTTTGGGGGCTGACGTTGAAAATATAAGCTCAAATATCTGGAGAACCAATAAAGCACTAACGAAAATAACTGACGCACTAAAGTGCACTAATGAATGACACCAAATTGACATCAATCGTAAACACTTTGGGGGCTGACCTTGAAAATATAAAGTCAAATATATCGATAACCAATAAAGTACTAGCGAATATTTATAAGTGCACTAACGAAGCACTAAAGAATGACACCAAATTGGAATTAATCGTAAAAACTTTGGGGGCTGAACTTGAAAATATTAAGTCAAATATCTCGAAAACCAATAAAGCACTAACGAAAATAATTGAAGCACTAAAGTGCACTAACGAATGACACTTATTTGGAATTAATTCTAAAAACTTTGTGGGCTGACCTTGAAATAAATGACTATTCAATATCTACCAAACCACGGAAGCACTAACGAAATTTATAGAAGCTCTAAGAGGCACTAACGATGCACTAACCGATGACACTGAATTTAGTTAAAACGTGAAAACTTTGGGGGCTAACTTCACGAATCCTTCGAACGGTACTGAAATCATCAGGTATTTCTTATAAATCTTAATGGTCCCTACAACACCTTGGTCCATGGGCTGGGTAATAGATGTTATGTCCAAAGGAAAATAATCTACGGAAATCCGTAATTCATTAACAGTAGTATAACCGTTAACTGGAGATACTACGGATTAAATGAGGATGCTTGATCCAAACATGCCTTATACAAATGTTCATGGTTTAAAAAATACAGATTGTACAAAATTATAGTTTTATTTGCTTTTTTTACAATTATCGTCGCGTTTCTTGAACTATTAACTTGAAAATTTGCAGCTTTACTGTATTTGGTACGATAAAAATGACTATGTTAATATTTCTTATGTTGCTCATTACAACCTGTCGCTATAGTAAATTATATCATAACTTTTAACCCTGTATGTCTAATGATAAATCAGATTAAAAAACTGAAAGAGCAGTCAATATGTATTCTTGTTCCTTTTCGATAGTTTATTTTGTTTTCAGGAAAAAAAGATTTAATGCAGATTATGTTTTAATCCCAAATTTATAATATTAGCTTGATGTGTCAACTAAAACAAAATATTAGTAGGCTTGTATCTTAGTTTTCAGGGGTTTTCATAGATAGAAATTAATATATCATAATATAATTTTTGTGTTATTTTTCTTTTAACTGTATTTGACTTAAGATTTATTCTGAAAACATAAAAAATACCACGTCATGATGACTTTTCCAATAATGAGATGCGAGATGACACGGTTTGCGTTTTTGCTCAGGCAAACCTCATACGTACTATTATATTAGATTTTTTTTTGGAAAATTCTGAATTATGCATTTGGATACAACGGTTTCTATTTCACTATAATATTATATAATCTTTTGAGCATTAAAGTTACTCAAATATTGAATTCCGACGCGGTATATGATATTCGAACGGTTCCTGCCCTTTTAACTAACTAATTGTGTAAACATTAAACTAGAAAAATTCAGTACACCGGGCAATGTGATCGGTTACATTGTCAATTTTTCGATAATTTCTGTTACTCTCATTTTTGGCACGTAAAATAATGTTTTGATTATACTCTATTATCTGTACAGCAATACTTATTGTTTTGTCATCAAGGTCACATAATACGTGAATATCAATGGTGACAGTTACCCTTATACATCGACCTCGGCGGAGCTGCCGATAAGGATTTATAAGATTAATGTGCTTCACGAGCTAAGCAATTTCGGAATGAAAATGAAGAAGTAGAGGGTTCTATTATTTTCCAGGGCTCCAATGGGAACCATTTCATCCAAGTAGAATTTTTTAGTTTATTCAAATTTTTTATCTCTTCGATTTTTTCACAATTTATTGTGGGTCCTGGTTGCTCTCGTTATATTTTGCAACCTATCTGTTTTACATTTAAATTTGTAATTATTTGTTTCTATACTCTTTGTATCTCTCTATATTGATATTTCCATAACCCGTAATAATAATTCCGTAGATACAAGATATAAGTAGTAGAGTTATTATCTTCTCCAGTGAAAAAAGTGCCCGTTTCGACACCAGATACTTAAATTATAAAAATTGATATTAAGCCAAATGAAGATAACAAATTCTAGATAAAATAAATATACGAGAACATACAAAACATTTACCAACTCTTAATTTAAGAAACTCGGTAACTAATACAAATAAAAGAAAAATGTTATCAATAAACCTAAACCAAAGTTTAAACTGGTTAGAAAGGTCAAACAATATTCTAAAATATTTATATTTACATGATATATGAAACTGAATTACATTTTGTAATGAATAGTGAATGCCAGATGTTGTTAATACCTTTGTACGTAAGAAGAAAATTATGTGTGGACATGAGCTAAAAATCGAGCTTAGAATGTGATTTGTTAGGTGTTGTGTGTTTTCTGTTCTAGCCTGTCTTAAAGGTCAGTTAAGTTGCCCCCCCCTCCCAATCAATATTTTCAAGAAAAACATACATGGTCGTAATGCACCAATATGCTAGGTCCGTCAAGTTGCCCCCCCCCCGTTAGATTTTTTCTACCAAAATGCTAGCACACATGAAGGGCACCTAGCACAACACAGCACAACAATTTTCATAGCTAGCACACCAACTGCTCACAATAAAAATGCTTTCGAATTCAGGTGGGGCCAGGTTAACGCTAGCCTCCCTCCCCGGTTGGAATTTTGTCGTCAAACTGCTAGCACAGATAAAGGACACCTAGCGCACCATTTTTTATAGCTAGCACACCAATAGCTTACAATAAAAATGTTTTTGAATTCGAGTGGGGCCAGGTTAACGCTAGCCCCCCCCCCCCTCCGGTTGGAATTTTTTTGCCAAAATGCTAGCACAGATAAAGGACACCTAGCACACCATTTTTTATAGCTAGCACACCAACAGCTTACAATAAAAATGCTTTGGAATTCGGGTGGGTCCAGGTTAACGCTAGCTACCTCCGGTAGGAATTTTTTCGCCAAATCTAGCACACCATTTTTATAGCTACCACAGCAACTACACTTTTAATTCTGGGGAGTGGGACGGAGGTCAGTGAAATAACGCTATACTTACTCGATGAATAAATAAATGGATAAATGAATAGGTTGAATTGTTTCTTACTGCAGTTACGAAAAATTTTTGGAATATTCCACTCATATGGTAAAAATTCCAAATGAAGCAGGATCTTTTCGGAGATAACTCTCCGGCAGTGCCGATAATTTCCATTTTAAGTCCGTATCTAAGTAACAATTGTTGTTATTATCATAATTTTAATTTAAAATATCACAAAAATGTCATGGTTTGAAAACGATTCTTTGAGTTTAATACAAAAATAAGTGATTGAAAATGAACCGAAAAGGGTAATTAAATACCATGTAATGTTTAAATAATATAAATTTTGCATTAATACAGTTTTATGTCGTCTAATCGAGAAATATTCTATCGAATTACACTCATGAAAACAGTTTGATCATTAGTTTTACTTATATAGTCCATGTTGCTTGTAATATTATTAGGAAGAATACATATTATTACAACCATCAGCCCTTCGGAGAAACCCCTTCTTTACCCAAACATCTGAATCGGCCAGTTTGGATGTACCTACAAGAATTTTATTTACTCTTAAGACCCATAAAAATGGCATTATAGAAATGATTCAAATTTTAACGATAGACTTGGTTTAACGACCCTTTCAAAAACTCCGATGAGAACTTCGGATGGATTATAACTAGTTTTTAGAAAAATAAAAATACCTATGTCATCAATTTTGCTGCCTTCCATTTAATACCCATATTGTAAGAAAGCCAAAAAATTAGTCCACTTTCTTTAGTCCGCCAACTTTGGTGATCCGCCATGTTAAATTTAGAATGACGTCACATACCTAATCATGGATTGGCATGCAAACTAGACGTATATACAGAATTTCAAATCAATCGTTTGAAGATATCTGCTTCAAAACTGAGTTGCAAGATTGCAACCGAACAAACATACATTGCCAGTTACATACTAAAAACTTTGAAAAATACATAGTAGTGTTGGTGTCTTATGATATGCCACAGAAATATTTGAAGCTCTGATTAACCGGCTCTAAGAATTAAAAGCTGCACGTTCCAAGTTAACTTGGGAATTTAAAAAAAAGCTGATAGTGAAATGCAAAATTTATGTTATCATTACAATGGTTAGTTAACCATCAACTTCGGCAATAAATATTCTGGCAAATTTAAATATAAAGTTTGAGTGTTTCTTTTAAATAAGGACTACAGAGAACCACAATCAGTCTAAAATATGTATTCTCCTTTCCAGATTGCACAACTTTGTCCAAAGGACATATCCAACACGGCTTCGCTTTTTTGGACATTTATTTATCCAACATGTCTGTACCCAAACGTTCGTCGTTGCCTTTTTTATAGTGTGACGTAATTTGCAACTTATTCGTGCACGGATTGTTTCTGATTCCGTGACTAAATGGTTGAATTCAATTATTTTGTTTTATTAAAATTACTATTATTTTAACAAAATTATTTTTAAAAGTGAAGGTTTTGTTTAGGGACAAATACATCCAACATTTTCATTCATTCGTGTAACCATAGCATTATTTTGCAGACGCCCCCCACTCCCTAAATTCAAAAGCATTGTTGATGTACTAGCTATTAAAAATTTTGTGCTAGGTTGTGCTAGGTGTCTTTTCTTTGTGCTAGCATTTTGGCGAAAAAATTCCAACCGGAGGGGGCTAGCGTTAACCTGGCCCTACCCGAATTCTAAAGCATTTTTATTGTAAGCTGTTGGTGTGCTAGCTATAAAAAATTGTGTGCTAGGTGTCCTTTATCTGTACTAGCATTTTGGCGGAAAAATTCCAACCGGGGGGGGGCTAGCGTTAACCTGGCCCCACCCGAATTCAAAAGCATTTTTATTGTAAGCTGTTGCTGTGCTAGCTATAAAAAATGGTGTGCTAGGTGTCCTTTATCTGTGCTAGCATTTTGGCGAAAAAATTCCAACCGGGGGAGGGGGGGGGGTAGCGTTAACCTGGCCCCACCCGAATTCAAATGCATTTTTATTGTGAGCTGTTGGTGTGCTAGCTATAAAAATTGTTGTGCTAGGTGCCCTTTATGTGTGCTAGCATTTTGGTAACAAAAATCTAACCGGAGAGGGGGCAGCTTGACGGAGCTCAATATGCTCCATGAATGAAAACGCGTTCGGTATTCTTGTTTCAATGTTTAGAATGTTCGAAAAACCAATTGCTCATAAACAGGATTATGATTATTTTGCCGAAAGAGATCCCTTGCCATAGCAAAATAAATCTATTGGTATTCAATGTGTTTTAAAATAAGTATTGTTAATAAAATAGGTTTTTGTATTAACCCGATTTAAAAGACAATTAATAAACAATGTTCTTACCAAATTACTTATCGATTGTCTGCTTCCAGTAACATCAAAGAAGTCTGCTTTTTCAAACCAGGCCAATTTTGGAATATATATTTTATCAGGAGATGTTCCGCTTTTTTTGGTTTAATATCCGTTAGTAATTCATTCCTGTATACAGTTTTTATTCCTTCTATTTTCTTTCTCAGTTGATCGACCGTCAATACTGTGCCCAGCTCTGTTTTAATTTCCAGGATAAGTTTTTCAAAATCCACTTCCCTTTTAAGATTATTTTTATAATCGTCTAGCCTGGTATTCCATAATAATTCGTAATGTTCATAAATATCCAAAAATTTACAAATTTTTAAAGTATTCCACCTTGACATTGTGCTTTTTTGTAATGTCACCTACAACATATATTTGCCTTCACAGAACCTCACAAAAAGTTACCACAAACTAAAAAATATAGATCACACTAGGCGATTACTTGCTTCAATAAGCCTGGTTGCTTTCAAGTGGACACAAAAGTTTGCTCTGAGAGGAAGGTAAATTTCTTAGTTGCTTAGTTGAAGGCAAGTGGTAACTTTTGAATCACACTGTGACTTTTAGCGGCAACTTTAGTGGCTTCTACTTTCTTGTTGAGTCCACTAAAATGTTCTAATGAGACCCAGCCTTATAGCATTCGAGCAAGTTTATAATATCTATCACTGTTTTTTTCAAACACAAAGTGTAATGTGTAATGTGAAAACAAAAAGGTTGAGCAGTGATGAGCGGCGACCGGTCATCAGCAATCATTTGTGAAAGGAGTCTAAGACAGTATTTTGAGCACAAGTACTTGGACATCTTCACAAATTTCATAATTCTATATATATATATATATGTATATATATATATATATATATATATATATATATATATATTATATATTCAAATATTTTATTTCGACAAGAGCCCCACGTTTTGGGCACCAAATTATTATATATTCTTTAATAATATTTGCCCCACGTTCGGGTGACAATTATAATATATCTGATGTGTTTTACTAATTTTATTATGATTTATATATGAATATGAATTTATATGATGTGAATTTTATTTGTTGCTGTCGTTACAATTTAAAATAGTAACTGCACTAATGTGAAAACACCTTTACCGCTAAATATAACCTATTAAATTTTATGACAGCAGTTGTCAAATTAATATGCCCGGCTCTATAAATATTAAATGTTATATTATGAAAGATAAATCAATATACAATCAATTAACTCACTCTTAACTCAGGGAGGGATCAAAGATTTCAAATAAGAATTCAAATTTCATAAATTTTCAAATAATTTTCCAAATTACGTATTGCACTATTCAAAATGTAAAGTAACTGTTTGTCCAATACACTATAAGACAATTAAATTCTTATGACATATATGAAATTTACTGTCAGGAAATTAACCAAATGTCACTAATTATACTAAATTTTCTCTAGCATAAAAATTATCAAATATAATGAGAATGAATATGAAAAAAGAACCAACGAGATTTGGAATTCAAATTTATATAATATATTATCAGATAACAATTACACAATTAAAACTTTTCAAAAAATATAAACGCATAAACCAAACATAGAACTTTCTATCCAACCTTAATATTAAACAACCTATAATTACAAATTTCCTATCTAAATAATTTAACCAAAAGTTCAAAATGTCTACTTTTATAATTGATATATGTCAATGTAAAATGCGCAAATTTCCTTGTCTGTTCCAAAATAGTCTTCACTTGACGTTGAATTTTTTATATAAGTAACGTTACTATAATTTCAATGTATGTATATGATCATAAGATGCATCGATTTTCGAAATATTTTTACTAAAGGCCTATTAATTCTCGAGAAATAATATAGATAATATGGACTGGACTCACCAACTAGGTTCTGGTAGACTCGTTCGTATTCTAAAAACGCTTTTTAGAATTTCAGGAACAACTTTTCTAAATCAATAATTTAGAAACCGGAAAAACCATTTGCACTTTAACGCTGTAATTCTTTGCGAATAATACAGGCACTGGCTTTACAAAGGGCAAAATATGTTGAACTGATAATAATCATACAAATTACTCTGATATACTGAATTGAATTTGAGACAACTCTTATTCGATAATTGTCTCAAGGGAATCTGAAAATCAACTCTATTTTAAATAAATTTGAGACAACTCTTATTTGATGTTGTCTCTCGGGAATATCAAAATCAACTAACTAAACTGTTTCAATAAATAATTCTCCTCTCCTTTGGTTACCAAAAATTCTTTTTTTAAAAAAAAAATACAAATTTACGTTTTCATATACAAAGAGAGATTTTCATTGTTTTAGTATAAATGCCATTTTGCTAACAGAGACATCTGTATTCTTGTTTTCAAATTGTTTTAAAATCTATCTATCATTAAGTCCATTCTGCATTAATGTCATAAGAAATTGAAATGTCAAATTTTATTGGTATATTGAACCTTTCAAATTATTGATAATACAGTGTGTATCACTAGTATTACAACCAAATAAGCACATTTTCTTTATTTCAATGTTTTCTTTAGAATTTAGATAGAGGATATGTATTAATATATATATATATATATATATATATATATATATATATATATATCTCAAACTGATATTTTTCAGGTATTTCCATTAAGATTACGTAACATATTTCAATTACGTAGGTACCTGCATTATAACTTTATCGGCGAATGTGTACATCTGTTTTAATTATTGCTATTATATAGGGTGGCCGGACGAAAACGAAACAGAGCCATTATGAGGAACTACGTCAACATTTTAAAACAACGCAGGGACCCGTCGACTTATGATCAAAGGAGGACACTTTTTTCGGGAAGCAATATAACGATACCGATATACAATTTCAAGTAAATCTCAAGGAGATTTATATACAATTTTCCTCTATTTATTTTACAAATATAGTATATCGCCATTGATTCGATCAAATTCCACTTATAAGTATTATTATTATAGGCTACTCCACCTTTCACCTCAGACCATATAAATTAAAGAAGGTTCATCTCATATACAACTTTTATCTTTTTTCAACGGAGTGATAATTGAAGACACCGATGCAAAAAGGAGGAAGCTCCATATTTTTACGATGTTTGTTTTTAAACAATATAAGGTCATTCAAAGGCGCTCTATTGGTGCAAGAACGAGGCAGCTTCATTAACTCGTAAGGGAAATATAATGAATATGCGTATGCCTCCTTATTGGATTCGGTGCAAAAATGCCGCGTTTTTGCATGGAATGAATCATTCATATTCTAGGCCAGAAAAGAAGATGTCGAAACACCATAAGTTACTGTCAACAAACGAAACTCCTGCAAAACTTCATCAGGAGGAAACTTAAATATGATCCTTCGATAATCACAATGAGTTTATCAACTCGTATTTGCCTATACATCTGTTTGATATCAGTGGATATCTAGGCAGTCAAAAATCTAACAAAATAGTTAAAATATCCTGCTGTATTTTTTCCCAGTAAACTGATTCTGAGAATTCTGATTGGCAACCTGCGCAGAACCCATAAACACCACTCTCAGTTTGGTACTCAAACTATCAGTTCTTATATCAGCATAATGAGGAATATAATAACAAAACATAGGACGAGAGGTCTCTGACACAGCTTCCATGTGATTGAGATCCAAATATTCTTTCATAAAGGAGTGATATTCTTTATAAAGAGAAGGCCCTCTCAAAAGTCTTTTTTCCAGAGACACAAAACGATTGACAGCAAATTCATACAACACTGAAAAAAAAACAGGAGAAAACTCACGAAAAGGTGAAGCGACGGTATAACGACCAGTATCATCTCCACAGACATTATCAACAAAGTTTTGTTCACAAAGGACATCATCGGGGGAAAACATTCTACTCAAGGAACAGATTATAAACTACAGAACTGCTGAACAGACTTCTTCAACGAAACCGTTTGATCTATGTGACAAAACCGTAATGTGGCCGACGTCGTAGGAGCAGAGTTGCAGCTACACATAAGCACACACCCAAAAACGGTATTAACAGCGTCCGGCATCTCAACAGGAACCTTAACTTTGCCATCCAACAAAATCTGAGAGAACATGTCAACTAAATCTTACCAGGAAGCTGAAAACGAGAATCGGCCAACTTCAAATTAACTAGGTGAGTCCACTGCTCAATATAGAAACTAACAACAGGTAAGTCCTCACCAATTTTTGGCAAAACAAACGCCTCACAATTAAAAACAGGAACATTTTGATCCATAGGCTTCATCATGATTACAACTGGAATACCCCCATCAGTTATAGCTCTAACAGGTTGGTACCGCCCACAACCATCCATATTTTCCATCACAGCAGTAGCTAACAAATCGTTCGAACTTTTAGAGACAACACTGACTAATGATGCAACCATCAGCGGCCTGAAGATCGAGAGAAGCAGAGGGCGCCGAATCACAAGCTGGGACCACACTATTACCAGTGAGGACTCCCATTAGCGCCCTTAAAATGCAAAAGATTGTGATGAGGTAAATTACAATGGTCACCACGAACTGTGACAGCGCAAGTGCGCGAATCATGCTTTTCTAAACAAAGACGTGTTTTTTTACAAAAGTTATATCGGTCATAAGGAGATTTATTTTAAAATGAAGAACAAGTTTGTAAGTTGTGACTTGCACGTTGCATAACGAACATGCCACTGTATTGGGGTTTGAAAAAAAACTATAACGAATACTAGATTTAGGAACACGTTTGCTTAAATTTTGATTAGAAGGCACCGATTTATTTTTTCTACCGGAATTCTGACTAGAGCATGGCGATAACGAATAGAGTTACTGCTAAATAGCTGTTTGTCACTTTATTTATGCACTACACTATTCACTAATTCATACTAGATACACAGTATATTCACTTATATTAATTCATATAAACACTTCACTACTGAATTTATATTTACTTGTTTACTGTTTATTTCACGAGATCAATTCTAGATTGAGGCTTACACAGAAACAATCTCCTCTCTGGAATTTTGTGGATAAGACTGGAAATGTCGAGATAAGAATAGTCACAAAAAATTATGGTAAACTGTTTAAACAAATTCCCGGCGCATTCGCCAAAATATTAACTTTCATACATGGCTTAGGCAGAGTCGGATTCAGGGACTACACCAGTGTGCTATTTCGTAACATTAGCCCCTCCTTAAAACGAAGTTTCTCCTGGAACTGCTGTGTAGCCGGAAATGGATGTTTAAAACCGCAACTGGACCCTTGTCTGCATTTTTCGGTTGTATGGAAATAACAGGGCACCATCTTCAACGGGTACCGATAAAGGGGTATAGCTGCAAATTAATATGTGGATACCGGTATCTTGGAAGATGACCTCTATCATGCTCCCGATGACTCTCCAATCCAACTGGTTGCTCTCTATCCTGGGCATTGCTAGTTTCTCCACGTGGGATTCCAGCACTTGATCTCAAAGGCTTCGTAGCGCTCCTCACACATCCCGGTAGGTGGATCAATCTGGAAATTCATTTCTAGTTACCAGATAGAACACGTACAGCGAATTGTGTTTGAGTCTCATTGTCTTGCCGGGGGCTGGCATCTGATCTTCAAGTTTATCTAACTGTCCAAACTTCTTTCGAAGGACGGTTGCCAACCCTCGTGCGTGTTTGTTACTGGCGGAGATGTTATATGCCAGTGAATACTCTTCCGGGAGCGTGAACAAATCTTGTCTTTGTTCTTTAGTGACTCCGTATCTAGCTTTCCCGCTACCTCTGTATGCTCCCATAAATTCTTCGAAGGCTGGGTCATACTCTTGTTGTAGATGGTTCACCCCTTCCTCTTTGTCATGGTCTCCTTCGAATGGCGCTAGTCAATTTTGGTGAACTACTCTCGGATTTCCATTGGGGATCTTGCTTATACGACAGATGATCTCGTTGATCCTCTTCTTGATTAAGTATGGACCTTTCCATGATTTCTGTAATTTGGAGAAAATCCTATACTCTTTATGGGGTTGTGTAACCATACTTTGTCTCCTTCTTTGAAACTGACTTCTGTGGCCTGCGTATCGTACCGTTTTTTCATTCTGTCACTGGCAACTTGAAGATTCGTTCAAACCAATTCGTGCACTTCGTCCACCCTTCTTCTCAATAGGATCACGTAATCTTCTCCTGCTAGATCTTCATTTTACCTCCAAATAGGATTTTCGCAGGAGTTTCACCCGTGGACTCATTTATGGCAGATCGATAAGCCAACGCAAATAGCCAAAGATACTGGTACCAATCTCTTTGGTGGCTGGAAACTACTTTGGACAGGTATTTTCCAATGGTCCTGTTCATTAATTCGACCATTCCATCTGACTGTGGATGCAACGCTGTTGTCCAGGTCTTCTTCAATCCCAGCTTGTCACAAATTTCTAGGAATACCTGGCTCTCAAAATTTCTTCCTTGATCGCTGTGGACTTCCAAGGACACTCCATATCGGCCAATACATTCTTTCACCAATACATCCGCGACATTCGTGGCCTCTTTATTCGGGGTCGCTTAAATTTTCATACACTTTGTGAAATAATCCATTACTACCAGGATGTATTTACAACCATCTTCTTTCGTCGGAAATGATGTAGCGATGTCTAAAGCAATCATTTCGAAAGGGCTTCCAACAATATATTGTTTTAAAGGTGCCTTTCACTTGCGATGTGGTCCATTACTCGTAGCACAAGTCGTACATTTCTTACACCAGTTCTTCACATCGTCGGAGCTGTTCATCCAATAAAACCTTTCACGGACTCGCTGAAGGGTTTTCTTCACTCCCAGATGACCTCCCGATGGACTGTCGTGTAACTTCTTCAGTACCTCAGATACTCTCGTTCTCGGGATAACTAGATGTCTCCTCATCTAGGAACCATCATCGTTTTCAAGAACTATTTTCAATAGCCCTTCTTCCAGGACAAGAGAGTCCCACTGAGCCCAAAATGCCTTGAGCGTCAGTGAAAATCTTGACAATTCTTGCCATGTAGGTCGCCGATTTTCTTCCTTCCATTGCCGAATCTTCTTTAGGTGAGGATAATTCTTCTGATCTCCTCTGATCCTGGTGGGTGACCATTCTTCGTTGACTACAGTAGTTCTTGAAACTGCAGCTTCCCTAGATTTCGACTTGTTGCAGTGAGAATAGTCTACAGGGTATAACCATCTAGGCAGAGAGTCGGCGTTTCGGTGATTCACATCAGCTTGGTGTTCGCCAGTGTCTGATTTGGGTTGCAGGAGTCTTGGAACGCTTAGACGGACTGCGTACGTCTTCTAGCTCGCCACACTTCCGGCATTTGATCTTCTTCGGCTTCTTGTCTAGCATACCTTTCAACAAGTTGACGATCTGGCCAAGTCTGTCATCGTCACCTTCTTTCTGTATGGTCCTACCTTTGATGTATCCCGAAGCCATTGTTGTTGCTTCATATTCAAAAGCAGCAGTCAATGCATCAACCAATGTTTTGGGATGCGCTAATCAAAGCGTCCTCTGCATATTGGGGTCACGTAAGCCATCAATATAGGCCTGGATGCCTAGACATTACATCATGTTCTCTGGTGCTGATGGATTAGTGAATCGAACTAGTCGGGCAATATCCACTTTATGCTCTTGAAGGGTTTTGTCACATTTCAGCCCTCGGTTCTTCAACTGGGATTGGCACAAGTGCTCTAGATGTTCGTGACCATATCGCATGTCTAACCTTTTCTTCCGCTGCTCGAAGTCATCCGTTTCTAGCAGAGGTATCGTTTGGAGCACGTCTAAGGCATCTCCCCTAAGCGCGATAGTTAAGTTCACAGCCTTCTCCCTGTCGGAAGAATTATTCACTCTAGCAGCTGCTGCAAACTGTTTCATATAATTAGACCACGATGTCTTTCCGTCGAACGCTGGGGCCTTGACTCGGGCAAAACTGCCAATGTCTTCTACCTTGTTAAGTATTTCTGGCTTGCAAGGTTTTATTGGTTCAGTCTTCTTTTCTTCTGCTGGCGTGACCTGTGTTCTTGAATCTGTTATTTTTGTCTCTAACTCCTTGATTTTCTGGTCCATCGTTGTGATTTTATCTTCAATATCCGATTTAAGCACGAAATTTTATTTTCCACGTCAGCGGCAATGCCATTTATCATTAATAAAATATCGGCAGAAAGTTTGTCCATGTTAGCAGAAATATAGTTTTTCACATTCGTTGAAATCTTATCTTCCATGGCAGAAATTTCGTTCTACATTTCAGAAATTGACGGGATTAAGGTGGAGGTCTCGTCTTTGAATAAAAATATTCCTGGATCGATACCATCACTTACCAGTGCCAGTCTACTAACTCACTCTTCTTACCGGACGTTTCCAACTCGCGATTTTCCAATTCTGCCTTTAGTTCAGTCACTTTCAGGTCACTTAGTCTCTTGCCCATTTTTACGTAGATATTTATTTATATTATCCCACTTCTGACACCAATGTAATGTTTATTCTTATTTATTCAAAAAAATTTATCACGACGGGTGGGATAAATTTATACACACGATATGTTACTCACTTAATTTATTTATTCACCACACTATTCACTAATTTATACTAGATACACAGTATATTCAGTTACAATAATTCGTATAAATACATCACTACTTAATTTATATTTACTTGTTTACTGTTTATTTCACTTGATCAATTTATCAACTGACTCTTCCCGCGGGTCGTTATTATTTATATATAAGTGCCTTTTTTCTAGATAATTCTAGATTGCGGCTTACACAAAAACAATCGCCTCTTTGGAATTGTGTAGATAAGACTGGAAATGCCTAAATAAGAATAGTCACAAAAAATTAACTTTCATACATAGCTTAGGCAGAATCAGATTCAGGGACTACACCAGTCTGCTATTTCGTAACAGTATCTTAGGAAAGAACGTAAACAATTTTCAACATGTTTAAAAAAAAGTTAACGGTATAAAAAATCTAATCAGCATTATACTAATTTTAAAAGAAAAATTGGGCACGTATTTGGTTTATCATATATTATTTCATCAATGATATAAATTTATAAATTTAAATTATGTTTTTCTTTTCTTTTTAGGCACTCAAATGTCGCTTGTCAGTACTGTAGGTCTTACTACTACATCGTCTGCCTCAAGTTCCACGACACCCACGACAGAATTATCCCACCTTTGGGAATCTCCGCCAAGTCTAAACGAAGAAGTGGTTCAAACAAAGAAAAAAACTGAAAATCAGCCTAATTTGAGTAGTTTCGTAATGCGAACATCAACAACTGAAAAAGAATATATTGACAAACAAATAGCAATGGCAATTTTTGCTGCTAATTCAAGCTTTAGATGTATTGAAAACTCTGAAGTAAAGCAAGTTATTCACTCATTAAGACCTGGTTATACGCCGCCATCACGAAAAACGATATCAACAAGAAAGCAAAATGTTTTTCTTCTCTGTCAAGACAATGTGTGAATATGCCTATTGATGGGTGGTCAAACGTCCACAACGAGTCAGTCATATGTGCAACAGTAACAATTTAAGATGGATGAACTCTTCTTTACGAAACTATTGATACTTCGAGAAATCCTCATACTTCACAATATTGGACTGAAGTAGTTAGTGATCTAATTTCTTCGTGTAAATCACACTATGACTGCGAGGTAAAATCTTTTGTGACAGATAACGCAGCATGTTTTTGTCTCGCCTAAAATGGTGTGTTGGCCAAACAAGCACTAGGGCGACGTTAAGTAATTGCATTAACACAATAAATATAAATATTAATTAATATGATGTAGTACAAATATCTCAATAATAATCTTGTTTTGGTCAGATTTAAATGAATTTGGATTCATACTATCTGGTCGTGGAGAAAATATAGTCTGTTATTCGTTCAGAATCTAGAAATCCCGATTCTTAACTCTCGCGCTTGGAATTATCCACATGTATCGATTTTTTTTTCATTTTAACCTTGTTACAGAATATACTATTATTTCTAAGTCATTACATTCTAAACATACTGTAATTACGATAATCAATAAAAATAATTCAAATCCATAAAGTTATCATTACTATAAATATTTGTTAGATTAAATAAATGACCTTTTGGCTGCTTAGTACCAGTTATGTTTACTAATTAACACATCACTAAAAATCATATCAGTATTTGCTCATTTAAATTCATTGGTTTTGTTATTTAGAACTGAATACAATTATAACAACTTAATTATTTGTGGCTTAGATTATCTGATACATTTATGTAACTTTCGTCTGTGAAATATACGTTCATCATTTTGAAATATTTAGACCGTGAGCCAGAAAATTATTACCTCACCGTTGATACTTCGTGTATTTGTTGTTTTTGCTGAGTCCAACAAACTTCTGATAGTGAGAGAGCTTGGTAGCGAGGCTTTTTTGGCATATCTCCAAAGTCAACAATTTGGTGCCAGTAAAAAATGTATTACCTTATTCATAGTTTTTATTATGTTTAGAAGTATTACTTTTCCGCCCAACCTATCTAATATGCGAGAAAAGTATTGGTTTACCCCAAAAAAAGTTGGAATTTTGAAAAAAAATGTTTGAGTTATTTTTACGTTTTCCATCAACAACAACACGAAAAAACGGTTTTTAGAAAAAATAAACGGTATTAAAGATTAAAACTAACTTTTCCGCATCTGTAGCCCTGAACAATATTCTATCATCAAATTGTTACTTGTATACACTTCGGGGGATGTATCGTACTAACAAACCAAAATTTCACCAAAAATGTAATATGTCTGGATTTATAGGACCCGCTGTACTCGCTCTAGTCAACTGAAAATCAATAGGGTAGATCTGCGAGACACCTTGAACAATATTCAATCATAAAATTGATCAATCGTATACAAACTGAAACTGAAAACTCTCCAAAAATGATAAAAATTTGGTACTTCAAGTACCATAGCACCCGTTGTACTGGCTTTAGTAAGCTGAATATCAATAGGGTTCATTCTTGAGATGCTCTGAATAATATCCAATCATAAAATTTGTCACTAACAAACTGAAACTTCTCCAAAAATGACAAAAATATCTTACTTAAAGCACTGTAGTACATGTTGTATTGGCTCTGGTAAGCTGAAAATCAATAGGGTTCATCCGTGAGATGTTCTGAATAATATTCAATCATAAAATTGATGACTTGTTGAACTCCGGAGGCTGTATCGTGCTAACAAGACATGTAAGGTAAAGTGGCCGACGACAACGACGACGACACACACACAGGATTTTTTTTCCAAAAACCGTTTTTTCGTGTTGTTGTTGATGGAATACGTAAGAATAACTCAAAAACAAATGTCAAGATTCCAACTTTCTTTGGGGTAAACCAATACTTTTCTCGCATATTAGATAGGTTGGGCGGAAAAGTAAAATCCTGTGTGTATGTCGTCATCGTTGTCGTCGGACACTTTTCGTTACGATACAGCCTCCGGAGTGCAACAAGTCATCAATTTTATGATTGCATATTGTTAAGGACATGTCACAGATGAACCCTATTGACTTTCAGCTCACCAGAGCCAGTACAACGGGTGCTATGGTACTTGAAGTACAACGTTTTTGTCATTTTTCAGAAATTCCAGTTTGTTAGCACGATACAGCCTCTGGAGTTCAACAAGTCACCAATTTTATGATCGAATATCATTCAGGACATCACACAGATTAATCCTATTGATATTCAACTAACCAGAGCCAGTACAACAGGTGCTATAGTACTTTAAGTACCATATTTTTGTCATTTTTGGGAAACTTCAGTTTGTTAGCACGATACAGCCTCCGGAGTATATACAAGTGACCAATTTTATGATTGGATATTATTCAGAGCATCTCAAAGATGAACCCTATTGAAATTAAGCTCACTAACGCCAGTACAACGGGTCTTATGGTACTTGAAGTACCCAATTTTTGTCATTTTTGGAGAATTTTCAGTTTGTTAGCACGATACGGCCTTCAGAGTCTATAAAAGTGACCAATTTTATAATTGAATATTGTTCAAGATGTCTCACATATGTACCCTACTGTTTTTCAGCTGACTAGAACGAGTACAGCGGGTCCTATAAATCCAGATATACTACTTTTTTGGTTATTTTTGAAGAAATTTCGGTTTGTTAGCACGATACATGCACCGAAGTGTATACAAGTGACAATTTTATGATAGAATATTGTTCAGGGCCACAGATGTGGAAAAGTTAGTTTTAATCTTTAAAATCGTTTATTTTTATGTGAAAAACGAAATAAATTTTTTCCAACAAGTATGTTGGGGCGTTTTGGTATGTCCGACACTCCGAACATGGCAAAGTTATCCCATCAAAATAGTATGTTGTGCAACAAGTGGGGAAAGTTTATGGCACGAGCCCGAAGGGCGAGTTAGAAAAGTTTTTCCTACATGTTGCACACTATACTTTTTCTACAACGACACAACTTTAAATAATACAAGTAAATAGTTTTGTAGAAAAAAGCTACTCATCGAGGATCCCCTACGGGATTCTCCATATAAATGTATGTAGTAAGGTAAAGGACTAATTAGTGACCAGTTACCAAATAGTCACCGATTTTTTGTGAAACAGGATAAAATAAGAATTTTTTTATGTGAACATATCTTCTTCTTCAGCTGCCATCTCCATTTAATGAAGGTTGGCGACAATTTCGGCATACTTATTTCGGTTCTGAGTGGTACGAATTAAAGATGATGTGTTCATACCAGTCCAGTCGCGTATGTTTTTTAACCACGAATGTTGTCTGTGACCAGGACCACGTTTTCTTTCGATTTTTCCTTCTATTATTAATTTCAGTATATCATACTTGTTGTTATGGTATGTGTGGCCCAGATAGGCGGTCTTTCTTCGTTTTATTGTTGTAAGTAACTCTCTTTCCCTTCCCATACGTCTAAGCACTTCATCGTTAGACATATATTGAGTCCATGATATTTTTAGTAGTCTACGGAAGATCCACATTTCAAAAGCCTCGAGTCTGTTCATGGTATCCACTTTTAATGTCCATGTTTCTGTTCCATAGAGGAGAACTGAATGCACGTATGCTTTTACATAACGGTATCTTAAGTTAATGTTTAAGGTTGCGTTGCACAATAGGTTTTTCCGACGACCTGCATGAAAAACGAATCATTTCGCACTCTAAACTAGCGCACAAAGTTATCTATTTCGCACTAGTGGGAAATATTCCGCCGTCACCTGTTCTGATGTATTGCTGTGCTTATTTACCTAATAGATACCTATACTTTGATGTTCACACAATTGTAGGCAGCTGTGACAATGACATATATTTAAATAAATTCATGACATATTAATACCAACCTACCTTGATTTGATTTATTTAGTAATCAAATTGATACTTATTTGTATAAGTTGAATATCTGTAACGAAAACATGGAATATTCTTCAGACGATGAAACGGTAGATTTTATTTCCATTGAAGTCCGTAATTTAGCAAGGGAAACGACTAAAGAGTTGCAACCGGAAAATCAAAACACAAGTATGATCTTGCGAATAATAATTTCATGGCACGGAAAGAAAATTAATAATACGAAAAGCTTCTCCGAGGTTGTTTTATTGGCCTACAAAGGAGAATTGGGATATAATTACAAGCCAGGTACTGTCTGGTCAATATACTCTATGCTACGGACATCATTAATTGCTAAGCATAACGTGAACAAAAATTGAAAGATGTACTGAAAAGACGCTCAGATGGATATAAACCAAAGAAATCGAGTACTTTGAACCCTCAACAAATCAACCAAGTTGATTAATTTAGGAAGAGGATATTTATGAAGAGGTTTTTAATTTAACCAATTTACCACTCATAAGTTAATTGAAGATATATTAGATATTTTATAACACAACGATGTTCATAAGTTACTGTTTCTAAAAGTTATTAATATTCGCCGGTGGATTAAATCGTCGAAAGGTATGCCCAAGTAGTAGAATGATGAAGCTTGTAGATTCAAATCCCCAAAATAGCATTTTTTTGTCAAATTTTTGCTATTAAAATTTTCCATATTTGAAGAGGAATTGATCGTGTAACTTATTTGATTTGCGTATACTCATATAGACTAAGATCTTATTTTTTTTTCATAAGATACAGTGCTCACTACTCGAATAATAAGAACTGATTATTTTAATCTTTCTAGGTTGCCTTGGCATTCGCTATAAGCGGAGCCTTGAGACGAGCTGAATTAGCCAGTGTAAAAATATGCGATTCAACTGATGTAACATCTGCATTAATTGTAAAGATTCCTAACCAAAAATAAAGTGACTCGAACTTTTACATTAACAGGAACATTTTATGAAATGTATAAAAATTATGCTGATCTACGACCCAAAAGTATGGTGGATAAAAATAAGAGATTTTTAATCAATTACCAAAAAGGAAAATGTACCTCCTAGATTGTAGGAATAAACAAGTTTGGTGCAATGGCCAAACGTCTCTCAAGTTAGCGGGACAACTATTCGGAAAATGACTTTTGACTGGACCAAAAATTGCCGCTCAATTGCCGTTTTTATGCCGTGAAATTCCCGGAATTTGCCGTTAATTATTTTTTAAAAAATGGCCTGGTCCGCTAACTTGAGATTCAAGTTAGCGAGACACCCCCTGGAAAATGGCTTCCCTACGTACGGCAATTAATTTGAAGTGGATAGATAATTGCCGCTTGATTTGCCGCTCATGAAAATATCAGTCCCAAGGTCGGGGTATGATGAGGTCTGGGGCAAAACGGGAAATGTGTCATTCTCCATCTCAAGTAAGCGAGACACCCCCTGGAAAATGGCTTCCCTCCGTACGGCAATTAATTTGAAGTGTATATATAATTGCCGCTTGATTTGCCGCTCACGTAAATATCATTTCCAAGGTCGGGGTATGATGAGGTCTGGGGCAAAAAAGTACTCGAGGAATTTGTAGACGTATCATCTGTAGCTGAAGAAATACTATCTTCTTCTCGTATAAAAGGGTCCCCCTGTATATGATCGTTATCGGAATCTTCTATTTCTGAACATTCATATTTATCATTAGAAGTTTTTTCAAGCCATTTCATGACTGTTTGTTCATAATTTTTATCGGTCACACTTACTGCTTTTGAATGAAATGCCATTGTCTAGAACAATAAATTTTATCAAATAATAATTGATCCTTACGTCATCATCAAATACAACTTACCAAAACAATGACGCACTGACTGGGAATAATAATATTCAACACTAATAAATATTCCCCTTGAAAGAGACTATCCGCATACAGTATCTAAAAAATATTTAGGTTGCAGGAGAGTATCATCATTATACAGGACCGCTAACAATCTCAGAAGTCAGATACAAATTAAAGAAGTGATATGAGAATCACACTGAAATTGGCGTGTTTAAATTGTAACATAATTCCATGAAGGTACTTAGTCAGCCAACAATATAGCACTGTAATAATCCAGAATACCAGAGAAACAAATTTGTATAGCGGCACGACATACCATTGTCTCGGGTTAAGGGTTAATTACATTTTCAAGATTTGGATTTTCTTTATATTTAGTAAATGCTTTACATAATGAAACTAGTAGATACCACTAATAATTCCACCAAACTATACCTTTTGTTTTGCTTTTTATATTTTGGAATATATTCTTCGGCAGCTTGGTCAATAACATTTTTAATTTCATGATATAAATTATAAGTGTTTAGTGTATTGTAGTTGTTATTACCGTTATCAACAGATTTAAACACTGTTTTAAATGAAACAATTCTAGATAATAACACAATATATTGAAAAAATGTTAGAAATTCTAAGAAATTGACAATGATAGTAATATGGAGTAACTTGTCAATTTCTTAGAATTTTTTCAATATATTGTGGAACAATTAGTTTCATTTATAAGAGTAGATTCCACAGAGAAAGGGTCGAAACAGTAGATTTAAGCATTCTACATAATATTTGTTCCAGTCAACCTTACCTATATTCCACTTTTTAAAATTTGTCTGTACTACAGACTTTATGCTTACTTGACCAGTTATTTTGATAGATAAGTGATTGGATCTGTATGTGTTTGTCAAGTTTCGCCAATTGACTAAATTATTGTATATTTGGGACTACATATTGTTAAATCAAGAGCACTATTTATTTTGATTCAAATTTTCTATTCAAGTTATACTACCATCATTTAAAAAAATTAAGTTATTTGCTTCTAAGCTATCTAGCAGTATTTTTCCTAAAGGATCAGTTTTTATAGTACCCCAAGATATATAGTGAGAATTAAAATTTTCACCCCATCACATATCGTCGGTTAAGAAGTGACATCTCGTAACTAACAAAATTGGTCAAATTTAGTTATCGGTACGAACCACAGGCCCATAAACGATGTGTCGCCCGTAGAAACCGTATTTCACGGAGCGGCAATAATAATTCATGTCATTATGGAGAATTGTGATTTTCTTGTTTAGCCCCAGACCCTATCATACCCCGACCTTGGGAATGATATTTTCGTGAGCGGCAAATCAAGCGGCAATTATCTTTCCACTTCAAATTAATTGTCGTACACAGGGAAGTCATTTTCCAGGGGGTGTCTCGCTAACTTGAGATGGAGAATGGCAAATTTCCCGTTTTGCCCCAGACCTCATCATACCCCGACCTTGGGAATGATATTTTCGTAAGCGGCAAATCAAGCGGCAATTATCTATTCACTTCAAATTAATTGCCGTACGGAGGGAAGCCATTTTCCGCTCTCGCTAACTTGAGTGCCAAGTTAGCGCACCAGGCCATTTTTTAATAAAATAATTAACAGCAAATTCCGGGAATTTCACGGCATAAAAACGGCAATTGAGCGGCAATTTTTGGTCCAGTCAAAAGTCATTTTCCGAATAGTTGTCCCGCTAACTTGAGAGACGTCAAAGAAATCACTACATTCTTGAAATTACCAAACCCACAAACCTACGCTGGTCATTCATTCAGGCGTTCTCCTGCTACAATATTAGTGGACACTGGCAGTGACTTATTGACTTTGAAAAGACCTGGTTGTTGGAAAAGCAGCACAGTCGCAGAGGGTTATATCCATGAATCAATTAATAAAAAAATGGAAATATCCAATCGTATAACCCAGTCTATAGAACATGCAACAACCTTCACAGAGGAACTAACATCAAGATAATTCACAACCAGTTCGGAATTACAATCAGTCACTGTGAGACCATCAACTTCGAGTAAAGTATTTGAAACTAATTATGTGACAGGAATTAAGGCTCAGGCAGTTCAAAGTGTAATTGAAGAAAATGATCATATTCCATTGGTGTTAAACAATTGTTCCAATATAACAATTAAGAATTACTATTCTAATAGTACCTGAATACAGACCAAAATGTACCTAAATATGTATGTTGAATGTTTAATAAAATTTGATCTTTTTCCCTGTTCAAATATATATTTCTTAATAATGCAATTCACTTGAAAAATGTCTATGAGTGAAAACTTGTATTATTAGTGGTTCAAACATATTTTTAAAATCCGATATATTTTGTTTTTCAGGTAGGTCGTCGGAAAAGTATAGTGTACAACTCGTGCGGAAACTGGATATTTTCCGCACTAGTTGCACAATATACTATTTTCTACGACCATAAAGAAAAATGTACATTTCAAGTGCGTGTTCGATTAACAAACCTACCCCGTTGTAGTACAAATTTTCATTTCCCAAGGGCTAGCTGTATCGAAATGTTTCATTTCCCACGACTTTCATGAGCTACTAGACTCTCATTATATTATAATATAGGATAGAGTTATGTTTGTTAACGTCTGTCTAATAATTTGACATTTCATATCAGTGTTTACAAAATTCATTTATAATAGTATATTATACACCAAGCGACTAAAGTGACCCATTTAATCCACCTAAGGGGTTACTGTCATTTTAGTCGAGAGGTGTATACAATATTTTTTGCAATTATGGTAATTCTACACACATTTTTAATAAAAATAAATACTACTTAGGATGGACTTTTACTTAACTTGGCTGGGCATCGAGGACGGACTTCTAAAATGCATCGCGGATGTACGGTTTTATTTGTACTTTAAATCCCTTGGGATTTTAACTGTCACTTTATATCATTGGGTCTAAAAGTGACACTTTAGTCTCGGAATTGCAAAAAAAATAATCGAAAATGGGTAGCGAAAGTGAGGATGATTTGATATTGACATGCTGATCCCGATATGTAAACTAGCCATTGGTTCAGAAGGACATCGCTCACTATCCTGGTAGATGCAGGAGGTGATACTACTTCTTTAAAGAGACACGATCGTTGATAACTTTTTCCGCAGGTGAATTATAACGATTTTTTCTGCATACAGTATTTTTATTTCCGAGTTATGAAAATTTGAAAATTTTGAACGTTATTTGTTTCACGACGTAGGTAGGTACATATACAAAAAGAAAAAACATATGGTTATTTCAGCGTTAAGAACCAGACTTAATAATTGCAGAGAAAAAATTCTCTAAACCATGCAACAATGACGGCAGTAAAGTTAATAAAAAGTGTTATGAAAAATATTATAGATTTGTTTATGACTCAGATGGTCGTAGAAAAAGTATAGTGTACAATTTGCATGAAATGACCCATTTCCAACTCGTTGGTATACGCTACGCTCGTACTACAAAATTTCATATACCTTCTCGTGGTAAATGTATGTCATTTCATGCTCATTGTACAATATACTATTTTAATAATATGGCTCTGGCTTGCTCTATACGTGATCTTACTTCGACGTCAGGGTCTTCAATTGTTGCTATGCAGCTACCAAGATATTTAAATTTCTCAACTTCCTCTATTGCGGTATCATAGATGTTTATGTTCAGTTGTGAGTTCGGTAATCTGGTTATAGCCATTACTTTTGTTTTTGTTACATTAATTTTCATGCCTAGATGATCTCCCACTTCTACAACTTTATTGATTGGGCGTTGAAGGGCTTCTGGATTGTCTGAAATGATAACCGTATCGTCTGTATAACGTATGTTGTTTAACGTCCTACCGTTAATTGTAATTCCATACTCGTCATCGCCTATTGCTTGGTTAAATATGTGCTCAGAGTACATATTAAACAGTATTGGCGATAAAACACGACCCTGTCGTACCCCCTTTTCTATACACACCGGTTCCGATGTCGTTTGTCCATATCTAACCTTTGCTTCTTGGTTCCAATAAATATTTCTAATAAACCCGATGTCTTGTTTGTCTAACCCTTTTTTCTGTAGTAATGTCAGACGAACGGTGTGATTAACTCGATCGAAAGCTTTCTAGTAGTCTATGAAACAGGCAGAGACATATTCCCTCATGTCACGACATTTCTGGAGGAGCCTTAATAAGCTGGCTAGCGCTTCCTTTGTTCCTAGACCTTCACGAAATCCAAATTGAGTATCGCTTTGATCGGTTTCACATTTGTGGTAGAGTCTAGCTTGTATAATTTTAAGTAGGATCTTAAGCACTTGGCTCATCCAGCTTATCAGTCTGAACTCATCACATTTCTTGGCTTTTGATTTTTTAGGGAGGGGAATAAATACGGAGGTGAGCCAGTCTTTTGGAATATTACCTGTTGCTTGCACTTTCTGTAGTAACTGTAACAGAGGCAACAAATTTTCTTCTTCTAACAATGTTATCATTTCTATGTGGATTTCGTCCGGACCCGTTGCTTTTCCGTTTTTACTCAGTTTAAGTGCTTTCACTAATTCTGATTTTAGAATTTTTGGAGCATGTTCACATTCGTTATTCCTGTCGTATATTCGTGGCGTATCGCTAACGAATGTTTTCCGTTAATATGTTTGCCATACTTTTAATAATTCTTGCACTTCTGTTATCATTTAATTGTTTTCATCTGGTATACCGAATACGGATTGGTTTTTGTTGGAATGCGTTACCTCTTTTATTTTATTATGAACTCCGTGGCTGTCCTGTTTATTCTGAAGTAACTCAATCTCCTCGCATCTTTCCTTCATGCACTTTTCTTTTACTATTCGGATTTTCTTTCTCATTTCTCTATTTATTTTTTTGTATTTTTCGATGTTTTTGTGTTTGAGTACTCTCCGATTGTCCATCTTCAGTAGAATTTCTTCTGTCATCCATTCTTTCTTGGTCTTTGGGCTGGCATACTCTACGTCTTCTTGTTCTACTTTTACAATTGCATATGTAATTCGATACCAGACATTTTCTGTATTCGTATCTGATGTTGTGGTTGACTTTATTGTTGCAAATTCATCATTTATTCGTTCTTTTGGCATTGACTGTGAATTTTTGTTTCTAAGTTTTTTTATGTCTATACTTTTTTTGTTACTCTTCCTTAGCTCTTCAAATTTCCCATTCAGATTACCTACCACAGGATTATGGTCTGAACCTATGTCCGCCCCAGGGTATGCTTTTATGCCTTTTGTTCCATTCTTAAATCTAGTTTTGATTAGGACATAGTCGATGTGGTTGCGAACGACGTTATCTGGGCAGTGCTGCGGGAATTGCCAATTATACAAACGTCTTTCTGGTAGTTTGAACAATGTATTAGCAATCACAAATTCCTCTTCTTGACAAAATTATACCAGCCTGTCTCCCCTACCATTGCGTTCACCTAGGCCGTACTTACCGATGATTTTATCTACTTCAATGTTGCAAACCTTCGCGCTGAAGTCGCCCATTATTATAATGGTTTCGTTGTATTTGGTATATCCTAGCAGTTCCTTTATTTCTTTATAAAATGTGTCCACCTCTCGATCAGGTTTTTCTGCGCTTGGAGCATAGCACTGCATTATATTCATGTTTGTAGGTTGGACATTTAGTCTAATGAACATGGCTCTATCTGGAAATGGAATAAAGCTAATTACAGCTTGACTTGTTTTATTGTCTAATAAGATGGTTTCTTTTGTCACTGCCCGAGTAGTACAATGTTGTTTTATTCTTTTGGAATTTTCCACTTCCAGGCCAGTCTGTGCATTTCTCTGAGGGTATTATCTAGTTTTCCTGCCATAAACAAACTTCTTACATTCCAGGTGCCGATTGTGGGATTTCTGATTTTATTGTTTTCTACTCTCATATAGGTCTGAGATTTCACTATATGTTGAGCCTTTTTTGATGTTATGTTTTCATTGGCTTTACAGGGGTTTCGCAGACTGCCGACCTGGGAGGCCCTGTAATCTATTCGTGTTTCCTCCCCTGCCGGATCTTGTGTTCCTTACATCATGATGAGTGCTTTCTACTTGTTCGTTTGATGCGTTTGATGTGAACATATAAGATATGCTATTATATGAATTTCTTAATATATCTAATTTCCATTTAATCAGCCTTTATTTATCAAATATATTTGAATTTTCCGCGACATGACTCTAAATGTTCAGTGGAGAGGATTGCATTTATTCTGTTTTGAGTACTTGTGGAGTTAACACGCGTGTTTTTGGTGAGTGGCGAATAACAACAAAGTAAGTGAATATATTTGTCAGATTAATATTCTGTTCTATTAAGAAGGATATATTTATTGATTTACATTAGCTGGAAAAGTGAATAATAAATTAATTTCCTAATATTAGCTGTAAAATTTAGTTTATGGGATGAAAATTGATCATAAATTGGTTTCGTGTTGGTCACACATCGGTTCTAGGTCTGTTTACAAATAAAGTCATTTTATTCGCATTCTTAGGAGAAAAATTACGTTAATTTTTTTATAATTGAACAGTATTATCCAATATCTCAGTAACCTTTTACTGCCTTTGATTTTGAAATGTAACATCGAATTAAAAGTGATTTAAAGTAATGTTCTAATATTCAGATCAGTTTTTGGTGAGAGAACTAATCATAATTTGGTCTCATGTTGGTCACAAATCGGTTCTATGTCCTTTATAGATACAGTCATTTTAATCCCAGTTTTAGGAGCAAGATTACATTAAGCAATTCGGTAACCTTCTACTGACTTTGATTTTGAAATGTAACATCGAAATAAAAGTGATTTAAAATAATGTTCTAATACTCAGGTAAATTTTTGGTAAGAGAACTAATGATATTTTGGTTTCGTGTAGGTCACACATCGGTTCTGAACCTATTTACAAGGAAAGTGATTTATTCCCAATTTAGGAGAAAAACTACAGTTTTTTTCTCACATACCTGAATAATTTATATACTGGCGAGCAAAAAATTGAGGTCACCTTAAAATTTTCTTGTTCTTTAAAATTTTACGTTTTCAGATCGTAGTCGCAAACTGTACATCATTGCATGTGCTTTTGTAAGCTGAATGTGATACTCTATACTAAAGAAAAATGCATTTTTTCTTGGATTTCATGATTTATTCTGAAAATGCAATGAATTAATATTTTGGGCGAAATTCAACATTTTGTTGTTAGGGAAAATATGGAACGAACAAAATGAAAAAACTTGACACTAATAATGTGTATTCCCTCCTCTTGCATTGATGACTGCTTGAAGTCGGCGCGGCATACTTTGAATTAAGTTGCGGATCACATTCTGGTCGATGTTATCCCATTCCTGCAACACCAATCTTCTCAGCTTCTGGCCAGTTCTTGGTGCTGGTGTGTGTCTGCGGATCAGTCGTCCCAACTCGTCCCAGACATGTTCTATGGGATTCATGTCTGGGCTGCGGGCTGACCAGTCAAACCGCCTGATTTCTACCTCATCCAGATACTCACTGACAATTCTGGCTGTATGTGGTCTCGCATTATCTTGCATAAAAATGCCATGTTCTCCCATAGTCACCATGAAAGGCATAACATGGTTTTCTAGCATCTCCGTAATGTACCTGTGAGAGGTTAGGAAGCCATTTTCTATGAAGACCAACTCTCTGTGAGTTTGTGCAATGATTCCCGTCCAAACCATAATCCACCCACCGCCAAATGTAAGACGCTCGTCAATGCAAACTTCAGAAAATCTTTCCCCAGGTCTTCTCCTTACTCGTCGACGTCCATCTGACCCAGTGAGGCAAAAACGCGACTCTTCTGAGAACAATACTCAGCTCCAGTCATCATCATTCCAACGAACGTGATCTCTGGCAAATGTCAAACTGGCAGTCCGATGCTGGCGTTGTAACGGGGGACCTGTAGTCATTCTTCTGTATGACAGTCGAGCAGCATGAATTTTTCTTCTAACGGTCCATTCACTTACGTTGACATTTCTCACATCTTCCAACTGATTTCGCAGTGAAACAGCGGTAGCTGTCCTATTCTGCAATCTTGTGGACACCAAAAGACGGTCATATGGTTGAATGGTAACTCTTTTTTGCCCATACCCTGGTCTTCTAGTGATCAGGCCAGTCTCCAGAAAGCGCTGGTACACCCTTTGCACACCACAAAGACTAGTACCAACAATTCTCGCAGTTTCACGTTGCTCCCGACTATCTTGTAATAGCGCAACAATTATTGCCACTACAATTGGATCTAAAGGCATTATGGGCCTGTTAAATCACTACACTTCGTAATTGTTAGGTTCTACACAAAGAATCAACAGTAAATTGGAAAACAGGCAAGGGAAATGTGAATGTTCAATTAGCGCAAAGGCACATTTTTCATAAAAGTCGTACTCTAATAAATCGAATGACAGCTGTCAAGTCTCGGAAAAGAATTGCTTTAACGCCTACTAATACTATTATGTCCTTATCAATATTGACGCTAAAATTATTCGCAATTTCTAAAGTGACCTCATTTTTTGCTCGCCAGTGTATTAACAATTTATAAACAATTAACTGACTTCGAACATGATTTGAAAGAGAACCCTATTAAGCAGGTCATGGTCAGGGTAAGGAAACTGATCATTATTTGATTTGGTATTTATTAGAACACCAATTTCAGATTTTTTAGACACATACATGCTGACAACAATGTTGTCATCCACGTCATTTATTTTTCAATCGAACACAACGTTGCCAAGTCTCTAGTTTATACCGAAATATGTAGATTAAAATTCCATCATTGTGAATAGAAACCCTCTAACTGACTTCAATTTTAAGTCTTAAAGTAAAATTGCTGTTGGTTTTAAAATTGTTTTTGTTTATAGAATGCCTCCTGGTTCAAAGAAGAGATCGTTATATACTAAAGAAATGCTAGATAATGAATTATCAGCAGTAGAAAATGATATGTCCTATGGAAAGGCTAACAAAGCATTCAGCATTCTTAAAATTTTTTACATCAAATTTTAAAAAAATTTGCAGCTTTATGCTTAACTTAAAATATCTCGAGAAATATTGACTTTATCGTTATGAGGAAAGAGGACATTATTTACGTAGAAGGTATTGGTTAATCGAAAAACTGTGATAAAATTTCTATTCCACCAGTGGCGTAGAAGTTGGGAAAGATTAACCAGTCACTTGCCCCTGTCGTAGGCCTCTGGTAGTAGCCAGAAACGTTTTTTTCACATCATTTAGTAGGTTGTACAGTAAAAAAATTGACTGTCTCGACCCTTACTTCGTGGAATATGCTCATATTAGTGTTTTTAAATGAAACTCAAGGTCTCTAGTTAATTCCACAATATAATACAAGTTATTGAAAATTCTAAAAAATTGACAATTGTTTCGATAATATTGATTTATCGAAACAATTGTCAATTTTTTAGAATTTTCAATAACTTGTATTATATTGTGGAATTAACTAGAGACCTTGAGTTTCATTTAAAAACACTAGGTTGTACAGTGTTTACACTTCCTGTCAAATATGAAATGGATACGTAAAACGGTTTCAATATTCACAGCACAAATCGTTTTTAAATTTTTACACAAAAACCCAGTAAGCAGCTACATTATATTTAGATGTTTTGGGTTAAATATTCATAATTTGAAGTCAGGATTATACTGTTAAATTATTTTCAATCAGTAAAGAATCACCCTGTATAGAAGCAGGATACATTCGGCTGTCGGTATATGATACGATATTAGTGCAACCCTAAAATTATTGTTTTCGGTTTTTCCATTTAAACATTAAATATTATAATAATGAAAAATACAACCGTTAGAAATAATTAAGAATAAATTGAAATGTACTGTATCAATTACTTGAACACAAAAATTCGTAGGAAGATCAATTCTATCTAATTATGAACTAAACGTAATTAGAAATAATTTATGTACAAAACAAAATTATGCTTTCAAAATTCACCAAGCGCACTGATCTTGGGAAAAGAACAAACAATAAACATAATCTCTAACCATCTTTTCCTGTCAAAAACACACTTCACTCATAAATCACGGTTCTCGGTACTAGGCATGATAGAGCCACTGGAAAAAAAACGTTCAGTCTTTAAAGCTGACAGACTTCATAAGAGGAATAAGGCTATAATCTAGATTACCTGGAACTGTCGCAGTGGAATAGGTTACAACCCACCTCAGTGAAATCTATCTATCATAAATCACACAATTTGGTACAAATACTCGAAAACTGCACAGTAAAACCGATAATGGAGCTTAGAATGTATGAAATTCTAGAAATACATGATATATGGTAATATATTAGACAGCTTTATCAGCTCTTCAGGTTTTAACTGAACTGGTGTTGAATATACAAAATGAATTGTGAAAATTGGAAATTATAATAGGTTAAGGATTTGTTGTTTCAAGCTCGCCATTTTTAGTTTACGTAATTCACCAGAAAATTTAAAAAGGCATTATAGTAATCAGAATCTTCCCATAACTATTGCCAATCGTTAACTACTGTGTTGTCAGACTAACCTCCGGGGAAGTACCCGAAACAAAAATAAAATGGGGGTGGGTAAGTTGTAAGCAAATATTTTAACTTTGCCCACTGACTTTACCAAAAAGCAATGTTAACCGCGTTAATAGTCAAATTTGCCCAAATATAATGTTTTTAAAAATGTTTCTGAATGTATGGGAGTTGAAAAAACAAACGCATATGTTTTAAAATAAATTTTTTATTACAAAAATGAAAAAAATATCATGAAAACTTAATACTATTAAAGGTTTTTTCATAGAAAAAAACTTAAAACTGGGTTACAGTTTCACTGTTAAAAAAACAAATTCTTATTTATAAACAAATTCTTACTTTAGTGTTTTTAAATGAAACTCAAGGTCTCTAGTTAATTCCACAATATAATACAAGTTATTGAAAATTCTAAAAAATTGACAATTGTTTCGATAAATCAATATCATCGTCAGAATGACAGAAGTTACATTTCATTATCTTAGTGAAATAATTCTGATTTCACTTTTGACAATAAGATATATATTCAAAATGAAGGTTTACCAATGGGAAGCCCTATATCACCTATTTTAGCAAACATTTTTATGGACAATTTAGAAAGAAAGATCTTTGAAAGTAATATTTCGAAAAATATTTTATTTAGATATGTAGATGACATATTAGCTTGTTTCATGGGTAGTGAACGACAATTAGATGTATTTTTCAACCACATCAATAATTTACTCCCGAAAATTAAATTTACATTAGAAATTGAAGAAAATAGCTCAATCAATTTTCTTGATTTAAAAATTCAAAGAGTTAATAATGTACTTGATTATTCAATTCACCGAAAACCAACACAAACTGATGTAACAATTCCATTCAATTCTAACCACCCTGTGTCACACAGACTAGCAGCATATAATTCAATGATACATAGAGCTTTTTCAGTTCCTATGAACAAATGTAATTTTGATAGAGAGATTAATACAATTAGACAAATAGCAACATCTAACGGTTATCCATTAGATATGATAAATAAGCTAATTAGTAAAAAAGAGGAAAAAGTGGCATTACAACTAATATATCCTAAACAAGATGATGAAATTAAAACTTATAAAACCATCACATATGCAGGAAATATTTCTAATAATATTTCAAAGATAATATCTTCAGCAACGAATACAACAATTTCTTTTAAAACAGAAAGTAACGTTAGTACAAAATTGTTAAATGTAAAAACAAAAATACCACTATTAAAGAAGTCAGGTATATATAAACTCAAATGTCCAGAATGTAATGCTGTCTATTTGGGTCAGACCCTTAGGAATTTTGAAATACGATACAGTGAGCACTTACGAGCATACAGATTAAAACAACCAGATAAATCCCACTACGCAAAACATCTACTTGACACCAATCATTCATTGACACCTAACACAAAACTAGGAAGTACTGCATATTTGTGAAAAGAAACAAGAACTGGATTTCCTTGAAGAACTGGAAATTAGAAGACATTTAAGAAACCCACAATATGAAGTTGTCAATGAACAGTTAAATCTAGGGAATTCTCCACTAATAAGCTGTCTTCTTAAGTGATAATTGTAAAGATCAGCAGATATAGTTTTCCTGGTTTTCTATATCATTGCACAGTTATACTGATCTTAATTGGAAAAATGATATCCAGGATATCACCATAGGGCTAATAATATCTAAGCTTCAATATTTGTAATATCACATCTTCTTCTTTTTTCTATAAACATATATTAAGCCAATCACAAGTTAGGTTACTTCTTGGTCTAGCCAAATATAACTACTAAACATCAGGTAGGCATAAAATGAAATGTAACTTCTGTCATTCTGACGATGATATTGATTTATCGAAACAATTGTCAATTTTTTAGAATTTTCAATAACTTGTATTATATTGTGGAATTAACTAGAGACCTTGAGTTTCATTTAAAAACACTAATATGAGCATATTCCACGAAGTAAGGGTCGAGACAGTCAAATTCTTACTTATAAAAAAATTTACAAAATAAAAATATTTTTCTTAGGAAATATTCAGTCTAAAGTTTTCATTAAAAAATGTCGACCTTTTTTTATCTCAGGCTCATTAAGTATCATTTCTATATCGAAAAAAGTTATATCACAGTTGGGGTAAATATAGTAACTCTCGTTTTTTCTCAAAATTTTTATAGTGTGTCGTCAGCATCAGACACCGACAAAATTTTGCCAATGAAGTGCTTCATGGTCTTTTTTGTTGCAAATCGAACAACAACATATGTTCCTTCTTCTAGATCATATGGGCTAAATTCGTTATTAGGCTCAGGTACACATTTGCCTGCTTCTGCCTCTTCTTCGATTACTTCCATAGTGTCTTCTTCTGTTTCTTCATCATCGTCTTGAATATAGACTTTGGTTGATGTATACGCTTCTGACTTCTCTTCGAACATTTCAATATTTTCTTCTTCAATTCCATTTTCGTCTGTTTCATTTTCTTTATTATGTTGTTGGGGTGCTTGCCAAAACTTCTTTGGCGCCCTTTTTAGTAAACTGTTAAATTTTGAAGAATCCACCCTTTCTTCGACTCGAAGCTAGTCGACTGGAGAGCACGGGTTGTACTACGGGAGACAACCCGCACATCTATAACGGGCACTGAAGGGTTGCGTTTTCTCGTTATAAAAGTCAAAACACTGCGTCAGCTATTATATATAATAAGGTAGCAAAGTAAGATAAACAACACTTACTTAATTTAGTTAAAACAACAAAAATCTATTTTATTAAATATAAAAAAAGCATATAGGGAAAAAACAACATTCTACAGTAATATCATTACAATAGATCAAGAGTGACTGCTCGTCACTCGCGCCATGTCACGTCTAGACTCCGCCCTCTTTTATATATTTTTGCGCTAGACGACAGACACTCTTATACCGAAAATTTTGTCTTTTTCCTCTCCCCGCAATTCTATATTTTTTAATTAATTGAAAAGTATATTATCTACGGGCAAAGCATGCATACATTTGTCATATAATTCATATATGATCTTCCAGTTGAAGCATCAATAAAATTGTAACTTTTGTAAATATATTTCTAAAGTTGAACGTTGGTCATGTGTGGTTTCGATATTTCGGAAAGAGAATCAATGTCGCCTCCGGTGATTCATTTCTTGCAGATGTGGTGGTCGATGATTGAGTTTCATCCGCACTGATGCCCTGAATCTCGAAGCGGGGCGTTATTATTGACGTCGTTCCCAACGTCGTACATACGCAAGCCTGTGAATGCTCTATTTGCGAATAGTTCCTCAAATGATGTTCTCGAGCACCGTTACTAAAATCATCGAATTGCATCGTCCTCACAACAGCGTCAGTTGACGTTACAATACAAATGTCATTTGGTTATGCCAAATGTAAGGGTGCATTCAGATGTTACGTCGGGCGCGTTTTATGCGATCAGATGCCTTGATCTGGTAAATAGTCGGGTCGTTCAGATGCTAGCGGTAAATTTTACCAATCGTCCAACCATTTAACCCAGTCGACACATCGGTAGAAATTGACCCGCATGCGCTTTACATTTTATAATGCATGATTGAGAAGTTTGGGTTATGTTTACAAAATTTCAAATGATAAATTAATATTCAACGAGACTTTTTACATTTTTTTCTACACCCACATGTATATTATCCATTTTCTGCACAATTTACATAATGGAAATGTAGGCCATTTCGGTTAACTGAACGCATATGATTTCATTTACGTCCTAGAATGCATATGAAATTCACCAATCAGCATTTGCATTTAGTACCCGCTAACTCTTCTTTTTTTTCAATTTCAATGTAACGTCAAGATAACTTGTCAAAATATTTCTTTAGTTATCAAGAAAAATATTTTAGTAAAATGAGTGATTCCAGTGATGAATCAAAAATCAATAAATATTACTCCATCAGATATTCGTTTAGCCGCAAAGGAGACGTATAACACACATCATTACCCCAAAAATCAAAAAGTAAATATGAATTTTGTTACAATAAATTCATAGATTGAACTCTGTTAAACGGAGTTTATAATATTATCAGAACATGTTATCACTGCTTATATGAATGAAATATCGATTAAAAACAAGCTCTCAACCCTTTGGACAACATATTCTATGTAAAAACCCATGATAAATATTAAAAGTAACATTGACAATTCAAGTTACCTTAAATTGCGTTGATTTTATATAAGTTTGTGATGGATCAGTCTGTTAACGTACGTCTCTAACTGTATTCAGAAGAGAATATAGTTGGTTCAATCCCCGTTTCATGCGGTTATTTTTATTGCTGATATTTGTATGATAAATAGTAATTTTGATAAAATTTTAGTTAGTGTTCATTTTTGGAATTTATAGAGGACGTCTTAGTCAAAAATTAAAAATTTTAAAGATAAATCATGAAAAGATTTATAAAATGATTTTCAAATTAATTTAATTGATAAACAAACCCAGATCCTTTGTAATTTCTTGTATGTTTTAGGAGGTCTTCAAAAAATATATTCTGGTTAGACCACCAGATATAGAACAATTTTTTGTTAATTACCAAAAACGAAAATGTTCGAAGAAAGTAGTCGGAATTAACAAAATTGGTAATCACACAAAAATAATTGCTGAATTTTTAAAATTACTAGATGGGAATTTATATACGGGACATTCTTTACGCCTTGAATAGTGAAAAATTTCATGAAAAATATTGATCATATATTTGAATGGATCTTCTTGTTCGGGATTTAAACCAAAATTGTTCACCAAATACGTTATAGTATATTGTACAATGAGTACGAAATGACATACATTTCCCACAAATAGGTATATGAAATTTTGTAGTACGAGTTTAGCGAGTGATACAAAATTTCATATACCTACGAGTTGGAAATGGGTCATTTCATGCCAATTGTACACTATACTCTTTCTACGACCATCATAAATCATAAACAAAACTGTAATATTTTACATAACAATTTTTATTATAAACTTTCCTGCCGTCATTGTTGCATGGTTTAGAGAATTTTTTCTCTGATATTATTAAGTCGGGCTCTTAGCCCTTTGAATTACCCATATTTTTTTTCTTTTTCTACATGTACGTCCTGAAACAAATAACGTTTGGAATTTTAAAATTTTGACAACTCGGAAATAAAAAAACTTTATGCAGAAAAAAACGTTATAATTCACCTGCGGAAAAAGTTATCAATTATCGTGTCTCTTTAAAGGAGTTATATCACCACCTACATCTACCAGGATAGTGACCGATGTCCTTCTGAATCAATATCTAGCTTACATATCTGGATCAACATGTCAATGTCAAATCATCCTCACTATCGCGACCCATTTTCGATTATAAATTTTCTTTACAAACGAATTTTGTAAACACCGATGTGAAATGTCAAATAATTAGATAGACATTAACAAACATGACTCGATCATATATTATAATATATATGACCAAAAAATTCGTTAATATAATGACAGTCTAGTAGCGCATGATAGTCGTGGGAAATGAAATAGGTATTTCGATACAGTTAGCCCATGGGAAATGAAAATCTGTATTACAATGTGGTAGGTTCCTTAATCGAAGACGCACTTGAAATGTACATTTTTCTTTATGGTCGTAGAAAAACTATTTTATATTTTCATGATAAATTTGAGTATGCTCAGAAGGGACAAAAATTGTACGATTCATTTTATGATTTTTTTTGTGACTCTAGTTCTAATATCTATAGTAAGAAGTAATACATTTATTTAAGACCGATTCCTACTTTTTTTACTAGGGAAAAGGGAAAGTAAAAAAAATGGAACTATTTCAAATACAATGTTGCTATTAAATTTTCTTACCGAATCTCCCGCGAGCTCGAATTATTTTCCACGGGGGAAGGAAAATCGGCAGGCCCTAAAAACGATGGCAAGACATCTGAAAACCAACGTCTCAACAGCTGCTGCGGAGGCACCGAAATTGAACAGGCGTAACGCCTATAATAAGAAGGAGAAAAAGAAGAAGATATTTGATTTAACTTACAAAACATTACTAAAACCACCAACAATGTATTATACATCGAATAACAAAGAAGACGTAACAACCAAGGTTCAATTTCAAAGACATGTAAATGAAATATTGCACAACTTTGAGTACCTATTTACAAATGGATCAAAAAGAAATAATAGAATGAGATTCGTCTTCTATCACGAAGAAGATAAATATTCAGAAAGTTATCAGGTGTTCATTTCAGGACTTCCCACCCTAATTTTCTCGAAATGTGTGTATTTTAAGAAAAATCCTGGGACACGTCAACAAATATATCGAAGGGGACAACTTTTTATCATAAAGGCAACGCGCCCCCTTTTACCCCCCGCCAGGGGGAGTTGCCAACTTCAAAATCTTAAATGGGAAGGGGTATCGAGTTATACCTCATTTTAAAGGTCTTTTCAATCTCTACACGTCGGCTTTTGTTTTTTTTAATTGATCGACTCGTTGTCGAAATATTTAGGAAAATCTGTTTGCTGCTTCGTACCATTAAAATAAAAACTGCAATTGTTTGTTTTGTTAATCCTTCCAACTTTTTTGTATGAAAAAATGCAAGAAAATGTTTTTGATATAGAAAATAAAAGACATGATACCTATTGAATTGTTTACCATCCTTACCAGTTGTGTGAAAAAGCAATTTATTAAAAATGGTCTACACTTTAGCTGAAAAAGTTGAAATAGTGTTAATTTACGGCGCCGAAAACCAATGTGCTCGACGAACTGCTGCAATATTTAACGAAAGGCACCCTGATAAGAACACCTCTCATAGGTATGTCCTAAATCTAATCGCCAAATTTACTCAAACAAGATCTGTTGCAAATTTAAAACATGATCAGCCAAGAGTTTTGAATGAAGCCACTCAAATTGAAGTGAAAGGTTATTTTGGTATGAATCCTAATACTTCGTTACGTACCATTTCTGCTGCAACTGGAATTTCCTTAGACTCTGTCCACAAAATTACAAAAATTAATAAATTCCATCCCTATAAAATGAAAGTATGTCAAGAGTTAAGTGAAGATGATTTTGACAGAAGAATTGAGTTTTGTGAACAAATGACTACAATTATTAATAACAATAACGAATTTTTAAAAAATATCTGCTTCACTGATGAGTGTACTTTTTATTTAAATGGTTTTGTCAACAAACATAATTGCAGATATTGGAGCAATGAAAATGACCATGTATTTGTCGAAGGGCATACCCAGCATCCCCAAAAAATTATTGTATGGGCCGGTATACTAGGAAATCAAGTAATTGGTCCATTGTTTATAAATGGAAATCTAAATGGTGAGATGTACTTGAATATGCTAGAAAATACGATCAATCCGTTAATTACCGAAGCAATTGATAATCAACTGGATAGAGATGGCAACAACTTTCTTGACGAAAATAAGTTATATTTTCAGCAAGATGGAGCTCCCCCCCATTATGTGCTTCCGGTCCGTCAATGGTTAAACAATGTATTTCCCGGTAAATGGATGGGGCGAAGAGGACCTATAGAGTGGCCAGCTAGGTCCCCAGATCTAGCACCATGTGATTTTTTTTCTATGAGAACATTTGAAATCAGTTGTTTACACACCCCCGCCACAAAATATAGGAGACCTTCGACAAAGGATTACTGCAGAATGTCGAGCAATTCGAACAGAAGTGTTTGAAAATGTGCGTCACGAATTTGAACAGCGGTTATACCATTGTTTGGCCAACAATGGGCAACATTTTGAGCAATTATTAAATTGAAAATCTGTGTACATTATTGTAATTTAGTTTTGATAAAAGGAATGAGAATAAACAGTTGCAGTTTTTATTTTAATGGTACGAAGCAGCAAAAAGATTTTCCTAAATATCTCGACAACAAATCGATCAATTTAAAAAAAAAAAAAACCGACGTGTAGAGATTAAAAAGACCTTTAAAATGAGGTATAACTCGATACCCCTTCCTATTCAAGATTTTGAAGTTGGCAACTCCCTCTGGCGGGGGTGGAAGGGGGCGCGTTGCCTTTAAGATAAAAAGTTGTCCCCTTCGATATATTTGTTGTCGTGTCCCAGGATTTTTTTTAAATACACAGATTTCGAGAAAATTAGGGTGGGAAGTCCTGAAATGAACACTCTGTATATATATATATATATATATATATATATATAATAAGCAACGAATAGATTAGTGGGTATTGCACGCAAATAGAAGAAGGGGCTACTGAAAAGAGTGGTAACCGCAGACATGCATGTTTCTGGCTCATTAGCCGTCATCGGTACGGTACGACCAAGAAAAGATGTGAAACATGGGAGCAAAGGTGTTGAATGAAACATGAGAAAATATAACAGAGTTCAGCAGGATAGTAAAACACAACATTTGCGTCAGTAATATTATAACATTAGAAGATCTCGAATATTCGAGACAACAACCAACATAGACACGGAGGTGCATATAACACTTCCGTCTGAAACTTCCGACCCAGATCAATGAAATAACAACAAGATGTACGAATAGTGCCTGACATATGGACAATAAGCAAAGAATAGATTAGTGGGTATTGCACGCAAATAGAAGAAGGGGCTACAGAAAAGAGTGGTAACCGCAGAGCCAGAAACACGCATGTCTGCCTTATACCAAAAATTGGGCCAAGTCTTATAAATTTTTTTTCTTGCCAAATGATTTTTTAGATCAGTTTAAAATTAGTTGGAAAATAACTATGTATATATAAAAATTTTATCTGAATAAATTTCAGTCAATAAATTGAGAATTATTTGGAAGAATGTTTGTAAGTATCAATTGAAAATAGCAAAAGGTCGATAAATTTAATATACGACATGGTATTTTACGTGATTTCAAAAAATTTTGTGATTTAAATTTGATTAGGTAATTTAATTGTTTATTAAATGGAAATTTTATTATTTCTAGAGTAACTTGAGACGTGTAAATGGCGCAAAGTTTTACTAACATCCGTAGATGGCAGTTTTGGTAGTATTTAATATATCAGTACTGTTAATGTTTTTAAGCATTACAAAATAATTAACGTCTGTTGCTTTTATTTTAGTTTTTATGAACACACGCCTATCGACAACTCTATGATGTTTTGTTTTATTTTATGTTTATTGTATTTTTGTAAAACAATAAGGTACTGGATTTTATGAACATTTAATAAATATCCACAGATGATAAAACAATATTTATCAATTTGATAGTCGAAATTCGTCATTGTCAAGATTTGATTGTTAAAAAATCGTGATCGGAAAGGAGAAACAAATCATGCACTTCATCCCAAAATTTTAATAAAACTTTCCATTTTTTTCTGTATCAGTAATACGATTTAGTTATGTATAAAAAGAGCATTCCCCAAATACTATTTCTAAAAAATAAATAATAACTTGGTTAAAAATGTTAACAGTTTCGCATGTTCTAAAAGCATTTCAAGCTATCGCCATAAGCGCCAATCCAACTGACGTCATAACGTATGATTTCTATCAATAGTCGCTCTATCACACTGCATTAGCCTCTTTTATATCGCTCGTTCTAATACAAAATCTACCAAAGCTAAAGTGCTAAAAACCAAAAGAATAGCTACCTTAAGAATTCATGTCGAAAGAGTAACACGTAAGTTACGTCAATTTGTATTTTTAGCATCACATGAGTAAAGGGGCTGCACTGGTTCTAGGCCATTCCTTATGTAAAATAACATGGGAAATCGCCAAGGTCCATCGTGGTAATTTTTGGCTCAATTCTATCTGCGCATTCACCAATCAGAGGCGGCCGTCAGCCATCTTATGCCTTGTGCGAAATCACCTTGTATCATGTATGCTGATGACATCACCCCTGCTCAGTCAGTTGGTAATGTGTATAATGGTCAGTAGATGTACTAAGCGGTTTCTGGAACACTACTTCGTAAAACGTCCGCTATGGTGCGCGACGGTGTCGCTGGTGTCGTTGGCGGGTGATTTGAATGTGTCGCTGTGACGTCATATAGGTAAGAAAACCACATTACTTTACTTTCGGCGAAGCAGTTTCGGCGACCTTCTCGCACGCGTTTCTGCGATAGCATAACTACGGGGAGTAACATTTTTTAACGCTTAGTACTTGATTTCCGCTGAAACTGTTAACATGGCAAGCTCCAAAATGTTTAGTGTTTCGCAGCTTTACGGTAAGAAAGTTAAACCGACCGATGAGAGATTTGGATTGTGGCTCCTGTTGGAAAATTGGGAAGGTAACAATCTGGTTACAGATATTGGAAATATTAAATACACGGAAGGCGAACAGCCGCTGGAAAATACACTTATACCAATTACAGAACCATTTTGTGACAACATAATGCTTGTAAAGGTATGTTGCTTAGATGACTGCGATGTAAATTCTAAACTTGTCAAAAAAGAAATATGTGGTTCTTTTAATAGTTATATACGTGGAAAATTTGGCGAATTGGTTTCTGCAAAAACATGGTGTTAAAGCTAAGCTGCCTTTCCTCTTATTAAGTAACAACCCACTTGCCATTGGAACAAAAGAAGTAATCGGAGAAGATTTGGGAATTATTAAAAGGAAACATAAAGAACCTGTTTGCATTCCATACAAAGTAGAATTGGCGGACGTTAAACTCGACAGGCTACTGGAAGAAATACCGGATTTATTGGAGCAATTCTGAAAGGAAGATTACTACCTAAAGGACTGGATGATGCACCCCACAACACATGTTTTCGTGGGGTGCGTCATCTGTCACGTGTATCAACTACCATCTATTATCTGTATAGCAAACCCTAAGAAAACTTGTGTTCTGTGTCACCTATCTACCTTCTTGTCTTCTGTGGTGTGTGAGTGTCTGCTACCCCTGTGGTGTGTGCCTTCTGTCATGTATTAAGTGACGCACCACCTCCCTTAACTCATATCTTTAGGAAATAGGATCAAAATAACACTGGTAGGGATAAACAAAACAGTAACAAAACACTATTTTCTTAATCTTTTTTATTTACAATAATACAAACAACTATTACACACAAAATACAACTCTTTCCTTTTTTCTATTAGGCGTATGTTTAATTTTATCTATTTTTATCTTAATTCTATAACTTAGGTCCATTTCTGCAAATTCTTTTTCCAACCAATAGTTCGAGCAATAGAAGATTTCCGAATTTTCGATCTATAATATGTAACGAAGTCTCTCCCTGTATTTAACTTCCTTTATAGCGGCAATTACCATTTCTGTCCCTTCGGCAACTTGTTCTAAGCGTTGGCAATGTCTCAAATTAATACGATCTTTTATCTTCTGCGTGGTAATGTTTTTAATTTGAGTCATATCTTCTTGGGTAAAAGGGATATTCTTCCATACCTCCGTGTGAAACTTTAAATTTTCTATCTTGGCGAATGTGTTGCCTTGGTAAGACGTAATACCATTGGTAGTAAACGTTACAAACGTTTCTTCTGTAGGCAAACATGTTATCTCCATACCATTATTATTGTATTGTAATATAACCATCTGCAATAAGAGCTGCTCTATTGTTGTAAACTACAAATATATTTTTGTAGTAACCCTTTAAGAAGTAGACATTTTCTATGCCATATTTTCCGCTAACACACCAACATAAGTATATTTGTTTTTATTGTTTATGGTAAACGCCGACACTTTATAGACACCTGCTGGGTCTAGGTTTGCCCAAGGGCTATAAAAATAGTTTTCTAATCTCTCCCTCAATTGTGTTATCTTCTCTTCTTTCTCCAGTAGACTTCTATTTTCTTCCTTTATTGCAGTTGTCTTTTCGAGAAAATCCAGCTTCCGCCTCTTGGTATCTAGCTCATCCTTTTCCTGTTTTCGTTTCCTTGTCGGAGGGTTGATTTCTTTAATATTATAAGGAGAAAGTTTGTTTGTTTTATTGGTTCTTTTCCTTAAAACACGTGCAACCAAATTATCAGTAAATACGAGTCCAGCGTCCTGTATGTAGATATCTTCCGGTATAGTAGGAAAGGGAGTACTGGACCTAGAAAAGTAGGTCTCTCCAGCTTTAATGTAACATTTTTGTATAATTCGGACATTGTCTCTGTTCTCCTTTTCTTCTACAACTTCTATATGGTTCACTGGGAGTCAATTAAAGCTGCATGCAGAGAGAATGTAATTTATAACCTTCTTCCTTTCGTCGGATTCTTTTGGTAAATTTATTTGTAATCCCGTCAACTTTCTTGTATTGCTGTTACCCCAGTAAACATATTGCAGCATATTGTTAAACACAAGACAACAGCTGTTCTGTAGACTCTCGGAGAACTTTATCCACATTTTTGCAATCGAAACAGAGTATAACGGAGAATTTTGGAAGTACAACTTACTATCTTGTAGCAATCTTCTAGAGGAGTGTAGCCTTCTCCATGGAAATTTCCAATTGGGTAGTTATATATCGTAGCTTCTAATCTGGTAATACCATGCTTCTTGGCCAATGCAGAAGAGAAAGTTTCCTTTAATCTTGCGTCTGGACAGTTGACGAAATCTATAATATGGTTTCCAATGCTCTTGTTAACTCCAGGACTGGTTATTTGACAAATAAATTTGTTGTATATTTTAACCCTTGCATAAGATGTGAGCCAAGTAAGGCAATCTATGCCAACTGTTTTATCATTGTTTACATTACCGTTGCACCTTTCCTTGTACTCTCCTTGGATGCAAAAGTTAAAGTTGCTGGTTAAATAATTAATCATTTCTTCTTTGTTAAAAATTCCTGCAAAATGTCCAAGTAGTAATCTTCCTTCCGGAGTTGCTCCAATAAATCCGGTATTTCTTCCGGTAGCCAGTCGAGTTTAACGTCCGCCAATTCTACTTTGTATGTTACTTAATAAGAGGAAAGGCAGCTTAGCTTTAACACCATGTTTCGCAGAAACCAATTCGCCAAATTTTCCACGTATATAACTATTAAAAGAACCACATATTTAGTTTAGAATTTACATCGCAGTCATGTAAGCCGCATACCTTTACAAGCACTATGTTGTCACGAAATGGTTCTGTAATTGGTATAAGTGCATCTTCCAGCGGCTGTTCGCCTTCTATGTATTTAATATTTCCAATATCTGTAACCAGATTGTTACCTTCCAAATTTTCCAACAGTAGCCACAATCCAAATCTCTCATCGGTCGGTTTAACTTTCTTACCGTAAAGCTGGGAAACACTAAACATTTTGGAGCTTGCCATGTTAACAGCTTCAGCGAAAATCGAATACTAAGCGTTAAAAAATGTTACTCCCCGTAGTTATGCTATCGCAGAAACGCGTGCCAGAAGGGGTGGGGGTCGCCGAAACTGCTTCGCCGAAAGTAAAGTAATCTGGTTTTCTTACCTATATGACGTCACAGCGACACATTCAAATCACCCGCCAACGACACCAGTGCCACCGTCGCGCACTTTTGGCAAAACAGTTTCTCAAACTTCTCTTCATTTTTCAAATTACAACGCACAGTGGGGTACATTCTACGATTCGCTAATGAACGAAGGACCAAAGAAAATAAATGCAATTAGTGAGTTCGTCATTAACCTTCATCATAAAACAAGTTCAAAATAAATCCTTTTTAACGGAATTCATTCCACCAAGATCCCCACATTGGGGAGAAATTTGGAAGGCTGCAATTAAATGCGCCTGATATCATATCTCAAGGCTCATCAGTTTAATAAAATTAACTTTTGAACAATTCGCAACTATTATGACTCAAATCGAAGCAGTATTGAATCCATGGCCTTTGAGTACCTTATGGAACGATCCCTCTGATTTTCAATATCTCACTCCTGATCATTTCCTGATAGGATCCAGTCTGACGGTTATCCGGAAAAAAACATATCTCATGTACCTGAAAACTTAAATAAATTTTGACAACAATGCGCAAAAACTCAGCAACTGATCTGGAATAGATAGTCTGTGGAATACCTGAATAGACTGCAGAATAGACCAAAATGGCTAAAACACATAAGTACCTAAATATCCGATCTAGTCCTCTTAAAGGAAGAAAACATTCTACCTCTTAATTGGCATATGGCAAGAGTCATAGAAACCATAACCGGACCTGACGGAAAGGTCAGGGTCCTCCGCCTAAAAACTAAAACAGGTGAGACTACCAGGGCTATAACAAAACTATGCCTTCTCCCCAAACAGGACAGCAGGTTTTGTGAGGAAACTGATTAACTATTAAAACATGTTAATCGTTCGTCGACTCGTCTAATAAACTTCAATTAGCAGTCGCGACTTTCTTAGTTGTAAGTTATGTATAATCCACAACAAAACGTTTACTTTAACTTTTATCCTTATCTATATTTTAAATTTATCTTTTTCTCCTAAATGAAGCAGATACTTCATTTCCCGAGAATGTTGCGATTTGGCGAGCAGTATATATCACGAAAATAAACTTACCAAAACTTTCTCCTCAATTTGTAATTATCGGACAAGTGTATGGAAAATGAGAAATCCTCTCTACGGGGAAGAGGCATTTAAAAATGTAACTAGTTCTAAAAATCTATCCATAAGAAAGAATTGAGGACCTTTCTTAAACCATTTGAATTCGCACAACAATCATCTCAAATAATTAATGCTGTTGACGTAAATAATTTACCTCACACCAAGACTATTTATGGCTTTGTTACAATGAATAGAAACATTTAATTATGGATAAGTTTACATCCCCTATTCTGTTACAATGATATAGCTTATAACTATTGTCAAAGGGCAATTTACCTGACGTCGAGATTTAAAAAGAAGAAAGTTATCTTTTACGACATACAGATCTGAATTACAAACAGTATTTTCAGCTTATGATAAAAAGACGAATTCTCGAACAAATCAGTCAGTAGTGAAGTATCTACTGTCCGATAAAGCAGTGATGAAATTATCTTGTCCGAAACGGACGCATTTCACAGAGTAACAAGTGTCTTAACAACTCAGTGAATCTCTCCGATCAGAACAAAACTCAAGACCAATCAACTGTAAACTAAACTTAATACTAAACCGGGAAAATTACGTTTTTAGCTAAAAGTATAAAAATATCTATCATGTTACGAAGCGAAATACAACAGTGCTAACTAGAAGTGTTTTAGTTCAATAATAATCGGAGAAAAATACATATTTATCATACGAGCATCTAATATCTGTGAACAACTGTGATTAATTATCTACCTATCAACTCGCCGCATCATTTGTTGCATCTACCATATCTGTTATTGTAAGATTTGATTCACGTTGTTAATATTGTGTAAGTGTTTTATTAAACGTTACTTAAAATTGCTACTGGTCCTTCTTTCCAAAAACTCAATCGAAGAAAAACAAGAACAAAACCTTTGGTCTATCAGTGAGCGACAAACATAACAGTCCACTCCACTAATCTAGTTCATCTACACCAATTTACTATAATAACTAATTTACGGCACAAGACAAGTTTATACTTAAACTAATACTTTCTGTATTTCGTAGTTTTTCAAAAATATTCATTAAAAAATTGAGATAAAATTAAAGGACCGTTCAGTATTTAGATAGATATTTCTCTTGACTCCCTCCTTTATTTCCGTCTGTATTTACTTTTCAATACACAAAGCGACAGACAAAATTAGTGAGAGAATTCTTAATAAATTGGAAAAATCTTAACAAGAATCATATTTTCTGATTTTAAGCAGAAGAAATTATATCGGAGTCTCACAAAAGCAGATAATATTGAAAGATGAATACAGGAAAAAGATATTATCTCTACAAAGAGTTCAATAGCTATACAGGGTGTTTCTATATTCGACCGACAGCGCTCTACCACTGAGAGATATTAATAAATGATTCATTTTAATATAGGAATACGAACCCTTACGGGGACTAGTTGCTGAGATATAGGGTGTTCAAAATATTAAATCAAAATAAAAAATTTGCCATAAACCAAGAACGCCTCTAATTTTTTTTCCAAATTTGGTGACCAATATGCTCCTTAATAAAGTCATATTTCGACATAAACAAAGTTTGGAAAAATTTAACCAGTGGCGCGCTGTCAGGGTTAGTTGTCACTTTTATCCCCCTATTTTTCACGCCACTGGAGCAAATTATTTTTTAATTTTGTTTTAAATTGACTGATTATTTTTAATTAAAAAACTAATAACCTTTTATGGAGCTAAAATAAACGGTGTTGTAGAAATTTGTCTCTAAAAAAAGTCTGCAGGTAATTAAACACTACTCAATATTTATAAATTATAATCTAGTTCCTGACACTTTGTGTATTTGACACGATCTTGGTAGATTGAATCATATAATTTTAAATTAGTTTTTACATTAATTTTGCTGTTATAAAATGATTTTTTCATTTAAAGAGCTGACCAATATGTTAATGATTTACGGGGAAGCTCGAAAAAATGGTAAAATGGCAGCTCATTTATACCAACAAAGATTTCGCAATTTTCCAAAATATGTGTTGTATACCGACGAGGCTAGATTTACTAGGAAAGGAATTTTCAACTCTAGAAATAGGCACGTTTGGGATGAAGAAAATCCGCACTTTGTTCGTGAAAGGGGATTTCAGCATAAATATTCGGTTAATGTGTGGGTGGGTATGGTTGGAGATTGCTTATTCGGGCCTTACATTTTACCAAATAAATTAAATGGAGCAATTTATACGCACTTTCCGGAAGAAATGTTGGATGAATTGCTGGAGAATGTACCGTTAAATATTAGACAACAGATGTGGTTTCAACACGATGGGGCATCTGTTCATTTTACTGCAGCGGCAAGAAATTACTTAAACAGACGTTTTAGAGAAAAATGGATTGGTCGGGGTGGACCCAATTGTTGGCCCCTAAGATCACCTGACTTAAATCCTATCGATTTTTTTATATGGGGCTATATGAAGTCCTTAGTGTACAAAATAATTATCGACTCTGAACAAGATCTAATAGCTAGAATTCAAACTGCGGCAGGAATCAGTCAATCCTATCCAGATTTAACCTCGAAGAGACTTTTTTCAATGACAAAGCGGTGTATGAAGTATATTGAAGTAAGCGGCCAACAGTTTGAACAACTACTGTAACTTTGTCAATTTTGTTATTGTTGTAATACACTGTTGTTTAAATTTAATATGTGCTATTATTATTTTTATGTTCATTGCCAATTTTGTTATTATTGTAAAACATTTTTGTTTGAAATTGAGATTATGAATAACTTGTATTTGTTTTGAACTACTTACGCTTGATAATTATTCGAAATTAAATGAATAATTAATTAATTTGTAAATTACTTACGTGTTTGCAGACTTTTGTTTAGAGGCTAGTTTCTACAACACCGTTCATTTTAGCTCCATAAAAGATAATTACTTTTTTAACTAAAAATAATCAGGCAATTTAAAACAAAATTAAAAAAAGAATTTGCTCCAGTGGCGTAAAAAATAGGGGGATAAAAGTGACAACTAACACTGACGGCGCGCCACAGGTTACATTTTTCCAAAGTTTGTTTATGTCAAAATATTACTTTATTAAGGAGCATATCGGTCATCAAATTTGAAAAAAATGTACAGGCGTTCTTGATTTATGACAAATTTTTTATTTTGATTTAAAATTTTGAACACCCTATATCTCAGCAACTAGGCCCCGTAAGGGTTCGTATTCCTATATCAAAATGAATAATTTATTGAGATCTCTCTGTAGTAGAGCGTTGTCGGTCAAATATAGAAACACCCTGTATAAAAGGAGCTACAGGTTGTCTTTCGAATTTGACTCCCAAAAGTCGAGAGATGTAGCAAAATTAAGTGAAGGGATTACTGATTTATGTCAGTAATAGTTCAATATTTCACTTAAAATAATGCTGACAAGAACGATTACAAAAGGTCTGAAACAAAAAGAAGTAGCGGTATTCGTGAAATATATTCGCCAAAATCCTTTCCCAATTGCTGTGAAATCACTCTACTATCTCAGAATAGCTCAAAATGCGTTTAAAACAAATTGGCACAAAAAAATTCGCTGTGGGAGTTTCATTTAATCGAAGAAAATTGTAAAAGTCGGGTTTGCAAATTTAAGGGTAGGATTTTTGAAATAACGTGGTATTTTCGGAAAGAATATATTGATAAACGTTCACCAGCCGAATATTATAAGCATCTTACATAACGTAATGTAACCATCAGAGAATTATCTGGAAATTTATTTTTACTACCGGATAAATTAACACGGAGAGAGCATGCTAAGAACAAAAGGAAGACATTTGAAATATCAACATAAAAGCGAAAAAGTTTGAAATGGAGACATTTCAGGTGGATCTTTTGAAAAAGATATCCAAAGTATATTGGACTATTAACTGTAGAAGAGAACAGGTCAGGGCCGCGGCAAGCGGGTGTGCAGGCCGTGCAGAGCACGCAGGCGCCCTTTGTATGGGTTATTCAAATTACCAATTGAATATTATTAAAAACATTATTAAAAAATACACTTAATAAGTTTGTAACGTTTATGTGGGTCAAAGGCCACTTTCAAATCTCTGGAAACAAAAAAGTAGATCAACTAGCGAAAGATGCAGTTTTTTTCGGATCGGAAGACCTTTGTTTACCATGGAGTGACGTAATTTGCTCAAGAAAGGAGGGTATTATGAGACACAATTGGGAAATAGAATGGTCGAAATTCTGCAACAAAAGCAATAACTCGTACTGCAAAATAAACCCCACTCTTCCATCTACAAGACTTGAGGAGCATAGTCATCCTATGAGAAAGATTAACGCTATGTACTTCAGATGTTCGTTAGCCATGCCGCATACCTTTATAAAATTAAAATGAGCCACTCTGAATTGTGTGATTATAATAAATGTTATGATGACATTAATCATTGGATGTTTAGCTGTCAACATAATAGTCAAGCTACAAGATATCTGATTGAAACTATGTCTAAAGAAAATGTTCCTCTCCCACAAAATCAAGTTTCCCTGTGATTTCTCAGTCGGCGACATACTATGGTTCGCACTATATTATGGGACTTTCTTAAACGTGCCAAAAGGAAGATATAGAAATCAGTATAACTGTATTTTAGATGTAGAATGGTAGAGTTTAGTTGTAGTATACCTATTGTCTTTCCTTTGTAACATTGATATACCCCCTTACCATTGCCTTTATTGTGTGTTGTAAGTAAAGTCGCTATGACGGCACCTTAGCGTGAAACGAGTGTCCATGTTTATTATCCTTTCTTCTTCGTTTTCTACTAAGTCTGTTGTATAGGGCAATGAATGATGTGTGACTTGGATATGAGTAAATATGTTTGCCGCGACATGTCCTTTGTTTCTCTTTTTAATGTCATATTACTTGTTTATTCGTGGCTGAATGGGATCCAACTCCCAAAGCCAAAAAACGAAAAAAAAATATTTATATCAGAAATAATAGTAACAGAATATTTTTTGTTCTTATACTACCTATTTTTGGAAAATCTCATACGAGTCTATCTGATCTGATTGGCGTTTCTGATTGACGGCATTTGTCTTAAACAGGCAAATTATTTATTAATTAATTATAAAAATATTTTAGGTAATTTATATTAATATTTTAGATAATTCTATATAAAACGAATTCGTTATAATCTTTTATTATAATTTTAAATACGTATGAACAAATTATTAATATGACGTATAGTATAATAGTTTGACATTGAGCTGGATATAATAAATGAAGAATATTTTAATATCTATTAACCTTATATTATCATAACATAACCTTCTTTTGTTTCCAACAATGTTAGCATAAATAAAAAATAAAATGTTTATATTAAAATGTCTATCAAAGTGGCAGATGAGTGAAAACACTTTTAAAAGGTTGAATTTATTAAAACAATTATATCAACCAAAACTTTCAGCTAGAAAAAACAATAAGAAGAGTTTTCTTCAATTATCTAGCCGTTACCTGAACTATTATGGTTATATATATATATATATATATATATATATATATATATATATATATATATGAAAAATAATTATAGGTTTTCTACTGCGCCTCCGTTTTAGACAAAATTTCAATAATTTCGACATATTAGCCTGACCGTTCTTCGAAGAGAAAAATAACTACTCTCCTGGCTAATACTACGCAGAATATTGAATTACATCCCCGTCGAAGAACGTGACGTTGATCGACCCTTTTGTTGATTCAGACATCTGTGGTGATTCGCAACCGCAAGGAGAAGAGCATAGTACACTGACCGGTTTCGACCTTCTTGGGTCTCTTCAAGAGTGCCGTAATGCCTTCTAGTTCAGAGTCTCTAATCTGAACTGACGATTCCCTCCTCCGACAACTTCTATTTGGCTTGTGTGGTTACACACTTGCGAGAAGTAGTCAGCTGGCGCTATCTTCACTTTCAAATGTGAACCACCACCTCATATAATTATTCGACCGTATTAGTCGTATATAATAAAATGAATTAAAATTTCATAAAATACGAGGCGAGTCTATATGAAAAATAATATTCGGTTTTCTACGTTTCAGTCAAAATTTCAATAATTTACTGCCATTTTTCAACGTATCTCCGTCTACTTTTTTGCTGTACATACTCTTCTCAGAATATTGTTAGTAATATTTCCTGTGTAATGCCATACCTTTTCCACGCGGCTTTATTTCAATACTGTCAATATTATTGATTCAATATTACTGACAATAAAACTATTAGTGTAAGGCACCGTAAAAGAATCCAGTTCATTCGCTCGAATAGCAAGAGAATGAGTCAACAAGAATAACATAAATGTTGAATGTATTAGGTCAGAAAAAAATCCAGACATGACCAATACATATAATGAGACTTTAGATCAGCAAACCGTCCGTTATGGAAGTTATTGAGAATGCTTGTTTTTAAAAGATTTGATGATTTTGTAGTAGCCAACGGCATGTATCTGTTGAAGTACGAGAAGGTTATCTTCATTTTGATTAGAGACCTCCTCTACAATTCAAATGAAATACCTCGCAATCTTTTTTTCTTGCTAGCGATTTTTATCCTCAATATTTCCTTTCATTTATAATAAGTGCTTCAATTGTGAAATTGACAGTGATGCATTGTGAAAAATGAAGTTAAATTTTTTTTCTAATCTGTAGTTACTTCTGCTTGATGACTGCCAATCGTTAGTTTATAATTTACAAATGTCATTTTGGAACACTGTTTAATATATCAATTATTCGTAACTGGTTTAAACATGCGTAATTAAATTCTCCATGCCATTTATTGATATTGTTCAAATATCAATATAAACAGGTTACATGTAATGGGTCAGTGCCGCATTTGGTCGTAGTTAAAATAAATAATTAGTGAAAGAACTTTTAGATTCTTTAAAAAAGTGATGTGATTGAATTGAAGTAGTGTAAGGTGTAAGTGGTGTGAATAAATGTGAAAATAAATTGAATCTGGCATTTTTTTAAATAAATCCGTTTCACTTAAATAGAGCATTCGGGCAATCGTTTAACCATATTCGTTTGAAATAACTAATAAAATAATCAATCAAACTTTCTATCTTGTTAAGAATCATAATTCATATGAGAAATTTTACCTCAAACTTGCTAATGGAATTTCAAAAATGTTCGTACATGCTTTTGAAATTATATTATTCTTTAAATTTATAATGATGAAGTTTTATGAAATTCTGGATATTTTGAAACAGTTTCTATCTGGACTTCATTCACGCTGAACGCCTTTCAATTGAGAACAACGCATGATTTTCAACACACTGTGTATTTTTGTCATTGTGCACTACAATAAAAATTCTCTATAATGATAATTGTTACACACAACTGTTTGTTATACATTCGTATCACGTGTATGAATTATAAATTTTGCTGTCCTGTCTCTTTTTGATTCTCTTTAACATGCTAGATATGTTTATTTCATGGTATGCATTAAAATGATAACATTTCAGTTATTATACAACTTAAAACTACTTATAATCAAATTAAAACGTTATACATGTCATATGTAATAATAAGTAACGTCCAACTAAATTACAAGATGGATTTTTTAGCTGACGTTTCACATACGCTTCGTAAAATACGCATACATAGGTATATTACAGGGCAAAAGTCAATCTAGAACTTATATTCTCTAAAATTTTTCAATTATCTGATGATTTTTTCCATAATACCCTCGTATCATCATTGCATACAAAATTATTTTGAAATAATAATCATAACCCCGTCCTAGATAAATATTAGCCCGGGAGGTAGCGTTGCATTTTTGATGGTGATTTCAGGTCGCTTAATTTTGTGTGTAGTAGATAGTGTAGATCTAGATAGAGCTAGACAATCGAAACAAGCGTCAGCTGTCAGAGTCGCGGTAGACATGGTTGTGAGAAAAATTATTTCAGGTGGTTTGAAAATTTGCATAGCAAATGTTTATATAATATTAATACTTAAAAAATCCTGGAAAGATAATGGGGGATTATACGTCAGTCGCTCATATAAACCTGTATAAAAAATAATTAATGTAAAATGATTTCAGGTTCAACGGAACTTACACAGTGAAGTATTTATTTCAATAAAATAATAAAAACAATCCTCAGCTATTCTTTCAATGGAGGTAAGACCGTCAGCTGAGGGAGTATCGGTGCTCAGCTCGCATTTGATCTTAGTTTAGCGCAGCAGTATGATCTAACTGACGATCTGTCCACTTTTTGCACTTACCTTCACAGAATCCAATTTCAACACAATAAATTTAAACTTCGAATGTAGGACTAATTTATACCCAAAAGCGTTTTTTCATTAATAACTGAACTGAACTCTCTAAAAAGTAGTTTTCCGAGTAAAATATGAGTACAAATTAGTCCTATATTCGAAAATAATAGTCTTTAGTTACTTTTGATAATTCAACATTACTTTTCCGCCCAACCTTTCTATATGCGAGAAAAGTATTGGTTTACCCCAAAAAAAGTTGGAATTTTGAAATTTTTTTTGAGTTATTTTTACGTTTTCCATCAACGACACGAAAAAACGGTTTTTAGAAAAATAAATGGTTTTAAAGATTAAAACTAACTTTTCCGCATCTGTGGCCCTGAACAATATTCTATCATAAAATTTTTACTTGTATACACTTCGGGGGATGTATCGTGCTAACAAACCGAAATTTCTCTGAAAATAACCAAAAATGTAGTATATCTGGATTTATAGGACCCGCTGTACTCGCTCTAGTCAACTGAAAATCAATAGGGTACATCTGTAAGACTCCTAGAACAACATTCAATCATAAAATTGAACAATCGTATACTCTCTTGAGGCTGTATCGTGCTAACAAACTGAAAATTCTCCTTAAATGACAAAAATTTGGTACTCCAAGTACCATAGCATCCGTTGTACTAGCTTTAGTGAGCTGAATATAAATAGGGCTCATTTTTGAGACGCTCTGAATAATATCCAATCATAAAATTGGTCACTTGTATTTACTCCGGAGGCTGTGTCTTACAGATGTACCCTATTGATTTTCAGTTGACTAGAGCGAGTACAGCGGGTCCTATAAATCCAGATATACTAAATTTTTGGTTATTTTTGTAGAAATTTCGGTTTGTTAGCACGATACATCCCCCGAAGTGTATACAAGTGACCATTTTGTAATAAGGTATTGTTCAGAGCCACAGATGCGGAAAAGTTAGTTTTAATCTTCAAAATCGTTTATTACTTTTCCGCCCAACCTATCTAATATGCGAGAAAAGTATTGGTTTACCCCAAAAAAGTTGGAATTTTGAAAAAAAATTTTGAGTTATTTTTACGTTTTCCATCAACAACAACACGAAAAAATTGTTTTTAGAAAAAAAATCCTGTGTGTATGTCGTCGTCGTTGTCGTCTGCCACTTTTTCTTACATGTCTTGTTAGCACGATATAGCAACCGGAGTACAATAATTCACTAATTTTATGATTGAATATTGTTAAGGCCATGTCACAGATGAACCCTATTGATTTTCAGCTCACCAGAGCCAGTACAAAGGGTGCTATGGTACTTGAAGGACGACAATTTGTCATTTTTTGAGTAATTTCAGTTTGTTAGCACGATACAGCCTCCGGAGTTCAAGAAGTCACACATTTTATGATTGAATATTATTCAGGACATCTCACTGATAAACCCTATTGATTTTCAGCTCTTCAGAGCCAATACAATATGTGCTACAGTACTTTAAGTACGATATTTTTGTAATTTTTGGAGAAGTTTCAGTTTGTTAGCACGATACAGCCTCCGGAGTGAATACAAGTGACCAATTTTATGATTGGATATTATTCAGAGCGTCTCAAAAATGAGACCTATTCATATTCAGCTCACTAAAGCTAGTACAACGGGTGCTATGGTACTTGGAGTACCAAATTTTTGTCATTTTAGGAGAATTTTCAGTTTGTTAGCACGATACTGCCTCCAGAGAGTATACGATTGATCAATTTTATGATTGAATGTTGTTCAAGGAGTCTTACAGATGTACCCTATTGATTTTCAGTTTACTAGAGCGAGTACGAGTACAGCGGGTCCTATAAATCCAGATATACTACATTTTTGGTTATTTTTAGAGAAATTTCGGTTTGTTAGCACGATACATCCTCCGAAGTGTATACAATTAAAAATTTTATGATAGAATATTGTTCAGGGCCACAGATGCGGAAAAGTTAGTTTTAATCTTTAAAACCATTTATTTTTTAACGATATACTTGGAAATTAATAAAACACGTGGTCTAATTTATCATCTTTTATAAAAAAATAATATAATAATGACAATTCAACTCGTGTATAAAAAATCGCATATGCCACAGTGCAATTGTCACTTTGACAGCGGCAAAAGTTAGCTTTAACTTTTACAGCGACCAATACACTGGTGGTTTTTTCACTTATTCATTTGTTCATCAATTATCGTGGTGTTGGTTACCAGAATAAATAGTTTGGCATGTTTGTCAACAACTTATTGAGTTTTCAAGAACTAACAATGAGTCTATTCGGTGTGTCTACGAACGCCGAAATCAGTCAAATTGTACATTAAAATAAATATGTGTGTATTTTTAATGTTTCATAAATAAAGTTTGCATTGATATGTTTCCAAATTTCTCATTCATTAAATTGTCCTGCCGAATTACACTCGAGGTTTGTATTGATATTGGGTAAATTTGTGTTGTCCAAATTCTAAACTGTTTCCTTTAGCAATTTGACTCGAATAACTGTCAACCTAAAAACACTCCACCTTCGGTGTCGTGTTTTTAATAGTTGACAGTTATTCTCGTCAAATTGCTAGGAAACAGTTTCTCATTAAACAACCCAAATTTACCCGATAAAATACAAACCACTTGTGCAATTATAAGTGAAAAATCGTTTATGGGTACAAATTAGATTTAAATTCAAAGTTTAAATTTATGCTATTAAAATTTGATTTTGTAAAGGTGGGAGTGCTACCTTGAGCTCGAGTCAGCATCGCCACAAAAAGCTTTTTACAGGAAAAACTGGATGGATAAAAATTTGTTGGGTACAAATTGGTCCTAAATTAAAAGTTTAAATGTATGCTATTAAAATTTGATTTTGTAAAGGTGGGAGTGCTAGCTTGAGCTCAAGGTAAGCACCCCCACTTTAAATAGTGGTTTTTCAGAAAAACCGAGTGTGCACAAATTCTAACTTTTGGGTACACATTAGTCCTAAATTGACCCTAAATTATACAATAGTTTTTTTTCTATTTGAAAAAGTGGTGGTGCTAGCTTCACTGACGTGCATTAGAATAATTGATTGATATCTCCGACCCCATTCTTGGTGCAGTTTATAGATATATAATTTTCTTAAAATGATAGCAAGATATTCCTGTTTGGCAAGTTTGGCTTACAGATTCGCTCCTTTATACCAGAATGTCGCTTAGACTATATGAAAGTGTAAGTTTTGAATTTGGAAGTGATTATTTGTTGTAACATAAATTAGCACATTTTAATCTCTCCCATTTATTATATATGACGGAGTGGAAGGCTAATTTGGATATTACTTTTAACTTAACCACATTAGTGCCGTTTGGATTTCTAATGGTTCTACGGTATAGATGCTAGATTCGAATGGTCACTCAAATTTCCAAAAACCGTTGTTTTCCTCGATACTTAGAAACTGCACATTCAACTCCATTCTTTGTTATCGATCTGTCAGTATTAATATTGGTGTTATCAGTAGAAATACCACAAGTGGTTGAATTTTCGTAATATGTCCGTCGATTCATTTCTGAACGAAATTGAATTGATTCTAGAAAACTCCACGAGTCCGCAGGACGAGTGGTGTATTCTTGAAACAATTCAGTTGAGTACAGAGATAAAAGACAGATTTATGAGGTAAATTCAATCATGAGTGGAATTTTATCGGACTATTTCACAAAGTGTCAAAGGTAAAAAATTTGAAAGGCGACATAATTAGAGAAAATTAGAACAAAAGTTGAGGAAATTATTTCAGAACCTAATAAAGTTTAATAAACAGGAAACATTACCATCGAACGAAATACATATTCAATTAAACCAGTAATAACATAACGTACCTACTTAATTATTTTTCAAGAAAAATTATCAATGGTACAGTTATTATATACAATGCTTTGAGCTTGATTATTTGAACACTCACTTGTACTTGCAATAATTGTTATATTTTGATTCCCATTGTTTCTTAAATTTACAATAATCACCTCGATTGAGTTTATCCCAAATCTGTTCATATTTAAATGCATGCACTAAGTAATTATTTATAGTTGACGTTTAACTGTCACATATACAATTCTGAAAACACATAACTTGACAGGCCAATCAGGGTTAAGACTCAAAAGTTTGCTGTTATCGATAATTCGAAATTGACTAGGGCACCTGATTGGTTATTTTGCCAAGTGCGTGAAATAGTCAACAAAATTAAAGAGAGTTGATTTCAAAAGTGTTTGGTTCATTTGATTAGAGCAGTATAGTTGACAAATATGACATTTTGAAACTTTGTTTCAGTTCCAAAAGGAATTTTGAACATGTGTAAGGCTTTATCATATAAGTTGTCCAAGTGTCTGATTTGAATGAAAGCTTCTGCCAACCGTAATATATTTTCACATTTTTAGTATGTATTAGTTGAATTTTTAATCGCAATGATATGAAAACTATTTATAATACTTCACTTACGAGATTTTAGTTGTATTAAATACTTTAGGTAATGAAATTAACTGTCTCAACTCTTACTTTGTAGAATCTACTCATATTAGTGTTTTAAATGAAACTTATTGTTTGTAAATAACTCCACAATTTATTGAGAAATGTTAAAAATTCTAAAAAAATGACAATTGTTTCGATATTACCTAAATATCATCGTCAGAATGACAGAAGTTACATTTCATTTGATGCCTACCGGATGTTTAATCATTTTTGGCAAGTCCAAGAAGTCACCTATCTTGTGATTGACTCAATATATGTTAATAGAAAAAAGAAGATATGATATTACAAATATTAAAGCTTAGATATTATTAGCCCTATGGGGATATCCTGGATATTATTTTTCCCTATTAAGATCAGTATAACTGTGCAATGATATAGAAAACCAGAAAAACTATATTAGATTAGATTAAAAATGGCCTTTATTAAATGTTTATCCTGCCCTATTACAATATACTAAAAATACAAATACAAAATGCCGATGGTCTGGCGATTTTCAGTATAATTGTGTGTATCATCCTGTCTGTTATGGTTCCTTGCTCAAAGAGCATTATCCATATATTTTGTTGTTATTAATAACTTTGTACCTAAAATAAATTTCTCCAAAAAGGACCAAAAAGGTGACACTTCAGGTATATTAGCACCCGTTGTACTAACTCTGGTGAGCTAAAAATCAATAAGGTGGATCTATTAGACGCTGTGAACAATAAAATTGGTTGGGCGGAAAAGTAACAGTTAGATTGGGTACATTATAAAGGTCCAATAGCATAAAATTGATGCCAATAAATTCTATATTAGCAGAATGTAATTAAATGTTTTTGGAAATAAGGAGACAAAAACTTACCTAAAGTAGTGTTTTAAATTAAACTTACTGTTTCTAGTTAACTCCACAGTTTATTGAAAAATGTTAAAAATTCTAAAAAATTGAAATGGAAAAATTGTTTCGATTTTACCGAAATATCATCGTCAGAATGACAGAAGTTACATTTCATTTGATGCCTACCTGATGTTTAATTATTTTTGGCTAGTCCAAGAAGTCACCTATCTTGTGATTGACTTAATATATGTTAGAATATAGAAAAAAGAAGATATTATATTACAAATATTAAAGCTTAGATATTATTAGCCCTATGGGAGTATCCTGGATATCATTTTTCCCAATTAAGATGAGTATAACTGTGCAATAATATAGAAAACCAGGATAAGTATATCTGCTGATCTTTACAATTATCACTTGAGAAGACAGTTTAAAAGTGGAGAACTCCCTAGATTTATCTGTTCATTGACGACTTCATATTGTGGGTTTCTTAAATGGCTTCTAATTTCCAATTCTTCAAGGAAATCCAGTTCTTGTTTCTTATCACAAATATGTAGTACTTCTAGTTCTGTGTTAGGTGTCAATCAATGATTAGTTTCAAGTAGATGTCTGGCGTAATGGGATTTATTTGGCCGTTTTAATCTGTATGCTCGTAAGTGTTCACTGTATCGGATTTCAAAATTTCTAAGGGTCTGACCCAAATAGACAGCATTACATTCTGGACGTTTAAGTTTATATATACCGGATTTCTATAATGGTGATATTTTTGTTTTTACATTTAACAATTTTGTACGTATGCTACTTTCTGTTTTAAACGAAATCGTTTTATTTGTTGCTGAAGATATTATCTTTGAAATATTATTTGAAATATTTCCTGCATATGTAATGCTTTTAAAAGTTTTTATTTCTTTAGTTGGTTTTTGAAATATTAGTTGTAATGCCACTTTTTCCTCTTTTTTACTAATTAGTTTATTTATCATATGTATTGGGTAACCGTTGGATGTTGCTATTTGTTTAATTGTGTTAATCTCTCTATCAAAATTTCATTTGTTCAAAGGAACTGAGAATGCTCTATGTATCATTGAATTATATGCCGTTAGTTTATGGGACATGGGATGATTGGAACTCTATGGAATAGCCACATCAGTGTGTGTTGGTTTTCGGTGAATCGAATAATCAAGTACATTATTAACTCTTTGAATTTTTAAATCAAGAAAATTGATTGAACTATTTTCTTCAACTTCTAGTGTAAATTTAATCTTTGGGTGTAAATTATTAATGTGGTTGAAGAATATATCTAATTGTCGTTCACTGCCCATAAAACAAGCTAATATGTCATCAACATATCTATACCAAAATAAAACATTTTTTGAAATATTACTTTCAAAGATTCTTCTTTCGAAACTGTCCATAAAAATGTTTGCCAAAATTGGCGATATGGGGTTTCACATTGGTAAACCTTCATTTTGAATATATATCTTTTTGTCAAAAATGAAATAATTCTGATTAATACATACATCAAATAAATTAAGTATATCTGATATTATTCCTGGATTAATATTGTTATCTTCTAGTAACTTTCTTACAAGTATTAGACATTCTTTAGGAGGAATTTTAGTGAACATATTGATAACATCAAATGAAATAAGTTTAGAGCTACCTTGCCAGTTGAATGCTTTTAACGTTTTGATCAGTTCCATTGAATTTATAGTTGAATATTCATATGTATATCCGTAACTATTACGTATATTGTTAAGTTTATTTGCCAATATATTATTAGAAGTATTAACATAGGAAACTACAGGTCTAATTGGTTTCGTTATTTTATGTAATTTAACGGTTCCATATATTTGTGGAGAATGAGGATTCTTATTTATAATGGACCTCTTTTCGTAATCACTGAAAAGATAATTCGAATTATTAACAATATCTCTAACATTATTAAAAAACTTTTTTGTTGGGTCTGCTCTAAGAACTTTTACATCGCTGGATTCTATAAACTTATATCTTTCAATTATAATCATTAGTTGTCAATATGACATTTTTATGGACAGTTTGGAAAAAAAAATTGTTGAAAGTAATATGTCGAAAAATGTTTTATTTTCATATAGATATGTAGATGACATATTAGCTTGTTTTATGGGTACTAACCGACAATCACCTAGATATATTTTTCAACCACATTAATAATTTACACCCAAAAATCAAATTTACATTAGAAGTTGAAGAAAATAGTTCAATAAATTTTCTTGATTTAAAAATTCAAAGAGTCAATGATGTACTTGATTATTCGATTCGCCGAAAACCAACACACAATGATGTGACTATTCCATATAGTTCTAGTCATCTCCTGTCCCATAAACTAGCGGCATATAATTCAATGATACATAGAGCATTCTCAGTTCCTATGAACAACTGTAATTTTGATAGAGAGATTAACACAATTAAACAAATAGCAACATCCAACGGCTACCAATTACATATGATAAATAAACTAATTAGTAAAAAAGAGGAAAAAGTGGCATTACAACTAATATTCCCTGAACAAACTAAAGAAATAAAAACTTATAAAACCATTACATATGCAGGAAATATTTTTAATAATATTTCAAAGATAATATCTTTAGCAACAAATACAACGATTTCTTTTAAAACAGAAAGTAACATAAGTACAAAATTGTTAAATGTAAAAACCAAAATATCACCATTAAAGAAATCTGGTATATATAAACTTAAATGTCCAGAATGTAATGCTGTATATTTGGGTCAGACCCTTAGGAATTTTTAAATCCGATACAGTGAACACTTACGGCATACAGATTAAAACGACCAGATAAATCCCACTACGCCAGACATCTACTTGACACCAATCATTCATAGACACCCACCACAGAACTAGAAGTACTACATATTTATGATAAGAATCAAGAACTGGATTTCCTTGAAGAATTGGAAATTGGAAGACACTTAAGAAAGCCACGATATGGAGTCGCCAATGAACAGATAAATCTAGGGAGTTCTCCACTTTTAAACTGTCTTCTTAAGTGATAATTGTAAAGATCAGCAGATATAGTTTTCCTTCCTGTTTTTTAGCTACTTTTCAGGGGTACCTCAGTCGAAAGATGCTAGGAGTCATAAATATATGTTATGTACAAAGTTATTAATAACAACAAAATATATGGATAATGCTCTTTGAGCAAGGAACCATAACAGACAGGATGATACACACAATTATACTGAAAATCGCCAGACCATCGGCATTTTGTATTTGTATTTTTAGTATATTGTAATAGGGCAGGATAAACATTTAATAAAGGCCATTTTTAATATAATCTAATATAGTTTTCCTGGTTTTCTATATCATTGCACAGTTATACTGATCTTAATAGGGAAAAATAATATCCAGGATATCCCCATAGGGCTAATAATATCTAAGCTTTAATATTTGTAATATCATATCTTCTTTTTTCTATTAACATATATTGAGTCAATCACAAGATAGGTGACTTCTTGGACTAGCCAAAAATAATTAAACATCAGGTAGGCATCAAATGAAATGTAACTTCTGTCATTCTGACGATGATATTTCGGTAAAATCGAAACAATTTTTCCATTTCAATTTTTTAGAATTTTTAACATTTTTCAATAAACTGTGGAGTTAACTAGAAACAGTAAGTTTAATTTAAAACACTACTTTAGGTAAGTTTTTGTCTCCTTATTTCCAAAAACATTTAATTACATTCTGCTAATATAGAATTTATTGGCATCAATTTTATGCTATTGGACCTTTATAATGTACCCAATCTAACTGTTACTTTTCCGCCCAACCAATTTTATTGTTCACAGCGTCTAATAGATCCACCTTATTGATTTTTAGCTCACCAGAGTTGGTACAACGGGTGCTAATATACCTGAAGTGTCACCTTTTTGGTCCTTTTTGGAGAAATTTCGGGTTGTTAGCGCGATACAGCCTCCGGAGTGTATACATGTGACCAATTATATAATTGGATATTTTTCAAGGTATCCCATAGATGTACCCTATTGCTTTTGAGCTGACTAGAGTGAGTACAGCGGGTCTTATAAATCCAGATATACTACATTTTTGGTTATTTTTGGAGAAATTTCGGTTTGTTAGCACGACTCATCCCCCGAAGTGTACACAAGTGACAATTTTATGATAGAATATTGTTCAGGGCATCCCACAAATGCGAAATAGTTAGTTTTATTGTTTAAAACCGTTTATTTTAAATTCGTATTACTCGCGTTTTATTCTTATTGCAGGCGTAGGAGTTGGATTCAAACATATACCCTGGGCACATCTCGTATATTTAACATCTGACTTTAATTAATGTGATTATGTAAGTAACATTTATTTAGCAGTAAAAACTTTTAGTAAGACTTATTACCACCCCAAGTGTTTCCTCACTGGAGATATCCGACCTTAGCAAGGTTCTCATTATCATTCTAAACGAATAATGTTTTTACTATGTAACCTTGAGTAATTAAACTATGATATAATATTGTTGTGTAATTTGCTGAATAGACATATTATTGATTGACATACATTTAGAATAATAAAATAATTTTTAATTGATTTGATAACCCCCTGGGAGAATGTATTATGGTTGGCTAGTTGTACCCATCTACCTAAAAGTTAACTTAAAAACTAGGGTTAATATGAAATATCCTCAGTGTTAATGGCAGAATAGGAAAATAGATTATTGAGTCAAGCAATAATTGAATCAATAAGTTAATGAGCTTAATTAGGATTGTTGATACTCGTGAGGTGCTTCTACTTATCGATATCAATAATTGAGGTTTATCATAAGCATAGTCTTTCTTAGGTAGTAGAAAACATAACAATAACAATATAAATATGCGCCCACAAAAAAATTGAGAAAAAATTATATTGTATACACATAAAACAACTGAATATTTCCTAGAATATTGTTCATGAAATTTACTATTTCGACCCTCACTCTGCGGAATCTACTCATATTACTGTTTTAAATGAAACTAAGTGTTTATAAACAATTCCACAATGTATTGAAAAAATGGTTAAAATTCAAAAAAATTGACAGTTGTTCCCATATTACTATCATCGTTAGCATGACAGTAGTTACATTTCATGCTGCCTCTTTAATAAATATTTTTGGCTATAATAAGATGTGACCTACCTTGTCATTGACTGCGTATACAGGGTGTTTTCAAATGACACTTACAACGTTTGCATGTAGATACCTATCGTAAAATTGGACAAAATGATATAGGGATTGAGGGGTCCAACCCATTTACTTTTCGAAATACAGGGAGTTAAAGTTATGAAAAATGTAATGTTTTAATTTGATAACTTTAAAATGGATGAATATATTGATCTGAGATTTGGCAGGTTGTTTTTAAATGTAAAAGGGCATATTTTGATGGAAAAACATGTTTCAATTCTTGATCCAGTGGTGTAACCTTTCCCCTCCCATTTTTTACGCCATTGGCATTTGAAGCTATTTTTATTTGATTTTGTATTCTTCAATAGTTTTCACGTGAAAAACGCATAACCGTTACATATCAAAAAATTTGGAATTTTCAAGATCAAAGTCTTGAATATCTGCAGTTTGCGAAAGAAAATAGTGTAATTGTATTTTGCTTTCCTGCACACTGCTCTCATCACGTTCAACCATTGGACGTTGGGTTCATTCGTCCTCTCCATACGTATTCCGATCAAGAAATCCAATTATGGCTGCGTCAAAACCCGGGAAAGGCAGTGACTCAATTTAAAATAGCAAGTCTTCTCAATCAAGCCTATTTGAAAAGTGCAGTACCATCGAATGCAATAGACTCATTTAAAAAGACTGGCATCTATCCTTTCAATCCCCATATTTTTAAGGACTGGCAGTTTGCACCAGCTTTAGCAACTAATAAGCAAATTTCTAAGAATCCAGCTGTCATCAATGAAAACCAAATGGAATTAGAGGTTCAAGATCTGGTCATAACTTGTCTTCATCGTCAGTTCTTGATATCTCTGCAAGAGAAATTTTACCTCCTCCCGAAGCTGTAGCTATTGGTACTCATGGAAGAAAAGCCAGAAAACGTGGAAAACCGGGTCATTTGAATTCAACACCAGAAATGCATGAACTTAAAGTAAAAGTGATGATTGAAAAGGAAATGAAACTAAGGAAACAACAAAGCGGGGCAGTTAAACGCCATCTTAGAAGAATATTTAGGGCGAGAAGAAGACGACTCTGACGCTACTCTCAATCACGAGCGAGAAAAAAGTGGATTCGTTTTCAGAACTGTCAATCTTGGTGCCATAATGAGTGCGCTCATGTCAGCTATCGTTGCAAATCATTCATTTGTGAATTATGCATTTAATTTTGGTTTTTTCTGTTTTGTTAAAGCAAAAAAAATGTTTTTCGTTTATTCAATGTTACTTTGTTCTTGGTGCAACGATAATTTTGTTTAATGAACCTTTTAAAATAATTTTATTTTAGGCACATATGCGCCAATGATGGACCCCTTGTCTTCATAAAAAAAACACTGATCATCTTTGTATTAAGTAGATATTTACATAAAAAGAAGACTAATAAATACAAAAGCAAAAAAAATATAATGGAATTTCCTTAAGTGGTCCATCAAAGGCACACTTTCCCTTGTGTTATTTTTTCTTCTTTAAACAGTGTTGCTGTATCAAGGATGTCGAATAGACTTTAGTCAACTTCAGATATTTTCAAACATTTACTTGAAGTAGATATATCAAGTCAATAATGATATGTCATGCTGTAACTCCAACGGAAATAAACGATTTTAAAGATTAAAACTAACTTTTCCGCATCTGTGACATGCCCTGAACAATATTCTATCATAAAATTGTCACGTGTATACACTTCGGGGGATGTATCGTAACAATCCGAAATTTCTCCGAAAACAACCAAAAATGTAGTATATCTGGATTTATAGGACCCGCTGTACTCGCTCTGGTCTGCTGAAAATCAATAGTATATATCTGTGAGACACCTTGAAAAATATCCAATTATAAAATTGGTAACTTGTATACACTCTGGAGGCTGTATCGTGCTAACAAATCGAAAATTCTAAAAATTGACAAAGATTTGGTACTTCAAGTACCATAACACTCGTTGTACTGGCTTTAGTGAGCTGAATATCAATAGAATTCATCTTTGAGAGGCCTTGAATAATATTTAATCATAAAATTAGTCACTTGCATCTACTCCGAAGGCTGTATCGTGCAAACAAACTAAAATTTCTCCAAAAAGGCAAAAATGTCGTACTTCAAGTACCATAGCACCCTTTGTACTGGCTCTAGTGAGCTGAAATTCGATAAGGTTCATCTATAAGACGCCCTGAACAATAGTCAATCATAAAAGTGGTCACTTCTATACACTCTGGAGGCTGTAATGTCCAAACAAACTGAAAATTCTCAAAAATGACAAAAATTTGGTACTTCAAGTACCTTAACACTCGTTGTACTTGCTTAAGTGAGCTGAATATCAATAGGGTTCATCTTTGAGACGCCTTGAATAATATTCAATCATAAAATTAGTCACTTGTATCTACTCCGAAGGCTGTATCGTGCTAACAAACTGAAATTTCTCAAAAAATGGCGAAAATGTTGTACTTCAAGTACCATAGCACCCGTTGTACTGGATCTGGTGAGCTGAAATTCAATAAGGTTCATTTATAAGACGCCCTGAAGAATATTCAATCATGAAATTGGTCACTTGTATACAGTCTGGAGTCTGTAATGTCCTAACAAACTGAAAATTCTCAAAAATGAAAAAAAATTCGTACTTCAAGTACCATAACACTCGTTGTACTGGCTCTAGTGAGCTGAATATCAATAGGGTTCATCTTTGAGACGCCTTGAATAATATCCAATCATAAAATTAATCACTTGTATCTACTCCGAAGACTGTATCGTGCTAACAAACTGAAATGTCTCCAAAAATTACAAAAATGTCGAACTCAAAGTACTATAGCACCTGTTTTAATGGCTCTGGTGAGCTGAAAATCAATAGGGGTTATCTGTGAGATGTCCTGAACAATATTCAATCATAAAATTGGTGATTTGTGGCACTCCGGAGGCTGTTTCATGCTAACAATAGATGTAACGAAAAGTGGCCGAAGACGACGACTACATACACACAGGATTTTTTTCCAAAAACCGTTTTTCGTGCTGTTCTTGATGAAAAACGTAAAAATAACTCAATTTTTTTTTCCAAATTCCAACTTTTTTGGGGTACACCAATACTTTTTTGGCATATTAAATTAGAAGAATATCTCCTGGCTATTGGCTCCACGATAAGTCCGAAAAACATATTATTCACATCTAGAATCTCAAACAATCGGATATGTATTTACCTCTCAAGTAAGGAAATCGTAGATGATTTTATCATTAAACATGATGGGCGCATAAAGATCAATAACGAAGTAATACAAGCACGCAGACTTATCACACCAAACGAAAGGCTACTTTTATCCAATGTATGTCCCACCATTCCACACGACGTACTACAGAGGGAACTTCAACAACTCGGCTTCAAGCTGTCTTCTGCAATTTCCTTTTTAAGAATAGGCACCACCAACCCCGACTATAAACACATATTCAGTTTCAGGAGGCAAGTATACATTGTACCTCCCACAATTCCAATACCAGACTCAGTTTTGATAACTTATGATAACACCACATACCGTATTTTTCTCGCTGTAGTTAATTTGTGTTAACATTGCAAACAACATGGTCACTTATCTAGCACTTGCACTTCAAAGATGCCTCCTCAACCAACAGACGACACTTCTTCACCAAACTCAACAACTACAACCGGTCAATCTACTCTAAACTCAGTAAACGAGCAAAGCGCTGAGCCACTAACAGAAATATCTTCAATTTCAACCACCATGCCCATCGAAGCAAATATAACAACAGCTACCACAGCTTCGAATATCACTCACCTTGCTGAAACACATGGCATCAAAAGATCCCTAGAAATAATATCAAATTCTCCACAAACATCGACGGCTACTGACATCGAAAACCCGAAAAATAAAGCAGCTTCGAAAAGAAATATTACCGAAATCATAACACCTCCTTCCGATACTACAACATCTTACACAAGCTTCAGTAAACCAGATGCAAAACTCAAAAAAGCGAAATCCACTTCTAAATCAACTATCATACTGTAAAATCAAATGGCACCTATCAAAGAATTATTCGACAATGAAACTCAAATAATATCTTTCGAACAAACAATCGACTTTTTTGAGAACGTACAAGGATCAGTGGACCCTCTCAGTACAGCAAAAGATTATACCTCTGATATACTAGAACTATTACAACTCTTAACCAAAATACATTCATATACCTCTGACCGCCAAATAAAGACCAAATGCACTAAAACAAAAAAGAGAATTATGAAACAACTGAAGCTTTTAAAATCAGGTGAAGATGCCGAATCTGACGTTTCCCTTGCCACATCTCAGGAATCCCTAACAGAACTTGCATAATATTATCTTCAATTTATTGCAATGGAACATAAATGGGTTTTACACCCATTATGAAATGCTCAAAGTACTTATACACGAAACTTCACCATCAATTATTTGTCTTCAAGAAACTAATTTCAAAGGACAACACAATCACAACTTCAACAATTATTCCTGTTTTTACAGAAACAGAAACAACGCGGGAAAAGCAAGCGGAGGCGTAGCCATCTATGTAAATACTTCATACGAAGCACACAATATAACACTTAATACAAACTTAGAAGCAGTAGCAATTTCTATCAAAATTCCTCAAACAATTAATATCTGCAACATATATATCCCTCCTGATCAAGTAATTACCTCACAAGACATCACTAACATTTTGTCACAAGTTCCATCACCTCTAATTTTACTGGGTGATTTTAATAGCCACAATCCTATTTGGGGATCAACAGGTTTTAACGCAAAAGGCAGAACAATCGGAAACATCCTAGATGCACATAATCTAAATATTTTAAATGACGGTAGGCCTACAAGAGTTAATATTCACACAAGCACGAAATCAGCAATCGATTTATCAATATGCCATCCAACTATCTCACATCTAATTTCCTGGGACACTATACCATATTTATATGGAAGCGACCATTATCCAATCAAAATCACGATCTCCGATCAAAACTCCGTCACTACATACCCTACTGTTTCAAAATGGAAAATAAAACATGCTGATTGGCCAAATTTCAGTAATTACATTGAAGAAAACGTCGCTCTACTTCCCGTTAATCTAGAAAACCATAACATCGACAACATTTTGAACTCATTCACAAAAATTATCACCGATGCAGCAGAAAAATTTATAGGAAAAACAAAAGCACTAAAAAAACATACACCACTGCCGTGGTGGAATACTGAATGCGATAAAGCTATTAAACAATACAAAGCGTCATTCAATAAATTAAAACGAAATAAATCACTGGGGAACCTAGTAGACTATAAGAGAAGAAGAGCGCAAGCAAGATACATCACAAAGAATGCTAGAAAAAACTCCTGGAAAGCGTTCGCATCCAACATAAACAGCTCTACACCTTTAAGTACCGTGTGGCAAAATCTAAGAAAAATATTAGGAAAAAACAAATTTACAAAAATTCCTTTTATAGCTCACAACAATAGCACAGTCTCAACTAACGAAGACATGACCGAATTATTTGCAACACATTTTGAGCACAACTCGAGCAACTCAAACTACTCACAAGAATTTCTGGAATTTAAAACTACTAAAGAAGCCGAATTCTTAGATTACGATGACCATGACAACAACATACTTAATATCCCGTTAACTATAGACGAACTTAATTTTTCCTTAGACACAACCAAAAATTCTGCCCCAGGACCTGATAATATTCCATTAATCTTTCTCCAAAAACTCCCTCATATTGCCAAGTCATACCTTCTCCAAATATTCAACCTAATCTGGACAAAAAATATTGTCCCATCCACGTGGTCACATTCAATCGTCATACCCATACCAAAGGCAAACTACCCAAGAACTAAGTTAACTTCATACCGACCAATATCTCTTACCAACGCACTAAGCAAAATAATGGAAAAAATCATAAACAAAAGACTATTGTGGACATTAGAAGACAGAAACCTTTTAATACAAGAACAAAGCGGTTTCCGTCAAAACAGGTCAACATTAGACAATCTCATTGATTTGGAATCCGAAATCCACGAATCTTTCGCGAACAAACAAGATTGCCTTGCAGTTTTCATCGATATCACAAAAGCCTTCGATACAGCGTGGCGTCATGGCATTATCAAAACTCTCCATTCATGGGGCATCAAAGGAAACATCCTAAAATTCATAAAAATTTTCCTTAATAATCGTTTCTTTCGTGTTCCTACCAATAACACAACTTCAACTCTAAAACAACAAACTAACGGGACTCCCCAAGGATCAGTCATTGGTTCAACACTTTTCCTGATCGCGGTCAACGACATATTAAACCATCATTCCAAACTAGTCAAAGGGAGGTTATATGCTGACGATTTGGTAATATTCTCCAAAGGTAAGAACATCGACTCAATTCAGAAACACATCCAAGAAACATTAAACCAACTTCAAAACTGGTCTAAACTCACGGGACTGCAATTTTCAACAGAAAAGACCAAATGCATATTATTTTCTAGAAAACACAATCCTGTGTCTCCTGAACTCAAACTTAACAACATTTCCCTAAACTATGTCGATAACATCAGATTTCTTGGAATGATTGTTGACAAAAAACTCAGCTGGAAGAAACACATACTTACATATTAAAAAATCATGCCAAAACGGTATAAACCTTATGAAAGCACTCTCAAGCAAATCCTGGGGATATGACTATACCTGTCTAATGCACATATATAAAACACTCATTCGCTCAAAGATAGACTACGGCTCTATAGTATATGCAACAGCTAAAAAAACTACTCTAAACCAACTCGAAACCATTCAAAACACAGCACTAAGAATAGCAACAGGAGCATTCTGTTCAAGTCCAATAAAAAGCCTACAGTGCGAAACCGGGGAACCTTCTCTACAACTCCGGAGAAAATACCTTGCCGCTTCATACGCACTTTCCATCAGCACAAACCAGCAGAATCCAGTCTACATTAACATACTGACCAAGCACTACAAAACTTTACATTCGGCAAATATTAAAACAGACCCACCATTCTATGCAAGAGCTAGTAAAATTCTCACAGAACTCCAAATCAAACGTCCCCGCTTCCTTTCCAACAAAATTAAAACTCCCCCTCCATGGTCGATCAATATCCCTCCCAGCGACACTTCACTGTGCAAATTTAACAAATTAGAAACCCCCCATACTCTAATTAGGAAAACATTTGCCTCCACACTTGACAAATATCCACAATTTCACCTCGCATATACAGACGCATCCAAAACCTCTGATGGTGTAGGCGCGGCAGTGATCATGCAAAATAGTACACAACAATTCAAGTTACCCGAAATAAGCAGCGTCTGCACTGGAGAACTATACGCCATTCTTCATGCACTTATTCACATAAAAATAAAAAATACTTCAAGATCCCTCATAATAACAGACTCTCTTAACTCAATCCATATTATCAATCAACTTTATCCCACACATCCAATAGCCCTCCAAATTAAAGTCGAATTATCGCAGTTGCAACATTCCAATAACTTTGTGGAAATACTTTGGGTTCCTTCTCATACTGGCCTTCAAGGAAACGAAGAAGCCGATCGCAAATCACGACAAGCAGCAATTAGTGAAACCGTAAGTGAAGTGCAAACGGCAGTGTATTACGACATAAAACCGCTACTTAAATCAAAAGTGCTAAAATTGTGGCAAATCGAGTGGCAATCGTCCCATTCGAAACTACGCGACGTGAAACCGGAAGTGAAACCTCGAGCGCAGCCAACAAACAAAAGATCGCTTCAAGTTAAACTGACTAGGTTACGAATAGGCCACACCAAACTTACTCATAGTTACTTAATTACTAAAAGTGAACCCCCAAAATGTGAATTATGCAAGATCCAGCTTACTGTCAAACATTTAATAACCGATTGCTCAAAATTCCAACAATCAAGACAAGATAACAACCTCAGCAACAATTTAGACCAAGTTCTTGGCGAAAACTGTAATACACAGAACCTTTTTAAATATCTAAGTGACATTAACATTTTAACTAAACTATAAACAACCCATATTTGTGTCGCTAATTACCCCAGTGGAAGATGCGACTTGCTTGTAAATAAAAAAAAAAAAAAAATTTGGCAACCAAAGTACTTATAGGATACACCTGGAGGCTTCATTTGTTTAAAATCCAAAATAGCTGGAGGACGGAAGTCAGATTCCCAGTTAACAATAGAACGAGGATTGCTTTATTGTTTATTTATTCATTAGCAGATGACTGACAAAGGTTTTCCAGAAATAATAACCGCCATTGATGAACGTAGTATAAATGTTAAGATGGTAACGTCACGGTTCTTAGGAAAAAAAATTCCAAGTGAAGAAACTCCACAATCGCGCGAGTTATAATTCACTTGAAAAGAATCATTCAACATCTAAAGACCTATCAAATATTGAAAAAAATGTATTTCATTGCATAAATTACATCAAGAACATCTGCTGTGTTTTAGTTAATTTACAGCTTCCAATAATTTCAAATAAACCGTATACTCATACAGACAATGGTGGATAAGTATTCAATGTCATGACTAATTGATTGGAAACCTCTTTTAATAATTGTCCGTCTTTGCTTAACAAATGGAAATATAAAATAAATATATTTTCATTCAACAAGTCTGATTCACTCTGGCATTAACCTAATTTATTGTTCATTAGCTTTCATATCTTTTTTTATTATTAATTATACTTACATTTGGGTGTTGATATTAAATAATAACTTCCCGGGAACAGATATTAAATGTAAATTGATTTGACTTGCACACAAAAATATTTTCACAGATAGGAACAAAAATTTATTAAAACTCTCATTAATTTATGCATTAAATAGCTGGGTTACGGCGTCCTTTATTTTACACGTACAATGGCTCTGCAGTCACACACGGAGCAAATAAAATAAAGCAAGTTAGGGAACCAATTAGGACAGACTAACTTTCTAAGAGTGTCCATGTATATAGAGATTGCCAGAATTGCCAAAGCTCATAATTATTTGTGGAGCGACATGGATTGAATTAACGTTGTTACGGTTCTCCTCGTTAGTATAAATCTGTCGCGTAAAAAGACAACAATCATGCAGTTTTGGTCATAATAAATAAACATTCCTACCTTAATATCAAGTCAGACTAGCTTCGTATGTCAATATTCGCGTTAAAGTTAGTTTGTTGAAGTAAACTAAGTTGTGGTGGCACATTCTCCGGTTCTTTGTAATCCGCTGCCTTCTGATGTAGATCATCCAACAATGTCAAAACTCTCGACCACAGTATCGGACGTTCTTCCTTGTCTTCTGGAATAGGATCCATTCTGTAAAGAACATGATGCAACTTCGTCTCATATTTCTCAAAGTTTTCACTCGAAATTGTATCCTCATAATCGGCAACCAACGGTGTGGGTTCATCCAGTTTCACTTGTACAGCTTCTATGTCCTCTTCAGGTTTATAAAGATAAGCAGGATATGTAAAACTTTCACCAGTCTTCTCTAGTCGTCGAGCCATGGCTGAACTCTTTCTCATTTCATCGACGGTACCTGTGGCTACATCTCTTACTCTTACCTCATAAGTCAATTCATCTTGACTAAGTCTATATACATTCATATCATAAGAAGCCATCTTGCGATAACCTAACAATTAAAATCAATGTCCCAAGCTGTCAATGTCTAGGTGTCTCAATCCCAAAATGTCTACTACCGCACGTACCGTGAGTAAATTCTAAATAGGTCACGAAATACAATATATACACGTATGGCGTTGTCTATAATAAACCTTACTTGCCAGTTACTTACTAAAATCAAAATTAAATCGAAGTTTTATTACAACTACGATATGATATGCAATAAGTTCTGAATAACTCAGGCTACCAAACAAATCTCAAAACATATACTGGTCAAATCCAACTAGCTGAGCTTAAGATTTCAATTTACAAAAAAACTGAATTTTACATAAAAAACGCAAAACTTACTCAAACCACCAAAAAAAATTGTTATGCAGTGAGATGCAAGGTAACGCAATGCCCCACATTGGGCGCCACCTATGTAACGTAGAATCAAACCCCATGCACCGATGCACTTATCCCACTTACGTTAGCGACCTATTGAAAATAGATCGAACTTGTGGCCCCGAAATCAATTACTACTAATTCACCAAGTTACCAGCCGATCGGATGGCCGATCTATGCCACAAGGTATTTTACCCGCTAGACTTCAGTCGAAGAAGGGAGGTCCGTACGCTGGTAACGAACAAACAAAATATAGGCTATATAACCCAAAGCGCCAGGTAAACCTCAGTTTAATTCCCGAACCGTAGTTAACCCCCAATTAGGAAATTATTACATAAAATCTGACTCGTAACTCAACTCACAAGAGAAATGATTTAGTAAGGTGGTGGTTTGGTTTGAATACAGTTTTATGGTGGATTACAAAATTTTGGGGAGTAGTTATTCCCACAGTGGACACTTCAGGTCCATCAACCCTTACTATGAAAAAAATGAACAGATCGATATGAAATCCCTTACGAACTGTGGACATTTACATAAGTTATAGTTTAATATATACAATGATACAAATATTTAAAATCCTATATACCCCTTCCCCAAAATTGATAACGCAATGCTCAGAAGAATTTGAAACAGAGACCAGTTAAGTTGGTTCTGAAACTTGTAAAAAAAAATCATACAATGTGAAAACGATGAGAATCTGAAGGGTTACCCATACCGTGGTTTATCTACTCATATTGAATTGTAAACTTACCAAAATGCATAAACAAAAATAAATTACCATAAAACGTTCCGTGTGAGCTCTGACGCAACTTACCTACTCCGCCTAGAGTAATAAATGACCAAAAAAATTACAAGCCACTTGTATGTTCACAAATGGTGAATTATATATACATACAAATGTTATATATACACTATAAATAGAATTATAGAAAAATTGGAATGTTTAAAACTTGCGCGTCTTCACCCGCTGGTGATAAATCCTGACGATCCACAAGTAGCAATCACTATGGTGGGGCTGCAAGCATCTCAGGAACGCCGTGGTACAACGAACCAACACCAAGTGACCCCGGAACTAATCCAATATGGAAATCCGAATAACCAGAATCCAACAAAACCCCAGAATCTATGAATAAACCCTGTGTGGCTAGGACAGGGTTCTCCTGTCTGCTGCTAATAGGTAGTTAAAAGCCGTTAGATGAACTTAAACACATCGCGTTGTAGGTGACTTGGCTTACATATCCATCTGCATCTCACAGATGAGGTCTGGACGAAATACTATCTCCACAAACTTCTCTAACCCACACTACTCCATCCAAACCAAACTAACCTCTCAAATTCATGTTCCCCTGCGGGATAAATGTGTATTCTTCATTCGAATTTTTGGGGTTCCCAATAACCACCTAAACTCGACAACACGCTAATCAGAGAGAAAGAAACACGACAGGTTTCATTGACAACCCACCTTTCCGTTCGAGAGACACTCTCACTCGAGCTGTATGGAGCACATACGTTCCATGACCTCGGAGTGAATTACTCTACTTGTACATCGCATATTAAAACCCCCCGTATAAAAACACTAATTGACTAATCAACACTAAATCCTATATTCACTAATATCCCACATCCCACGACTATATTTACAAATTAAAACATCACCCATTATACCCTGATGTACATCCACAGTACACCGGTAGGCAACCTTCCGTACGCATCACAGATCTCTACGTTTGTAAAATAAGAATGAGCAAGGCTATTACATATGGCAAATCAGCAGTTTTGTTCGAATAGTGGAATGTTGTTTACATTCCATGGTACATATAACAAAGTTCACTCTTTTTAAGTGTATATTCAGGTTACGTAACTATTCTACTGAGAGTACTTATTTCCTTTACAATATTAATCCAGTTGGTGCTAAACAAATTGACGGCCAGGCTATTGAATCACTGAGTTGATGGTATAACTAGAAATTGTTGACATACGAAGCTATACCGTAAAAACCTTTTTTCATATAACTTTGAAGTAATTTTTGGTATACTAGACAATTCGTAAAGTCATGACCTATTAAAATGACTGGATGTGGCTGAACAATAACATTTGATAATACATATACTGTATTTCCGAAACACATTAGTAAATAGTTATATAGAATTGATGCATCGCATGTGTATTCTTCAGATTTACTCTGCTTATTTAGAGTAGGAGAATAATGAGTAAAGTCAATGGAAGTATTGAATATATTTAGACAAAACTATCGAAAATAAGGATACCGTAGCCTTGATAAGCAAATAACAATATTCTTTTTCGTTAGATGCCATGTCTAAACATCCCCGAAGGTAATTTGGAGCATCACAGCAAGACGGCTCCGCGGTAGACCAAGACACGGGACCTAACTCAGATCCATAATCAGCACCAACTCTCAAATGAGGCACTTCAGTCGTGATACACTTCCTCGCCTAGGTCGACACATCCCGATCATCAGAGTCAATCTTTACTCCTAAGTTACGGAATTAATTTGCCGACTTCCCTTATCTATATATTCGATCGATTAAAGACTCTCCAGCTAAAGATCTGCTACGGCTATTGATAAAGTCGCGAGCCTCCTCGTGGCCCTCTCCCGAATTTTCAAGTGGAAGATCCGTCTCCAGGTCCTGTTGGGTTATGCTGACGAGCTCACTTTTTGACTATTTGACTACAGTTTCCGTTAGGATCCACCGTGATAATCGACTTTTTTCAATCTCCTGAACTGTAAAACATGTAATAAAAACGGCTCTCTGGCAATGACACTATAAAGTATCTTCCTAAAGTCTATTCATTAATACTAGTGAGTAATAAATATTTCTGACCGTTACAAAACCCATACAGGATGAAACCATTCATGTAATATTAAAAGATTATCCTGAATATTATTTTTTTTCTCTGTGGAGCAGGTAGCTTCACCCCGTATCAGGAAGAGGTTAGTGCCTATCTTAGTCTTTTCCTATTGTCAAGAGATTAAAAATAAAGTTATTATAATGGCTAGTGACGTGGGATGAGATGCAAGCAACGGAATATGCCGAATTTTTATTTCAATATTGAATATAAAAAGTTAAACTTATAATGACACATAGATAAACTGAAATGTAAAAGAAAGCACGTACTTAAAAAAAATTCTATGAATGACGGATTGATTTAGTAAAATAGTACAAAGAATGCTTAAAACTACACAAAGTTTAAAAATTATTCTGTTAAAAAGCAAGTAGTATTGACAATGAGTTAGTTTACACCATGTGGAGCAATTTGGTGCGTGGGCCAAATCGTGGACTTATTTAGCTTAGAACATAAGTGTTTATACTGACTGTTTTGATGGATTAAAATAGTCCAGGTTTAAAGCCTAGGACCAAAATTGACATTTGTATATTAAAATGACATAACCTTAAATCTTTAGGAAATTCGATGGTAGACTTTGATTTTATTTAAAAATGGATACAAAAATAGTTGCAGTGGTAATAGAGTTCCTGAAAAAGAAAAAAAATATTCAAATATTTAATAGATTTAAATTAGAGTTATAGAAGTCTTCATATTTAAGAAGCAATTTAGAGCATTTTCTTTTAACTGGCAGTAATTTTGAGGGATTGTTAAACAATCAAAGAATATGGATGAAACCTAGAAGTAGTGAAAATTTGACAATACTGTTAAATCAGTACAGTGGCCCTGACTGGTTGGAAAATTTTAGGATGTCTAAAACCTCGTTCATGTTATTATGTGATATATTAAGACCGAGTTTAGAACCGAAACACACTTTTTTAAAATCTAGGGAATCCCTTTCAGTAGAGAAGCAGGTTGCTGTGTGTGCATATAAATTCTGCAGCTGTAAGAACGATTAAAATTTGTCTGTTGAAACAAACCTATTCATGTTCACTGAATGTGGTCAAAACTTATCATGCATTTAAGATTATTAAGAAAATGTGTTTCAAGCATTTACAGTATTTAATTTTGGATAATATTATTAAGCTGAATTATTTGAGTCTGTATATAACAGGCAGTGTTTCTTTACATTAATTGTCGCTTACTGGGGCCAAATACATTGATATTGCAACTTTCATTCTATGAATTAAAAATTACTTTTCAAGAAAAGACTAGGTGGCAAAATAACAACATATCAAACCCATAGTATCATAATCCAGATTTCATCGACTCATCATAATTTATTATTCATTTACCCTATAAAATATTATACAGCTCAAGAGGTATTGGAAAAAATCAATTTTTTACTGTATTCTTAGAAGACTCTAACTTGTCCTATGTACACAACTGTAATGAGATTATAGTTAGAGTAGAATCAATGAAGCTGTTTATTCAATTATTAAATTGATGATTTCTTGGTTATACTCTCTATCAACAAATATGTATTGATGAGATTTCCATGAGTATAGTTACATTTTCCACGATTAGTTTCAGGATTCACTAATAAAATAATTTAAAATATTTTTTACAATTGCGTTTAGGTACGTAATATTTTTATTCGTCATGATTTCTACAGATCTGCGAAAATGCATATTTTTAGAGAAACATATGATGACTATTGATATGTATATTATTGAATATTCTCACTATTTTAAATATAAATATTTAATTTGCTTTCTTAAAATAAATTATTGTACTCACCTATGTGTTTTCTGTAACAGCCTATTCCTAAACCTACTATAAACACTCTCAGGTCCTTCATCTACAATATATTTCACCCTACCATGAGACGCTACTAGTTGGTTTCCAGATATCCCAAAATCCATTTGAATGTCAACCACTAACAACAATGTAAACAACACTACAGCTAAACACAATCCGATAACAATGCGTTCTTTCCATTTCAACCCCCAACGCAACATTCTCACGACGACACTTTTGTAAGTGCGCGACATACTGTTCTTAGTACTAACACTCGTCCGATTGTCCGAAACAGTTTCAACACTACTACGCGACGAAATGTCCGAGGAATCCGAAGCAAGTTCAGCAGTATCAGTTTTTGTTGACGACACTCGGTGTATTGTGCAATTGTCAACTAAATTCGTGTATGCACAGTCCTCGGGAGGTGGCGAATATTTCGTTTTAACGCGACTAGTATCGCTAAAAGTTATCTGTTCTTTGGCAAATTCTTTGGTTTGATTTTCACGCGAATGTTTCTGCTTTTCACCTACATCTCCGAGTCGTCTTAATGTTAATTCATTGGATTGATTCCTGTTTTTGTATACGATTTGTTTCGACTTATCAGCAACATGATAACATTGCGATAAGCTATCTTGCAATACAGAAACTTTATTATCGTTCAGTTTTATTTCAACCTCCTTCACAGATGTTTTCTTAATTTTATTATTTATTTTCCTAAATATATCGTTAAAAAATATTTTCTTTTTAGTTTTACTATTTTCTTTCAATGTATGTACATTGTAATTATATGGACAGTCCTCTGACTTCGTTTTTCTTAAAACTTTTCTTGTTATTTTTGGACTATAGTGATCATGAATGTACCCTGGATCGTGGAGAAGTTCTGCGTCGCTTGAACCTAAGCCGTATCGCTTCGCTAAAATCACGGAGTTCCGAGGAGTGTGTTTTGTTATTAAACGTATCGAGACGCCATTTGTAGGCGTTTCCTGATGTTGGTTTTTTGACAGAGACGTTGAAGCGTTCTGTTGGAATGTATTTTGTGTGGCTGCAGAATTTGAACATTGCAGCCTGTTGTAAAGTGGTCGATCCAGATTCTTGACTAATTAATCATTTTCTGAAATAAAAAAAGACATGTCAAATAAATTTTGGTATTCTAAATATACACGGTGTCTCAACGAGCCCACTCTAAATAACTGCGGAGGTAATAACTCTCTAAAAAAGTTGTTAAATATGTCGACCTTGATTTAAAGAGGGACACTTTCTACCAAATACCGGGTGTCTGATTAAGAGAAGTAACCCGCTGTATCTCAGAAATTTACCGAACAGGTCAAAGAAAAAGTCAGTATTACAAACTCTCATACGAGAAATAGCTGGAAATTATTTTCAAGTCTTCTACTTCACCGCTAGAGGGCGTAATTCACAATAATAACACAAAACATCATTTTTCTATAATAAATGTACCGTTATAGTACCACAAAATTTGAAAATTCGTAATCATTATATCATTTTACGTAAGTTTGCTCCAGTACGTTTCCTCCATCTTGTAAAATAAATGCTAGGGGTGAGTGGGAAAGCTGACTCAATAAAACTGTTATACCTTGTATTCCGCTTTATGGATTTTGACAAACTTAGTATAATTTGAAAGGGAATTCAATGCCTAATAAAATATTATATCGTTTCATTCCAGTGTTTTCAACGGTCGCTAGGTGGCAGTGATTGAACAATTGTTTTGCTTTCAACTTTTATTGGGAATGTTCATACGCGTTGTTATATTTTTTAATCGTTTACTTCAAAGAGGATAGAATTTGAAAAAATTGTGAAAACCGATTTCAATATCTATATTCTAAATGAAGAGATGCAGTTCACACTTAGCTACCGTGCAAATAGGTTCCTATTAAAATCGGTCTCTCCGTGTGTGTTAAAGTTTATAAATAAATATAAATATATCTAATCTAAACAACAAGTTAGTCCATTAAGATGGACGTGGATAGCGTGGTCGAGCCCCCAGACTTCGACAATCCAAGCAGAATATCACCTCCGCAACCCAGCAATAATCCCCTAAATTTAATAATGGTGTGAATGCCCTATGCAAAGATATTGAAAAATCAAAAAATAAAACCACGAAAAATAATATTTATGTTTCGGTAAGTAGAGATACTACTTCAACTTCCACATTTGAAAACAATCAAACCCAAGAATCCGGACAAAAACAGGTACGTACAACTTATTACTATCAACAAACTGATATGGGCCCATTTCATGTTTACATTGAAAATAATAGGCCAGGATTTGAAGGTAAATTAAATGCTATTAGAGTAGGCGAAATTGTACAGTGAACACGGAGATTTGGATAAAAAAATTAAACAGATTCAGCCAATTGGTAAAAATAGAATTCGAGTTATCATGAAAGATTACTCTAGTTCAAATATTTTATTAAAATCTACAGCATTGGTAAAATATGATTTGATCGCGTATATCCCCAAATTTCTGATTTTTAGACAGGGTATAGTGAAACAAATAGACTTAGATTTAACAGAAGAGTACATTAAAAAAAGAATTACAGCTTACGATCACCATATCAAATTTGAAGTTGACTTTGTTAAAAGAATGAACAGAAGAATCAAAGACGCAAATGGAGAAACAATACTAAAACCAACCAGCACCATTATGGTCTCCTTCAAATGTCAAACTTTGCCAAAATATATAATAATAAACAAAATATTATATGAAGTTCAAGCATATCAACAAAAAGTTGTCTTATGTAACAATTGTTTCCGATACGGACATATAGGACGTCAGTGTAGGGGCAAGCAAAGATGTCTTAAATGCGGAGATAATCATTCGGCCGACATATGTACAGAAACCGAGGTTAAATGTCTGACATGTAGGGGAAACCATTATGCAAATGATTTAAAAGAATGTAGGGAGTTCACTAGACAGAAAGAAATAAAAAATACAATGACAAATACAAACTGCTCATATAGAGACGCAAGTTTCCAAATTCCAGAAACAAGGTATTCAGACATACTAACTTCAGGATCTCAGCCTTCAGCATGCAACTAAACAACGTCAAACAATAGTATATCAAGTTTCAATTTCCCTCCCCTAACTTCGGCAAATCTATCCCAAAACTCCTATTTTTCACCTGTATCCCAATCAAATAGATTACCAATACCATCTTACTATAATACTGTTGTACAGAAATCATCACTCATACAACAAACACCGCAACAGGGACATAAAAGGATAAGATCTAATTCTACGGACCCCATTACACAACAACATAATCAAATAGTATCCCCAATTAATATCCCCCACCAAAGGGGAGGTATTTTCTCAAGTCAACAGTATCAATCAAACATTAATAACAATGTTCATCATTCAGATGATACAGTAGAATCAAATGATCTTCTTAGTACAATACTAAATATTATATTATCAGTTGTTGATTCCATAAAAAATAAAAATTTTGAATTACAAGAATCTGATATTAAAGCAATGATAAAAAGTAATTTCAATATTAATCAATTAAAATCCAATGTATAAGAATTCAACCTTGTGTCAGTGGAATTGCAGATCAGCGATTTCAAACAAACACAATATATTATGTTTATTAAATGAACAAAAAGTTGATATGGCAGGCCTCTCAGAAACTCGATTTCCGTCTAATAAATATGTTAATTTTAGTGGATATAATATTGTGAGAGATGATAGACAAGATAGATCTGGAGGAGGTACTGCAATTCTTGTTAGAACAAATATCATTTATAAAGAATTAACTAATAAATATAATATATCAAACGTAAATCAAAAGGCAATAAAAATAAAAGGTAATTATAAAACTTATGTAACGCTGGTATCTGTATACATTCCACCAAAAATAACAATCACCTATAAACAATGGGAAAAGCTATTCGAGAGTTATTCTAAACCATTGATAATAACGGGAGATTTTAATTCGCATAATATCGCATTGGGTGGACCTAATACAGATACTAACGGAAAAGCTTTACTGAAGGCGTTGGATACGCATAATTTTATTTATCTAAATGATGGGTCACCAAATTTCATTGGTAATTCGATACAAACACATTCTCCTATTGACCTAACAATTTGTTCTCCAGACATTGTCCATTTGCTCTATTGGTCATTACTGAACGACCTATATGGATCCGATCACCTACCTTCAATAACGCAATTATCAATGTGTACAAAGACATGCACTCCGTCCACAAATAGTAAATGGAACTGTAAAAAGGCAAATTGGGACAGCTACTCTCTAGAATCCAGTCATCAAATCCAGAAATTAGAGTTATTAGAGTACGAGGAATTTATTAAAAAAATTGAATATTCATCAGAACACTATATCCCAAAATCAAAAGAAAATCATGCAACCACAAAACACAAACCATGGTGGAATGACGCGTGTCAGCAAGCAATAACAGCTAGGAAAAGAAGTATGTACAAGTACCTCAACAATCCAAACTTACAGAACTTGCTAGAATATAAACAAAATAATGCCATAGCCAATAAAACCTTAAAAACAGTTAAGGGAGAAAATTGGAAGAGGTATTGTTCCAGTCTTAATAGATCAATGCCCCTAAAAGAGGTGTGTAATAAAGTGAATCATTTTAAAAACCGAAAATTCCAAAACAGACAAGCAATAAACCTAGAGAGCGAATGGGTTTTAAAATTTCATTAAAGTCTATCACCTCCAAGCGTGTATTTTGATACATAAATTTTCGATAAAATACCAGAAATGACACCAAAGGTAACCACCCAATTTTCATTACTTTCATTTTCTATGAGTGAGTTACAAATGACTTTAAAAAGTAATAATAATTCTGCCCCAGGATATGATAATATACACTACTCCATGATTAACAATTCACCTCTTACCGCAAAGAGCAGTTTACTATCAACTTTGAACAGTATTTGGTGTCTTCAAGCTGAAATACCGAAAGCGTGGAAACAGTACTTAATTACACCGATCATTAAACCAAGGAAAGATCATACTTTGGCCGAATCATATAGAGCAATATCCCTTGCATCCCGCGTACTAAAAACGTATGAAAGACTCATAAAAGTCTGACTCGAATATTATCTGGAAAAAAATTCCTTAAATCCAATCTCACAATATGGGTATCGAAGAGGCAGCTCTACTCAAGAAAATATAGCGAGCTTGGTAACGGACGTACAAATCTCATTTACCCAAAACAAATCAACCTCCGCTTTATTCTTGGACATTAAAGGAGCCTACGACAATGTAAATTTGGAAATTTTATCTACAAAAATATGTCATCTGGACATTCCAGTCACACTAGCTAAACATATATTTAACCTCTACTCTAACAGGAAGATAGCTATAAAAATAAACAACGAAATATCTGACACCAGGGAAACATCGATCGGTTTACCACAAGGAAGCATTTTAAGTCCTTTATTGTATATAATATATACACATGATTTGCAAAATACCTAAGGAAATAAATATCCTTCAATATGCAGACGACATCGTACTGTATTCGCAAATCCAAATTATTCCACAGTGTCACGCCCAACTCTATAAAGCAATGCAGACGGTACATTCGTGGACAGAAAAAAACGGATTAACAATATCAGAATCCAAATCGGCATCCGTCACCTTTACAAGGAAAAGATATACTCACCCTAAGAGTATACCACTTTCACATTATACTATACATCACAAAACTAGTTTTAAATATTTAGGTGTAATTTTAGACAGTAAGCTAAACTGGAAAGAACATATCCATTATATTCAGGCAAGAACAGAAAACGCTGTAAATGTACTTAAAACTTTTAGCAAACATAACTGGGGTTCCAATCCAAATATAATATTGCTGTTCTACAGAAGCCTAATACGATCAATTATAGATTATGGATCATTATTTTACGCTACAGCTGCAGATATACACTTAAAAAAATCGAACAATTAAAAAATAAACGTCTTAGGATGAGTATAGGATATCTGCCAAGCACCCCTATTACTATCCTGGAAATAGGGACCTCCACTACGCTTAAGAAGACAATTCCTAAGTGACATATTTGTCTTTAAATCAAGAGCCAAATAAGCAAATGTATTTAACAAAATCAGCTTACTAACAAACCTTGGTTTCACAACAAAATACTGGGAAAAGAAAAAGTTACCAATACTTGTAGAAAGCTTCATATGTTGAGCACACTACATATCAAATATAAAAGTAATAGATAAAAACCCAATATGGATTACACAGTACAAAGCTCTTTTCACCCTTTTAAAAATTCATATCAGTAATATCCTAAGCACCAAGAATCCAATTGTTATAAGAAACTTATTTACACCAGAAATAAATACAACATGGAAACAATATCAGCATGTTTTTACAGATGGATCGAAAATGTATGGAAAAGTAGGTTGCGCTGTTCTGTACCCTGAAAAGAACATTAAACAAACATTTTGTCTAGATCAATTAATGTCTATTTATACTTCAGAACTAATAGCTATAAAACAAGCATTATTACTATGTTTAGAGCAATCCGAAAATAAATTTGTTATATTTACAGATAGCAAAAGTGCCTTAGAATCCTTAAAAAAGTTTTAAATCAATGCAAAGTCTCACCGCATAATTTTAGAAATTCTTGAGCTCCATTTTAAAGCAGTTACTACAGGAAAAGACATTCATTTTACATGGGTTAAGGCACATGCTGGAATTTCACATAACGAAGAACTGGACCGCCTAGCAAAAGAAGCTGCAGAATCTGGGCTTATCATTGCAGAAAAAATTCCTGTCTCTGATATGTATACAATTCTGAAACAGAACCTAAGACAAAATTGGCAACAAGCTTATTCACAAAGGGATAAAGGCAAATATTATATGGCCATACAACCAACAGTAAGAAAAAATCCATGGTTTATTAATAACTCAAATTAATTAATCAGAACAATCTGCCGGCTGAGGAGTAATCATGCCCTTTATACATCATACAGGAAAAAATTGGTTTATTAGATAACAAATTCTGTTTATGTGATGAAATCGCTGATTCGCAACATATTATATTGGAATGTCTACTCCAAATTATAGAAATTAACAAGTTGTACCAACAACTTATTATACAACAAGTACAATTTCCAATAAACTTAACAAATCTACTGACACTGGAGGATAATTCAATATACAATATTTTATATCATTATTTAAAAACTACTAACACAACTCTGTAAGCGGTCAGCAAACTTTACTTAAAAGATGTACACCTGAGAGGAAAAAAAAGAAAAAAAAACACAAAAAAAAGAAAGGGAAAAAAAATAAAAAGAAAAGAAGGGAAAAAAATGGAAAAAAAAATAAAAAAAGAAGGGAAAAAAAGGAAAAAAATTAAAGGAAAGAGGAAAAAAAAGGAGAAAAAAAGAGAAAAACAAAGAAAGAAAAAAAAAGAAAGGAACAAAAAGGAATAAGAAAGAATGTTCAGGTTCTCTAACTAATCACTAACAATATTGTACAACCAACAAATGCATGTCAAACATTATCAACAAACGATAACATAATTAAAGCAAAACAAAATCGAAAAACGGTATCACATTGATCACATAAAACAATTGACTGGTCTGTTGGCTTGATCCAGTGCCATCTACTCAGAGAAAAAAAAATGAAGAGATGATAAAAAATAGGTATACTAGGAGATGGAGTTTTATACTTAAGTAAATTGAAAATTTTACATATTGTAGTAGGCGTCCAGATGTCATACATTGTTGACAGATGTCATACATTGTTGACAGATGTCATACATTGTTGACAACTTAAATATATAATTAGGCTATGGTCCGAAAGTAACTGATTTGCGGTTTACCGTTCCGAAAGTAACCAACAATTAGTGGTTGCTGAAAATCTGGTTAGTTTTGGAACACGGTTTCCTGAAATATGGTTAATGAACTGTCAAACTAGTAACCAGCCTTAGGAGCCCGGTTACTTCTGGCTTCGACTGTCATCTGTCATGCAATGTTTATTATTTTTTGTTGATTAATGATTATTGGACCATCGAAGATAGAAACAAAACTGAGATACACGAATAAAAGTTTAATATATTCGTCGTTCTGCTTTTGCTTGTAGTAGTTACCTGTTTTTATTTTCAATTGCTACTAAATATTATGGTAAATAGATTTGCTTTCGTTCCATTTTTGTGCAAATAATAGTAATTAATACTTTTCTTAGGACGAAGTGAACATTCCATATGATTTTCAGGTCTCATGTGGCTATTGCAACCAATACTTAGGAACACTCAAGGAATTAATGTACATAAATATTTTACTACATCCATGTTTGGAGAACTTTGAAAACGTTTCCTTGGACGTTGAACGGGGTTAAAATAAAGAAAAAGGGGAACAGAATGTTAAAAGTGACAATAATACTGTAGAGAAATTAGTTCCAGGATGTAGCAAAAGTAATACTGATCTTGAAAGCAACAAAGATTTTTGGACGTATGTAGCAACCAAATTTTTAATAACCACTTATAAAGGAAATAAACATAAATTCGAATCTCCTCAAAACAACAGAAAAGCGGTTTGGGGAATAAAGTGAAACAATGAAAAAAATCTATGTTTATAAATCGGGGGAAAAGTGTTCTGAAAAATGGAGGAACTTGAAAAAAACATACGATAAAATATTGAAGGAAAAAAATAGTACAGGAAATTCAGGAGGTATATATTGGATATTTTTTTATAACTTTCATGATATATACTTTAAGGATCCTCATTTTAACCCAACATATACGATTAGCAGTACAGGCTCTTTTAAAAAGAGACTGTGTACTGAAGGTGAACTTGAAGGTTCTTCTAGTGACTGTAGTAATGAAGAAAATTTAAACAAAATCATTACTAACAAAAAATTGAAAGGTAAAGATGAACAGATACAGTACACCGTTACAGTCATTGAAAATAAAAGGCAAAATAGGCATAATGAAAAATTGAAACAGAGGCAGGAGGTATTCTACTGGTTCAAAGAAAACTTTTAAAAAGACCAATAAAGTAAAATTAGCTACTTCTTTGTGATCCTATAGAGTTTTTTTGTGTTAGCTGCTGACAATGCACCAATCCAATATCTGTTTTGGGGGTTGCCAGCATAAAATATTTGAATATGATGTATATACATTTGTATTTTTAGTGTTTATCCCTGAAATATTACTTCGAGTTTTTAGTTATTTGTGACATGTTTTGTAATCTGTATGCATTATTCAAAATATTTTCGTAAATTTATAATAATTTTTTCATTCAATTAAGAAATAAAACAAAACAAGTAATACAATAATCTTTATTCTCCTAACATGTCACATAGATTCTGCCTCTTCATAGAACCTAGCCTTCGTAAATTTCTGTCAAAATTATTGTGGAGGTCCTAAATGTTCATGGTCTTGATTTTCTTCAATAACTTCAAAATCTATTATATCATTTTGATAAATACATATATTATGAAGCACACAGCTCTGACGCTATTTGCATCTCTCTCTATATGATAATTAAACAAAGGAAAAAAACTACTTAATATGTTACCCTAGACACATAAAACAGGTACTGAAATTTTGAGCAATGTTGCCACTTTCAGTTACAACAAATACTTGTTTAAAATTTATATAAGAATATGCGTTTATTAAATGAAATTCAAGTATTTTTAATTACTTTTGAAAACGGTGACTCAAATGCTATTTTTTTATTTGTATAACTTTTTAGCAAATTATTAATTAAATTTCTAATTTCATTTTTCCTGCAACTAAAGACAATTTGTAAATATGGCAAAGCGGTGGAAGTGTCCGCAAGTGAGCTTAAAATGTGACTAGATGTTTGGGCCATCAAAAATTAAAACAAACATATCTATTTTATTTGTTCATCTGAGGTCAGAATCATATTTGTATGTATACATTTTATTGTCGTATCTTCGCTTAGAAAATGGATATTTTATTTTAGATTCCATCCTCTTTCAAGTGAATTATTAAAAAATATAGCATCGCCTTTTAAAAATCCCAAAAAAAATTGAAAACAAAATAATTGTTCAATCACCGCCACCTAGCGAGCGTTAAAACGATAATATAATATTTTATTAGGCTTTGAATTTCCTTTCAAATGATACTAAGTTTGTCAAAATACATAAAGCAGAACAAAAGTTATAACAGTTTTATTGTAGTAGCAGTAATCTTTCCCACTCACCCCAGCCAGTTATTTCACAAGTGCTGGAGCAAACTTACTTAAAATGATCCAATGATTACGAATATTTAAATTTTGTGATACTATAACGGTACATTTATTATAGTAAAATGATGTTTTTGTGTTATTGTTGTGAACTACGCCCTCTAGTAGTGGAGTAGAAAACTTGAAAATAATTTCCAGCAGTTTCTCGTATGCAAGTTTGTAATACAGACTACGATAACGTGAGATACAGCGGGTTACCTCTCTCAATGAGACACCCGGTACTTGCATACTTAACGTCACTCCTCTACCCTACACAGTCACTTCCTTAAAAAATTTCAATTGCAAGGGGGTCGAGTGATACCTCTTTTAAAAGATCTATGAATTATCTTGAAAATCGTTTATAATTTTTTATTGAATTTATCAGTGGGTTTGTGGAAATAACTATTTAACGATTTTGGATTTTAAAAATGAAAACACGAAATTAAAATGATTGCTGATTTCTGCAACAGATGATTGTTGGAATTACCCAAATACACGACACTGGATAGCACACCAACTAATTGTTATCATGTTAAAGTATTTAGGTAGTAGGAGTTTTTTGACAAATCACTGACTGATATTTTTCGTTTGGTTGTCGATCAATAAATTATTAATATATTTCCTTCTGTCGGGTCATTTGAAATCGAAGGTATTAGCAACACAACCTGAATCGCTAGAACATTTACTTCAAAGAATCGTTCCAGAAAAGTCTGCGAAGTATTTGAAAATAGATTATATCATATATACACACAACACAAAAGTCTAGGGATATTTTTGTAAAATCCTAAAACCAATGAAAGAAATTTTCGTGTTCATATAAACTTACTTCGACGGTGACTGTTAGTCTAAATACTTACTTTTTTATTTAAAAAAAATTACAAAACAGATAACAATACGTGTTTTAGAAAGTTTTTAACAAGGGACGAAAAAAGTGACATTTTAACGTTTTGTTTAATTCCGATTTTTAATCATTTCATACTGTTCTTGCTTACTAGGTGTATTAAAGATAAAGTGTTTTGACCATGGAACGACGACATTTAACGTTGGATGAGAAAAATGGGGCGGTGGGCCCCCTTCAAGCTGGTGTGCGACAAACCCAAGTAGCCGAACAGTCGGGAGTCTCGCAAAGCGTCAAAATTCGATTATGGCGTAGGTTTAGAGACACTGGGAGTCCAGCCCAGCAACATCCAGGGCGTGGTCGTTCTACAACCGCCGCTCAAGACCGGTATTTAGTTTTATCCGCTAGAAGGCAACCGATAATCACAGTACCTGAGTTGGTTAATGAATTACAGCGTGCATATAATGTGACAATCAACCTGGTGTCAAGTGTTTCTGAATTGCAATATACTAAGTTTAAGTTTGTGAGATAAACCTATTTAATACTTCCAGTAAAGAAACAAAGATGTGTTTTAAGTGGAAATGAAATGTTAGATATATTATTTTAAATGTTGTACAGTCACAAGTGCTGTTTAGCACTCTTATATGTAATTACTTGGCACCTTGTATTTACAGAGCTGGGCAGTATTTAACAACTTTTCCTATAAAAATATTTTAATTACTTTTGTTTCAACATTCACAGTAATTATACTCAAATGTTTTCTTTCACAGAAAGGTGCCAAAAATAGTAGTTAACAACTCATTGCTAACACTTTCTTTGATTAAGTAATTAGCAGTTATACTCCAGCAATTTGTCCAGCTCTGTTTGTACGAGTATATGAGTGTAATAATAAATTAATATCAACTTATCATAAATAATTTTCTACTTTTATCTTGATTTAACATCATTTTAAAATCTAATGATACTCCAATCTAGAATGTATGTTACTCAAATTATTTTTTAATTATTGCATTGTTTACACATTATAGTTTATTTATTGTCATTCTGTTTGTTAAGAAAAGTACTTTGTGAAAGAAATTATTTGTTGTGTATTTTTATACCAAAATAAATAAACTGTTTATTTGATTAATGTTTTATTTTTTCCAATTTAATTAACCATTCATGGTCCATCATTTGATATTTCATTTAATTTAACTCAACATCTAATCATTATTGGGTTAAATTGAATGAAATGTTAAATGATTGACTATAAATGATTATTTTGAAATAAAATAATCAAAATAAAGTAAATTTGAATATACCGCCAAAACCTAAAATTACAGAAATCTTTTCAACATCACTCAATTGTTTAGTCGACAGGCTCTTTAGAAGGCGCCACAATCAGTGTCTCATCTTTCTGTGGGTTATCTGTGCTTCTAGTACCATAGCATACGTTGTACTGGATCTGATGAGCTGAAAACCAATAGGGTTCATATGTGATATGTCCTGAACAATATTCAATCATAAAATTGCTGACTTGTTGCACTGCGGAGGATGTATCGTGCTAACAAGACCATGCTACGAAAAGTGGCAGGCGACGACGACGTCGACGACATACACACAGGATTTTTTTCTCTAAAAACCGTTTTTTCGTGTTGTTCTTGTTCTTGTAAAAATAACAAAAAAATATTTCAAAATTACAACTTTTTAGGGTAAACCAATTACTTTTCTCACATATTAGATAGGTTAGGCGGAAAACTAATATAAGTTAATTAGAAAGTTCAGTATATTTCCCTATTTACGTGGCCTTATCGATCTGCTCTCAATGAGTCCACGGGTGAAACACCTGTGAAAATCCTGTTTGGAGGCGTAGTGAGACTTTCTTGTGACCTCGAATTTGGTCATCGATCGGGAGAAACCGTAACGGGAGAAGATTACGTCATCCAATTGATGGACGATTTGCACGAATTGGTTCGAACGAATCTTCGAGTTGCCAGCAACAGAATGAAACACGCAGGCCACAGAAGGCAGTTTTAAAGAAGGGGACAAAGTATGGATACATAACCCGACGAGGAGAATATGCTTTTCTCCAAAATTATAGAAGTCCTTCGCATAAGCAAGATCCTCAATAAAAAAACCGAAAGTAGTCCACCATAACCGACTAGCATCATTCGAAGGAGACCATGACAAAGAGGAAGGAGTGAACCATATCCGAGAAGAGTCTGACTCTGTCCTCGAATAATTTATGGCCGCACACGGAGGTACCGGGAAAGCTACATATGGAGTCACTACAGAACAACGACAAGATTTGTTCACGCTCCCAGACTAGTATTCACAAACCCACAACATATCCGCTAGTATCAAAGACTTACGAGGATTGGCAATCGTTTTTAGAAAGAAGTTTGGGCAATTATAAAACCTTGGAGATCAGATTCCAGCTCCTGGCAAGACACTGAGACTTAAATACATTTCGCGGTACGTCTTATCCGTGGTAAACAAAACCGAATTTCAAGATCGATCCACCTACCACCTATACGTGGGAAGCGCTTCGGAGCCTTCGAGAACATGTGTTGGAATCTAACGTGAAGAAACTGGCTATGCCTAAGATAGCGAGCAATCAGTTGGATTGGCGAGTCATCGGGAACATCGTGGAGGTGATCCTCCAAGATACCGATGTCCACATATTAATTTGAAGCTATGCCCCCCGTATCCGATGAAGACGGTGCCCTGTTATTTCCATACGACCGGAAAGTGTAGAAATGAGTCCAGTTGCCGATTTAAACATCCAGTCCTGGCAACACAGAAGACCCAGGAGAAACTTTCTATTAACAGGGGGGAAGGGATTATGGCGAGAGCGCACGGATTTATTCGAAAGACGTTTTTTGTGATTCTTTTCATTGGAACACTTCGAAGAAGGACGGTCGTGTTTTTTGTGTGTCTACCGAATTCTAGAAATTCCAGAATTCCGAATGGTCCAGAAAGCGAGTTTATTATATAAAGCGAGGGTTCAGCAGCCGTAATTTAGTCTACAGTTTGATCTCTTAGTGAACACAGCAGAACAGTATACTTAAAATAAATTAGTTAAATAGTGAACAGTGTATTAAGTAATATAAATTAGATCTTAAGTGTGTACATAAATTAAGTATAAGTGAATTGTTAATTGTATAAATAGATTAAGTAAGTAGATATAAATGTATCGCACCATTAATTTATCGTGATAAAAAGTATGTAAGTAAATAAGAACAACATTACAGTATTATGGAAGTGTACTATAGTATGTACAGAAAGTACGAGGAGTAATAAACCCTAATTAAGTATGCAAAACCTTTACAGGGAGCACCATGAAATTTTTGATAAATCTCTTACTTTAAATTACATTTCTACCGTAAATCTAAAAACCAAGTAGATCGACCCCGTATTTGTTTCAGTTGTAGCAAAGTTTAGGGTTTATTCATTGTTAAAAGATTAGCAGATAAGCAATAACGCAATGCAGTGGTGTGTATTTTGGGAAAAAAACGAGTTTAAATTATAATATAATAAAAAATGAAAAAAAATAATTATTGGAATACATTTATTACTAACATTTTATTCTATATCCTACTCGGAAGAGGAAGAATCGTTGTTGACATTAATAATAATAGGGTCGATTAAATCATCACAAATATTGTCAATTTTCCACATATTTGCCTCTACTTTGATAACATGCTCGATACAGTTTGTCCAATTTTCCTTACTCACATGACTTACAGCACTCTCAAACAATTTCACAACATCGTTTATTTTAAAAGTAGTATTTTTTTTCCAATTTCCTCCTTTACCTGAGCCCATATTAATTCTATGGGATTAAGTTCACAATGATAAGGGGGAAGTCGAAGAACTGATATACCACGAGAAGAAGCCATTTCTTCTACAATGTAGGTTTTGTATTTATTCTTGTTCATTTTTGCAATTCTGTAAAGTTCTTTCCTTAGTGGATCTTTTGGAAACTTAATATTTTTCGAAATAATCCACTCCAAAAGCTCTGCTTCACGCCAACGACTTGTCGGCAATGCTTCTCGTAACCGTGAGTGGTAACTTGCGTTGTCCATAACAATAACAGCCCCTTCTGGAATCAGATCAGAATATTTGAACAAACCATTCCTCGAAGACATCCCCATTCCTATCTTCGTGATAGTCCCCCGTGCGTTTTGAAATAAAAGTTAATAATCCACCATCACCAAAACCTTCAGAACTTCCAACATGGACAATGATAAGTTTTTTTCCTTTTCCAGATGGTGGCTGCAAACCTAACGACAAACCTTCCACGAATGCCTGCCTTCCGCTTTTAATGTTTTCATCTTGCCAAGATTTGGAAACTGTATATCCAGCATTTATCCATGTTTCGTCTAAGTAGAAGATTTTCAAATTTTGTTCTCTGGCATGTCGAATGCTTCTTAAATAGTCTCTTCTCCAAAAAACTATTTCCGGTTTATCTATCAAGAGAGATTTTCTATTATGTTTTGTATATCTGAAACCCACATCTTTCAAAAGTTTGCATAATGTCATTCTGGAGAATTTTGGATAGTCCGTATCTTCTTGCACTGATGTCATAATTTTGTCAAGTGTTGGAATTTCCTTTCGTAAGTAAAATCCATGGACTTTACGCCTTAGTCTTTGTTTTAATGACTCATCGATCTCAATTGGTTTTCGGCCTGAAGGAGTTTTAGGGGGTTGAAGAGTTCCATTCTTGCTCTCTTTTAGTAATCTATAAATTGTTGATTTTGCAACACACAACATAGCAGCCGTTAATTCCACAATATCATCAACACTTGCAGTTGGATCCTTGTTTTTCAATGATATATAACAATTCAATATCATAGTTTTTTCATATAAAGATAATGGACCTGTTTTTGGTCGTTTAGATGGTCCTTGGCTTATCGACATTGTTTGGTACTTGCACAATTAACATTCAACAAATGTTTTAAATATATTCCAACTGTTTACAATATTATGACAACCATACAACTTCATACAACTTTACTCAAAGAACTAATACTAAGTACTGATTTAATGTACCTACTTTCTTTTAAAATAATATTCCCGGTAATGTTTCTAAGAAAACTGGGTTGTTTGGAAAATCCCTCTCAATAATCGAATAATCTGTAAATAGGTGTAATCGTATTAAGCCGATTACAGTAGGCCTCTTGCCATTTAAAATTTCTGAGGAAAATTCCCCAAACACTACATATAGGAGTAATACAAATAAAAAATATTATGAATTAACGGGCATATCTGAACTCTGCCACAAAATAAAATTTTACCTGACTTGTATCAATTTGAGGATTACTGAAATGTTCGAACTGTGCCGCAACCATTTAGTTTAATCCTATTAGAGTCATTAGGGTTTATAATAGATAAAATCGGAGGCCCATAGAATTATGTATATTTCTGAAAGGTTTCAAAGATTTCTTGAATTAAATATTTTGAAGAAATCTTGATTGTTTTGATCGATATTTAGGGGATTAGGGGAAGGATGTTGATGCACTTACACTATTGCCTAAAAATCAGGAAGAAGTATTTAATAGTGTTCGTGAATTACAATTACGAACGAACCGAGAAGAGGAATTTCTATTAACAGCAGACCAGGTATTTAAAATTATTGTGTTCTCCTGTTTTTCCAACATTAATTTTCCATGTAAGTCGGATTGTATTTTGATGGATGGGACTTTTAAATACTGTTCAACTTTTTTTTACCAAATGTTTATCATTCATGGTTTTAAAAACGGCTATTACGTACCTCTTGTTTTTTGTTTGCTGCCGGACAAATCAAGTCAAACATATTCAAATTTGTTTTTAATTTTAAGACAAAAATGTAAAGAAGTAGGCTTAAATTTTCAACCTAAAGAAGTCGTAGTAGATTTTGAACTAAGCATTCATAACGCTATATATGAATGTTTTGGCAGAGATCAAATTCTTTTTGGTTGTAAATTTCATCTCTGTCAAGCTTGGTTTCGTAAGATTCAGGAGTTTCATTTGGTACAAGAGTACAGACAGAAAGGTTCTGTAATTGGCGAATACTTAAAAGTACATTTCGGTATTATGTATCTTATTCCTGAGGAAGTTGTAGAATTTTTTTATAATGAACTACATTTTTTACTTCCGAATGACCTCTACCTCTATCACTTTTTTTTATTAAAATTAGTACATCCCGTTACCTTTGACCTAAATCGTATATTCTTTAGCATAGCTGCAACTCATTCGTTCAATACAAAATGTACCTTACGGTATACCCTCTTAAAATATATTTTGGTACGTCTATGAAATCTACTTAAATGAATGATTTATTACTCCTCGTACTTTTTGTACATACTATATATAGCTCTGCAACCAAAACTAGACTACTTAAACTGAATAGAACACAATATAAAACATTAAGATTAGTATTATGCCCTCGTTCTTGAACTAATAATAATAACGCCAAGTAATGTTAGAAAAAGTTTGTTAATTATTACATTTTGTTTTGACAAACAAATGGTGAAAAAATTAAAACTTCACAACTCTTCTTGCGCCACTAAAGACGGGATTCCCTTTTTCGAACCATCCTATGGCATATGCTATTTTAATTATTGCAACACACTAACACTCATCACATGATTAGCCCAATTCCTACTTGTACTAATAATCTTCCGTATCACATCAAACTCATAGTTTCTCTCGCAAACAATATTTTTAGTAATTTGTCTGTCGCTAATTGGTGTTACTGCAACGAGTTAGGCATGCCGACTATTTACAACCAGTTTTGTGTCATCAAAATACCAAGCGTAACTCAATGGGGTAGTAACCCCCAACGAGTGACAACCAATTCCATTTGTAACATTATGTACATCCAACAATATCTCATAAAAGAGTTGCACTACGCGCTTTTAAAAGTAATCTCTTTTAGAGACACAAATGTGTAACGTTTTGGTGTACAGTTCAATGATATTCTTTCTGGCATTGATTATTTAATTCACGGAATCAGTAGTACATTTACTTTTCCATGCAAATAGTAGCAATATATATCCACCATTTGTGTATTAAACAAATAGTGGTTTGTACGCGTTATGCATTTATAAAATATTTACAATGCACTACCGAACAAATAAGCCGTAACGGAAATATGATGAAATAGAAAATACTGAAATTCCATTACATTCAGTGGAGAAAGTTAGGAAGAATATAAATATTCCTATACCGGATAATAAAAGGTACTATCGCACATACGTTTAAAAATGGAAATTAACACAATGGAATCGTACCGCTATTTATGTCTGGTTGAAATCGACTGACCATCATACTTCCATATTTAATAACAAATAAAGCATGGTCGTAGAAAATATATTCATTTCATTTCAAGAAGAAATTTTTTTCTAAAACTGTCAACTTTACAATGTACATTTCATTACTAATTAGAAATAATTTAACATTAGAGTCCTGACCCTTTAACCTAACAACTAAATAAAATGTAGCTGCTTACTGAGTTTTGTTTAAAAATTTAAAAACGACTTGTGCTCAGTACTATAAAACTGTTTTACGTATTCATTTCATATTTGGCAAAAAGTGTTGAGATTGTACACCCTACTAAATTATGTTAAACAAACGTTTCTGGGTACTACCAGAGGCGTACGACAGGCGCAAGTGACTGGTTAATCGTTCCCAATTTCTACCCCACTGACGGAATAGAAAGTTTAGTACCATTTTTTGATTGTCCTATACTTTTTACATAAATAATCTCTTTCCTCATACCGATAAAGTCAGTATTTCTCGAGATATTTTAAGTTAAGCATGAAGTTGCACAATTTATTTAATTTTGTAATGTGTAATAACTATGTCTATGTTTTGGGCCAGTGGATTGTATTTCATACGCAAATGAAACTTTAATTCGTATTAACAATAAATATATTGAAATTTATGCTTATAAATTCAAAATAATATCAAAAAGATTTTGAAATAACTGATCCCTATTTTTAATTACAATCAGATAAGTGGCATTTGTTGAATACATTCTCAATATTATTTGTTTTGTATAGTTGGCTCTGGTCTGAGTGAATTGTTTCGATCTAGTGGGGTGCTGTCGTTTTTGTCATAGCTATAAGTCATTGTTAACGTCACTTGAAACTGTGATTGTTGTTAAAATTTAAAGTCGGTTAAGTGAAAATGCATCGACACAACAATTTTACTAATCTTGAAATGAGAGACATGCTTTGTGTTTACGTAAACGAAAATTATTCCTGTGTTGCTGCTGCTGATTTCAGCCCAATCCGCAAACGCTCAGTAATATTTTTTTCGATTAGGAGAAACTGGACAATTTAAGCGTAACAGTGGTATGGGACTACAGAAAATCACACTGTGGATCAGGAGGATGACTGGAGATCATTTAGCCAAAAAATGAATAAATTTTTGTGGAGAACGGAAAATTGTAGGTACTTTTATTTAGATTATATTCTCAACATCACAATTTGTTTTTAACTCATCCGTTCATTTAATAGTTGTGTTCTTTATTGTTATTACGGATTAAACTGACATTTGCGCATTAAATGCAATCCACTTGCCCAAAACATCGACATAGAAATATTAACTTTATAGTTATGAGAAAAGAGTACGTCATTAACGTAAAAAGTATTGGAGAATCGATAAATTGTGCTAATATTTCTCTTCCGCCAGTGGCGTAGAATTTGGAAAGATTAACCAGTCACTTGCTCCTGTCGTACGCCTATGGTAGTAGCCAGAAACGTTTAACATAAAAACGTGAAAGAGTTCTAAAATACTGAGCACAAGTCGTTTTTAAATTTTTAAAGAAAACACCCTGTAACTCAGTAAGCAGCTACAGTTTATTTAGGTGTTTTAGGTTAAATCTTCATAATTTGAAGTCAGGATTCTACTGGTAAATTATTGCCAATTACTAATGAATCACCCTGTATATACATATATTAATTAAGTCCAGTGGTATAAGGTTTACAACTCGAAACCCGGTTATAATGAATGGTTTTGGATGTATCCAGATTTTTCAATTTCATATACTATAAGTAAGTACTATTATAGCTGACGCTATATTTTAAATTACAAACTTCCTCATTTCCTCGTAAAACAGTTAAGATTTTTCTTGTTTTCTATGAAAAAAAAATTAGTTCAGACAATTTCCACTAGTTGGTACCAGTTGTAATGTTTTCACATATGCTCGGCACCAAGCTACTTAAGTAAGTGTCTAGAATGTCTAGATAATGGGGGAGTGGTAGTATAGCTGACGCTCTATTTTAAATTACAAGTAGACTTCTGAACAATAATATCAGTTTAGTGGACATTTAAATTACCGAATTTATCTATAATCAATACAATAACAAAGCAATCAAACATAAACATTCTCTATCCAGCAAAAATATAATAAGAAATGCAAATGAAACATATAACCACATAATAAGAAACCCACAATATGAAGTTGTCAATGAACAGTTAAATCTAGGGAATTCTTCACTAATAAACTGTCTTCTTAAGTGATAATTGTAAAGATCAGCAGATATAGTTTTCCTGGTTTTCTATATCATTGCACAGTTATAGTGATCTTAATTGGAAAAATGATATCCAGGATATCACCATAGGGCTAATAATATCTAAGCTCCAATATTTGTAATATCACATCTTCTTCTTTTTTCTATAAACATATATTAAGCCAATCACAAGTTAGGTTACTTCTTGGTCTAGCCAAAAATAACTACTAAACATCAGGTATGCATAAAATGAAATGTAACTTCTGTCATTCTGACGATGATATTGATTTATCGAAACAACTGTCAATTTTTTAGAATTTTCAATAACTTGTATTATATTGTGGAATTAACTAGAGACCGTGAGTTTCATTTAAAAACACTAATATGAGCATATTCCACGAAGTAGGGGTCGAGACAGTCAATTACATAATAAGCATTTATAGTTAACCTCACAACTACTCTATGGCTGAAAATGACTGTCAATTTTTTTTAAATGATAGGTGTCAGAAGCTGTCAAAATATATACTTATGAATAGAACCAATCCCGAATTACCCATAAGGCCAACCTAGGCTATGGTCTAGGGCGCACGCTTGCGAGGGGCGCAGAAATCCGACAAACTTTGTACTTCTGTGTACTTATGAATAGCGAGCGTCCGGACAGAGAGAGGGCAGTCAAGCGGGCGACTCACCCGACGAAGACGATCACGTGACTGCCGCCATCCCTCCTTCAGCCATCACTATACTGCCACTCTGTACTGTGTTGCGTGCTTGTATGTTCAGTAGGAGGTTGTTTTGAAAAAAGTTCGTGTTAAGTTAATCATTCTCTTAGTTTGTGTTGTGAATTTTATGGAGTGTTCTTCTTGTTGGCTTCCTTGTAAAGAGCTAAAGTAAGTTTTAAGACATTACATCACAATAATATAATATTAAGGTTACAGGTTAATAGACAACGGGTCGTTTCTGTTATACGAACGAGCGAACGGTCCTGCTAATATTTAGATAACAGGAAGAAATATCGGAAAAAAGTTCAACAGGTTGCCATTTGCAAACCAACTTATTCGATGATTTCACTTATATTATTAATATAAATGATTTATACACAGCTGTTCGGCTCCTATCCGCGGAATGCAATGTAATGACAATTTTTGTTTCTATCTGGCCCTGATCGTTTCGCTTTTTTTTTCAGATATTAAAATGAGCCAACCAGCTTATCGGGGGCTGAGTTCAGGAAAAGAGCTGAATTAAAATTAGAGGAGAACAAGAAATACTCTGGGACAATAAAGAATTGGCTGTCAAAATAAGACGAAAATAACCAAACCAAAACATATGACTGCTTATTTTTAGACTGCGGTACTCCTAGTATTAGTAGCACCTCTGTTCATATGCAATCTTTTATATCTGGAATAGAATCGGAGAATTTGAATCCGAACCACAGGAAGACACTGAGAGCCCCTCCAATAGCGTTGAAAATCCAACATCAATTCAACAGAATTTAGAACGTGAACCTGAAACATTTAGTTTTGATCCTGATCCAGCAAACTAGGATGTAAGTAATGAACTACGTGATTACGTATCCCAACATGGGTTAATTCAAAATAAATAAGCTGATTTTTCAAAGGCAAAGAAGGAGTATGTTAACCGTTTTTGGAGTTTTTCGGGGACTCATTTTTATAGATATTTAGGAAATGGCGAAAAACAAGAAAGAGCACTCTGAAATTAAATGTGCCGTTTTTTGTGGTCCTTGCCGTTGTTTCATTCGGAAACACAATCGGTATCAACTTTTGTGAAAAACGGTTTTAGTGACTGGAAAAATGTTACAACAAGGCTCAAAGAACATGAAAACTCCCTTTCACATAAAAACAACACCATCACTTTAAAAGAGAGAGGGGAGAAACTAGGCAAGATTAATTCCCAACTATCTGAAATGATAGATCGAGAAATTATCTACTGGAAAATGTTATTGCAAAGAGTTGTCGTGGGCATAAAAGCTCTAGCATCGCGAGAATTACCATTTCGAGGGACAACAGAGGTACTTGATTCTAACTCAAATGGAAACTACATGATGTTACTACAAGCCATTGCTGAGTTTCACCCATTTTTGGCTGAACACATTAGAGAGTATGGAAACCCTGGAAAAGGACCGATTTCCTATCTTTCATCCACTATATGCGATGAATTTATTGAACTCCTTGGTAAGCAAGTTACAAACTACACTTTAGAGGAGGCTAAAAGCTCTCAGTACTTTTCATTGATTGTCGACTCAACACCGGACATTTCTCACGTAGATCAATGATCTTCTATAATACGCTATGTAGAACAAAATGGGGAGGCTGTTGAACGATTTCTGAAATTTTTGCCGCATATTGGACATAAGGCCCTTGATATGTTTAACGCAGTAACTGAAACCCTGCAACTTTTTGGTTTGGACATACAAAAGTGCCGCGGGCAATCTTATGACAATGCTTCCAACATGTCTGGGATCTATTCAGGACTACAAGCTAGGATGATCCTTGATGTCAGTCCACTTGCATCATATATCCCGTTTGCAGGACAATCCCTAAATCTAGCTTGCACTTTCACAGTATACTCTTGCATTGAGGCTGTGTTACTTTATTTCAAGAGCTGTACAATTTTTTTTCTAGCTCTACACATAGATGGGCGGTATTAAATAAATACAAAAACACAACACTAACGACAAAAAGCCTCTCGACTACAAGATGGTCTGCTAGACATGACGCTTACAAGAAGAATGGCCTGCAATAATCAGAGCTCTAGAAACATTGGAAAGCGACACAGATCAGAAGTGTAACACTGGAGTATAAGCTAAAGGCCTACTAAGCAGATTGAATCGCTTAGAAACAGCTATATTGGCAAAGTTATGGGGTACTATTCTTTTCAGGTTGCATAAGGTTAACAAATATGTTCAAAATGCAATGGCTGTAGGAGAAGTTTTCAAGTCACTCATATCATTCTTTGAAGAGCTCAGAAATCAGTTTGATCTGTATGAAATCAAAGCACTTGATGTTTGTGAAAACAAAGTGTATGAGCATGATAAGAACTTTCATTTATCTCTAGCTTAAAATAAATATGAATAAGCAATAGCAAAGTTTTATTTTTTTTAAACTGTATCTGTTAAATAACATGTTTGACTTATTGTGCAACGCACTCGAATAAGACTGAGGTATTAAAAGCTGATTCATAATTTTAGGTGAAGTCGTCTGAATTAAAAATTATAGTAGTCATAATAAAAATAAATGGTTTTAAAGAATAAAACTAACTTTTCCACAATTATACATTCCGGAGGCTGTATCGTGCTAAAAAACCGAGATTTCTCCAAAAATGACCAAAATTGTGGTATATCTGGATTTATAGGATCCGTTGTACAGGATCATGTGAGCTGTGAAAATCAATAGGGTTCATTTGTGAGGCATCCTAAACAATATCTTATCATAAAATTGATCACTTGTATACACTTCGGTGGCTATATTGTGATAGCAAACCGAAACTTCTCTAAAAATAATCAAAAATGTAGTATATCTGGATTTATAGGATCCGTTGTACAGGATCATGTGAGCTGTGAAAATCAATAGGGTTCATTTGTGAGGCATCCTAAACAATATCTTATCATAAAATTGATCACTTGTATACACTTCGGAGGCTATATCGTGATAGCAAACCGAAACTTCTCTAAAAATAATCAAAAATGTAGTATATCTGGATTTATAGGACCCGTTGTGCTGGATCTGGTGGGCTGGAAATCAGTAAGGTTCAACTCGAAATTTCTCCAAAAATGATCAAAAATGTGGTACTGCAAGGACCATAGCACCCGTTGTGCTATCTCTGGTGAAATGAAAATCAATAGGGTCCATCTGTGATATGTCCTGAACAATACTCAATTATAAAATTGGTGACTTGTTGCACTCCATAGGCTGTATCGTGGCTAACAAGACATGTTACAAAAAGTGGCCGACGACATACGCAAAGGATTTTTTTCTAAAAACCCTTTTTTCGTGTTTTCTTTTTAGGGGTAAACCAATACTTTTCTCGCATATAAGATAGGGTTGAGCGGAAAAATAATAACCAAAGAAGCTGATTATAGTTGTAACCAAGTAATGTAGTGACTTACTTAAATTACAATAGTATTTAAATTTCAATCAATATGTTAAATTACATATAGGTTAGACTTTCCTCCGCTTGTGTTTGCAAGCTTTAAAATACTTCCTTTTCTGTAATGAATTGGAAGCGCAATGAAAATCGATCCATTCTTTATTGGAAAACGACCATTATCCTCCTGATGAATACACACAATTGCCTCTTTTCAATTGCATGGGAAAAGTAAACAACAATACAAAAAGGCTTGTTAAATTGCTGTTACCACTATTGTTAATACTCGTGGTTGGTCGAGTTTTGTTTTCTATTTTCTATAAAATTGGAGTTTAGAAGCGTTTAACCTTATTTTCAGCATTGAAATACGCGTATTTATCTAAACGAAATAGTCCTAAACAAGTGACAAAGCGCCACAGTATGGGGTGTACGTAGGTATCTAAAAAGTCATTTCAGTTAAATGAACACAATATGAAAACAATGGAATATAAGCACTCTCTGTCCAACAAATACAATAAGAAATGTAAATGAAATAGTCCGGGAAAGTAAGGAAATTAAAGGGAAAGTTATCCGTAAATTATTTCTCATTTTTTAATAAAAGTACATCCCTCACCAACATTTTCCTAGTTCGTCTAATAAATTCCACTGACGCACAGCTTGGAACACGTACAATTCGGGTGTTTTATGCTCCTGGCATTCCTGGATGTGCTTGTAGAAAAAAACTGTCAAGGTAAAAAATGTAGAAAATCTTTTGCTCTAAAAGGTGAGGTAATTCGATTTTCCATAAAAAATTTTCCGTCCTTAAATTTTCCAACTTTTGGATATTTTTTCGAGAATTACATTTTCAATTGGCAATTATGAATAAAATAACAATATCGAGGTCAAAACATGGATAAACATAGAGGACAAACGTCTAAAAATTTACGTTTTTTCAGATTTGGAAAATTCAAAATGGCGGCCGCTCAAAATGAAATTACATTTTTTTTCAATCGACTCTTAAGTTATGAACATTAATGATATCGAGACGCGGTTGATTGCAATCGATAGAGTGAAAGTTATATTTTTATAAATAAATCAAACACAATTTTTCAAATTTTTTCACATAACAACATAACAACTTTTACCGAAAAAAAAAATTTTATCTCGTTTTTTCCATTTTTTCCTTTGAAAAATGTAATAATAATATCTTTTTGCATCATGAGTATCTTTGTAATTGAAAGACCCGTATTTGAAAACAAATTCCAGATACAATTAGTAGTATCTGAGATAAACAAGTGCAAACTCTGTTCGATACTGTGACAATATTAATTAAATGAAATTAACTGTCTCAACCCTTACTTCGTGGAATCTACTCATATTAGTGTCAACGTTTCTAGTTAATTCCATAACATAATGAGAAATATTAGAAATTCTAAAAAATTGACAATGGTTTCGATAACTGAATATCATCGTCAGAATGACAGAAGTTACATTTCATTTTATGCCTACCTGATGTTTAGTACTTATTTTTGGCTAGACCAAGAAGTGATTGACTTAATATATGTTAATAGAAAAAAGAAGAAGATGTGATATTACAAATATTGAAGCTTAGATATTATTAGCCCTATGGTGATATCCTGGATATCATTTGTCCAATTAAGATCAGTATAACTGTGCAATGACATAGAAAACCAGGAAAACTATATCTGCTGATCTTTACAATTATCACTTAAGAAGACAGTTTAATAGTGGAGAGCTTCCTAGATTTATCTGTTCATTGACGACTTCATATTGTGAGTATCTTGAGTGTCTTCTAATTTCCAACTATTCAAGGAAATTCAGTTCTTGATACTTATCACAAATATGTAGTACTTCTAGTTCTGTGTTTGGTGTCAATGAATGGTTGGTGTCAAGTAGATGTTTTGCGTGATGGGATTTATCTGGTTGTTTTAATCTGTATGCTCGTAAGTGTTCACTGTATCTGATTTCAAAATTTCTAAGGGTCTGACCCAAATAGACAGCATTACATTCTGGACATCTGAGTTTATATATACCTGATTTCTTTAATGTTGGTATTTTTGTTTTAATATTTAACTATTTTGTACTTACGTTACTTTCTGTTTTAAAAGCAATTGTTGTATTCGTTGCTAAAAATATTATCTTTGAAATATTATTAGAAATATTTCCTGCATATGTGATGGTTTTATAAGTTTTTATTTCTTCAGTTTGTTTAGGAAATATTAGTTGTAATGCCACTTTTTCCTCTTTTTTATTAATTAGCTTATTTACCGAAAACCAACATACACTGATGTGACAATTCCTTATAGTTCCAACCACCCCCTGTCACATAAACTAGCGGCTTTCAAAACAGAAAGTAACGTAAGTACAAAATTGTTAAATGTTAAAACAAAAATACCAACATTAAATAAATCAGGTATATATAAACTCAAATGTCCAGAATGTAATGCTGTCTATTTGGGTCAGACCCTTAGAAATTTTGAAATCAGATACAGTGAACACTTACGAGCATACAGATTAAAACAACCAGATAAATCCCATTACGCAAAACATCTACTTGACACCAACCATTCATTGACACCGAACACAGAACTAGAAGTACTACATATTTGTGATAAGAAACAAGAGCTGGATTTTCTTGAAGAGTTGGAAATTAGAAAGAAACCCACAATATGAAGTCGTCAATGAACAGATAAATCTAGGAAGCTCTCCACTATTGAATTGTCTCCTTAAGTGATAATTGTAAAGATCAGTAGATATAGTTTTCCTGGTTTTCTATATCATTGCACAGTTATACTGATCTTATTTGGAAAAATGATATCCAGGATATTACCATAGGGCTAATAATATCTAAGCTTCAATATTTGTAATATCACATCTTCTTCTTTTTTCTATTAACATATATTAAGTCAATCACAAGTTAGGTCACTTCTTGGTCTAGCCAAATATAACTACTAAACATCAGGTAGGCATAAAATGAAATGTAACGTCTTTCATTCTGACGATGATAGTCAGTTATCGAAACAATTGTCAATTTTTCAGAATTTCTAATACTTTTCATTATATTGTGGAATTAGCTAGAAACGTTGAGTTTCATTTAAAACACTAATAATAATTAAAATTTTCAAATTTTGACCGTTTCGCTCGATTGCTGAATATCCACTCTATTTGAGTGCAACTTTTCATTTTTCTCCAGTCAATGGGTACATTCGAAAAAGAACAGTAACCTTAGTGCGCCTTGCCGCACTATGGTGCGACAGCTGCTTAGCGTAGTGGTGGGGGTCAGCGCTCGTTCTCAGTTGAAAGAAACTCGCGCTTTTTTAATGTTTTTTTCCATAATATTGTCAATTTCTGGTTTTCTAATAGTACTATGATTATCAGTCATTGCAAAAGGCTACGACTAAGTACAGTGTTATTATAATTTCATTTATTTAATATATCACACAATTTCCACCATAGATACTTAAGAACAATATTTATTTACAAAATTCACTTCGACTCTTTACAACTTGTCGCTCTTTTTGGTCTTTGAGGAAGTGTCTCTGTACCATCCTCGTCATCATCGTCATTAACAAATATTTCCTCATCGATGGCACTGCCATCGTCAATTGCAAGTTCACAGTTAAGTAATCCACTTATATCAAAATTTTGCTCATTACTCATAATTTCATTATCATCCTCGTCATCGTCATTCATTGTACTGGTAACTTCGTTGTTACAACAATTTTTGCCTTCACAACCTTTACATAAAACCGTACAATGTATGCCAACTTTTTTACAACCACATCTGGCAGAAGAACATCCTGCGGTACAAGAACACGAAATAATTTTTAATAATTCTTCGGGTACGAGTACAATGTCAGTAATTTCCGGTGCGAGGCCATAGTTATCAATGAATTTCCAACCCCAGTCTGTAGGCTTTATTTTATCAACAACTGTTTTATCCTTATCCCACAGTCGAAGTTGATAAAATACTCTATAAGAATGGAATTTCATTGCGTTTTGCGTTGGTGGTAAAGTTGCTAAATTAAAAGTTTTTTTCGCTGAAGATTTTCGGAAACAAGTGTATCTTAGCATATTTAACGATTCTTCTTTATTTTGTTTTGAAACATATGCATATTTTATAAATTCTGAACCAGCATCCTCAACGCTAGCTTGCGTTGCTGTATCATTGTAGATACAAATTTCATACTACCAACCAGAAATTGACAATATTATGTAAAAAACCAATGAAAAAAGCGCGAGTTTCTTTCAACTGAGAACGAGCGCTGACCCCCCAACACTACGCCAAGCAGCTGTCGCACCATAGTGCGGCAGGGCGCACTAAGGTTACTGTTCTTTTTCGAATGTACCCATTGACTGGAGAAAAATGAAAATTTGCACTCACATAGAGTGGAGATTCAGCAATTGAGCGAAACGGTCAAAATTTGAAAATTTTAATTAATATTGTCACAGTATCGAACAGAGTTTGCACTTGTTTATCTCAGCTTCTACTAATTGTATCTGGAATTTTTTTTCAAAATACGCGTCTTTCAAAGACAAAGTTACTCATGATGCAAAAAGATATTATCATTACATTTTTCAAAGGAAAAAATGGAAAAAACAAAATAAAATTTTTTTTTCGGTAAATGTTAAAAATTATGTAAAAAAATTTTCAAAAATTGTGTTTGTTTTATTTATAAAAATATAACTTTCGCTCTATCGATTGCAATCAACCGCGTCTCGATATCATAACTTTAGAGTCAATTGAGAAAAAAAATGTAATTCCATTTTGAGCGGCCGCCATTTTGTATTTTCCAAATCTGAAAAAAACGTTAATTTTTAGATGTTTGGCCTCAATGTTTATCCATGTTTTGATCTCGATATTGTTATTTTATTCATAATTGCCAATTGAAAATGTAATTTTCGAAAAAATATCCAAGAGTTGGAAAATTTAAGAACGGAAAATTTTTTTTGGAAAATTGAATTTTGTCACCTTTTAGAGCAAAAGATTTTCTACATTTTTTACCTTCGCCATTTTTTTGTACAAGCACATCCAGGAATGCCAGGAGCATAAAACACCCGAATTTTACGTGTTCCAAGCTGTGCGTCAGTGGAATTTATTAGACGAACTAGGAAAATGTTGGTGGGGGGATGTACTTTCATTAAAAAATGAGATATAATTTACGGATAACTTTTTCCATTGAGCAGATTTTTCGACCTTACTTCCCCGGACTAAAACATATAATTTAAGGATTTATAATTGACCTCACAACTACTTATGACACAGTGAAGATGTTTTAAAATGACAGCTGTTAGAAGAGGCCAAAATAAATCCTTACGAATAGATCCTAAGTAATTAAGGTTTGTCGCTATCTCTTTTCAACACTGTGAGGTCATAATAGTTGTCTTTGCATTTGAAAAGAAGGCATTAAGAAGAAGAAGAAGAAGTAGGTGCTATACAACCAACACTAACCTAAAACAAAATCAATGAAAAGTAACTCGAAATTATATCACTTTTTATTTAAACAAAACAATGTAATAAAGTGTTGGGTGGAACGGTAGAACAACTTGATAAAATAGAGATGTGTTAATTAATGTTGTACTAAAACGTAAGAAGTATAATTGACAAGTAAATGTTAAATATTAGAACACAGCAATAGTGATGTGATAGTACGTTCATAGACTTACATGAATAAATGTCCATTGGAGGGGTTTCAGACACTGATTCCGAATCCGTTTATACATAAGCTCTAGCTCGTATCGTTCATTCGCTGAAGCTTAAAACGGACGCACGAACACCAGTTCGATTTATTCGTCGATTTTATCGACTCGTGTTTGGAAGTCTAAAATGAAGGTTCCAATACCGTTTGTGTAATATTTTGAAATTAGATGCCGGAAATGTTTTAATGGTTATAAATACTAAAATCAAGTAATCTCAATGTTGTTTTTGCGGCCTACCAATCACAATAATAAGCATCATGATGATTTGTGTATGTAGAAATATATGTTCATTACATGTATCTATTAAAAACCATCTCATAATTTCAGAGTATATACTATTATGATACATTAATTTTAGTTTCTCTGACTTTGCTTCCAAATTTCATGGTTGGATGCACGCGTATAAGTTTTGTAATTATGAGTGTTGAAGATAAATTCTTATAACTGAATATTAACCATAAAGTATTTAGAACTGTCTGGGTATGGTGTACACACGAGATATAAATTGAGTGAATGAAACGACGAGTACTCAGTGTGTATTTATTATTAGAATTCAGCTAAGCGCCTTCGGCCATTAGGCCATTCTCAAAGCTGTCCTATAAAATTATAATATTTGTAAAATTTGAACGAACAATTTAAAAAAAGTTGAACTTACGTCAAAAAAATTCCAATGCATACAGAATGGAGAAATGTATGATGTTACATCATTATTGAAATAAAATGATTAAAAATACCCTTTCAAGAGGGTGTGCAATTAGATTTCACATAATGAAACGTCCTATTTAAAAGTGTGAACTAAATGATAGCTGATGACAAGTTTGACGTTAATAGACGGTGGCTAATAAGCCAGCGTGCCGTAAACTAACTAATGTGTAATAATACAACGTGTTTGTATGATGAACATTGAATCAAATGTATGTTTAAAAGGATGAAAATATTAATATAGTGAACTGAAAATTGAAGGAAATTTATATTTTACTTCTATTTTAAATTTAAAAATGAAGTTAAAGTTGTGATAAAACAAAAAATTAAAACATCTCTGTTCAAATTCAAAATTCCCAAAAATCATCCACCTTAAATGAATAGAAAACACCCCTCCACTCTTGATTGTCTAAAGAAAAGTGACTTAGGGGTTGGATCCATACTCCAGCCAGTCAGGAAACAAGCGCAGTAAACTTATATGTGTAAAAAGCTAGGTAACATAAATTAAACATTTGGTCGAAAGTATATCCATGGAGGAGTTTACATAATGTAGTGACGAAGGTGGAAAAGTACGCTGGCAAGGTGAACCCAACAGCTGATGGCATCCCATATGAATTATATGTAAATGGTAAAGGGGGGGGGTATCTCTTGTCAAGGAACACCCGAACTATGAAGTGATGACCCAAACTATGTACCATACATAAATTAACTTAAGATTCTTGTCCATCTACTTATGTGGATAGGACCACTCGTGCTTTAGGTACTAGAATAAAGGAGCATCTCAACAAACCTTCTTCTTCGAATGTCGGTTTCCATATTAAGTTTAATAACCACAATTTTTCTCCATAATGCAACTCTAAAATCCTGCATAACATCCCCAGGAACAAGGATCTAGAAATACTCAGGGAAATGAAGATTAACTCAGAACACTGTCTCAACACTCAGGTAGATCTTAATTGTAAATTTCAGCGTCTGTTCAAAACCTTGTGGTCCTCTAGGGCTTTCGTCTCACTCTCTCACCGTGGCGATCCGGTCCAAGAATATTTCGCCCAGCATTCGGCTGATTCGTAAAAGGCGAATAAATGAGTCTTTCTTATCTTCTATCAATTCTTTACTTCTATTTCTTCTACTTTAAGTTTGCTCAACCTTATTCACCTCTCACATTTGCATTACATCTATCACTGTATTACACACTACTGTGTTCCAGACACCTAGAAACTTTTATACTCCATTCAACAACCAATTCATCGTATCTTCTTAATAAAAATATTTCTTTCTACCCTTAGAAATATGCATGGATACGCTTACTATGGGTCTAGGTTCAGTCTTACGGCTAGTTCTACAATCATCTCACAAACACATTGTTGGCTAGTCACCAGGCTATGTATAGGTCGTAGTTTGGCTCATTAGTAAACAATCAAATAATAATTAATTACAATAATAGGAATAACCTCCATTTTGGAACTTATCTGAGACCTGCCTAGTATGGATCTGGGTTTGTTCCTGGAACTGGTTCTAGATAACCTCAGTGTACTTCGGACACCATGCTATGTATGGGTCATAGTTTGATTCAGCATAGAAGCAATCTTATAAATTTGAGCAAATCATTCTAACCCCCTTTTCACTTTTCCTTAGATTTCTTCTTCTTCTCCAGCGCATGCCTAGTATGGTTCTAGGTATGGCATACTACCTTCTATTCTTACTGCTAGCACATCTGCTATCTTTCCGCTCTTTGCTGCTCTCTTCCCCGGTTTCTTTTTTTTCGTGAAAGGCCTAGTATGGATCTAGGTTTGTCACAATTATCATAAAACTTACTCCATTTTCATTACAATTTATAGCATATCTGCCATCCCTTTCGTCTCTTTACAATCTTAATCGGTTTCTTCTCTCCTGTACATGCCTAGTATGGATCTAGGTTTGTCATAACTACCTAAAAACTTCATAACCACATGGTTTCCCTGTAACCTAGCTATGTATGTGTGCGTGTGAAGCTTTAGCAATACACACATATTTGTGTGTCATCTCCGATTTAAGTTGAAAATCAGTTGTTTGAATCGCCAGTAAATTTTCAAAGTGTCTACCTTGTGTTGAATGCCATTTTTTCCAACAGTTGTAACATATAGACCGTACGTACTTTCCACGTAAGTCCGTTTTTTATATTAAAATTCATATTTTGCTGTCAGTGATAACGACAATAAAAAACGTAAACAGGTCCCAAATTGTTCTAAAGGGTACCATACACTACGCTTGTGTCTAGTAAAAATGACAGAATTGGACAAAGCGATTAAAATTATTCGTGAAGAGATCCTGACCAACCGTACTGAAATAAAAAACTGCATTGTGGCCAGCGAAGCAAGACTTCTGCTAAAAATTGAAGATTTGAAAAATAGTGTAGCAAATTTGGAGAAGGAAAATAGTGAACTCAAAGAAGAATTAGAATATCTGAAAAGAGCCCAGAACAGGAAGAATATTATAGTATTTGGACTGAAAAAAAAGAGAGAGGAGGTTGTCGCAGAAATATTGTGCAAGGATTTCAGAGGCTTGCTTGGTGTGGATCTGGCTACAAATGATTTTGCTGACGTTTATCCACTAGGTAAGTCGGACAATTGTCCCATCAAAATTGAGTTTGCTTCAAACATCAAGAAGAGGGAAGTTCTGAAGAATTGTAGCAGGTTGAAGGGGACAAATATTTCTATTGTTCATGATCTCACACCGACACAAAGGAGCGAGAACAAAATTCTTAGAAAACATCTCTACCTAGCCAAACAAGAAGGTACCTATAAGGAATATTATATAAGGAGAAATAAACTTGTCGTGGATGGAGTATCTTTTGGAGTTGATGACTTGGAAAAAGATGCTACTTCTGTAGACCAACCGCACAGTGCACCATCTACCCCAACAGTCGAGAATAAAGAGAAGTTCCCATCGGAGTCGCAGAAAGTTACTGTTACTCCGCGGATTCCTGCTTCTAATAAACCGATTAAGGCTCTGGAGGGGAAACCAAGAACCCGCTCAGTTAACAAGAATTAACCGATCTGAAGTGAGACACCACAATTATAAGACTGTTTTGGTTCCATATTATTTTAGTTGTTTATATATATATATATATATATATATATATATATATATATATATATATATATATATATATATTGGTCAGTAATTGTTCATATTTATTAACATTTTGTTTTGGGCGTTCAACAATTACGTTTTTTTTTCTTTGTAAGTTCTGAATTATTTGTGTTCATATCTGCAGCATTTTGTTTCGGAACCTTTTTTTGATGTTTTATATCTTTCTTTACATTTGTATAGAATGGATCAGTATGTAAGGGATTTCAGAATTGATTGTGTCGAAACGTATAGCATAGATACCACCGAAGAATGCAATCAAATCCTTGATATCAATAGGAACTCCACTAATTTTAAGGTTCTGCAAATGAATATACGTAGCATTTATAAAAACTTTGATGAATTTTTAGCGATGTTACAAACTTTTAATACTGATATTGACTGTATAATTCTGAGCGAAACAAGAGAGGTAATCGACCAGAGCATTTTTTGCATAAGTAGATACAATATGATATATAACGAAAGCCGTTATAACCAGAATGGTGGGATAGTTGCATATATTAAATCGTGTTTTAATTTTAGTTATGAAACAAAACAGATTTCTAATGAGCTGAAGGCGCTTCAAATCAACCTTGGTGTGAACATGGGGAACACACTTCTCATTACAGCCTTATACCGATCACCAAACTCCAGCCTTCAAGAGTTTACTAAAAACCTTTTTACATTTTTTGAGAACCTTCATAATAACACTGATATATCTCTGTTTTTGGGAGACATCAATATTAACCTGTGTAATTCGGATGACAGGGATACAATTGAATATCTGAACACACTAAATGAGTTTGGGTACGTATCGACAATAAACGCACCTACAAGAGTACAAGGCAGGAGTGAAATCTGTCTAGACCATATTTTTATTAAATCCAAAGATCCTAATTTGAACGAAAATATCCTACCCATTATATTGAAAACCACAGTTACTGACCATTACACTACTCTCCTCCAAGTTGTAATTTCGGAGAAAAATAAGGTACAAGAACACAATAACAAAATAATAAAGTGTATAAATGTCAACAAAATGCACAATATGTTCAGCAATATCTCCTGGAGCGACGTCTATACTGCACCCACTCCAGACTCTGCAACCGAAAAATTTATCAATATAACCACAAATACGTTGGAAGCATGCACAGAGGTACGTCAGATTCGTAGGAAAAACAACAAAATAGCTCCCTGGGTTACGAATGGATTACTAAATTCTATTAATAAAAAAAATAAGATGTTTCGTCTTATGCAAAAGCAGCCACACAATGATGATCTGAAAAAAGAATACAAAACCTATCGAAACAAGTTAACTTCACTGATCCACAAAACTAAATCCAACTTCTATAACCAATTAATAGAAAAAAATCAAAACAATTCAAAAACTTTGTGGGATGTTATTCAACAAATATCAAGGACAAAAAAACAAAAATACGTCATAGATAAAATTAAACATCCTACAGAAAACAAAATTTTGACTGACAAAACAGAGATTGCGAATGCATTTAATGGAACCTTTGTTGAAATGGGTAGAACTCTTGCTGGTCGGATAAAAAACAACAGAAATTACAAAATAAAAAGATCACCTATGCTTAATTCATTTGTGTTCGAACCAATTAACACCATGGAGACTGAAAATATAATTTTAGAATTAAAAAATAACAAGGCAGTAGGTTATGATGACATGAAGGCGGAAACCATAAAACAAATATCAGAGTATATTCTGGAACCCTTGACTTATTTGTTGAATAGATGTGTGGAGGAAGGTGTTTACCCTGCTAAGTTTAAGAAATCAATTATTATACCACTGTTTAAAAAAGGGGATACATCTGTAATCACCAACTATCGTCCGATCTCTCTAGTTACCCATCTATCGAAAGTATTCGAAAAGATCATTAAGGGGAGGGTTGTTAGTTTTCTCAATAAGTACAGACTGATTTCAGATTATCAGTTTGGCTTCAGAGAGAAGATTTCAACTCAGGATGCTGTTCTGTCATTGAATTCAAGGGTTGTCCAGGCTTTGAATGAGGGTAGACCGTCCTTATGTGTGTTCATAGACCTATCCAAAGCCTTCGACACTGTCAGTCATCACCTTCTTCTTCAGTCGTTGGAAGATATAGGAATGCGAGGTGATGTATTGAGGCTATTCGAAAGTTATTTAACAGGAAGATGCCAAGCGGTGAGAATCGGTGATGTACTCGGCGGTGAGAGGGTGATGGATTGTGGAGTACCTCAGGGTTCCGTGCTGGGACCAACATTGTTTAATATATACGTGAATGGACTTTTCTCATTGAGTGACAACGGAAATATAATTGGATTTGCAGATGATACAGCCATCTTCTATAAAGCAGATGACTGGGACTCATTGAGGGATATGGTTGAAAGGGAGTTTTCTACAATAAAATGTTGGTTGGATAAAAGATTATTAACGGTTAATATAGATAAAACACATTATATACCATTTTGTTGTAACTCAGCTGGATTGCCTCCATTTGATCACTTGGTAGTCAGGAATGAAGCACCCTTCCACATCCTCCCCGAAAAAAAAATTAAATATTTAGGAATAATAATTGATATGCATATGAAATGGGATTTACATATAAAGTATACTGTCAACAAATTGAGAACTATTTTATATAAATTCAGGAAACTCAAAGAAATCCTGCCACTGAAGCACTTGAAAACTCTATATTATTCACTAGTAGAAAGTCATATTCGTTACGGAATAGCGGTGTGGGGGGGAACTTTGAATACTCACATACATTCTATCGAAGTTATGCAAAGGCGCTTCCTTAAATTGATATTTTCTAGAAGCAGCAGATGTTCTTCTGATATTCTGTACACTGAAGCTCAAATTCTAGATATAAGACAGTTGTATTTTCTATGCACAAGTATCGAATATCATGCAAATAAGCATACAGCTTTACTTCCCTTACATCAATATAACACTCGGCAAAAAGATCATTACGTTACCCCCCTGATGGTTAAGGTAGCTGCTCAGAGATCATACTCTTTCTTTGCTCCAAAACTGTATAATATTATTCCTGAAGCAATAAAATCAATAAAAAACAAGAACCACTTTAAAAAAGAACTGAAAAAACACATACTTCAAAGTAAGAGAATTGAACTTCAGCGAATATTCCATTAGGTAATATGGAAACTCAAGATAATAAAAAAATTACGTACCTTTGCTAAATCGTCGGCCTGGTGTTTTTGAAATTACTTATGTCGAATTGTTCTGGTTTTCCTATTTTAGTGTTTATCTGTTTGATAGCGAGGTGCATATGTGTTTATTGTTGTTTTCTCGTGTAACTAGTAACTTTTACTTTTCAGCCTTCCGTGTGTGTGCATGTGTATTTTTGTAGGTATATGTGTATTTTTGCTCGTCTATTTGTATTAAGACTGTATTTTACATTATACATTGAGATAGGTCTATCATTAATTGAAACTTTTTAATATTCTTTGTGATACATTGATTTATTTAATTAGTTCTCGAAACAAGTGTTTTACGCTTATCGAGTATTTTTTTATTCACTGCTGAACTTTATATTTTTTACTTTGTATTTGTCTTATGCTAATGTGAATAAATATTATTATTATACTTGGGTCATCAGTATACCAGTGTTCTATATCTTATAACTCTTATCATCTTATATACTTCCCCCCCTCTTACTCTTGACACTCTCCTTTGACTGCTTCTCTTCTTATTCCAACTTATAGCATATTGTCCATCCCTTTCTTCCCTTTATACTCTCACTCCGTTTCTTCTCTCCTGCACATGTCTAGTATGGATCTTGGTTTGTCATAACTATCTAAAAACTTCTTAACCGCATTGTTTCCTTGTAACCTAGCTATGTATGTGTCATAGTTGGGTTCATCAATATCTATATCTTATAGCTCTAATAATCTTCTATCCTCCCCTTTTACTCTTAACATACTCTTTATCACTCCTTCTCTTCTTGTGCATGCCTAGTATGGGTCTAGGTGTGTAACAATTACCTTAAACTTCATAATCACATTGTGTTTTTGACGCCGGGATATGTATGGTACATAGTTTGGGTCATCACTTCATAGTTCGGGTGTTCCTTGACAAGAGATACCCCTCCCTTTACCATTTACATATAATTCATATGGGATGCCATCAGCTGTTAGGTTCACCTTGCCAGCGTACTTTTCCACCTTCGTCACTACATTATGTAAACTCCTCCATGGATATACTTACGACCAAATGTTTAATTTATGTTACCTAGCTGTTTACACATATAAGTTTACTGCGCTTGTTTCCTGACTGGCTGGGGAATGGATCCAACCCTTAAGTCACTATTAACGTCAAACTTGTTATCAGATATAATTTAGTTTACACTTTTAAATAGGACGTTTAATTATGTGAAATATAATTGTACACCCTCTTGAAAGGGTATTTTTAATCTTTTTAATCATTTCATTTCAATAATGATGTAACAACATACATTTCTCCATTTTGTATGCATTAGAATTTTTTGACACCTGTTGTAGGATTTTTCATGAACTTTTTTTTTTAATTTGTTCGTTCTAATTTTACAAATATTATAAATTTATAGGACAGCTTTGAGAATGGCCTAATGACCGAAAACGCTTAGCCGAATTTTAATAATAAATACACACTGAGTACTCGTCGTTTCATTCACTCAATTTATAAAGTATTTATTTTTCACTATTGTATTCCTTTGCCAGAATACCGATAGAGCGCGCGATTGAACTTCAACTTAGATTATACCTATACAGCTAAATTTCTGGCTGTAAATGTACAGAAAATATACAATATTATAAGATTTACAGGTGCAAAAAAGATCCTCTTGGAATGTAAGCCATTTTTCTGACCTTGCATTTGAAAGTTATAAAGATATGAACGAATCCTGCAAATTCGTTTCCGTGTGTTCATTCAAATCGATGAAACGTGAAGTAAAGTAAGTCACCTTTAAATTAAAATTGGAAATTTTAAGCTTCTATCATATTTATTTTCATATTTCTGTAACAAGGTTTTCATGATTTTCACTGACTTCCTGACCAAATCTTACTTCTCTTAAAATCCTACCTTAGTGGGCGTCCATTACGGCGCACCGCACATAGTATCGTACCATAGTATTGTACCATAGCATCGGAGTGCCAAGCAAATGTTATTATGAAATTTAAAGCGGGTGGCCATAAAGGCGCATCGCACTTTGCCTCGCACCATAGCCTTGTACCAGAGTATCGCATCGTGAAATTGAGCTTAGTATTCTTTTACCCCCGCACAGAGCATCATGGATAAGGAAAAATTAATTACCGGTGTCTTTATAAGACAGGCAATTTGGGACAAAACTGGCAAACATCATCATAATAGTTTAATTTTGACAAAATTATGGAAAGAAGTGGCACAACAGATAAGGTTAAAATTATTTTTAAAATTAGTTGACTGAGTTCTCAGCAACAGCTCTGATTTTGATAATTTGTATTTATTTTTAAAATTATTCAAATCCAAATACCTTCATTTTATGTTTCGGAAATATTTATACAGGGTGATGCACAGTCTGATGGACCACCACAGGAGATATACAAAAGTTTGGAGCTAGACAAGTTTTGAGAAAAATATATAATTTTTGGGAAAATGGTTTCCACCACAAGTTGTACTTTGAATTAAACAACCATTTGACAATATTTTAAAACATATAGGGTGTTTCAATTTTGCGTACGGTATTAACTTTTTTTAAATGGAACATTCTGACTTTTATTACAATTTCATAATCTCACTGAAGAACTGATTTCACTGATCTAAACACTAGGATATGAGTTGAATGGTTACAGAGATAGATGGTATTAAAAACCGGGATTTTTTAATTTTAAGAGTGTTTGGGACAAAACTATTTACTACTGGTCAAACGACTTCAAAGTCCCTATCTTAACTTTTTATTTGGTATATGTTGAGAGTTAAGTAAAACAAATATGGGGTGGTCCAGTTAGTTAAGAAGCTTTGTTGATTTTTAGGCTTTATTGATTCGACTTAATAGGATTATTACAACAAAAATTTGTAAATGCTTCTCGGATGTATTTTGCTTCATTGTTTGGTCTTCCCGCGGCGGCTTGTAATGTTTTCGTTTCGTCGCGTAAATTATGTTCCATTCCTTCCTTGTCAATAATTATGTTGTGTAAAACACAAACTGTCTTGATTATTTTATCTGCATGTGAAGCACTGGTCAGTATAGGTTTATCTAGAAGTTGCCATTTTGCCCTCAGAATGCCAAAAGCACATTCTATTGTTCGTATAGCACGGGATAAGCGTTTATTAAAATATTCTTTATCTTCATTCAATTCTTGTTTACCGTATGGTTTTAGTAAATTTCTCATCGGTGGGTAAGCTTCATCGGCTATTATTACGTGTGGCATAATCAAAATCGAATTAGGTAGATGACTATCTTCAGGCAAGTTTAATGTTTCACTAATCAGTTTTTTATATAAAGCAGATGCTTTAAATGTACCGCCGTCGCTTTGTTGACCGTAGCTTCCAACTTCAATATTGATAAATTTGTAGTTTGCATCAACGAGAGCTTGAAGTACGATGGGAAAATGCCCTTTATAATTAAAATGCATTGATCCAGAGTTGTTTGGACAACGCATACGAATATGTTTCCCATCTAGTGCTCCGACGCAGTTAGGAAAATTCCAAATTCCATAATCTGAAATCTCTGAAACAATATTGGCTACTGTGCTTTTCCCCATGCGAAACGAATATGCCAACCTTCTGAAAAATATCTGCTAGAATTTTGGTTTTCTATTTAATAAGTCAAAAATCCTTATTTTTTTCAGTAAAATTAGCCAAAGCGCAATGGAAACGACTCAGGGAAATTTTCAAAAAGAAACTGAGAGAAATGCCATTGAAGCATTCAGAAGCATTGAAGAGAAAGACGGCGAACAACCAACTTGTCAATATTTTAACTCGCTTCTATTTTTAAAAGACCAGTGTGTACCCCGACATTCAACTGGCAATTTTGATATGTCCAATAGTGAAGATACTGAAGAGGCATGCGAAGTTAACAGCATGGAAAATGTTGTCAGCGAGATTGATTCAGAGCCTCCTACACCAACGTCGTGCTCATCAACTCCACAACATAGAACTTCAGCCGCTCCATTACTTAAAAATCCAAAAATGCAAAAAACAGCTAAAACAACCGATGCTGTTGGGGAAGCATTACTAAAAGCAGAACAAGAAAAAATTGCATAGCTAAAAAGAAAAAAAGAATATAGGAGCAAAAGAGAAGAAAAGGAACTAGGCGAAGACGAAGCATTTTTTAAGAGCATACTTCCACACGTAAGGGCAACGAACCCAAAACAAAAAATGAGATTCCGCATATAAGTTTTGAGCGAGCTGGTAGACAATGAAATTCCTACACAATCGTTTACTAATTATACTAGAAGTTCCCAAGGGGAAAGTGTTAGCCGGGGTAATACAGTTCATGACAGTCGTCAAAGTCAACAAATGTTTCCCCAACATTTTTGTTCTGCCGGTAACGCAGAACCAGGGGCGGCTATCAATCAAGGTGTTTCTGGTGTACATCTACAAAGCTTTTCTGAAGAGTTGTACTATGACTTAACAAGCACCCAAACGTATAACAACGTGTAAATATCCTTAAGTGTTGTACGTACTGGGGTGTAGGGGTTGTGTCGGAGAGGTAGTACCTTTTGTCTGAGACGGTCACTCCAAGCGTCATAGACGGGCGGAGGTTTCAGATAACTGGTCCTCACGAGACACCCAACTCTCACTTGCTGGCTCCAAGCGCCACACCCTGGTACACTGTGTTGACCCACAGGCTAAACCAAGTGAGGGTAGCCAGATATGGTAAAACGACACCGGCCGATCGTCGGGATAAACGATCCACTCCATAGCCAACAGCTACGGGTGGATGAGCTACTGGAGACAGGGCACTCTTTTGTCCAGGGGTTGGGAAACTGGCCCCGAAGGCGGATGAGCAGATAACTGCCAACGGCATAAGAATACGAAAGGCAACGGGAAACCATCGTATTAAAGGCTTGAGGCATCCCTAGTATTATCAGCATGGCTAATACAACAAATAGAAAAGTTTTCACTGATCATGGATATCGGAATCCAGGATCCGGCAGGGGAGGAAAAACTAAGGACTGCAAGGCCTCCCAGGTCGTCAACCTGCGAAATCCTTGCAAGATAGCAACGTGGAATGTAAAAACACTATATCAAGCCGGAAAAGTCCATAATGCCATTAAAGAGATGAACAAATTAAATATAAAAATTTTGGGAATTAGTGAGATGAGATGGCCAGGTTCAGGGCAATGTCTGATAGATGAACATCAAGTCTACTATTCAGGAACAAATACAAATGCTCATCAGTATGGAGTAGGTATTATTGTTCACAAAAACATAGAAAAACACGTCAAAAGTTTTACTCCAATAAGTGAAAGAACCTTGTTATTACAAATCAACGCAAGTCCTGTTCCGATAAACATCATACAGGTATATGCTCCCACAGCTGATAAAACCATAGAGGAAGTTGAAGAATTCTACAGCGAAATAACAAATGTATACAGTAGACTTCCCAAACACCACATAACGGTGATAATGGGCGATTTCAATGCGAAGATAGGCAACGGAGGTGAGGGAGAATATGTTGGACCTCATGGATTAGGTGAAAGGAACGAGCGTGGCGATCGATTGGCAATATTCGCAGCAGACAAAAAAGCGGCAATACTTAATACGTTTTTTAAACTACCACCAAGAAGGTTATACACATGGAGATCACCACTAGACTCTAAAGAACATATAGTCAGAAATCAAATTGATTATATGTTAGTAAATAAGAGATTCCAGAACGCATTCACATCTGTTAAAACATATCCTGGGGCAGATATAATGTCAGACCATAACCCATTAGTTGGCACCTTAAAGCTAAAACTAAAAGCTGTGAAAAAGACAACAAAGAAAGACCGTTATGACATGCGAAAATTAAAAAACCCGGACACGAAGGAAAAAGTAAGACATCACTTAGCAGAACAACTGCAAGAAACAAATATCAATAATGATGTGAAATTTGAATTAGACAGAATAAAAAACATTGCTACAAGCGTCAGTGAAATATATTTAAAATCAGATCAAAACATCAAAAGAAAAACATGGATGACAGACGAAATTCTACATATGATGGAACAAAGACGACTTATGAAAGATACACCCGCATATTCAGCAATTCACAAGCAAATACAAAGAAAAATCAAGGATGCCAAAGAAAAGAAATTACAAGAAGATTGCCAGGAAATAGAAGCCCTACAGGAAAAGTATAATAGTTTTAACATGTATAAAAAGGTTAAAGAAACGGCTGGGTTGATCAAGCCCAGAACAATATGTAAACTGACCGACAAACAAGGAAATCTAGTAATAGACAAACAAGACAAGATAAAGGTATGGAGCAACTACATCTCAGAACTATTTAAAGATGCAAGACCGCAGCGGCCACAGATAATAGATAAATCAGGTCCTGCCATCACCGTCGATGAAGTGCAATCAGCGGTGCAACAAATGAAAGATGGAAGAGCTCCTGGACCAGACAACTTTAGATCTGAAATTCTCAAACTTTTCGACGAATCTGGAATCACACAACTAACAGAGATGTTCAATCTCATCTATGAAAAAGGCGAACTACCGAAAGATTGGCTACTGTCGGAATTTGTTATAATACCAAAGAAACCAGGAGCAAAGAGATGCGAAGATCATAGAACTATCAGTCTCATGAGTCATCTATTGAAACTATTCCTGAAAATTATTCACAGAAGAATATACAAAAAGTGTGAAGATTATATGTCGGAAACTCAATTTGGTTTCCGAGATGCGGTAGGTACTAGAGAGGCACTATTCAGTGTACAGGTATTATTCCAGAGATGTAGAGACGTCAACTGCGACGTATATGCTTGTTTTGTAGACTACAGTAAAGCTTTTGATCGAGTACAACATCACAAACTAGTGGAAATATTAAATACTGTTGGGATCGATGGAAGAGACTTGGAAATAATATCGAGACTATATTGGGATCAGTCAGCATATGTGTCCGTAGAAGGAGAAAAATCAGATGCCATAAAGATCGCACGAGGTGTAAGGCAAGGATGCGTATTGTCCCCTCTATTATTCAATGTTTATTCAGAATACATATTTAGAGAGGCTCTCGAGGACGTAGATGAAGGAATATTACTAAATGGTAAAAGATTAAACAACATCAGATACGCTGACGATACAGTGATTATGGCTGGAGACCTCAATGGATTACAACAACTAATGAACAGAGTGTATTCAGTTAGTCTAGAATACGGTCTCGATATAAATGTCAACAAAACGAAGTACATGGTAATCAGCAAAAGTCAGATTCCACAGGAGCACCTCACCCTAAATCAGCTACAAATTGAGAGGGTCGGTAAATACACATATTTAGGAACTACACTCAATGACCAATGGGACCACTCACAAGAAATCCGCTGTAGAATAGAGAAAGCAAGGGCCGTATTTCTCAAAATGGCATCAGTTTTTAAAAGTCGATCTCTGACGTTAACTACCAAAATAAGACTCCTTCGCTGCTACGTTTTCTCCGTCCTACTGTACGGGGTCGAATCATGGACCTTGACCGACGCAACAACAAAAAAACTCGAAAGCTTTGAAATGTGGCTCTATCGTAGAATATTAAGAATCTCATGGACAGACCATGTGTCCAACGTAGAGGTCTGCAGAAAAATGCAGAAAGACACCGAATTAATAAAAACGATAAAGATCCGCAAGCTAGAATATTTCGGTCATATAATGCGAAATGAGAAAAGGTTCAGTCTATTACAAAATATCTTGCAAGGGAAGATCCCTAGTAAACGTGGCCCAGGACGACGGAGAAATTCATGGCTCAAAAATCTCAGGACATGGTTTTCAACAACTACTACAGGACTATTCCGTGCAGCAGCAAATAAAATCATAATAGCCAGAATGATCGCCAATATCCGGACCGGATAGGCACTAGAAGAAGAAGAAGTTGTACGTACTATTTCTTATTTTAAATAAAGTTATTTCTACTTACCGCAACGTTAACATCAGTCTTCCTTCAGTTGTTATGGGCTGAGCATGGCAGTTCCAAGATATATTTACTTTATCGCCAATTTTGCTTACAATATAGTCGAATGTATCTATGTTCATTCGCATGTACTCAAAAAATGCCGTATGTCTTTTCTTAGATCGTTAAAAAGATGATGGTATTCACCAAACCGACTTCGTTTTTTATTAAAGGATGTACTGTTTTCTTTCTTTTATTTTTAATAAAGTAACACTTGTTTATACTACAGTCAAGCAAGATATCATCTTCATCTAACGAAGATGAGAAAGAACTCATGTTTACCGTGCTGCTTCGTCAGGAGTTGAAAATAAACTGCAAGGAAATGCTAGGTGCGGTTCGTCAATATGGACACTCGATGACAATGCTATGTGCGAGGTCGATGCGATACTATGGTACGATACTATGTGCGGTGCGCCGTTATGGACGTACCCTCACTGTTAGTTGCTACTCAACTAGAATCATGCTATGCTCACTCCCACTATAAATTTTGTCATGTTTATTTAGTTATACCACCCGTCGCCGGTAGCGCTACATAATCAATGAACTGTCAGATTTTTAAAATCTCGCCATTTCTATAACCTCCATCTCATTTTGATACTTCGATCGCCATTATCAGCCATTGCTTTCGTTTGTATATTATACGGTTATTATTATATTAATTTGTATAAACAGACATTTTTGTGCTTTTCAAGTGATTGTGTATATTAAACATTAACAATATGGTTCAATACTGTATTGTTCCCACTTGCAAAAATACAAGTAAAGACATTAAAATGCATCTCCTTCCTAAACAAACTTAAAAGCAAATGCAGTTCCAAACTTATATATACCAGCACCAACAAGAAGTATGGAGGAATTACCTGAGAAGAACCAGGACATTGTTGAATCCCAAGGTAATGTACAATACTATTGTGGAAATTGACCCATATCATAAGTAGTCGTAGCAAAAACTGGTTTTAGGAAATGTATTTTAATCTGACAGCGAAAAACACAAAAAAGTAAATAATTGTAGTTTCATCAGCTTGCTTCATAATTATGAGGAGCAGCCCAGTAAATATGAAAATTTAGATTTGCTACACTATAATTGAAGTTCTCACTAGGAATCGTTTTCAGTGTGTGCTATTGAATATGTCAAAAATAGACAAAGCCACAAACTTTGTTGTATATTACAAAAGTTAAAAGCGATTTGGCCTATTTATTTTTGTTTTGCTAAAAAAAATTTTCTGATGATGCTTTAAAAAAGTTTCATTTTGACTTAGCAAATATAACTAAAGCTTTTACTATTACAGGTTCAGAGTCATATCCTGCCATCGCCTCCTGCAGCACTCCAACTACCTCGAACACCATTCTTACTACATTAAAGACACCCAGCAAACGTAAAGGTAAATTTTTAGAGTATGTAGAAAGTTTACTGTTTTGACCCTTACTTTGTTGAAACTAACTGTTTCTAAATAATTCCAGACTATATTTTAAAAAGTAATATGTAAAAAGTAAATCGCAATAATAAATGTAAGTAAAAAATAGTACATATAATATTTTTTCAGATATTAAACAAAGATTGAATTTACTAAGCCATGGAGATTCAAGTAGAGCCATTCAGCTAACGCCCAAAGCTAGAAAATTTTATGGAATTGCCAAAAACATGGTTTCACTAGCCAGAAAAATTGACAGACAAAATTCCGGTGTACGAAAACAACTGTTTGAGATTAAAAAAAGAGTTGAATTATAAATAAATCTAAATTTGGAATAAGTAAATTGATTTGTTTCCTGTTTTTTCATGAATAAAAATAATGTGTTCAAGCAGTCTTTTATTTTGGAATATTAATTCCACTTTTCATAAAATTCCTTATTAATAGCGTTGTCGATTGATAAAATTGGTGTAAGCTAATGTATTCTCGAGCCCTTTAAAAAGGTGCATGAAAATACATTAGAGCTCACTATTTCTATCTGTTGAAAATAAATAGCAAAAATAGTTATTTCCATATATTTCAAAAAGCCCGCTGGTTCTATATGCAGCGCTATAGCGGTGGGTTGAAGAAGTAAAATAACATTGAATAATTATTCAGTAGAGTGGCCCATCTATTGTATATTATATTATCTTATCTATGACTAGAATGTATCGAAAAGAACGCGGATGTTGGAAGACGAAGCGCTTTAGCATCCCGTACATTGCTACTGTTTACGTTGAATGCACAGTTAGCATTTCTAATTTAGATCTCACACCAGCATCAAACATCTCGAACGACACCTAGATCAGTGGATTATAAATTCATAATATTAAATAGAAAAAACAAACTTATTTTTGAACCTTTAAATGTTTTACGAATAATAAATTGTACAGCGAAATATGTATAGTTTTAGCTGTAAAAGTGCTTGAGAATGTATGAAATTTATATGTCATTTTCGATATTGAATTCACAATTCTGATTATATTTTGTTATTTTGAAATACGTTACACGGACAAAGCGGAAATTCATTATGATGAAGTTGATTTGGCAGGTTCATTAAAAAACGCTCACCTTATAATGATCTGAATAAGTGGAATATAGAGGCAGTGCCAAATGAAAAACACTTAGTTGAAAAATGGTATTAACAAACAAAGAATTTGTTTCATGTTAAAACTCATATTAAAAAATGATCGTGATGATGTACGGGAGATCCGCTCATCTGTTTTAAGTGCATTTTCAACTATGCATTTCTAATTGTCATGCATTCTTGAGCTGAATAATTGGCAAATAACGATGTTACAATATACGAAGTGTCACGATTAATATCAATTGCTGGGTGACTTGGAAATCGAAAATTTTAGTAAACCAGTCAATGTATTTCATAATTTTTATGTTAAATCGACAATATTGAGGTTAGATCTTTAATTCAAAACAATTTTTGAAAACTGCAGAATTTTTTTTGGTACTGCTTTTTTAGGTCGCTCAATCAAGTTAATTCAATAGAAACGTGTTTACTTTTAAATCAGGCACCCGTATATTTTTGCATTTTCCTCCTATATTCATCTAAACGACTTTAACAACATAAGGCAATCGAAGTGAATTGAAGTGAAATAATCGCATCTATTCTTTTTTTTTAAGTAACGACTGAACGTTTTGACTGGTACCTCAGATTAATTTAACCTCAAAACTTTATTTAATCTGTCATTTGTACCAGAAATGCTTACGCAGAATAGTATATTAAGTACGAAGTGTCAAAACGGTTACTTTAGACACGAGTTTTATTAGGCACGAGCTTAGAGTAATAATATACAATAGAGCATTTCATTCATAAACACGTTTATTTTTGCGGCCAACAATCCTAAACGCCAGTAGTAAAATATTGAATGAATTACAAATAGTGGGGATGGTATTGTAGACACATGATCTTGGTAATTTCTGCTGTTTTTCTAACAAACTTGGCACCGACGAACCATGATAATCCAAATACATTTAGTTAATTAACTTAAAAGCTTATTTTGTCACTTAAAGTCTAGAGAAAATCATCAAACCGAAAGAACTAACTGTTTACTATCGGCGCTCGTATAAATAAACCACGTCTGACATTATTCACTACAATACTACGGCGTATTCGAAGTGATCGTGCAGCAGACTCTGGCGATATTTGCATCTCAAAAATTTATTATAGATGTACGACAAGCAATATCAGAACACAAAAACAATCGAAATTGAGAACAGATTGTATCCTGGTCTTCTTCAATGGTCCTATTCAATTACTGAATATTGACAACAATTCTGCCATACTCGTTTCGATCTTCGGCGGCTCTGAAAAAAGCACCATTCTCTTTTATGATTCTCAGCTTTAGAAACGAGAACTTGTGCCCTCCATGGTGAACAGCTTTTTTCAATAATTCCTTTTTGTAGAAGTTTTCTCACTTCGGTAGATATTAATTTGGCGTCTTCTTCTGTTTGCTTTCTTGATTTGGTTATTATGAGTCTGCAGTCTTGTATGAAAGAGATATTGGTTCTATTTTCGCTACGGCTAGGCTACATACTGCCAAATGTGTTCTCGAGCCACCAAAGTCGAGTACAATCTTTGATTGCTGTGATAGTATGTCATGTCCAATAATAACATCAGTACACAGTTCTGGCAAAATGAAAATCTTTAAATTCTCATACTTGTGACCTAAAAGTTCAATATTCACGAAGCAGTGTCCATTTATAACTGAATATAGATTGGTATATGCCATGGAGATCTGACCTTTTCTTGGATGAATATGGATATTTCGATTTTGAACAAAATCTTTACTTATGTATGTTTCTGAACGGCCAAATAGTTATTGACTTTAATTTTTGTCAAAGATTTGTTTAAACATTTTGGTGCAGCTACTAAGAGATTCACAGATTCAATCATAGAAGCAGAAGTGTTTTTATGATCCCTGCAAATACAAACTTTCAAAAAGTAGCCTTTATTATTGCAATTACGACAAATTACTTTTCGTGCTGGACATTTACTTCTAGGATATCGTTTATTACCATAAACATAGCATGTAGCTTGTAGTTGCTGAGGTTACTGATTGGTAATCAATAGTTCCAGTCGATTGTTTATCGTCTTGTACCTATACCACAAACAAAGTTAGGTGATGGTGACCTTTGACAGTACTTTCCTAGAAAATTAAATGAATATTTTCGTTATTTAGGACTGTGCGATTTTTTATATGAAGGCATGTTTTCTTTTAATTTAAATCATCTGCTAAAATTTTAAACATTGATCTCATCGAAAAATGGACAACATCATTCGATTTTTCGTAGCAAAGAGCCCCATTCCTCATAATTTCAGTATTTTTTGAGAGGAAAAATATTTTCCGACAAATATCTATGGAAAATATTGCATTTTGCGCAATTCTCCAAAAATACATTTTTGGCCTATCTTCCTCTCGAAACATGTTCGATTAGATAAAATTTCATCTCAAATGGATGGGTTACTTTGTTAATGTCCGAACTCTATTAATTTTTTAGTAACTATGGATATTTGATTTCTCCCCTCTTTATTCGGTATTTTTTTCTTCAAAGTTTCGACCTTTGACAGTACTTTCATAGAAAATTAAATGAATATTTTCATTATTTTGGTCTGTGCGATTTTTTATATGAAGGCATGTTTTCTTTTAATTTAAATCCTCTGCTAAAATTTGAAATATTGATCTCATCGAAAAATGGCCACCAGTCGATTTGTCACATCAAAGAACCCCATTCCTCATAATTTGTGTGTGTTATTTTCTAAAAGCCGTTGTCTGATTTGTTGTGACTGTAATCCATTTATGAAGGTATCCCGTATGTATTCATCTCTGTTTTGGTCTGCAGTAGTTACTTTGAAATTACAAGTTTTACTTAACTGCTTCAGAACTTGTAGTTACTGGTCTATAGATTCAGTATTTTTCTGTTTACGGGTAGATACACAATACCTGGCGAAAATTTGTTTCTTCGGTTTGACAAATACTGATTTCAAAACTCGAACTGCATTTTCGTATGTACCCATTCTTGATCAGTATACGGTTTATTTGGATCTGCATCAAATCTTTCTGGTTTCAAAAACTTATAAATTTGAAAATTGAGCTTCATAAATTGCTATATTCACCTTCCAAAATAAGGTTTTATTAAGCTCAAGAATTTTACATATATACGGCAAAAGTTCTGAGAGTTTGAAACCAATGACATTAGAATATAAATATAACAACACAACAAAACAAAATGTGCATATAATGGACGTGATCAGAGTATAGAGTGATTTCACTACAAAAACGAATGGTTATGGATGGCAATGAGAAATTTGGAGAGACCCATTCAGCACAATCTCGTTTTAGGATCATCTGTGAATTTCAACAATTTGGCTCCAAAATTCCATCGGAATTGAAAAACAAGATAAAATACTTATTAGAAGATTTATTTCAAATAGATCTGCCAATTTCCAAATTAAGAATATCTGTTGAGAAAAGAGACAAACTGACATTACACAAAGCACCAGCTTTGGCCGCCAGAAAAGTACGTAAGTAATAGTTATTTGAGTACGTTATAAGTCCTGGAAGTGATTTACTACAGTACGAGATAGATGCTTAAGGACGAGGCGACAAAGGAGCCGAGTCAAGAATATCTATCTAATCGAGTACCGTAATAATAACTTTACGGACGTATATCGTAATCTGTTTTTTTCATACTGTTTTCGGTTTAAATAAAAAGCAAAATTAAATTAAAATATGAAATGTCGTATTTGACAATTTTACTTAAAAATAACAATATTGAAAATAAAGAAGTACGTCCAGTAATTCCTACAATAAATTAGTACTTTAAATGAAACTTACTGTTTCTAGATAATTCCACAATATAATGAAAAAATGTTGAAAATTCTAAAAAATTGACAATTATTTCGATATTAAATATCATCGTCAGAATGACAGAAGTTACATTTCATTTGATGCCTACTTGATGTTTAATAGTTATTTTTGGCTAGAACAAGAAGTGACCTACCTTGTGATTGACTTAATATATGTTAATAGAAAAAAGAAGAAGATATGATATTACACATATTAAAGCTTTGATATTATTAGCTCTATGGAGATATCCTGGATATCATTTTGCCAATTGAGATCAGTATAACTGTGCAACGATATAGAAAACCAGGAAAACTATATCTGCTGATCTTTACAATTATCACTTGAGAAGACAGTTTAAAAGTGGAGAACTCCCTAGATTTATCTGTTCATTGACGACTTCATATTGTGGGTTTCTTAAATGGCTTCTAATTTCCAATTCTTCAAGGAAATCCAGTTCTTGTTTCTTATCACAAATATGTAGTACTTCTAGTTCTGTGTTAGGTGTCAATGAATGATTGGTGTCAAGTAGATGTTTTGCGTAGTGGGATTTATCTAGTTGTTTTAATCTGTATGCTTGTAAATGTTCACTGTATCGAATTTCAAAATTTCTAAGGGTCTGACCCAAATAGACAGCATTACATTCTGGACATTTAAGTTTATATATATCTAATTTCTTCAATGGTGATATTTTTGTTTTTGCATTTAACAATTTTGTACTTACATTTCTTTTTTGTATTAACATTCGTAAATTGATAAATAGTATTAGTTTTATTTTAATGTAACGACCTTCCTATGCTAGACAAACTTATTTTTTTCATTCTTAATTTCTGCAAAAAAATTTATACTATAGCAGTTTTGGAGAGAGACTGAAAACACCTTTCAAATAAAGTATCACAAGCCTCAAGCTACTACTTCCAAATTAAAGATTCAGGGGTTGAAACTGTGACCTGACGGGAGTTAAATTTTGGGATGACATTTTTACGTCGCAGTATGTCATTTTATAATTAGAAATTGACATGTCTAGAAAATGGCTTAATAATCGAGTGACTGGATTTATTCCATTTTGTCATTACACACTGTATATGGAAAGATTGCTGGTAAACCTTCCAATTGTATTTGAGATATGGATATTGACAACAATAAATCCCATCTAAACATTCACAAATTGGGAAGTTACATTAAACTAGATATGTAGAAAAAAACAAAAATATTAAAATATCAAATAGGTAAGAATGGTGGAGAACTTTGAACTTGAATGATGATGTTTCGATAAAAGAAAGTTTGAAACTAAAACGAACGAGGAAGAAAAAGAAAATTGCAATAGAAGCAGGAAAATTTTACCCTGGTATATCAATACTCCTCTGATGGAAAGATATATTTTTAGATTCATGAAAATAATTAAGTAATATTTATAATAAAAGTTATTAGCAATTTCAATATTAAATCAAATAAAATTTACCAACTATAGTTACATTCAAAAGTGTTACGTCTATTCAATATTCAGGTATACGTCGAAGTCTGTAAAATTAACATGTAGTCACGTTTTAAAAACATCAGTATATTCATATATTTGGGCTATGTTTACATTGTTTAACCTCAACCATATTATAACTTCTCAAGGCTACGTAATCATGATTAACAAACGTACCTACTATAAATATAATTCCAAAACAATTGAGCAGTAAGCAAGGAAGTGATTACATCACTCACAAATTGTTATTTTAAACAAAAGAGACATTTTGCACTAATTAGTTAAAAACTAGGGGGGCACCTCCAAAAACAATAATTCTATTCGCTACTTGTATTTATTTTTGATCGATGTTCAATTAGAAAGATTTGCATAAATACGAATTATTTAAAATACATGAAGGCAGAAAACTACTAGAATTTACTGCTACCTAAAGTCTATAAGAGCAGCACTATGTCCGACCAAGATTAAACAACATCATTTCACCCACATATAAACAAGCCAGAATCATTTCTTTAAAATGTGTAGGTATAGACAGGACAGCTTCACACATGGTAACCTTAATAGACTTGCTAACTTAATTTTAATTTCATCAATATAGTTTTCCCTTTTTACGTCACTTCTCTTCTAAATATAATAAATGAAAAAAATAAAATGTATAGAGAACTGAAGGTACATCCTGAAAATATGATACTAAAACAAAATTATAGGTGCTTAAAGAAAAGAATATTAATAAGTCTAAAAAAGAATATGCGAATAGAATCATAGAGAATAGTCCAAATTCTTCTAGCGGATTATGGAACGCAGTTAATAGTATTTGCCCAAATCGAAAACCTAACGCAGCAATAGAGACATTAGAGGTGAGTAATGAACTCATAACATCAAAGAATGAAATTGTAAATATATTTAATAGTTATTATAGCGACTTAGGTGAAAATTATGCAAGTAAAATAAATGATATGAAAAATTTTTTAGAAAATATAACCAATATAAATAATACTGTGTTTCTCTATCCAGTAACAAAAACAGAAACTATAAATATCATAAATAACTTAAAACTAAAAAAATCTCCAGGATGGGATAATATCAGATCAGAAACTTTAAAAGATATAAATATAGAAATTGCCTAGCATTTAACTAATATTTTCAATAAATGTTTCCAGAAAGGTAAATTCTCAAATTGTTTGACTACTACACAAACACGGTAACAAACAAAAGGTCGAAAATTACCGCCCTATCTCATTATTGTCGGTGTTTTCGAAAATACTGGAAAAACTTATAAAGAATAGATTGTATGAATTTCTTGAAAAGCTTCATGTATTTATTCTCTAATAACCAGTTCGGTTTTAGAGAAGGGCGCTTTACTGAGGATGCCACATTGCGGCTGACATCGCAATTATATGAGGCGTTAGATAAAAAAGTCCCGGTCATGTGCATATTTGTGGATTTATCAAAAGCCTTCGATACCGTTTGTCTTAAACGTTTATTAGAGAAACTGAAATGCTACGGTATAATAGGTCAAGCTTATTTTTTATTAAAAGACTATTTATCACAGCGAAAACAAATAGTGAGTATAGACGGAGTTTCAAGCTGTTCCAGGACGGTAACCTGTGGTGTTCCACAGGGAACAGTCCTGGGGCCTTTATTATTTATGATTTATACAGTTTATTGTATTCCCAAACATCAGGAAAAATAGTCAGTTTTGCAGATGATATGGTCATAATATATGAGGGTGAAAGCTGGAGAGACCTCAAAGTATTAGCAGAACAGGATTTAAGACAAACATGCAACTGGTTCAAATATAACAAATTAACTCTCAGCCAAAAAACAAGTTACTTACCGTTCACATACTACTCCAATCACCTTCCTGATCTGGGGCCATTAATAATTGATGACCAAGTACAAATTTCTTAAAAAGATCAAATCAAATACTTAGGAATTGTAATAGATAGACATTTAAGGTGGGACTTACAAGTAAACAACGTTAAGAATAAATTGAGAGGTCTGCTGACTAAATTCAGATTCTTGGCTGATTGCTTGACATTTAAAAACCTTAAAATTTTGTATTCCTCGTTGGTGCAATCTCAGTTACAATATGGTATCCTAGGTTGGGGAGGTGTAGCAGAAAGCGATTTGTAGGGTCTTAATGTATTACAAAAGTGGATACTGAGAATCATTTATGAAAAAGATATAAGGTTTCTAGTGACAAACTTTTTTCACAAAATAAAATATTTGATGTGAGACACATTTTCTGTGGAAAGATAATCACAAATATACATAGAAATAAAATAAAAGTACAACCAGTTTCACATTGTCACAACACGAGAGCAAAAGAAAACTTCAATATTCCAATATGTGAGAAAACAATCGGTCAACGCTCAGTGGAATATCTGTCAGCAAAAATTTATAATATTTTACCTCTCAACTTGAGAAACATCAATAACCATAGAACATTTAAACGCTCTATAGAGGAATGGATGTACAATACTGACAGAAAAATATTCAATAATCTAGTCGACCTTAAATTTTATATTTGATGTTAGGAATCTAATTAATTCTATCACTTTAAATTATAAATAAAGTAAAATTTTCCCGATTTGGTCAATTTACCCTATTGTGACTGTTTCACCGATTTTTGATTTTATCTAATTCAGACAAATAAATCCCCAATTATGTATGCTGAAGTTATAGGTGGGTATTTCTCTATCGTTTTAATAAGGTGGCTGTATGTCTATTTTATATTTTGTGGTGTTTTATAAGTGTATTTTTTAATTATGTGAAAATATCACGTACAAGCGTCTTTGGCGTTTCAGTGATTTTATGTTTATTCATGTATTTTTAACAATAATTACTTTGTAAATTGTATTGTATTCCTTGAATAAATAAATGTTTTGTACAAAAACAAGTCTGCTGGCTTATTTGATACTATGGTTCACATATTTGATCTTTAATCCTCTGGTACTCCTATGGGTTTACTCTCTCCAGTCAACACCAATATACTCATGGAATTTTTAGATCAAGATTCTCTTGAATCATTTTATTCAAATCCCGAAGTATGTATTAGGTATGTTGATGACAGCGTCACCTCGTGACCTCATGGCCAATATAATGTTTTATCCTTTTTAGAACATGTTTATATGTGCTAGCATTCCAACATACACTTCATCGCGCTTTTTGTTTCTTGACACAAAATGAAAACAGTAGGAGAAAATGCAATCAGTTACAGTAAATATGTTATTGCAATCCCAAAAGTAAAATAACTTGCAGCCTAAATAAATATTGTATACTCAAAATATCACGAGATGATTTATCGCTATCATTCGTTATATGGAAAGAACTAGGAAATAAGTTCTTATAGAAAGGAAAAAGAATATCTTTTGGAGGAAGGAAGGAAATTAATGTTAGGGGGATTAGGTGCATCGACATCTTGGTCATTTAGCACTCATAAGAGTTTTTATTATGGATATGCATTGTGCGGAATTACTTTAACTTTTATGTTTTATGTTGAAGTGAATAATAACAATAATTCTTTCGTATTGCAAATTTTTAAAGAAAAACTCTGTGTTATATGTTTTAGCGTTTGTTGTATAAATCGATGTCTTTTATATATTGAATGAGTTTTTTGGCTGCTGGTAAATTTGAAGACATGATGTCTTTGAATGAATTTGAGTTAAATATGCTGATTTTTTTGTTTTGAAGATGTGGACAATCTATGGTTATATGTTTTATTGAGAGGATGGAAGTACAAAAGGGGCAGGTTGGAGGAGGTTCATTTTTGAGAAGGAGAGAATGAGTTAAATTGGAGTAACCTATAGCATTCTTTTCAAATTAACATTGTCTTTTCTAGGTAAATCAGGGATATCATATGAATCGAAGAAATTGTTTTTCACTTCGTATTATTTGTTTTTATCGTTAGTAGCATGCCAATGTTTTTGAATTAGATATCGACTGATAGGGGAGAGGAAGGAGTTAGTTTCTTTTGAGGTGCATAGGATTAGGATAGGTGAGCCATCTGTAGTTGCTTGTTTGGCAAGGAAATCTGCTCTTTCGTTGCCTGTTATACCTTTGTGACTGGGGATCCAAAGGAAACTAATTTCTGGATTTCTCAGTTTGGAGATATGGAGTAAATCTTGTATTTGGATAGAAATAAGATGATTGGGGGTAAATTTTTGTATAAGCTTCAGTGCGTTAAGGGAGTCTGAGATTATTAGAGATAGAGGTATTTTGTTTTTAAAAAGTGTTTCATGGCTTCGCGAATGGCGAGGAGTTCTGCTGAGAGGATTAGGGTGAAGTTTTAGTTTTATAGAGGAGTTAGACAAATAAAAGGCCGTCTGTGAATATTAGAGGTGTTGATTGTATTTTTGGTGGATGAGTTGTGAAAAGTGAGATGTAAAGAAGGATTTAGGAAGGGAAGATTAATCGAATTAGAGCATAGAGGTATTTATGTTGTTGAGAAGTCTGTTTAGCCGGTCGTTGGAGCTGGGTGAGGGATTGATTCGCATTGTTGGAGAAGAAGGGGACAGTAGGTTGTTAGTTTTATGGATGAAAAGTCTTTGTTTCACGGTAACAGAGTATTTTATCAGTTGGATTTGTCTGAGATTCTTTAGGAAAGGGGAATTAGTGATACTTTGTAGGATTTCTATAAGTGGAGCTCGGTATGCTCCTGTTGCGATACTGAGGGCTTGATTTCGGATTGGGTTGAGCCGTTTTTTATATGAGGGTCTTGCGAAATCGAAAATGAATCCACCGTACATTAGCTTTGGTAAAATTACTGTTCGATATATTTTAATTAATGTATTGTAGTCTGAACCCCAAGTGTGATGGGATGGGGATTTCAGGATGTTAAATGGCGTTGAGTTATGGATTTTAGGTAATTTATATGGGACTTCCAATTAAGATAAGAATCGAAATATAAGCCTAATATTACTTTTCCACCCAACCTTTCAATATGCGAGAAAATTATTAGTTTACCCCAAAAAAATTTTTTTTGAGTTATTTCTACGTTTTCCATCAACAACAACACGAAAAAACGGCTTTTAGAAAAAAAATCCCGTGTGTATGTCGTCATCGTCGTTCTCGTCGGCCACTTTTCCTTACATGTCTTGTTAGCACGATACAGCCTCCGGAGTGCAATATGTCAGCAATTTTATGATTGAATATTGTTAAGGACATGTCACAGATGAACCCTATTGATTTTCAGCTCACCAGAGCCAGTACAACAAGTGCTATGGTACTTGAAGTACGACATTTTATCATTTTGTGAGAAATTTCAATTTGTTAGCATGATACAGCCTGCATAGTTCAACAAGTCAACAATTTGATGATTGAATATTATTCAGAACATCTCACTGATGAACCCTGTTGATATTCAGCTCACCAGAGCCAATACAACAGGTTCTACAGTACTTTAAGTACGATATTTTTGTCATTTTTAGAGAAGTTTCAGTTTGTTAGCACGATACAGCCTCCGGAGTATATATGTTTCCGTGAAAGACCGAAAGTAGTGAATGTCAACATTCGCCGGTGGATGTCGAAAAATGTCAAATGCCTTGGTGAAAGTCCGAACATTTCTTAATTCTATTATACATTCGGACTTTCACCGGTATATGTCGACAAACACAAATGAGGTCCGGTGAATCTCGGACACTGCAGGTCGCGACAAGTTTTTAGACGGTTCCAGCCCCTTATTTCAGTTAGCTTTGTCTTCGTCAGTCTAACGCAACGTTTGACAGCGCTCCCTAACCTAATTTAATTTTCTTATTAGAAATTATAATTTGTATTCAATGGCTACTACAGTGAATCGTGATAAGTTTTGAAAAGTTACATGCCTTAATTGGAAGTAAACGAGAAGACATTTGTTTTTATTTTTCACAAGAAAAGTACTCCAAAATCGTTTCTGAAGTAATTTCTGCTAAAAGTAAGTGTAGTACACCTTTGGACTACAGACGTTTGAAACATTTTGACATTTTAAAAGTTAGTGATGAAAAAAAGTTAATTGTGCCATCAAAACCAGGAGAAACAAATATCCACTATTATGTTACTAATGATGAGTTGTTTACAATACTTTCCGAAGCTCACATAAAAACAGGCCGTGAAGGAAGAACATGAATGCTTGAAGAATTGCGAGTTAGATACAAAAATATTACTTATGAAGTTGTAATGTTGTATTTAAATTTGTGTAAACACTGTCAAATGAAACATAGTGCGCCTAAAAAAGGTATTGTTGTGAAACCAATGGTCAGTTCCGAATTGAACTCTAGATGTCAAGTCGACTTGATAGACTTGCAATCACACAGGGATGGCGTTTACAAGTTTATAATGGTATATCAAGATCATTTAACCAAATTTGTCCAGTTACGACCTTTAAAAAGCAAGAGAGCGGAAGAAGTAGCATATCACCTTCTCCAAATTTTTTTAACATTTGGTGCTCCCGCTATATTGCATTCGGATAATGGCAGAGAGTTCAGTAATCGAGTCATATCTGAACTATGCGCTATGTGAAAAGATGTTAAAATAGTGCACGGAAAGCCTCGTCACAGTCAAACACAAGGCTCAGTTGAAAGAGCCAATCAGGACATACAAAATATGTTAACTGCTTGGATGCAAGACAATGATTCAAACAAGTGGTCATAAGGTTTGCCGTTTGTCCAATTCGCCAACAAGTAGAATACAATTTACTATGCAAAATTGAAATCTAAGATGGCCGCCGCTTCTAAAGAGTTGGACTGCAATAAACTAACGGGCAAGAAACCTTGCAATAATGAAGCACTAAATGAATTAAACAGAATGCGAAATAAAAACTAAAAACCAAAAAATATAAATAGGTAAAAAAACTTTTTAAGTTAAACGGTTTTATGTTGAACATACATTGCAATGTTTAAGATAAATGTACTAAAAACCAAAAAATAATAAAATAGATACAGTCGGGGGAATTATAAACATATGCATAGACTAGACTAAAATAAAACCGTGGGGCACGTCAATTGTCGGTTGAACAACTGCCTAATTATAGTGTAACATTATAAAACAAAAATTTTAATCAACGATTGTAGACAATTGACGTGCTCCACGGTTTTATTTTAGTCTAGTCTATGCATATGTTTATAATTCCCACGACTGTATCTATTTTATTATTTTTTGGTTTTTAGTACATTTATCTTAAACATTGCAATGTATGTTTAACATAAAACCGTTTAACTTAAAAAGTTTTTTTACCTATTTTTATATAGATTAGCTAACAAAAATGGTACCTTGAAGCAGCTTTTTACCCGTAATCAGTTCGTAATTTGTGAAGAAAAGTTACTTTCCATGGACGAAGTTTCCACAAAAGAAATGTCGCTAAGAGAAGCAGCTTCTGCTAATTCAAAAAGTGGAGGGCAAGGCTATACACGTTGTAACTGCAAAAGGAAGTGTTCCACGACTAAATGCAGCTGTAAAAGCAAGGAACTTTTGTGCAATTCGAAGTGTCACGGTAGTTTAAGTTGTTGCAATAAATAAGATATTGTTCTTATTTTTTATATTGAATTTTATATTTTTATGTTCTACTGTTTGTTTTGAGTTCAACAAAGTCCTTTTCCCATATTATTTCAATAAATAAAGACCTATAGATTTTTTTTTGTTTTTATTTCAAGAAAAGAAATTCTTTTTAACATACACCATGAGTGCATCCTGAATGTCGACAATCGCCGGTGTAAGTTAGAAATAATGAAATTTCAACAATATTTCGGACATACGTCAAGCAACGTTGAGAAAGTTGACATTCACCGGTGTATCTCGACATTCACCAGATTTCGGTCTTTCACGGTAACATATACAAGTGACCAATTTTATGATTGGATATTATTCAGAGCGTCTCAAAGATGTACCCTATTGATATTCAACTCACTTAAGCTAGTACAACGGGTACTATGGTACTTGAAGTGCCAAATTTTTTTAATTTTTGGAGAATTTTCAGTTTGTTAGCACGATACAGCCTCCAGAGAGTATACGATTGATCAATTTTGTTCAAGGTGTCTCACAGATGTACCCTATTGATATTCAGTTGACTAGAGCGAGTACAGATATACTAGATTTTTGGATACTTTTGGAGAAATTTCGGTTTGTTAGCACGATACATCCCCCGAAGTGTATACAAGTAACAATTTTATGATAGTCAGGGCCACAGATGTGGAAAAGTTAGTTTTAATCTTTGGAACCGTTTATTTTTATGTTATCTTTTATGGGAATTTCAACATTATTGATGGAGATTGTGTTCGTTTGGAACAATTTCTCTTTCTACAGAAGTGAATGATGGAGGATTTTGAAAGGGAGAAGGAATAGCCAGTGTTTAGGGACCATTGTTGATACAAATTTGAATTTGTCTTTCAGATGTTTTGGAAGTGGAGGAGGAACGATAAATTATTAGATCATCGGTATACATTCTGTAGGATATGGAAGAGGGGATGTGTTATGATATAGAGTTGACAGATATGATGAAGAGGGTGGAGCTTAGGTCAGAAACTTGGGGAATTCCATTTTCGAGGGGGGTGAGGATGGATTCGTAATTATTGATTCTTACAGAGAAGGATCTTTGTTTCAAGAAGTTTGTAATGAGTAATGAGGTTACCGTTGAATCCGAAGTCTTTGAGCTGATAGATGATATTATACGTCCAGGAGGTGTCATGTGCATTAGAAAAGTCGAGAGAAGCTGCTATGAAGTGATGTTGTTTGCGAAAAGATGTTTGTATGCTTATTTCGAGGCTTGACAGATAATCTATTGTGAATCATTTCGGTCTGAATCCGAGTTGATTAATATTTAGAATGCTCTTGGATTCTACGAACCACGATAGTCGGAAGTTGACCACTCTTTCTACTAATTTGCATAGATGATTTGTGAGCGATATTGGGCGGTAAGTTTCTAAGAGGTTTTTGGGTTTGTTAGGGTTATGAATAGGTATTATAATCGAGTGAGTCCAGGATGAGGGAAAAATATGATTGAATGATTGGTCCATAAATGATTGTAGAAGTTTAAGATTTCCTGTTTAATGAGTATTAGTAGATTTTGGATCATTTTTATTGAAATGTCATCTGTGCCTGGAGCAGAGTTACTAGATTTGGAAAGGACATGATGCAGTTCTTGCAGAGAGAAGGGGGTATTGTAGGAGTCAGAGGATGTGTTAAAAATGATATTGTTTTTTTCGCTTTTTTTTCTTTCTGAGGAATTTTGAGTTGCAAGATGAATTAGAAGATTTATAATGAAAAAATTTCGCATAGAGGTTACTCATTTCAGTAGGATTTGTTATCCATTCGTCATTATAGTGAATACCGGGTATGTGCCTGGAACTGATATTTTTCATTTTTTTTATGCCATTCCAAACAGTCTTGGGGGAAGTTTTGTGGTTCAAATTCGATGTAAATTTGTTCTAAGATTCGATTTTTGCTGTTTTTATTATTCTTTTGGACAGGGCTCTGTGTTTTTTGAATATTATGAAATTGGTTTCTGCGGGGTGTCTTTTGAATGTTTGAAGTGCTTTTTTTCTGTTTTTGATAGCTGTGGCGCATTCTTTATTCCACCAAGGAGCTGCAATTTTGTGTTCTGGGTAAGAGAGTTTGGGTGTTGATTGAGATGTGGCTTGTAAAATGTTTGAACAAAGAGATTGAAGAAAATGTTCGTGATCGATATGATCTGGGAGGGGCAGAGATGTAATGATTGTTTGATATAACGGCCAGTTTGCTTTTTTGAGATTCCATCTGTTGTGAATTTTTATTGAAGTGTCGGTTGGGTGTTGACATCTGATTAATATTGGAAAATGATCGCTTCCATGAGTGTCATCTAGAATTTCCCATTGAAAATGGGGAAAGATAGAGGGGGAACAGAAGAAAAGATCAAGGGTGGAAAGTGAACCAGTTGAGCTACACAGGAAGGTAGGAGCATAGACGTTTAGTAAGGCGAGCGGAAACTGAGTTATCAGATTTTCTATGATACGGCATCTATGAGAGGTTTATATGGTTGGAGCCGCAGGTAGTGTTATGGGAGTTGAAATCGCCTAGTAGTATAAATGGATGGGGAAGTTGGGATAATAGGCAAGTGAGTTCTCCAAGGGAGATATTTGCTGTGGAGGGAAGATAGAGATTACATATGGTAATAGAGCTATATAAATGGGTTCTGATGGCACATGCTTCTAGGTTGTAGATGATATTTATTTTATCGTAATCTAGAGATTCATGTATATAGATGGCTACTCCACCGGCAGCACGATTTGTGTCAGGTCTGTTTGTGAAATGAACATTGAAATGTTTTATGTCTGCTGAGAGTTTGTTTTTAATGTTGGCCTCTTGTAGACATATAATGGAGGAAGAGTATGTGTTATTTTGGTATGAGAAAAAGATTGGTTAGTTTTTTGAATAAGAATCAACATGGATACTGAGAAGCAAAATCTACTAAAACAGCTACTTTCGATTTTATTGAGAAAATTCTGGACGCCCTTGATAATGATAGTCTCACCCTTGGAGTTTTTTTGGACCTACCGAAGGCATTTGACTGTGTGAACCATCAATTATTGCTTGACAAAATGGAAAAAATGGGAATTCGGGGTAAATGCTATGATTGGTTTCAATGTTATTCAGCAAACCGTTCTCAAAAAATCTACATTAAAACAAACTCTTCTGAATATACTTCTAATGTCAGTGAAGTTACACTGGGTGTACCTCAGGGCAGTGTGCTTGGTCCAATCCTGTTCATACTTTTCATAAATGATCTAGAACTGTTTTTAAAGATATAACTACTACACTAACAAATTATGCTGATGATACAAATGTGCTCATTGTTGGAGATAATTATAATGAAATGAGAAAACTAAGACAACATCTGTACTTTTAAAAATGGCTGGCTGAATGGTTTTAAGGGAACTCTTTAATCATGAATAACAAAAAGACGCAATAAATTCTATTTAAACACAGTCGTAATGAAAATGTGTATCCTAATAATGTTGAGAATAACAATAACGTAACTACATTTTCGTCAGAAATTAGGTTTCTAGGAGTCACAATAGATGAGCACATGAGCTGGGTGGAGCATGTGCAGCTGCTCTGTGGTGGATTAAGTAAAAATTGTTATTCTTTGAAGGAATTAAAAAAGTAGTTAGCAAACATACACTGATAACAGCATATTATGGGAATTTCTATTCATCGCTGACCTATGAAATTGTTTTTTGGGGTGTTTCACACTGTCTTTGTATTACAAAAAAGAGCTGTTAGAATTTTGGCTGGTTTAAAAATACGTGAAAGCTGTAGGGGATATTTTAAACCTTTAAATTTATTAACAGTACCTGGCATATACATATATGAGTGTCTTAGTTATGTGTATAGAAATAGGAAATATTTTTCAGATTATACAATTGCACATGAGTATCATACGAGACAGAAACACATTTTCCGATACCCTATTCATAAAACATCATCGCTTGAAAAAGGTTGCTTATATAGATGTTTGTTAACGTTTAACCTACCACCTAAAGAAGTACGGGATATTACTTACATAGATTTAGGAGGACTATAAGGAAATGTCTTGTGTCCGCGGAACCATATAGTATAGACGATATAAATAGCAATACATTTTTGGATTTTTGATTCAGTGTTCCACGCATATCTTTTTATAATTGTTAGCGTGTTACACATTTGTTTTTTGCTTTTGATCTGTTTTTTAAATATTTCAAATATAGTTTGTACAACAAGTGAGAACGTTTAACATTGTAGATTTTAACTGTTTTTATCTGTTTTCAAAATGTTTTTTAAGTATACCTTATATTTCGTTTTTACAGAGGACTTTTGACATGTACCATACAATGTATAAATTTTTTTTTCTGAAAGTGTATCTTGTCACTAGTTCGAAATAAATATCTATCTATCTATTTATTCTATTCCGAAACGTGTTAACCTTGGTAACAGCTCGTAAGCCCATGCCCAATCACCAATTATTATAATTTTTTTGGATGTAGGATCAGAATTAACTCGTTCACGTATTCTTTAGCTAGTCTTACGCAATTCAGTTTTTCAGAAAATATCATGTCTTTCAGCACTAGTCAGCGCATTTCATACCCAATCAATTGAAAATAGTGAAATTTGTTTCGTTGAAATTCCGGCTAGCTCAAGCAAGCTGGGTTTATAACAGAAGGAAACTATTTTTTTTAAAAGTAATCATAGAGCCTAACCTCATTTGTGCGTTCGCCCGCGATAGGTAAATAATTCCAGTAAATGCACAAAGCTTCTGAAATAATAATAATAATAACCTTCATTACTCAACAGTTTTCTATTTACAAACCAATTATGAATTGTTTGTTTGTTGATAACAACAATAAATAAACAAAATTGTTGTAAATAAAAAACCCTAATATATGTCTGATATGACACACATATATAAGCTTCTTTGGATATCTAGACATTATTGTTATAAATGAAACTGTTTCTAACTAATATATACTGTTGAATTATTGGATCTTCACCCGTGCGTCATAAATATCTGATAATATAACCGACAAATATAAAATTATTTTGTTCTGTTCTTCACTATTAATAGAAAGAGATGCCACTCAATAATTATGTCGGTTATGTTATCAGATATTATTGACTCACGGGTAAAGATCCAATAATTCAACTATATGTTATTACGAAGTTTCGTGCAAGCTTTATCATTATAATCTTGTACGAGAATATCCGAAAATACATGAAATTTTAGATTATCATTAGTAAGAAGGTCTTAATGAGGTATTTTTTTTGTAATTAAAATTTACATAAAGTGAGTAAATACGCAGACAGCCTTACCATAGGATGCTGGAATTGTAAAGCTATAGAATTAAAAACCAACTGTCCCCTATAGAGAAAAGTGGTCATAATATTTAAAGTCTAAAAGTGATTAGTACCTCAAATTGAGCAAAGCAACAAACAAGAAGTCTCGATTAATCAGTATTTCCAAAATAATTTCTACAAAATTAGTCCTACCAATCAATTTGAGACTATTCTCAATAAAGCCACTTATGAAGGCTCTACACTATATGACAAGAAAACCAGCATAACGCCAAAATTACTTGAAATTCCTGATCCCAGTCAGATAAGACAATTTATACAACAAAATATGAAAATATTATTTACCTACGACCACCCCTTAGTGCAGGGGCCACACTAGTGAGGACTGTTGCACGGAAGTGTATAGAGAATTTCTTTTCAAAACTTAGTTTCTATATGCCTAAGGATATGTTTTAGCTTGGGTACGCATTTCTGTTATGGGGAGGTTTCTCCCAATATGGCGCCCAAGATGGCGCATATGTAGATTTATTAGAAAACGTCTTATATCTCGGAAACTATTGCTGGTAGCTCAAAATTGAAAAGGACTAAAATTGATAAGTAGATAATTTTACATTAGATGCTTTAAGATTTATGAAAACAACATCATATATATTGAAATTTATTTAATTTTTTTTAAGGGTCATAAAATGTCTAATTTTAATTTTTGTGTGTTTTGTTTCAGAATTATAGAAAACTATTTGACAGACAAAAAACATGGAGGGAGTGCAACTAGTACCACCATCAACGAAATGGAAGAAAACCAATTTATCCGAAATTTGAGTTGTATGTGAAAAGGGAAATAATGGTAAAAAAATATATGGGACTGTAAATGGACGAGAGAAATTAATTGATGCCTCTAACTGCAGTGATGATGTCGATTTAAAAAAAAGATTAGAAGAGAAGTGTATTATCATCTTGACTGTTACAAAAAATATTGTCTACGCTCACAAAGAATAAAAAGAACCCGAAATTCTGACAGTTCTACTTCCATAAATGGCACCAAAGACACTGGAAATAGGCAAAAGAAGCACTGCCATAGGCAGCAATGTGATGAAGTTAAACTTTGCATCATATGTGGAAGCAAAAAGTATAAAGGTGATGTTAAATTATATCGGGTCTGTGAAAAGGAAAGGGCAGAAAATTTTTTGTTAGCAACACGATACTTTCAAGATGAAGTATTTTCAAGGACAAGCACACTGGATGATGTTAATAGTGTATTTGCAGCAGATGTTTTCTACCACTCTTCCTGTATGAGTAGTTACTTATTAAAATATTCAAAAAACGCTGAGAATTTTGAAACTCTGTCTACCAACAGCACAATTACAGAAGGATTCCAAAAAGTAATTGATGCGCTAGACTTTTCCAAAAATGGTTATGAACTGTCTGAAATTACTGGTTTCATGAATTCGAAATGTCAGCTGGTAAATAAAATTTCAAATAGACAGATGAAAATTCTTCTTATCAGACATTTTGGGGAAAAAGTAACATTTGCATATCCGAAAGAACGGTCAAAGTCCCAGCTCGTATTCTCCTCTAAGATAAGTACGAAAAAAGTTGTTCAGAAAATGTTTGCTTCTAACAGTTTAAATGATACCGTAGAACAATTAGCCAATGAGCTTAAACAGTATGAATTTGATCTTGACAATAAATTCTGTGATGAACAAGACATTGAAAAGAGCCTCCTAAGCTTTCAACATAATAGACCTACGCTTTGGGATACGTTTTTCAACCAAATGATGGGATTATCTTCAGATCGAGTTGATAACCACAGACAAAGAAGGTCTGATACGCTGTTTCAGTTACTGTACTTTATCTTTCATAACGGCATGAAAAAAACTCCTTTTCACGTCTCTACAGCACAAGCAATTCATGAAACATGTAAATCTAAAACTTTAATAACATCTCTTAACCATGTTGGATTATGCTGTAGCTATGAGACAGTTCAGAGAATGAATCATGCCTTTGCCGCGAGATCTGTGGAACTAACGGCTGATCACCGTGTTCCATTACCATTACACTTAGCAAGAGACATGCCACTTAGAGCAGCTATGGATAACTTTGACCATCAAGAGGATACAAAATCAGGCATTGGTGGTTCACATGACATAGTCTTAGTCCTCTTTCAGAATGAAAAACAATCCAAAACTAATCTCCAGAGCCTATATTTGGATAACTTTACATTTAATAAACGCCAAAAAAAACTGAATGATGTTTTGAGCTGTCAAAAACTCGTGCCATTTATTAAACCTAAATTAAGAGGAAACATTGATCCAGATTTCTGTCCAGCGGAGACCATGGACACACAAATAGTTTCAACATCAACAATTATTGACCTTACGTGGTCAATGGCACGATTTCTATCGAATTATGACATAACTACGAATATTTTTCTAGATTTTAGCTTGGTACCGTCATGGAGCGCTTTTAACTCATTAGTTACTGAAAGAAAGCTCCAAAAAACAATTTCAGCAAGTGTTCCCATTCTTCCTTTTCCAGCTACCAATTATGCCTCTATATACACTACTATGGTGAACTTTCAAGATGTAATAACACAGGTAAATCAAGAGTGTGGATCTCTATTTAGTGACGAAGGAGTATACCATATAGCCAAGGAACTTCAGTTACAGTTTCCTGATAAATTTAAAAATATCTTTCTTGGATTGGGTTCGTTTCATACAACTAAAATTATAATAAACTGTCTTGGGCTATATCTTAAAGATAGCGGTATTTTTGAAGCTTTAGTGGAGACCGAAGTATTCGGTCCTAAAATTGTTGAAAGTGCCCTACAAGGTAATCACTACTGTAGAGGAGTTCGAGCGATAAACATTATATCAGAAGCTATTCAACGAATCCAATATCAACAGTTTTTCATGAAATTTGAAAATAAAAAGTACCAGCCACTCTTCGACCACTTAAAATCTTTGGCAACCTGGTGCAAGGATAAGGACTGTATTAATGCAAAACAGACAATTGAAGACATGGCTGGCCTTCTGCGGGATTTCCATGGTGACTTTCTTAACTTTATCAAAAATGGTGAAGAAAAATCAAAACTTTTTTGCTATTGGAACATTTTTCTGTACACTTTGTGCCCAATATTGAGAGATTTTATTAGAGCTGATAGAGAGGGAAACTGGGATCTTCATTTGTCTGCATTCAAAAGAGCACTGCCTTTGTTTTTTGTATTTGGAAAGGTTAATTACGCACGATGGGGCTCAGTTTACTATGAAGACTGTTTGAAACTTCCCGAGAAGTTTCCTAGTATAATAGAGTCATTCAATAGAGGTGAATTTGTTGTTCAACATGGAGATAGAAAATTTAGCAGTGTTGGTATGGACCAGGGTTTGGAGATGTGCTACAATAAACCTGCTAAGGGTCAGGGTGGTATAATAGGAATGACCCGAAGAAAAGAGGCTATAGCATTGCAAGACATAATTAAGCATGAGACGTATTCAATAAATATGCTTCATAGAAGAATTTGTGGAATCGTTGAAAATGATGAGTATGATCTTCATCACGAATTTTCTGAAACTATCACACAAATAGATAATCAGTGTATTGGAAAAATGGTAAATTTCATAACCAAAAGAATTAATATTTTTCCTGCAGAAGACCAAACCCATGTTCTTAATTTGGCGACAGGTAAACACTTGTCAGCCGAAGAGGCGGAATTAAAACTCAATTGTGTTAATGACGGTCAATTAAAATATGAAAAGTTTCGTGAAGAAGTTTTTATAAAAAAGTCAAAAAAACTACTAGATACACTTTCTTTAAAAAGAGGAAACCAGAGTGAAGAAAAGCCAAAACCTATTGATGTAAAACTGGAAACGTTGAATGCTCAAAGAATAATTGACATATCAAGAGATCGTGGCTATTCAATTGATAAATTGTTAACATTTGAGCTAACATCAACTTCCTTTTTTTTGACCAAAGATGGCGCGCTTTTAAAATCAAACAAGTCAGAATTGGTAAAAGAACTTGAAAGCCAAATAAAAAGTTCCTTCCATTGTCACCCCAATACATCCTGCCTCATTTTTGATTTTATGCTTCATGCTCGTACCATAGCTGCAGCTACTTCAGATTCAATTAAAAATTTTGGTGATTTTGCTGAAAGTATACTAAAAAGAATAATTTATCTGTCAAAATCCGACAAAATGGTTGATATCGTCTTCGATCTATATGACGAGAATAGTATAAAAACTGCAGAAAGATTGAGACGCATGAAAAAAGATCCCATCAACATGACAATCTCAAGCAGTGTGACACCTTTGCCGAAAGACATGGATGCTTTCTGGGCATCAATTCAAAACAAGACACAGTTTCAACATTTTTGCCGAAACTATCTTATTCAACATAGGGACAGACTATCAAGTTCAATACTTTATTTGAGTGGTATGGCTGGAGAAGCAACACACAAAATAGAAGCAGATATTGTTACAGAAGAACCTCAGTTATGTTGTACCCTTGAAGAAGCCGATGAAAGAATATTTTTTCACATAAATCATGCCGTTAAGCATTCAAATGTTGAAAGTGTTTTAATAGCATCATCGGACACAGATGTATTTGTGTGTGCCGTTTACTTTTTTCATAAAGAATTTAAAGCTAATGGTTTAAATGATCTTTGGACTTATTCTGGGGTAGGACAGACTTTAAGATTTATTCCAGTACACGATGTGTGTCAAGCTGTTTCAAATCAAGTCATTGAATTACTCCCTGCTGTTCACTCACTAAGTGGATGTGACACTACAAGCAAATTTGGCACAAAACACGCAGCTTTAAAAGTGGCTCAAGACTATGCATACTTGTTAAAAAACTTTGGAAAAGAAGATCTCTCTAATACAATAATTGAAAATGCTGAAGAGTTTTTGACAAGGATGTTATCTAAAGACATCAGGAAAATTAATGATTTAAGAATTTTTAAATACCACCGAATGAAAAATTTAGATTTCACCAAGCTTCCACCGACTTTATCTAGTACGGCATTACACATCAAGCGGGCATATTTACAGGCTAACCAGTGGTATGGTCTATTAGAAGATCTTGGTATACCTTATCCCGGTGACTATGGATACGAGCAGATGGAAACAGGATGGATTCCTCAAATTATCACCGAGCAACTTTCTCCTGATTTCCCTCACATTTGTTCATGTAAGACTTGTGCACGTCCAAACATCTGTATCTGTAGGAAGAATGAAGTTGGCTGCTCCAGGTTCTGTGCTAGTGAACTTCCAAAGTGCCATAATGATTGGAATTAACTTTTAATCACCTTTTAATACTATTTGTTACTAATAGTAGCTTAATTTTCTAATAATTTTTAATAATGTTGCAAATTTAATAATGTAGTGTTTGTATTAATAAAATTATTTTTTTCAATTCAAATTTTTTATGGTTTAAAAACACGTAAAATAATGCCCTTATCAATTTTAATCCCTTGTGATTTTACGCTACGAGCTCTGGTTCCCGAGATATAGATCATTTTCTGGGAAAAGTATATATGGACAAAGCGGCCATCTTAGTGGCCATATTGGGAGAAACCTCCCCACACCAGAAACGCGTACCCAAACAAAAACTTATCCTTAGACATCTAAGAACTGAGTTTTGAAGAGAAATTCTCTATACACCTCTCTGCAACAGTTGTCACTAGTGTGGCCCCTAGACTACCTGTAAGTAGTCAAAAACACACAGTCGGCAATCAATGTAAGACGTCTATTACGCACGGTAAAACAAAACGCACGGCTGTAAAGTAAATCGCACGGCTTCCATAGCAACCACTTAGCAACTGTCAATAGACGTAGCCTTTTTATTCAAAATGTATTACGTAGATATTTGACGCTGAATTTTATTCTATATATAAATGGTAGATAACATTTATTAGATATGAGATTGCATTTAATACTAAGAGTTATTTGGAATTATATGATAATTGGTTCCTTTCATTCAATCCGCATCTTTTAGCTGTCTGAATGTATCTCATATTAGTAAACAATACTATATTATACAACAAGCGACTAAAGTGGCCCATTTAATCCCGCGGGTGGTGTTTGATTCCTGAGGGAAGTAACCCACCTAAGGGATTAATGTCACTTCAGTCGAGAGGTGTATACGCTATTTTAAGCAATTCCGGTAATTCTACATACATTTTGAATGAAAATAAATACTACTTAGGATGGACTTTTACCAAACTTGGGTGGGAATCGGGGGTGAACTTCTAAGATGCTTGGCTGGGCATCGAGGAGCGACTTTTATAAAACTTGGCTGGGCATCGAGGATGTACATTTTTATTTGTACTTTAAATCCCTTAACAAGTAGGTCGTAGATAAAGTGTAGTACGTGACTCGTGTTGTAACGTATTTTACGCACTCACGGAATTACGCACTCTCCGCTACGCGGCTTCGTGCGTAACGTTTCCGTTCGTGCGTAAAATGATTGTTACAACACACGTTACGTAATATGCTATTACATCTATGAAGATTCTAGAAAGTTGGTTTAACAGCAAAATTTACAATTAGGTTGATATTCCTATATAAAAGTTAACTTTGAAAGGAACTTAACAATTTACCACCGTGAAGATAAAAAAATCGAATGGACTCTACTAATGTTAATAAAGCACTTAATGAAGGTGAAGAAAGTTTCTTAACTTTGCATTACAGTACTCCTAGCAACAACATCATTACACCATTGGTTAATTAAATATCCTAAATGATAACTCCAAGTTGTACTGTATGGTGCAAAACAGGACTTACTGCAACATCCAAACGATTACCGATTCAGTAAAAGTATAAGTTGACTTCCATACCATATTATTATATTCCCAAATTGTTAGGAACATGAACATATGTGTCTTCAGAACTCGTAGCATTCCATTTTTTAAACCATAAGAGTAAAACTCAGAAGAAACTCACAAAAACTGCTGAGCCCAGAGCCAAGAACCTTGTCTTCGACTTTCCATGTGAATTGTATCCGGAGACCCGTTACTTTATCCAAGTTATATTCACATGAACCACCGTCAAAAAGCCCTCTCCAGAGGCGAATACTCGTTTTACCAATCCATCCCGGGGCGGTCGACAACTATGTAAACCGAAATATCAAAAATATATAATTAAATTTTATCTTGGGGTTAATTTGAAAATTAATTTACATTGGCTATATTAACCATATTAATATAAACTACCATTAATATATTATAGTTTCTTATTATATAGTACAATTATTTAAGAACCGTTAGATTCATTTTTTATAACAATAATATGAATATATTCCACAAAATAAGGGTTGAAATAATAAATTTAATCTACACATTATATTTAATGGCTCTTTAAATAGTAAATTGGTTCAGGCTCTTTTACATAAAAATGTTGTATTATGTCTATATGTGAACTTGGGAATCAGAGTGCTAATAACATAGGACAATCAACTTTACTATTTAAATTTATACAAAAATGCCACCGATGCTTGTTCCTTCGTTTGTCTAAAGACCACAATATCCCCTACTGCGCTTGATCGATGACTGAATAATATTATATATTAATACAGTTCCTCTATTTAAAAATTAATAGAAACATTAAAATAAGAAAAATTTTGTATATGTGTATGCAATACTTTCGTATTATATGTATAATCAATAATTTTGAAAGATTCGGTATACAAATCAAATTTGACATTTTAATTTCTGATGACGTTTATGCAGAATATATCTAATGATAGATAGATTATATTATGATTTGGAAAATATATTTGAAATTTTGAAATACAGATGTCTCTGCTATCAGAATTACAATGGTAATAAAAGAATTCAAATCTCTCTTTGTTATATGGAAACATAAATTAGTATTTTTTTAAAAAAAAAGGAATTTTTCGTAACCACAGGGGAAGAGATTTATTTATTTGAAAAAAGTTTAGGCAGTTGAATTTGAAACCCTCACGAGACAACATCGTAATAAGAGTTGTCTCAAATTTTTTGAGAATTTAATAGAAATTGTATAACTATACAATCAGATCATAAAGCCATACATTATAAAGCCAGTGCGTGCATAATTCGTAGAAGAATTGCATCGTATCAGGTGTAAGTGGTTCCAGTTTCTAAATCATATATTTAGAAAGTTTTGCAGAATTCTAAATACATTTAGAATACGTACGAGTTTTCCTGTCCTATTTGGTGAGTCCACTCCAGTTTAAAATTATTTTTCGAGAATTAACAGGCCTTTTTAAAAACATTTCGAAAATAGATGCATCTATATCATAATTTAAGCTAAACCAAATTAACGTTACACATATAAGATTTTACATCAAGTGAAAAATTTTTGAATAGACAATTTGAACGGAAAAATGCGTTATTTGACATTGATACATGTCAAGTGTATATTAAACGAGTTGAACTTTTGATTAAAAATTTATAGAATAGGTTGTACTAATATTAAGGTTGGTAGATAGTATTATCTTTGTTTCGTTTATAATATTTTTGGGAAACAATAAATACTTTTGTAATTTTGTTATCTGATCGTATAATATATAATTTTGATTCCAACTCACTGTGGTATTCATTCAGTATCTATTTTCATCGTATTTAACATTTTGCATGCTATAGAAGTTTTGATCTAATCAGTGACATTTGCTTAATTTCCAGTGACAGTAAAATTCTAAATGTCATAAGATAATTCAAGTGCCTTTTATTATATTGAATAAACAGTTACTCGAGATCCTGTATATACAATAAAATTTGATTTGGACAGTACTTGAAAATTATAAAATTTGAATTATTATTATTTAAAATTTTTTTGATCCCACCCTGAGACAAGAGTGATTAAGTCAATTGTGAATTAATTTATCTTTCAAAATACAGAAATTAATATTTATCTTAGCCGGGCATTGTTTGACAACTACTGTCAAGAGTAAAAAGAGTAAATTAGGTTACATACGCTGCTAAAGGTGTGTGTGCAATAGTGTCGCTACAATCACAAATTGTGAAAACGTCGACGAATAATATTTTATATTGTTATATTCATATATCTACTAAAATATAACTATTAAAACTATAAAATAATTAGATTGAATATATAATATATACATATATATATATATATATATATATATATATATATATATATATATATATATATATATATATAATGTCAGAAAACATTGAAAATAATAATTTAGATTAATTAACCGTTTACGTTGAATTTAAAATAGAATTGTAGTTAGTATGTAAGTGTATATAGAAGTATAAGAAATGTCAAGTGATTTTGACAAGACAAGATTTTTTTTGAGAAGAAATTAAAAAAAGTATTTTCGATCTCGAAGTATGAGCGGTATGTCGAAATTATGATAAAATGAATATGAAAATTGAAATGAGTTCATTATCAAAGTGAATACCGAGATATCCCACTATATCAATTCTTTTTCATTACCAATATTATATTGAAATTGTATTGTTTCTGCTTTGTGACTATACATTTTACATTCTGATTTATCGACAGTATTATTTATGAGTCAATTCTGTAAAGCATTAATATGACATTGCAATGCAATACAGTCCTCAACATGTGAAATAGATGCATATAATTTCAAAATAGTTTATTGCAGTTCAATGATGTCCACAAATCAATAAAAAATATTATGAACAACATACACGGACAGGAAATAAAAGGTTTGCCTCTTCAGAATCAATTGAAATTATAGAAAAGTTCTGTAAAAAAGTTAAAGGTAGAGTAGTTGAATCTATACCAGGTAATACAAAGAAATTGGGGATTTTTAAAATTAAAAAATATCAACAAAATCTTAAAAGGCGAAATTGCTGAAGATATTAATTTTGATTTAACAAAGTTGAGAGTAGTTTGTCGATTTAGAAACATGTTTTCAGACAGGAGTCAAAAATTTCTGTTAGATACTTTTGAACATTTGATTATCAATTGTTACAGAAATATGTTGTAAAAAAAACAGTATAGATAATGAATTGACTTCTGGTCGAGTTTAAATGTAGATTGAATAAAATAGTGTACTTATATTTTTGTTTACTTAATAATTGTTAAATAGAATTAAAGAAAAATATGTAACTAAAAATATTAGAAGGTGTTAATTATTTCTACCTTTTCTTGATCAAGTTCTGTCAAAGTATTGCATATTGTCCTGCATGGATGGTCGAATTGAGTGTTTCCTCAAAAAGCGATGTATATATATATATATATATATATATATATATATATATATATATATACAAATTGAAAAATATCTTATTGGGGATAGCAGCAAATGAGGAAAAGTATACTCTCCATGCTTTCGTAAATCTTTATTTACATCATCAGGGAACTACAATAGAGGAAAGAAAAACATAAATTATAAAAAGTTTCTCTACAAACATTTCTACAACATACATTAATCGAGATTGCATCCTAGATCTTGAAAACAGGAAATGTGTAAAACAGTAAATAGTCAAAGAAATAAGTCCAGTCGGCAATACAATTGCCCACTACGGGTTAAATTTAAAACATTTTTAAAAATCAAAGTTAAAACATTAAAACAACGTGAATCCACACACCCACGTGGACCTGTGAGAGTTCTGACGGAAACTGATAATGTTAGGTTAAGTACAAAATTCATCATTACTATATGATTGAAATGAATCGATTTGCAATGACGCGCGCCACCGAAACAATCGAATTCAAAGTTTGAAAGGAATACCGGGGTGGTACCAAAATGTGATCTTTCATAGCATTTTCATAATTTTTGGTACCACCCCGGCATTCCTTTCAAACTTTGAATTCGATTGTTTCGGTGGCACGCGTCATTGCAAATCGATTCATTTCAATCATATAGTAATGATGAATTTTGTACTTAACCTAACATTATCAGTTTCCTTGGCTTTATTTTTCAATTAAATATCATAGTAAGGTAAATTATTATTTTTTATAGAGATAGTGTGTTCAGGTGTATGATTATCTACAGGTAAACAGACAACAGTGTTCCAGACATGTAACAAAATAACTGCCTTCAAAAGAAAATTAGATTTTTGAATTATTTGCGTTGGTAAGAGAAAAATAGGAAGCTTTACGTCACTCAGTGAGTTTGTTAGCGATAACGATGGTGTATTTGAAGAAGTGGTCCAATATCTCACTTCTATGCGCGCATCTTTTGAGAAGTATTTTCCCGAAGAACGGAAAACAAAAAGGAAACTGAATTCATGGATTCATAATTATTTTTCACCCAACTTTCAAATGACCGAAAGTATGTCAAATGAGATATATGAATCTCTTTTAGAAATGTCGTCAGATACAAGTATGGAATCAATGTTCAAAACGACGCCTCTCAACCGATTTTTGGTGCAGAATTCGTGATGAATATCCAATGCTGGCCAAAATGCCTCTGAATATTTTACTCCCATTCCCAACAACATATTTGCGTGAAACATGATTCTCAACCTATGCACCCACGAAAACAAAATACCGCGATAGAATGGACGGCGAACCTGATATGAGACTTCAACTGTCTTCTATCAAACCTGACATCAACCAGTTGATGGAAAATAAAAAAAAACAGTTTCACACCTCCCATTAGTTAGATTATTTTCTTTTTAATATCTTCTATTATTATACTTGTTATATAGTAATTTACTAAGTATAAGTAGTAACTGCTACACTGTGCTTTTATTATGCTTATTAATAAAGAATGCATTTTTAAAAACAATTGTTTTATTGTGGGGTACCGTCAAGAATTTCGCTTTCCAAAAGTGTTCCGTCACCAAAAAAGTTTGAGAATCGTTGCTATAGACAAAGTTGGATAACAAACATCTTCACTGATTAAAGCGCGGATCACAATAGGCTGGTAGCCAGCAGCGAATTTAGTAGCCGCTACCGTTGCTCAACTTGGTGTGACTACAAAATGAGTATTTGTCAGCGTCTAGTAAAGTTGGATATGTTCAACTTGTAGCAGGTAGTGGCGACTAATTGATCACGTGACCGCTGACTCCTGAGGGTAGCGCCATCTGATATTGCCACTATCAATAGCGAGTAAAATATCGGACCTTCCGCGTGGTTTTGTGTATTTTGTTAAATTAAAAATTAATCAATTGAATCGAAATGGCAAAGAAATAATTTCTTATTTTTCTAACTTTTTTAAATATATTTCAAAACTATCCATCTTTTTGGGACGTTCAGACAAGGCATTATTTAAATCGAAATATGGAGGAAGTGTCATACCAAAAACTTTAAGAAGACGTAAGAACCGTAGCAATTTATGGTACGATTGAGTCATTCAAATTTTATTAGATACCTATCAGAAAGAAATTAAAAAAATACAAAATTCTACAAAAGTGGTTCCGGTGCAAACGAAGTATACAAGCCAAAGCTTGTATGGTTTTCTGCAACAGAAGTATTCTGGCATGGATCTGTCACTGGTAGGGAATCATCTTCAAATTTGGTAAGGGGATAATTGATATATTTATGTTTATATTATTATTTTTATTATTGATTATAATTATGAGTCTGATTATTTATGTGCAGGTTGGCAAATTAATTTTGGCAGTTGACGATGCGCGAGAAAGCTATACAACTTGACAACGTTGAAAATGAAGTTACCGGGAAGAGCAGGCGACGTACATTCCGCATGTAAAGTTTCAAAGATTGTGAGGCTGCTATTACGTACGAGGGTAACACAATACTTTGGATTTCAGAATAATAAATTGTGGTACATGTATAATGCTATATAAAATCGAGTTTATAAAACAAAATAACATTATTTGTTCTTTATTATTAATTAAATGAATGAGGAATTGAAAACCATTAGATGCTTCTACGAAAATTGAGGTTTTATTGTACAGACATAATTATTTATTGCTTCAAAAACTATACGGGGAATTCTATAATTACCCTTTATTATTTTATGTGATGTAAATAATAAATAGGTTCCAAGAGACATAAAATTTCACCTTTACTTCAAATTAATGTCTTTTGAGTGGTCCCTCCATAATATTCGTCATTGAGGTTTATTTGTTTATAAATTGGTCAGATAGATTTTGTTGATAAAGCCTACAATATTATAAGGATTGTTAAACGACTTTCTAAATTTAACAATGGCTAATAAGTTTTCCTATCTGTCCGTAGTGATAGTTAACGACAAACCTACCTGTTAAGCTTTCTAAAATTGTTATTCTTAATAATATGTAGTAGATAATAATGTAAAAATTTGGGTTTATACATAAAGTTTGAAAAACAAATTGAAGAAATCGCCTTTAGAGATGGTCTAATCAGTATACTAATAATATAAATAAAACATTAAAGCTTTTTTGTAGTAGATATTTTTACTTTCATATGTAAATTTTTGGGTTCTTGCAAATATTTACTATGAAATTAGAACATCCCTCCACACTTTTTACAGAGTTAGGACTGGCAAAACAAAAAAATCTTGGTTCTGGGTACCGTCAATTATTGTTTATTTAGAACTATGTACAGATGTGCTGCAAATGTTATATTACTCTAGTGGAATTCGTCTCTAATATCTACAATTTTATAACACCTATTTACATTTTTACATTTGTTGGGTTTAATGTATTCAGTCATACCACCTACAAACAAACATTATAATGAAAAATATGTTTTAGATGAACAGGGATCATCAACAGTAAAATAATGATGTGCATCTACAAATGATTCTTCTAAATCACTTTCTATATCTACTTCATCATCCTCGCTATCTCTGTCTTCGGCCAAATTAATAATAATATTATCTACAACAGTATCTAAAAGTGGTTCATTGTTCATAAATTCATCTTTAATCTTTTTAACATCTAACTTTCCAAACATTTGCAGAAAATGTGTCAAAAAATTCATTACAGAATTCTCTAACCTTTGTAAAATTGAAGGTAACATTTCGTTTGGCCACATATTCTTTAAGGGTCGCCCAAACACTTTCGATCGGAATTAAGTCCGGGTGATTAGGGGGTAGCCTTAAAACTTGCAATCCATGTCAAATAAACAATTCATCAATTTTATAAGTTTTATATTGCGGTTTGTACATTCTTGCAACGTTATAAAGATCCGGGTTTAACATTTGTTCACTGTAATATATGGTTCTTTCAGAAAGCCAGTTTTTAAATTGTTGTTTAGTCCAAGCATTCGTAGGTAATTTGTCATTTAGGATATTGTGATATAGGTCGTTATCAATTACTACAACAGCGTTTTTTGGTAGATTTGGAATACGTTATTCTTGTACCCACTTCTCATAATTTTCGTACGCCATTTCATTATGATAATCTCCTGTTTTTGACTGGGAGTTCCACATAATACCAGCATTAGATACAAAACCATTTTCACTTTCTGCTTGAACAATGATGAGCCTATTACCTTTTGAAACGGGGTTTTCTTAATCCTTCGTTACTCTTGTCGCTCCATCTTTTAAGGTGCGTGTGACATGAATGAATGTATGTTTCATCCATATAAATGATGGGTTAGTTCTGTTCTCCGCACTTTTTTATGTTTCTTAAATATAGTAGGCGTGAATGTCTGATTTCGTGACGTTCCATTATCAAACTTTGGTTGTTATCTAAAGAACGTATTTGTTCCCGCAGAGATTCTCGACTCCCTGCGACGCCATAACTATCTGCAAAGGTTTGGTGTACATTTCTTAACGTGGGTACTTTTTCTCGGATATGTGATCATTTATTATGCCCCTTCTAATCACAGTTTTGTCGAATTGATCTATACGGATACTGGACGTTCTTTGTTTTTTAGTAGGCACATCAGTGTCAGCATTACTTCCTGCCAGAGTTTCTTTTTTAATACGGTAGCAGCAGAAACTCGTTCAATGACCTGACAATAAAATAAGTCGATATAAATGTTGTATTAAAAGTTTTACTCATGTATATTTTTATAGAAATAAAATGAGGAAATAGTTAAATTTGTTTTTTTTATTGATGCCTCATATTACCTATTTAAAGCACGCCTCAGCGTGTTTAAATCGAACTTTCAAACACGCGCGTTTCTAAAGTCCCTATGGTAACAACAACAACTCGAGAAACGTAAGTATCAATGACAACTTTTTTTATTAGTTTTTAAATTGTATATTTTCATTGTGAACCAATGTCTCATTTGGTTTTAACTGCAAAATTTATTTATATATTCATATATACATTGTATCCTCTTAAATATAAATAGAGAAACTTTTTGATTATTGATCTGACAGCAGTACCTCGTAACGTCGCGTATTTCCATTCTATACTCGACTAGCAGCCATAGAAAACTGCTCAAGTATACATTGTTCTGCTTTTTTTAATTCTGTTATTACAATATATACACGAATTACAACCACGGGATCGTACTCGGCTGGACCCTGGCGCGTATTTCCATACTATACCCGATCAGTACGCAGCCATAGGAAACTACTCAAGTATACATTGTTTTGCTATTTTTAATTTTGTGACTACAATATATACAACAGTAATACACAAAAACTCGTGTATACTTTGTAGTGACTTAGGTAAATAGCTTGTTCCATAATATACCGCACCAGTACCTACTTATGATGCGGACTAATCGTTTATAGAACGGAATATGCGCCGTCTCGATGCCAATTCCAGTCTATACACGCACAGTTGCAGATCGCCATTTCGTCTCGATTTGTTTTATTTTTCTACTCTCTATTCTAAACATTGCATCATCTTTGTGCTCATCGGTTTTTGTGGCATATTTAATAGATAATTACAAATAAGTGAAATAGGTACATTATAGAAACTAATATTAATGTAAAAAATGATTACCAAAGACAGTTTAATACAGTTTTTACAAAGTGAATGTGGTGAAATCAAACAGCAACTTTTCGAATTTCATTCTTCTGAAAAATTTGAATTAATTGTTAAGTGTAAGTTGGGAGAACATAATGAAGACTATTCTGGATTTTGTAAGACATTCATTGAACATTTTTCTACAAAGACTTGCTTTTCGTAAAATATTTAAATGTCAGCACTCTGCTTTGAATAAGAAGTCACAACGAACGTCAGGGCCAGGGCCGCGTATTTCCATTCTATACTCGACTAGTACGCAGCCATAGAAAACTGCTCAAGTATACATTGTTCTGCTTTTTTTAATTCTGTGATTACAATATATACACGAATTTTGCGTACTATTCGAGTATACTTTGTTACATGCACGCGCCAAGTCCTGGTTCCAAACTATACTGAGTCGCTTACACCTGATAAAAATTAATTTTAAAGGTAAACCTAATTGTAGAATTAGTGTAAATTTTAGGATTGGTGTAAACTAATTAGTGTAGGATTTAATTTAATAAATAAGAATAGGTTATCAAACATATTTTTATAAAATAAAATAGTGAGAACAACGAAAATTAACGGGCATTATTAATATTTTTTGAAACATTAAATGCAAGATCATGCCTCCTTTTTCTAGTTTTTTTTGCTGTGGTTGCTTCTGCTGACGGTCGACCTGCTTGTATTATATTCTTCGTTCCCTTGTTATTGGCGGTACGTCTTGATACCGATGTTGGCTGCACACGTATCTTGCGGGATAGTCCTTTTTTAAAATTATTGCATATAAAATTTTGGGCTTGTTGGTCTGTCGTTACATTTTTAAGCGAATTATAGAACATATAAATGGCTTTTAAATTTGTCGAAGATGGATGTTTTTCTAAAATAGTTTTTAATTGGTTGAAATTTTCTTTCATTTCGGTCAGTGCTTCATTGTAAGTAGCAGTAAAAATGGGATCATCAACTTCGCTTATTAAATTACTCGGTGGCTGCTCTGTTGTTGTACAAATGTCGTCAATGGCCAAGTTTACAGATGCCTCGGAATCTTGGATTAGGTTAGCGTTTTCTTCAACGATAATATCGTCGTTCACCATACTTTGGTAAAATTCATCAGGAAGTGGATCATCGGTGGCGAGTTTTGCACAAGTTACCCTATCTGCGCTAGATATTTTTGGAGGCGTCTGTAAAATTAATCCATATTTCAATTCAACAGCACACTGATGCTTGCAGAAGGCACCACCTTGACCATCAACGCAGTTGCAACATGCTGTTGAAATATCAACGACGTATGTGCGATTGTTATCTAAACGAGACTCTACCAGAAATTCAGTATAGTTGATGCGTGAAATCTTGGTCACGTCCTTTGATCGGTTACAAAACTTCAAGTAAGCGGAACTGTTTGTTTGGCGGCTATTCGCAAATTTCATGAGTCGCCTGTATTGATACTTTTAAAAAATTTCAGACAAAAAGTCAATTAAAGCACAAACATTGAACGCTTTGCATCTCTGTCAAATAACATCTTTAAAAATACGTATTGAAGCTTTTGTGTAATTGTTTGTATTGTGTCCTCTGCTCATAATGTCTGTCCTGTAAGCTGTGCACCACTCCATCTTTCTTTCCCAAATTTTTTTCAGGTGTTGTACCAAATTAGTGCAGGATTTCACGTAGTCGTCTAAAATTAATTCTTCGAATATTTTTTCTGCTTCAGAATCAGTTTTTGCAAACATTAATTTTGAAAATCTTGACATTATACTTTGTCGTTTTGATATATCAATTCGGTGTGTTGTAGATGAGAGCCATCGCCAAAACGCTTGTGCCACGTGAAAGCAGCATAGTAAAAGTCGAGAATTTGGAAAAATAGTTTTTAACGCATTTCGTTCTGCGGTGCTGTCGTCGGTCATTATAATAGAGGGATTCATTTTTTTTTCATTATATTTCTTCTCAAACGCTTCTTTAATCATTGAAAACACAAGAGTATAATTGGGTTCATCTTGCGACGTGTGGAAAGCGCACGCCACTGGAAGAGCGCCTATTTTAATTGAGGAAAAGACAAATGTTATGGCTGTATTGTTTTGATCGCAAGACGACGTAGTATCAATAAAGAGCATGTCCTCTATAAAGTCTGAGTTATATATTCTTTGCATAATTGGGCTTATCACTACAATAATTTTTGGATTTTTTCTGCATTCCATAATGTAATCTTTCCCTTGCAATTGTGTTAATTTGCGTTCTAGTACTTCATCGATATTTAAGCCGGACTTGTCCCCAAAGTTGAATTTACGCCAATTTTCATAAAGATAATATACATGTCTTTCACTTGGGTTAATCTGAGAATTTGCCAAGTAAACGGAACTTTCTTTCCCGTACTTCTCAATTAAGGTCATTTCATGTAAAGCCATTGCTGCTGCTGGACTCATTCCAGAATCAAAATATTTCCGAAAAGTAACGTCGGTTTCTTCAGTAGGTACTCCGCAAATAGCTGTACGCCTCTGCTACATTTATCAAATGAGAGTGGGAATAATTAATTTTGAGCAGCACTGTATAGCCCTCTTTTAAATCTGCATCATACCGGCAAGTGTTTCGGTTAACTTTCTTGAACTTAAAGTCTATAGTCGCATTACAACCACGGGATCGTACTCGGCTGGGCCCTGGCCCTGACGTTCGTTCTGACTTCTTATTGAAAGCAGAGTGCTGACATTTAAATATTTTACGAAAAGCAAGTCTTTGTAACTTTGGAAATGTTGAACGTACAATCCAATTCGTTTTTGAGAAAGTAGAAAAATGTTCAATGAATGTCTTACAAAATCCAGAATAGTCTTCATTATGTTCTCCCAACTTACACTTAACAATTAATTCAAATTTTTCAGAAGAATGAAATTCAAAAAGTTGCTGTTTGATTTCACCACATTCACTTTGTAAAAACTGTATTAAACTGTCTTTGGTAATCATTTTTTACATTAATATTAGTTTCTATAATGTACCTATTTCACTTATTTGTAATTATCTATTAAATATGCCACAAAAACCGATGAGCACGAAGATGATGCAATGTTTAGAATAGAGAGTAGAAAAATAAAACAAATCGAGACGAAATGGCGATCTGCAACTGTGCGTGTATAGACTGGAATTGGCATCGAGACGGCGCATATTCCGTTCTATAAAAGATTAGTCCGCATCATAAGTAGGTACTGGTGCGGTATATTATGGAACAAGCTATTTACCTAAGTCACTACAAAGTATACACGAGTTTTTGTGTATTACTGTTGTATATATTGTAGTCACAAAATTAAAAATAGCAAAACAATGTATACTTGAGTAGTTTCCTATGGCTGCGTACTGATCGGGTATAGTATGGAAATACGCCGTAACGTCAAATAAAAATAAATACTATTTAGGATTGACTTTCACGAAACTTGGTTGGGCATCGAGGACAGACTTCTATTTTTTTGTAGTAATGATATAGTAATAATATTTTATGATTTCAAAGTGCACCAATAAAAAAAATAGCGTGAAGTATTCGTGGATAACTGGTCTTTCAAACACTTGCTCTATTTCGAGCACTCCGGCTGCGCTGTCGTGCTCGAAACATCGCGCGTGTTTGAAAGACCTCTTTATCCACTTATACTTTAATATACTATTTCAGTGACCGCTCTTTGACATAAAAAAGTTTGTCGTGCTTTTCGGCCATTTAAAAAGAAGTATTAAATTCAAAAATACTATATTACATTTCAGTTCATTAGGTGTTTTAATGGATCTTTAGATTTTAGTTCAAACATATTTTAATATGACCAAACCGCAATTGTAGCAGAAATCGGAAGATGGTTCAAAACAAATAATAAAACCGAAACGTAATAGAGATAGGTATGAAATGAGTATAATAATTATAATTATAAGCTAAAAAACCTATTACAATTAAATAGGTATCTTACACAAAATAAACATGTGCCCTTTTATATACTCCTATAGACAGGAAAAGAATAGTTATCTATGCAACAAGTGCATAAAGTGGTGCTTTTATTGAATGGAAAAATTGACGCATAAGTCGCAGGCATGCAAAAACCAAAAAATGTCTGATTTAGGTTGCTCTAAATGGACTAAAAACGGCACCGAATTGTTTTGGCATGATGATATAACGGTGCATTAAATTGTAATTTTTTTAAATCGTTTAACAAATAAATATTTTATGTACGAAAATCGATTTAAAAATTTTACTATCGAGTGTAAATTTGTTAAATAATTACTTTGGTTTAAAAAGTTTATTGCAATAATTAAAACTTACCTTTGTTAATGGAATTCTCGACTTGCCATTGTTTGCCTCTTCCGTCATAAAATTTAAAACGTTCATAATTATTTCACAACATTGCTCACTCAACTTTTTATGGACAACTTTACTTTCTGGAGTCGCCATAACAAGTTAGTATTGCACAACCCCGGTAATCACACTTTTCTCTGAACTGTATTGTCGAAACGAAGCTTACGAATTCTCCCAGCGAAGTGAGCTCTTGCAATCTGCATACGTCTTTGCTACGGCGCATCGGACGTTGCCAAACTTCCGATTGCCAAAATTAATTTGCCAACCTGTACACGTTTTAAAGATAAATTAAGGATAACAGCAGCCGATGTATGCAAGTAGAGACTGTCGAGTAACAGCCGAAAGTGTGAACGGGGTTGTCAGCCACTACTTGCTGGTCCTAGTGCCAGCCGCAGCCGAAGAAATCATTAAAAAACCGAAAAATTAAACCACTCATCAACTTCAAAATGCATTTTTGGAAAAAAAGAATTCCAACTTCATATTTTCTTCCATTAGTTCAATCATCGTTGAACAGAGAAAAATAAATGCTTTGATCTGATTTGTTAAAGCAACAAGTTACAACTAGTACTCTCAATTAACAATCTTAAATTAGAATAAAAATTTGTAATTTTTGCGTGCCAAAATGAAACCTATTTCTAAGTATAAACTACTGAAACATAAAAAATTATTCCGTAAATCAAAAACCAAATATAAACTTCAAACACTCTGAGACTCAGGAGCCTGCAATACCCGTATTTACATGAGGTGTGTCGAGCTGAATATTCTCATGCCTAGGTTTATAGACCTATCCAGTTATTGTCCAGTTAAAAGACAGTTTCTTCCACTTTACGTTTGAGGCGGATATGAAAGTTTTGGGCACATTTGGAAATTGTTCGGTTTTGCTGTTAATATAAATTTTTGCCATTTAATATTTCGATATTTTGAGCTCTTTCAATTCATTATGTTCTGTAACGGAGTCCACTGATATTATTCTGCCTTATTTTGAAATTATTGCCATTTTTACTGATACGGATTATATTTAGATAATAAATAAAACGGTCTCCTATGTCCTCCAATATCAAGAGTATATCGTTTGTACTAAATTTAGAATACAATTTTTGGTTTGGGAAGGTGGTTATTCCGAACAACAAAAAACCCTTCTGAAGAATAGATGTCAAATTGTGAATATTCGTTATATTATCTATTGATTTAACATTCAATAAATTATGGAAATAGTGGAAAAGTTATCGAAACGTGAATATCCACAAAACTACACTTCAAAATATGTTTCAGCATAACGGTCAAATTCTCGTTCAAGATGGTTGATAATGATTATTATGACTAAAAGAATATTTTCAGCTTATAAAATAACAAATTCAATTAGAAAAAATTAGCTCAGATTTTCTTAATTTGGAAATTTTTGCCCCAGTGAATAATAACGCTGTTTTCGTTTTTGTGCAATAAGAATTATGTGTTGAATTTGATGCACCATTAGCGATAACTAGGTAATTTTAACTTGATTATATAAATCTGATTATCCGGTCGACAATTTCCTGTTTGCAATGAGATTGAATGTAAACCTAATAACAATGTATAGAATAATAGTTGAGAAGCTCATTTCTAAAGCTACACTAGACAACCTAATAAATCTAGAGAATAGCTAGATATGCAGATAGAAAAATACAAGTCAAAATATTCCAGACAAATTTCTCAAATAAAATGGAACAATCTAGAAGCTAACTCGGAGGGACCAATTTCTCTACGATGTTTTGTGGTCAAATTACTTGAAAAAATTGTAAATTAAAGACTCATGTGGCATTTCAAAATTACAAATTGCCTCGCTGATTTGGAAAGCGAGAATCGAAACTACCTGACCCACCTATACAATTGAAATATCAAAGGAAATCGTTCGGCTGCAATTAATAACTTCCTTGCCAATAAATCATCGAAGTTCTTGTTGATAATGAACTACCAAATGTTATTGACAAGAAAATGGAAGCCCACAGGGCTCAGATATTATTGATTACCATAAACAGCGTTCTCGTCATATTAAGGAAGTCGCTAGTAGCAATATTTAGTGATTTACGTGAGTGGCAAAAATATGAATGCAGTATCATGTATTACAATTTTCCCTATAAGTAATAAACTTACATGGAAAGATCACATAAACAATATCTTTAAACATGTACAAAATGTAAGGTAACGAAGTATTATACACTGCTTTATTTACTAGTGTCAAAAAACAACTTTACATGCAATTAGAGAACTTCTTCACAAATTCAATGTAGAGTTTCCAGCAATGTTTCTGTTAATTACTCGAAATAGACTTGATGTAGAATTAAGTTGTGAGCAATTGCCTGTAATTTCAATTGAGTGATTACAGGTAGTTTAGAAAGATGAGATGTTGATTAATTGGAAAGCGCGGAATTCACAACAAATGACATTAAAATTGATTTGTCGTTCAAAAAAATTATTTTTAAATGAATAATCTAATATGAATATAATGTTCGTAAAAATTTACAAATATTGCAATTAACAAGTTGCTGGTTTAAGAAAGGTTTGAGTGACGATGAACGGCTGATAGTGAACTAGTTACGACGAACGACTGGCTACTACGATGGGTGACTGACTATGAAATAATTCTGACTGATCGAGACTGTATATGAAATGCTGAATATTAGTTATGTAAAGAACAGAAAAATACCTTTAAGGGTTACTGTGAGTTTAAAATTGATAGACTATCATAAAGAGGCCAGGGTGAACGTCGCGTAGGAACTAATGTTTTTCAAAATAATAAATAATTTAGCAATTCATCAATAAAATAAATAATATGACAAAGAAGCAGTTCCTCAAAAAATAATAACATGGACCATTATGATATGATCTAGAAAGGTTCTGGTGATGTTTCTAAAAGTATGCAAAAAGAAGCGGTTCCTCAAACAAGAATAACATGAACCATCACAAAATGATCATGGAAGGTTCGGATGATGATTAGTACTAATGCTTTTTAAAATATTAAATTTATTGTACTAATTAGTTTCCACCATTTTGGGCCATTCCGCTTCTTGAATTGTCACCAATTTATACTGCTGTAATGATATACAGTTGAATTATTGGATCTTTACCCATGCCTCATTAATATATGATTGACCGACAAATGTCAAATTATTTTGTTCTGTTCGCCACTATTAACAGAAAGAGATGCCACTTAATAATTATGTCGGTATGTATCAGATATTAATGACGCACGGGTAAAGATCTACTAATTCAACTGTAGATGAGTCTGAAATCATTACAAGATTTCTGCCGATATCTTATTAATGAAAAAAGTCATTGTTGCTGACGTCGAGAATAAAATTTCGTCTCTAAAATCGGATATAGAGAATATAATGACAATGATGGACGACAAAATCGAGAAAAAGATAACAACGATAGACGAGAACATCAAGGAGTTAGGGAGAAATATAGATGATTTAAGGACAGACGACACGCCAGAAGAAGAAAAGAAGATTGAACATATAAAACCCCGCAACCCAGAAATAAGCTACAGGACAGAAGATATTGGCAGTTTTACCCAACGTTCGATGTAAAAATGTTGTGGACCAATTACGTAAAACAGTTTGAAGCAGCTGCTAGGTAGAAGACAGTGAACTTAACTATCGCGCTTCGGGGAGATGCCTTAGATGTACTACAGACGATACTACTTGAAGAAACGGATGACATCGAGTAGCTGAGAAGAGGACATGCGATATGGCCATGAACATCTAGAACATTTGTACCAATCCCAGCTGGCAAGAAGTGTCAAGATTTTCACCGACACTCAAGGCATATTGGGTTCAGTGGAAGAAGGGCTGTTGAAAAGAGTCCTTGAAAACGATTATGGTTCCGAGATGAGGAGACAGCTAGTTATCCTGAGAACGAGAATAGCTGAGGTACTGAAGAAGTTATACGACAGTCCATCGGGAGGTCATCTGGGGGTGAATAAAATCCTTCAGCCAGTCCGTGAAAGGTTTTATTGGATGAACAGCTCCGAAGATGTGAAGGACTGGTGTAAGAAATGTACAACTTGTGCTACGAGTAATGGACCACATCGCAATAGAAAAGCACCTATGAAACAATATAATGTTGGAAGCCCTTTCGAAAGGTTTACTTTAGACATCACTGGACCATTTCCGACGAAAGAAAAAGGTGGTAAATACATCTTGGCAGTAATGGATTATTTCACAAAGTGGGTGGAAATGTATGCGATCCCGAATCAAGAGGCCACAACTATCGCGGATGCCCTGGTGAAAGAATTTATCAGTCGATATGTAGTGTCCTTGGAAGTCCACAGCGATCAAGGAGGAAATTTCGAGAGCCAGGTATTCCAAGAAATTTGTGACAAGCTGGGAATGAAGAAGACCAGGACAACAGCGTTGCATCCACACTCAGATGGAATTATCGAAAGAATAAACAGGAGCATTGGAAAACACCTGTCCAAAGTAGTTTCTAGCCACCAGAGAGGTTGGGACCAGTACCTCTCCATATTTGCGTTGGCTTATCGTCCGGCCATAAATGAGTCCACGGGTGAAACACCTGCGAAAATTTGATTTAGACGTGAAATGAGGCTTCCTTCTGACTGTTTAGCTGGCGAAGATCTAGTAGGAGAAGATTACGTGATCCAATTGAGAAGAAGGATTGACGATGTACACGAATTGGTTCGAACGAATCTTCAAGTTGCCAGTAACAGAATGAAAAAACGGTACGATGCGCAGGCAACAGAAGGCAGTTACTACAAAGGGAACAAAGTATGGTTACACAACCCGGCAAGGAGAAAATTATTTTCTCCAAAATCACAGAATTCATGGGAAGGTCCGTACGTAATAAATAAGTGGGTCAACGACGTCATCTATCGCGTAAGCAAGATCCCCAATGGAAAACCGAAAATAGTTCACCAAAACTGACTAGCGCCATTCGAAGGAGACCACGACAAAGAGGTAGGGGTGAACTATCTACAACAAGAGTTGGACCCAACGTTCGAAGAATTTATGGGCGCATGCGGAGGTACCGGGAAAGCTAGATACGGAGTCACTACCGAACAAATACAAGATTTGTTCACGCTCTGGGAAGAGTACTCACTGACACATAACATCTCCGCCAGTAACAAACACGCACGAGGATTGGCAACCGTCTTTCGAAAGAAGTTTTTGACAATTAGATAAACTTGAAGATCAGATGCCAGCCCCTGGCAGGATACTGAGGCTCAAACACAATTCGCGGTACGTCTTCTACCTGGTAACTAGAAACGAATTTCCAGATCGATCCACCTACCGGAACGTGTGGGAAACACTACGAAGCCTTAGAGATCGTGTGATGGAATCCCACGTGGAGAAACTAGCAATGCACAGGATAGAGAGCAACCAGTTGGATTGACTAGTTATCAGGAACATGATAGAGGTGATCTTCCAAGATACCGTTGTCCACATATTAATTTGCATATATACCTCTCGTTATCGTTACCCGTTGAAGACGGTAGCCCTGCTATTTCTATACGACCGGAAAATGCGGACATGGGTTGAGTTGCCGATTTAAACATCCAGTCCCGGCTACACAGAAGTTCCTGGAGGAACTTCCTTTCAAGGAGGGGGTAATATTACGAAATCGTACCTTGTTGTAGTCCCTGAATCCGACTCCATCTAAGCTATATATGAGAGTTTAAATTTTGGGAATGCACAGGAATTTCTCCGAACTGTTTACCATTATTTTTTGTGACTATTCTTATCTAGACATTTGCAGTAAGATCCATTGTTTATGTGAGCCGCAATTTATAAAGATCCAGAAAAAATGGCACTTAATATAAGTTAGTTTATAATTTGATCTCGTGAGATAATCAGTAAACAAGTAAATATAAATAAAGTCTAAGTAAATAAACAGTAGTGAAGTGTTTATATAAATTAGTGTAAGTGAATATACTGTGTATATAATATAAATTAGTGAATAGTTTAGTGAACGAATAAATTGAGTGAGTAGACTTGCCGTGTGTATGAATTTATCCCACCCGTCGTATAATAGTATATTACGTAACGTGAGTTGTAAGAAGCATTTTACGCACGAACGGAAAAGTTACGCACGAAGCCGCGTAGCGGTGAGTGCGTAATTCCGTGAGTGCGTAAAATGAGCTATAACACGAGTTACGTACTATACTTTACCTACGACCCACTTGGACCTGTGTTTATAATCTTATTCAAGTGTTTAAAGTACAAGTAAAAACGTACATCCTCGATGCCCAGCCAAGTTTTATAAAAGTCGCTCCTCGATGCCCAGCCAAGCATCTTAGAAGTTCACCCTCGATGCTCAGCCAACTTTCGTAAAAGTCCGTCCTAAGTAGTATTTATTTTTATTGAAAATGTACGTAGAATTACTGGAATTTCATAAAATAGCGTATACACCTCTCGACTTAAGTGACATTAATCCCTTAGGTGGATTACTTCCCTCAGGAATCAAACACCACCCGCGGGATTAAATGGGCCACTTTAGTCGCTTGGTGTAATATATACTATTGTTTACTAATATGAGATACATTCAGACAGCTAAAAGATGCGGATTGAATGAAAGGAACCAATTATCATATAATTCCAAATAACTCTTAGTATTAAATGCAATCTCATATCTAATAAATGTTATCTACCATTTATATATATAGAATAAAATTCAACGTCAAATATCTAAGTAATGAATTTTGAATAAAATGGCGACGTCTATTGACAGTTGCTGAATGGTTGCTATGGAAGCCGAGCGATTTACTTTACATTGATTGCCGACTGTGTGTTTTTGACTACTGACAGGGGTGGTCGTAGGTAAAAACTTTTAAATAAATATAAAAAACATTACAATATGTTGTTAAATACGGGAATATAATAAATTAGATTAGTAACACGTAATTATACTTATTTATGACAGTTTTTAAGGTCAAATTAAAAAAACAAATGGCAAGAAATACTTCCACAATGCTAAAATAACAAACATCTTTTGTTTTTTTGTCCACATTGTCCCATTTTGAACGAACTTTTGATACATTTTGGAATCACTGAAATTCATCCTTTATCATAGATTATTTAAAAAATAATAATTTTGTTTTAATATTTTCATTATATATAAAGTCGGATTTCAACTCAAATCAACTGTCCGTATATAAATTAGTTATACTTTACCTTTTCGTCTTCTTCTTGTTTTATTTTTCGATCCAATAAAGCGTGAAAACCCATATAATAAAATAAGACTTATAGAGGATCCTCGTCCTAAAATTTCAGCGTTTACTTAATTTCTTTAAATCAAGTTATATTTCTACTGACGTTTTCATTTTGCCGGATATTACGACATATCTGGTATAGTGCCTCCATCAAATTTTAAGCTCTCTTAATGGAGTGTCTATATTTTTGATGAACGATAGTAGAATACGGAAAACAATTCCATGATATAAGAACGGTGAACTTTTGATAAAGTGAATCAGCACGAATATAAAATTTTATCTCGTAATCCTATTAGATGGTTACAGATACATTCTACTATTAAAATAACGAACAGCATATGAAATTGTACATTGTACAAGGATTAAAAGAGAACTTGAAATTCTGAGAGTGTAAATCAAAATATTTTTAGTCTTTTACGTCAACTTTGGGCTGTTGGTTCAACTTTCTAGCACCACATACCCTTGGGAACTTAATACGGTATTGAATTTGGGTCATTTGGCCATTTATCACAATATTTTCAAAATAGTTGAATATAATAAATATAAATATGGTTATGATTTATTCTAAAATGTTTTCAAATGAGATAAATACGAATCGTATACTTTTTATCTACTTTCCATGTAAATGATTCAATTTAATAACTCTGAACAGTATTTTCATTAGAGAATAAACGGTTCCAACCTTAATTTTTCAGAGCTGCTTCAAGTATGTCCATTAATTCATTATTTTTTTTCTTGTCTCCAATTTCTTTACTTCTAATTCTAATTTTTAAAACTATCCACTTTACCTCTCAAATAACACCAATATAATTTGTTTTATCTTCTTATCTATTTGAAAGGTTTAATTTGATTTGGTTACGAGAGAAAATTCTTGTAGGACAAACCGTTTCGTTGTTTCTCTTTTCTCCAATCCTGCTCCTAAAGAAGTGGAAAGCAACCAATTGGAAATACGAATGTTACCAAATGCTCCAAAAATATGATTATTTTTCTAGACAAGATGTTAATATAACTTTCAATATGCTGTCATCTGATTTTTGAGCTAAATAATGTGACTAAGTTTCTTTGAATTATTGTAGTCCCGTGACTTTGTATTTATTTTGTTCAATTAATTGTATGAAGGCATGATAGTAATTTGGCCAAAACTATTTTGGAATGAAATTAACTGTCTCGACCCTTACTTCGTGGAATATGCTCATATTAGTATTTTTAAATGAAACTCACGGTCTCTAGTTAATTCCACAATATAATAAAAGTTATTGAAAATTCTAAAAAATTGACAATTGTTTCGATAAATCAATATCATCGTCATAATGGAACTTATGTCTTGTAATTCCATGGGATAAAATGATTTGGACGATTTTTAAGGTCTGTTATCAGTGATAGTATATTAGCTATTAATGAAGCGATACAAATTCTGATACTTTCTATTATTGGAACAATGGATAGCATTTGAATTTTGGGCGTGTTTTGAAAATTATATTGCAATAGATCAAAAAATAACTTCTTCGGGTTTAGAATATCGAGAATTGTTACCAAAATTGATTTTTGGGTACTATAGACTATTCTGGCATATCTGTATAACTTCCTAGCGCTGTAGACTATCGGAAAGAAATTTTTTTTAAAATATAGTAAATATGAATATACTAAGGATTTTTTTTAAATTTTGGAAGACAATCATGAAAGTCGGTATACTTTTCCCTATAAAATTATTAGAGTTATATAAATTATATCACTACAAATACCATGTGGACTCTATAGTAGGCGGAAACTCCAATTATTTTCAATCAAAATTCAGCAATTTAAGTTGACAAGTTTTTACTTTTCCGCCCATCCTATCTAATATGCGAGAAAAGTATTGGTTTACCCCAAAAAAAGTTGGAATTTTGAAATAAGTTTTTGAGTTATTTTTACGTTTTCCATCAACAACAACACGAAAAAACGGTTTATAGAAAAAAAATCCTGTGTGTATGTCGTCGTCGGCCACTTTTCCTTATATGTCTTGTTAGCATGATACAGCCTCCGGAGTGCAATAAGTCACCAATTTTATGATGGAATATTGTTAAGGACATGTCACAGATAAACCCTATTGATTTTCAGCTCACCAGAGCCAGTACAAAGGGTGCTATGGTACTTCAAGTACGACATTTTGTCATTTTTTGAGAAATTTCAGTTTGTTAGCGCGATACAGCCTCCGGAGTTCAACAGGTCACAAATTTTATGATCTAATATTATTCAAGACATCTCACTGGTGAACCCTATTGATTTTCAGTTCAGAAGAGCCAATACAAGAGGTGCTACAGTACTTTAAATACGATATTTTTATCATTTTTGGAGAAGTTTCAGTTTGTTAGTACGATACAGCCTCCGGAGTATATACAAGTGACCAATTTTATGATTGGATATTATTCAAAGCGTCTCAAAGATGAACGCTATTGATATTCAGCTGACTAAAGCCAGTAGGTACAACGGGTGCTATGGTACTTGAAGTACCAAATTTTTGTCATTTTTGGTGAATTTTCATTTTGTTAGTACGATACAGCCTCCAGAGTGTATACAAGTGACCAATTTTATAATTGAATATTTTCCAAGGTGTCTCACAGATATACACTATTGATTTTCAGTTGATTAGAGCGAGTACAGCGGGTTCTATAAATCCAGATATACTAAATTTTTGGTTATTTTTGGAGAAATTTCGGTTTGTTATCACGATACATCCCCCAAAGTGTATAAAGTAACAATTTTATGATAGAATATTGTTCATGGCCACAGATGCGGAAAAGTTTAAAACTAACTTTAAAACCGTTTATTTCTGTCAAGATTGGGGCACAAGTGACAATACGACATCATGTTCCTAGGTGTTCGTTTTTCAGTAATATCTTATTATATTCGCGAAAACTTTACTTTCCATTATTTTCTTATAAGAACACTGTTTTGATCAGATCAAACCTCCATTTTCGAGGGCCCAAATCTGTCGATTAATTAATTCTACTTTTTGCATGGGTCCGGTACTGGATAAGAAAGATGAATATATTTACTCCGCAATTAAACTCAAAATTTGGGAGATTGCGACTTAAATAATCATTTTTGTTTTAGAAAAAGTGATAAACAAGTGATTAAGTGAGTGTACAAATGAACGCGACAAAAACAACGTAAGATTAGAGTATTTAGACATAAAAGCACCTAACCATCATACTGAAACTATTTATAAAGCGTAATGCAGGTAAACAGTTATATATTTACAAAGTGAATTATTTCAAAAATGTTATACCCGGACTGAATTTATCTAAGATTAAATTAGAACATTCAACAATATCAAAAATTAAAGTTTTAGATATAACATCTCATAATAAACATTAAAATGCAGACGAGTGTTTTAACATTCATACTACAGCAAAAAAGAACTGCTACAAAGTCAATCTGTAGAAATTTGGAAAATACACAGGGTCGGCTTTAAATAATTAAAAAGTAAATTTAAAACAATAGTTAGACAACAACGCAAACATTTAGCTCAGAGTAGGCTAAGGGTCGAATTGTAGAAGGCTCTTGGTAAACAAACTACAAAGGCGACATGAATTTCGTGGACGTTCAGGAAATAAAGAAAATGTATCAAGAAAGCAGGTCAGATACCGAGGAGGAGTATAAGAGAAAGCGAAAAAAATTGGATGAAAGTTTCGGAAGAAGCAAGAATCAGAAAGAGGATAAAGGGAGAGTGGATAATGAAACAACTACGATCAAAATGATGCAGGAACTGTTGTCAAAGAATGATGATATGATGGAAGAGATAAAACAATTGAGAAAAGAAAATTGAGGGACTAATAAGCAGTTACTAGAAATAAAACACGAAAATCAGAAAATGAAGGAGGAAGTAAAAACATTAAATGAAAAAGTCCAACACTTAGAGAGAGTCACTAAAAAGAAAAAATTGATCATAACTGGAATAGAGGTGAATTCAAATGAACATAAGTCATTAAAGCAAGAAATTGAAACATTTTTATCAAAAGGAATACAAGTGAAAATGTTAAAATGAGAAGTGCTAAAAAAATAGGGAAAAATATGTGCTTAATTGAAAAGGAAAACATTACAGATAAAATTGAGATTTAAAAAAATACAAACAGACTGAGACATCTCCCGCAAAAATATTCATTGAGTCGGATCTTACCAAGAAGAAACAGGAAATACAAAAAATAATCAGAGTATCAGAGCAGAAGCCGAGGAAGAAAAAGAAAAGGGCAAACAGATAAAATTCACATTTAAAAAAATAAAAACAGACTTAGACATCTCCCGAAAAAAATATTCATCGAGTCGGATCTTACCAAGAAAGAAATACAAAAAATAATCAGAGGAAAAGCCAAGGAAGAAAAAGATAAGTACAAACAGATTAAATCGATATTTAAAAAAAATAAAAACAGGCTGAGACATCTCTCGGAAAAAATATCAATTAAGTCGAATCTTACTAAGATGGAACAGTAAATACAAAAAATAATCAGAGGAAAAGCCAAAAAAGAAAAAGATAAGGACAAACAGATAAAATTGACATTTGAAAAAATAAAAACAGACTGAGACGTCTCCCGGAAAAAATTTTCAATGAGTCGAATCTTATCAAGAAGGAACAGGAAATACAAAGAATAATCAGAGAAAAAGCCAAGGAAGAAAAAGATAAGGACAAACAAACCAAAGTAGGTTATGACAAATTAATAGTAAATGGTATGGTCTGGAAATGAAATGACGAACTAAAACAGTTACAGAGCAACCAAAAAAACTAGTAGACACACTTGATTCTGGTACCGACTCAAGCAATGAATAAGGTACATTATTACAGGAAAAGAGATAGCGAAATATATAACAGCAAAGAACAAATAAAAGGAATAAGTAAGGAAGAAAATAAAGTTACAAATATAGGCACATGGAACGTGCGAGGAATATACGAAGCAGGGGCTATTACAAATCTACTAAATTAAGCAAAAATGTACAAGATCAAAATTCTAGCAGGCACTGCTTTACAGTTTATTTATTACTAATTTTCAATTTTCATTTCTAGGTAATAACAAATGATTGATCACGAAACAGAGCCAATAGTCGACCTGACAGATTATTTAAGAGTGTCAAGAATATGTGCATTGTTTATGTTTCGCAATTGTATTGTAAATTAGTGAAGAAGAAAATTTCAGTAACATATTGATTTATCATATTATAAAATACTATTTTAAACAAATTTAAACACTCCAGATGTCCAAAATCTTAGATTGTCATTATCTACAATTATGCCGATTTATATGTCGAAGTTGGCAGGGGTTGGTGTATTCAACATGTGTCAAATATTGTTTGACAACATGTTTCGTACCCTAACTCAAGCGATTATTGATAGTCGTGATTCCACTCATTGTATTATGTATGATAATCAGGATGCTTGTGTGCACCTCAGTTATCCTAATTTATTTCGTACTCAAAACAATTTTTTTAAACATTTTGGAAGTGTTCAAAGTAGCCCAGTTTCACATAAAAAAATCTCCCCTATTTAGTTATGGTTCATTATTTAAAGTAAATTTGTGCCTCCTCCCCGCCCCCCTAATGACAATTTCTGAAAAAAATACATGGAGCAATATCAAGTTGAAAATTGCCAAAATATGGCATCTAAGAAGAGAAAAGGGGCAATTTACTTGTAACCAGTAGCAACATTTTTATAGACGGGCTTTTCGAACAAAAATGTGCTACCTGCTGGACCAATGCGAAATGGCAACCAAGAAGGACACAAACCTGTAATAATCAATATAGGCTATGTTACCCTATCCAACAGGATTTGATCCGGTAGTTCAAATACTCGCCAGCGGTTTCTGCGACAGTCAACCTTTTAAAGATTTGTTAACCTTATTTTCCATAAATCAATAAATCAAAGCTTGTACTATTGTGAACGACGGTGTAAATAGAGAAATTTACAGGCTTCAGGCTGAGTTGTGTTATAAAGTTTTGGCAGTTGATGTACTAATTCAAATATCAAATCTTTTGATTAACATAATGGACATTTATTCAGGACTAAAACGCAGCTACTGTTACGACTGTGCATATAAAAATTGCCCCATTTTTGGACGTGGAATTGCAAAGCATTTAGACGCGCAGATTAAAGAACAGGTTAAACCGAACTACTTTATTATTTGTGGAACCGATATGCACAAGCACTAAAATGTGTGAGGTTAAATGCAAATTGGAGGAAATACCAAAAAAGATTCACGTAAGTGATGTTCAATATTTTTTGAGGGGTTGTGTGAGGGCATACAGAGGACCCGATTTAGCTCTTGGTCACTTCGTTGCCTTCGCATAGGCCCAACAATATGTGAAAAATGTATAATAATAGTCATCTCATATTGTATGTGCTTGGATATTGTTCTCGCAGTTCTCAATGGCGCCGTACCCGAAGTTGTCAATGAGAGGAATAAACAAACAACGTGGTATATGAAAGAATAGTTATAACCTTTTTATTAGAATAAATTCTCCAAAAAAGTATTTACTACAGGTTATCTATGTCAGTCGGAGGGCGAATCGCTGATCCGATAGTTTAAAAATAATTAACAGATTAAATTTTGTGGTCCGTTGATATGGAAAATGTCCTAATTTTAGCTAGCTTCACGTTCAGTTAACGACTTCTAAAAAATGGAGATAATTTATAAAAAGCAATAAAGTCTACACAATGAAAAGCAGATGTTGTTCAGTTACATCTAAGACATTATGCCATCTTTGTAGACTTTCCTCGTGTATTTGATAGTATAAACCCTTCTCTTCTGTGATAGAAATTGTTCTCTCTTGGAGTCAGTTCTAATATTATTTCAACTTTGAGTTTGTATAGTAATGCTACCAATCAAATAAAAGTTGATGAGGTTCTGACCAAAAAATTTGATTTTAACAACTGGGGTTTTAGAGAGTGAGTCTTTGAGCTATTTACGTTTTTTTTTTGGCTGACACCGAGAAATATTTTAGGGACAGAAGAGTAGTAGGTATTCCGTTGATGCCTATAACGATATACGAGGGTTGCCTTTTATGTTTCGGGATTTGTCAACCCTAGTGTTGCAATCTGGCAACTGACATCTCTATCGTAAAGTTGGACATTTATGAGGTTATACATACTCAGAACGTTTTGACATACGAGCGCTATTTGTGTTGTTTATAGTAACTTAAAAGATTCATCTCGGCCCAAAAATGGAATTAAATCGTGAACATTTTCGTGCGATTATTTTTTACAACTTTCGATGTGGATTAACTCAGCAACAGTGCATGGATGAACCTAATTCAATTTTTGGCGATGGAGCTCCATCAAGGACCAGTGTTTATCGATGGTATAGTCAATTCAATCGTGGTCGTAGTTCACTCCAAGACGACTTTTGTGAAGGTCGTCCAAAATCAGTTGTTGTTCCGAAAATCGTTGATGCTGTGCGCGAATTGATATTGTAAGATCGTCTTGTGACCTATCGTGAGATTGAGACAACCTTAGGCATTAGTGGGACCAGCAACATTCAATATTGCATAAACATTTGACTGTCAACAAAATTTGCTCGCGTTGGATTCCACACAATTTGTCAATCGCTCAAAAAAAGGCTCGTGTCGATTAGTCGAACGAAATGCAAATAAAAATACAATCGCGGTGCTTCGAAACACGTCTATGACATCGTGACAGGTGATGAATCGTGGATTTACGCGTATGAGTCCAAAAATAAACAGCAGTCGACTGTATGGGTGTTTCAAGATGAGCCAAATCCAATAAAAGTTGTTTGCGCCCGAAGCACTTCAAAGCAAATGGTCGCCTATTTTTTCGGAAAAACTGGACACTAGAACTGGACCGTATCACTAGAACAACGCAGAACAGTCAATTCTGAGTGGTACACAACCGTTTGTTTGCCAGTTGTCTTCCAATAAATCAGGAAAACCAATCGCCGAAGACTCTTCACCACGACAATGCGAGCTCTCACACATCGCGTCAAACAACTGCATTTTTGAGCACCCAAAACATCGATTTGATGAGTCATCCGCCATATAGTCCTGACTTGGCGCCGAACGATTTCTTTTCATTCCCGTACGTAAAAAACAAACTGAGAGGTCAACGCTTTTCGACACCTGAAGAAGCGGTTGCTGCATTCATAATGCATGTTTTGGACATACCTCAATCAGAGTGGCAAAAATACTTCGACAATTGGTTCAAACCATAGAGTAATAATAAATATAGAGAGGGCTATTCATTCATAAACACGTTTTTTTCTGCGGCCAACAATTCTTAACGCCAGTAGTAAAATCATGAATGAATTACAAAAAGTGGGGATGGTATTGTAGATACATGGCCTTGGTAATTTCGGCTGTTTTTCTGACAAACTTGGCACCGATGAACCATGATAATCCCAAAACATTAAATTAATTAGCTTTAAAAGTTTATTTTGTCACTAAAAGTTTTGAAAAACACATCAAAACGAAAGAACTAAATGTTTACTCTCTAGTCGTAATAGCGCTAGTATAAACAAACCACGTTTGATATTATTTACTACAATACTACGACGAACTCGAAATGATCGTTGATCACAGTCTAACGATATTTGCATCTCTCTTTATATGGTAATTAAATAAGGACAAAACTACTAAACAGATTACTATTGACACATTAAACAGGTACTGAAATTTTGAACAATGTTGCGACTTTTAGTTATAACCATAAATGTATCTAAGGATACAACAAATACTTGTGTAAAATTTATATAAGTATACGCCTTAATTAAATAAAATTGAAGTATTATTAATTAATTTTAAAAATAGCGACTCAAATGCATAAATTAGTATCGACTTTTTTTATTTGCATAACTTTTCAACACATTTTCAATTAAACTTCTAATTTCATTTTTCCTGCAACTAAAGAGACTTTGTAAATATGGCAAAGCAGTGGAAGTGTCCCGCAAGTGAGCTTAGAATGTGACTCAATTTTTGGGGCAAAAAAAAGTCAAAACAAACATATCTATTTTATTTGTTAATCTGAGGTTCAAACGCATGCAAAAGTGTATAGATCTTCATGGGAAATATTTTGAAAAACAATAAAGTGATTTTCGATGATTATCAATTGTTTTTGTTCTCTATTCTCGAAATATAAAAGGCAACCCTCGTATTGATGCTATTTTATGCCAACGGCGTTGTCATATTCGCCGATTCCGAAGCAGATCTGTGTCGCTAGTAGACAATTCTTGACTACACAGTTACTAATATCATTAACGTTAATTATAAAAGAAAAAATATATTCTCAGCTAATTGGAATTGCACCATGCAATTGCTACTTCGGAATCCCTTTTTCTTCTTCTTTTTTTTAATATTGCAGCAAAGCATGCCAGTACAAAGGCTAAGCAACCTATCGGGTCTGTGTTACCACTTATGGCTAGATCGAAAATGATATCTTGGGACACTCATATTATTTTTTATGAGAGCCTTATTGAGAGTGATCTTTTGGTATCAGTTGCGGTCTGGGGTTTGAGATACTTTGGAGTGCAAGTAGAATGTTTTAAAAGGCTTCTACTTCTTCCCTACAACACTGCTGATTTTTAAGTTCATTTGGAGACTGGAAGAGTAAAATTATGCTACAATATTGGTAAAGCTACTACTTTTTAGAGAAAATGACATACATGAACTCCTCGAGGTATCCTTGACATATTTTTGAACGTCAATGTGTTCTTTTGGAGAAAGACTCTAGGTATAATTGGGCAATTGGCAGTTTTAGTAAGAACATTATTATAGACTTAAAGAAAATAGAAGCAGATTTACTAATAATATACAGGAAACATTAATATGCACAGTACTGCGCGCTGGTTCAGTGTGCAAGTAGACACTTCACAATTACCAAAGAGGTTAACCAATATTCAACTCTACAAATGCCGATTCAGTATATTCGTAAGATTGCTCAATTTTTCTTTAAAATGTCCATATGAGGGCCCTAGTAGCAAACGCGGCAATTTCCACTTTTGGACGAAATTGAGTTAAATAGAGGATATTTCTGAATTTTTCGTGCTCTTTCTGAATACGTGGTTTGCGAGTATAGAAAACGGCTATAACCCATTACAAAACTGCTTTGAAACGTCGCCTGTGAATCAAACCCGGCAATCTTCAAGGCCCGTTACAGATCAAAGCCGGCAATCTCCGTTCTGGCCAATCAGAAGCCAGATATTTGTCGTGACGTACTGAATCAACTGTTTCGGATTCCGATTGTCAATTCAATTCGTTTTGTTCGCAATAATTAGAGTACGGTTTGTTAATTGCCGATGAAGCTGTTGAGTTTTTTTTTTAATTTAGTAATAATTATTGGAATGGAAAGTGTTACAACACCTGTTGAAAATAATGAAGCTCGTGAAAGGCTACGAAAGCCCTCTACTTGGAAGCAAAATATACGTAAAAAGACAAGGTATGTTAGATTAAAATGTCCATTTTTTTGTTTGTTTACTTTGTAGCGTTTTTTGTAGGACAGCAATATTACTGTGTATTAAGTCTGTATATTATGAAAGTTTAGGAATTTGCTGTAAATTCTTTGAGTTTTGAAACTTCGTGGAAACTATTTTCATTATAATGACATGGTTTTTTTCAGATATTCTCCACATGAGTGGTGATTCGTACGAGACTCTCGTTTTCGAGAGTCTCGCATGGTCTCGTCTCATTTTCGAGACGAGACTCGGACCAGATGAGACGAGACTTTTGTTTGGTCTTGTCTCGAGTCTCGTGCATGAGGTATCGCGTTTCGCGCGAGAGTCTCGCAGGTGAATATTTCTGAATGAACACCAATTTATTTTGATAAAAATTTATAAGCATAACACCAAGAATTGCTTTTAAAAGCCTCTGCCGGCGTTATCGGTTAACGGTAATCACTTTCTCTTTCTGAAGCGCGCCGACGCCGCCGTCTTTGAACCCTATTCCGACAGCCATGAATTTTGCGATATGTACGTGTCCTATCCTATTGTGATCGAATAAATAAGGATCATTATTGAAAATAAAAGTTTAAATTTCTTCCCAGTTTCGTTATTCGTTGTTCGTTGTGGATAGTGGTAGTTGTCCTGGATAGTGGTAGTTGTTCGAATTTTTGAGCGTGCGGAATTGTGCCAAGTTAATTCAAAATGAACCGATTCAAGAGGAAAAGGAGCGACCTTTTGACTTTAGAATCAAATTCCGGTGATTTTTCTAGTGGAACTGAGGATATTTACATACCAGACAATGTTAGTTTGCGTGATATTGTGACTGAAAGTTAATTGTCGTCTTCGTTAAATAGCAGTCGCTCTTCGTCTCGCATGCAAATACAAAACGACTCTTACAAAAGCAAATTCGATACTTATTTCAACATTGAATTGAAAGGGACAAATCGAGATATAATAGCCAGGTGCAGAATATGTTTAAATTCGAAGGAAATTAAAATGTCAGGGGGAAATACTACTGGATTAAGAAAACACCTACGTAGTAAACATCCAAAAGCATATTTCGAAATATATCCAAATGGACAAAATCAACTGGCAGGAACAAGTACTTCCAGACTCACTGTTCCCGAAATGTTTACTGCTAATTCTCAATTGAAGGTAAGCTGTTAGATAACTTAATACTTTAATTATTTTAACGCTGTATACCATCGTTGAACCACATTTTTATTTATGGCATATTTTTGTTTTGAATAGTGAAATATATAATTTTTTCAAAACGCTGACGGCACGGCAATTATCGTTATCAAAAATCTGCAACTTTTACAAGTTTAACAAGCCACGGCAAGCGCCGCGTGAATATTCTTTCTAATACCTATCAATTTCGTTTGATACGCCGACACCTCATTTAAATGATGATTTTTAACTTTACTGCCCAAGATTTTGCATTTTGCCGCACGTCAATATGTCCACGTAGATCGCGGAGCTTCCTTTGAATTTATACGAGTTGTTGCAATAGTTAATAATGAATGAACTATATTCAAGGAATATTAAAATACAGCGTGGATCAAATTGGGCTTACGTGTATTGTTATTTTAGAACTATAAGTGATAGATAATGTGAGAATCGGCTATACGGTACAATCTTTTCCAAATTTGAGCCATTTAGATTTTGATATACAGTGTGGTCAAAATGGATTGATATATTGCGATCTCGGAAAGTGTAATGTAAGAGATAGGAGAACGAGTAAATGGGAGAAGCTTTAGATAATTTAGTTAGTAATAAAACATTAAATGACGCTTGCTGCGTGATTTTAGAGATTTTTGTTTTCTAGATATTTTGAAAAAACTAAAAAGGTGCATTTTCGAAACGGCCCACAACTCACAACGTTTCGGTTTTTTCAGAACCATCATTAACTTACATTTTTTTAAATATGGGCCTGGATTGTTATTCCACACTTTAGGTGCCGTTGGTTTTTTTTAGTAATTGCAATCTACACCAGCCATACTAACTACTACCACTATACTAAAAAGCAGAAAATAGAGAGTAGAGAAAGAACTATTCATGTATCAATTATCTACTACATTACACAAATTGTGTCATTTCGCAGGTGATTACATAAATAGATATGTTGATACTGACAACCAAAATATGCTATTTTTCAGTTGTCATTTCGATGTGAAAAACATCACTAAAACCTAAAACAATAATGCGAAAAGTGAATCAAACGTTGAAATATCGTCTGACTATTTTCTATTATACTTTCGTGGCAAAGAATATTGTATGATACATTTGTTAAAAATGATTTTATTCTGCTCCTGGAGTTGCTCCACTCGTGGACGCTTATTTCGCAATATAAAATGCCACTTTTAGCAATTGTATCATAAATAACTATATTTTGATTTCCGTCCGTTTTAAAAGGTCTTATCACATTACATATTATTATTTTCAGACTACATCAGTGAAACCAAAAAAGGATCATTTTGACTTGGCGATTGTTGATTGAGTGGCAAGAAAATATTTACCTTTTAATTTCTCCATGACGAAGATACTCAAAAATTTTTTAAAGAAATATCTGGAAAGAATTTTCCAAAAAAGGATAAATTGAGAAGATTAGCAATGGTCCGATTCGACTGCCTAAAACAAAAAATGACCGACATGTTGACAAACAATTCTTCAAAATTATCATTTACTATAGACGGCTGGACCTCTATTAGCGGCAGATCTTATTATGGAATTACAACACATTTTATAGATGACAGTTGGGAATTGCAATCTATCGCTCTAGATTTTGTTCCTGCCCATGGAAAACATACAGAAAAAGACATCGCTCTCACATTTTTCAAATGTGTAGACGCTAAAGCCTTGATCCACAAACTTCAAGGAATAACAATGGATAATGCCTCAGCAAATACAACTTTTATTAAAGAACTTCAGGAACTTATTCCCGATTTAAATGTAGAGGACTGCCATTTTCGATGTTTTGGACATGTGATTAATATGGCCGTGCAAGATTTGTTGCAGTTGTTGAAACTGAATTCTGAGGCAAATGAAGAATTGCGTGATGATAGTGTCGATGAGGAAGCCGAAGTTGATGGAATTGAAGATAATTCTAATGCACTATGTAAAATACGTTCTATTTTTTCGAAAATTAAACGGTCAGAACAACTTTTAATTAAGTTCCGTTAAGCGCGTGCGAGGCAACTGGTAATTATGCCAATTAACACATGTGTTGGATGTGCCTACACGCTGGAATTCCAGTAATGATATGTTGAAAGGAGCTGTTGAAGCTAGATATGGACTTGGTGTACTGTGTCAAAATGTTGTTGATTTAAAACAATATGCTCTTATGGACAATGAATGGATTCTGCTAGAAGGAGTGCATAAATTACTAGTCAAATTTCAAATTCTTTCCAAAAAGCCATGGTGATTGTATGTATCAATATACTTATAGATAATATTGAGAACAAAATATTTAAATGGGACCAAAAGGTAGATCAAACCGCTGTCGAAGAGCAGCTTATTGTTAGTTTTCAGGCTGTGAGAGACAACATATTAAAGCATTATCGTAAAGCTAATTGGATTTATGCTGCTGTTTTAATTCTTGATCCGCGGCATAAGTTAGAAGCGTTTGATATGACAACATGGGGCCAAGAATTAAAAGTTACTCCGATTCAGAAATTTCAAGATATATATACAAAGCCTATTCAATTCAAACAGAAAATTCAGAAGGACAGTGTACGAAAAAAACGGCGTCGTGGGAACGAGAAGATTCTGCACCGGAAAAGTCAGATTTTTTAATTGATTTTGATGTTTTGTATGCAGCAAACGCTACGCATGCAGAAGGAGAATGGATGCAGGAGCTTCAAAAATCTTATTCTATGCCTCCATGTAATAAAGAAACAGATATACTACAATGGTGGAAAATGCAATGAATTTGCTACTCTAAGTTTAATGGCACGATATCTCTTAAGCATACCGGCTACTTCTGTCCCGGAGGAAAGATTATTCTCACGTGATGCATTAACTATGAGAAAATATCGAAATCGCCTCAACAATGAATCTGCACGATGTTTGTTATATCTAAACGACTGGGTGAAAAACAAAAACATTTGCAACCGAGAGTGCTAAGGGCTGTTTTTTACCTTTGATTTTTTCAGTTATTACATTTATAAAATAATGTTATGTTTTTATTTTCTTTTGTTGTAATACTTTCAAAAACATGTTATGTAATTTTCTCTTCCGACTCTTATATTATAGCAAGTATTTAAGCATTCCTTATTGCACTGAAACAATAAGATTATGAATGATGAGATTTCGATACTTTTACGAGACTCTCGTACGAGAAGAGACTGGAGGCTGCGAGATAAGACTTGAGACGGAACTTATCATTGCATCGGCGAGACGAGACAAGACTTTATGAAAATCTCGTCTCGTTGGTCTCGTGCGAACCACTACACATGAGTTGCCAGAATATCCTACTTGTGGGCATAAAACAAAGGCTTATTATTGTAGTACTTTAACAATGGGAGACATTAAAATTTTTTATGGCGCATTTTACGCCATACCTAATAAAATGAGTCAGGATGCATTTCTTTTGAAATGTTCAACCACCTAAACGTCGCCGTCCATCAAATTACCAACATACGGCAAATTAAACTTCAGTGAGATGTTTTATTAGAAAAAATGTTTCAAATGAGCATGTTCCTGTATGCCAACAGACTTTTTTGACAGTATTACATATTACAAAGCATCCACAGTGTTTGACAGGCTCAATAAAATTGAATTTGGTCCCACCGTAACAGTAGTCAGGCTGATGGCTGCAGTGGACAAAACAAGAATACGACTCTCATTGGAATGTGCTGCAAATGGCTATCGGAGAGAGCGCCAGAACGTATTCAGAATATTGAAGTGATTTTTCCAATAGTAGGACATTCATTTCTTCCTGCTGATAGGGTTTTCGGTAATATTGAGCAGCCATAAACCTATATAGAGCTATTATCAAAAGATGGGACGGCTGTCCATTTGGGAAAAAACTGCAATGTTTTTGATTGGCAAGAAACCATCTGAAATGTGGTGAGACCCACAGGCACATGGCATTTTTCTTTCAAGAATACAAAACGATTCTTGTTACAGAAATGTAAAACTGGAAATGTTTTGATTAGAGGTGAGTTGTATTACAAGAATGATTTGCAAATCTTCAAAAGTGTCCTAAGAAAGGGAAAAAGCTTTCACATGATTAACCCTGTCATCATAAAAAGTGGTCTACAACAAGTAAATATATTGAAGCTTAAAGATGTTGACAAACTTCTTACAAAACACTTTGGGGCTACTTGGAGATCAATGGAAGAACTCCGTTTTTATGTAACTACTCTTTCTAATGAAACTCTTGAGCCAGTGCAACCTTCCCAGGAAGAAGAAAACGCATTGCCAGACGTGGAAGAAACAGCAACAGAAGAAGCAACCTGCGAACTTATTGAAGAAATACCATCTGTACTTGTATAATGAATATTGTTATGCTCATAAAAATATTTTTGATTATACGTTTTCTCGGATTAATTTCGATATTGTTATTCTTTCACCCGTGAATCTATTCCAAACACTTCATATTCAGCTCACAACTGACTTTAGTCGAACCTTTGGTATCAAATCCGGCAAAATCCAACATTCAGTATAAAACACGGCACTCACCATTCAATTTTTTCTAATTTTTTCAAAAAAGATGAAAAAATTAGGCATAATGACCTTAAAATCCGATGAAGTTTAGCATTTTCATTCATTAGAAACTACGCACGCAGTGAAATATGGAATAATATGGATGTAGCACTTTTTTGCGCATTATTCAAAAGTGAACATGGTGGAGATTGCCGCCTTTGATACTAGGGCCCTCATATATCTAAAGGTATCTATCCATCTAAATCCTAACGATATTTGTACTGTTTGTTAATCTTCACTTGGTTAATTTATTGTTTGAATGTCCAATATACTCTTATAAACAAACATATAATTGTTGAGGATATTAATTTATTTATTTCTACCGTTAATAACATACGTCATGAAATCGTTCCTAAGGGCCAGGTGAAGCACCTTCGGAAAAAAGAGGAGGCGACAGAAAAACAGAAAAGTTCGAAGGGAAACAAATTGCTGTCCAAAGATTTATTAAGCATCGAATTTCATTACTGTCGTTTTTCTTCCCGAAGAAATTATTCATCTTCGGATTTGTCTATAGCAAAAATGTCAAAAATGTAAAGCAATCAGTGTTCTCCAGAAGAAAGAGTGAAGCTGCCATACTTTCAAATGATATTCAATACGAAGTACAATCTCAGCTTTAGTACTCCCCGGACCGACGTATACTCCACGTGTATAGAACTCGCCGAGAAGATTAAGAGATCTACAGATGAGGAGGAGAAGAATAATTTAAACATTGAGAAGAACGTTCACAAACGTTTTTTCAGTTGTTTAAAGAAACTAAGGATAATTTGATAGCATTATCTTTCGATTGTCAGAAGAATCTTGTACTCCCCAAGGTCCCAGATCAAACTGCTTACTACTCAAGGCAACTGTACCTGTACAATTTTACCATTGTTCAGGGGACGTCTCAATCTAAACTTACCAAGAAAAATGTTTTTTCCTATTATTGGATCGAAAACGAATTTGGAAAAGGATCCAATGAAATTTCATCCACAGTGTTTGACAGGCTCAATAAAATTGAATTTGGTCCCACCGTAACAGTAGTCAGGCTGATGGCTGCAGTGGACAAAACAAGAATACGACTCTCATTGGAATGTGCTGCAAATGGCTATCGGAGAGAGCGCCAGAACGTATTCAGAATATTGAAGTGATTTTTCCAATAGTAGGACATTCATTTCTTCCTGCTGATAGGGTTTTCGGTAATATTGAGCAGCCATAAACCTATATAGAGCTATTATCAAAAGATGGGACGGCTGTCCATTTGGGAAAAAACTGCAATGTTTTTGATTGGCAAGAAACCATCTGAAATGTGGTGAGACCCACAGGCACATGGCATTTTTCTTTCAAGAATACAAAACGATTCTTGTTACAGAAATGTAAAACTGGAAATGTTTTGATTAGAGGTGAGTTGTATTACAAGAATGATTTGCAAATCTTCAAAAGTGTCCTAAGAAAGGGAAAAAGCTTTCACATGATTAACCCTGTCATCATAAAAAGTGGTCTACAACAAGTAAATATATTGAAGCTTAAAGATGTTGACAAACTTCTTACAAAACACTTTGGGGCTACTTGGAGATCAATGGAAGAACTCCGTTTTTATGTAACTACTCTTTCTAATGAAACTCTTGAGCCAGTGCAACCTTCCCAGGAAGAAGAAAACGCATTGCCAGACGTGGAAGAAACAGCAACAGAAGAAGCAACCTGCGAACTTATTGAAGAAATACCATCTGTACTTGTATAATGAATATTGTTATGCTCATAAAAATATTTTTGATTATACGTTTTCTCGGATTAATTTCGATATTGTTATTCTTTCACCCGTGAATCTATTCCAAACACTTCATATTCAGCTCACAACTGACTTTAGTCGAACCTTTGGTATCAAATCCGGCAAAATCCAACATTCAGTATAAAACACGGCACTCACCATTCAATTTTTTCTAATTTTTTCAAAAAAGATGAAAAAATTAGGCATAATGACCTTAAAATCCGATGAAGTTTAGCATTTTCATTCATTAGAAACTACGCACGCAGTGAAATATGGAATAATATGGATGTAGCACTTTTTTGCGCATTATTCAAAAGTGAACATGGTGGAGATTGCCGCCTTTGATACTAGGGCCCTCATATATCTAAAGGTATCTATCCATCTAAATCCTAACGATATTTGTACTGTTTGTTAATCTTCACTTGGTTAATTTATTGTTTGAATGTCCAATATACTCTTATAAACAAACATATAATTGTTGAGGATATTAATTTATTTATTTCTACCGTTAATACGCCTGATATCGAAAATGTAATAATATATTACGTAACAAGAGTTGTAAGTAACCCATTACGCACGAAATGAAAAAGTTCATAAATTTCATGTGTGCGTAATGGACTTACAACTCGTGTATCGTACTATACTTTTTCTACGCCCATTCATTTCCTTCCATTAAATAAAAAACATCGCAATCATTTAAACTTCATTATAATAGTTGTTAATAACAATTGAACAATTATTGTAAATCGATTGTGCCTTATCATTTAATGGTGATGAACGGTTAGTATTATACTTTGTTCAAGAAATTGACAATATAAATGACATGACATTTATTTTCATAGCATGCTACTTAAGAAAACGTGTCCTATTTTTAAAGAAATTGCATAATGTGCTGCCTACATTTAGGTGCATCACTCTTTCTATCCTAAATATATCTCGCTAATGCTAAAAGTTTTTATGTTTTTTAATTGACTAAATTTGTGTAAATAGACCAAATAAAGTCTTACGTAAATAAAAATTTGATTGTAATTTAATTAAACTAAGAAATTTAAGTTTTCTACTCAAAACGCACGTATATGTCATGAGATCTCATTACGTGCATGTTATTGTTAAATGTCATTTCCAAGGAATGTTGACAGTGCGATTTTTGACGTTTACAGACATGGGCGTAGAAAAAAGAGATTTGCCTCACTCTGTAACAAATACTCGAATGAAGAACGAATGATTAGATGTAAGTTTTTGATTGCTATGTATTCGTTTTTTATTATATTGTTCTGTATTTCAAGCCAAACAACATGTGTACTCATTTTTAGAACCAATAAATTATTATTATTATTATTAAGTAACTTTTCAGAGAAAATCTCAACTGTTCACTTACCTTAAGAATGATTTTTCATTACAAGTACAGATTTATCGTTAAAATATATATGATCGACTAATTCGATATAATGATTATAATTTAATTATAATCCGTAGCTAACAACCATGCGAGATGTTTCTATTCGACATTTCTCATCTAGAAATAATAATTATTTATCGTATGCTTCACATTTTACAGGGATATAAGATTAATAACAATAATGAACTAGAATAGAAATGAAATTCTGAAATTACTCTGTATAATTAAACTTCACAATAATAATAATAGTTATTGTTTCACAGGATTTTCACTTTTACATATAAATTAATCGAGAGGAAAATGGCTGCATAGCCGTTACCACAGAAATTTAATTAAGCCTAGAATTTCAGTGAAAGTATAACGTAGTATTTCACCTATTTTAAATGTCGAGGTGATATTAATATTAACTTGTTAAATTCATTGTCTTTGCCGAGCACTAAAACTAGTAATTAATTTCAGATTTTTATTTTTGTCACTTTTTACAATTGTGATTAACTGATATTAACGAACAAAAAACGAATTTTCGTTTTTAAAGTGATACAAATGGACAATTGTAATTTGATAGTCCAAATAATGAAACTAAACAAGTTACTTTGTTATGCTTTTGAAAAATATCGCGTTTCCCCTTCTCTAGCTATGCAAATAACAATTGGATCATATTCTGCTGAAGATTGCTCATTCTTAGTCTTGGTCGATATATCGGTAACCACGATATTTCACCGGTGACTGTAAAATCACTGGCGCTCCCGGTGATTCACTTCTCGCAGATGCGGTGATCGGTAGTGATTCAGTTTCAACCAAATACTGCAATATCGGCATCATCGATAATCGACACTCGCATCAGAAAACCGCGCAGATCGAAAATCAATATAAAATATCATTATTTACAAAATATTACGTGAAGGAAAACGGTGATTTAAGCCGATATGATGTTATTGTTGGTATTAGGAATACTACCAAAACTGCCATCTACGGATGTCAGTAAAATTTTGCGCCATGTACACGTCTCAAGCTACTCTAGAAAGAATAAAATTTCCATTTAATAAACAATTAAATTACCTAATCATATATAAATCACAAAAATTTTTGAAATCACGTAAAATACCATGTCGTATATTAAATTTATCCACCTTTTTCAATTTTCAATTGATACTTGCAAAGAAACATTCTTCCGAATAATTCTCAATTTATTGACTGAAATTTATTCAGATGAAATTTTTATATATACATAGTTATTTTCCAACTAATTTTAAGCTGATCTAAAAAATCATTTGGCAAGAAAAAAATGTAGAAGACTTTTGGTATGAGGCAGGGAAGTTTATAATAAAAATTGTTATGTAAAATATTACAGTTTTAGTGTTTTTAAATGAAACTCAAGGTCTCTAGTTAATTCCACAATATAAAAAAAGTTATTGAGAATTCTAAAAAATTGACAATTGTTTCGATAAATATATGAGTTATATACTTTGGAATTGTAATTTTCAGTCGTCAAAATGACAGTTGTGTTCCCCTTATCAGATTTTGTAACTGTTAGGTTATTATCCTCTATCTTATTTTTTATTGCATTTAAAACTTTATAGAATCCAGCGATGTAAAAGTTCTTAGAGCAGACACAACATAAAAGTTTTCTAATAATGTACGGGATATTGTTATTAATTCCAATTATCTTTTAAACGATTACGAAAAGAGGTCTATCATACATAAGAATCCTCATTGTCCACAACTATATGGAACAGTTAAATTACATAAACTAACGAAACCAATTAGACCTGTAGTCTCTTATGTTAATGCTCCTAATAATATATTGGCAAAGAAGCTCAACAATATACTCAATACTTACGGATATGAATCTCAGTACTCAATTAGAAATTCAATAGAACTAATCAAAAAGTTGAAAGCAATCCACTTGCAAGATAACTATAAACTGATTTCGTTCGATGTAACTAATATGTTTACTAAAATTCCTCCTGAAGAATGTCTAATACATGTAAGAAAATTACTAGAAGATAAAAATAATAATCCAGGAATAATATCAGATATACTTAATTAATTTGATGTATGCATTAATCAGAATTATTTCACTTTTGACAATAAGATATATATTCAAAATGAAGGTTTACCAATGGGAAGCCCTATATCACCTATTTTAGCAAACATTTTTATGGACAATTTAGAAAGAAAGATCTTTGAGAGTAATATTTCGAAAAATATTTTATTTTGGTATAGATATGTAGATGACATATTAGCTTGTTTTATGGGTAGTGAACGACAATTAGATGTATTTTTCAACCACATCAATAATTTACACCCGAAAATTAAATTTACATTGGAAATTCAAGAAAATAACTCAATCAATTTTCTTGATTTAAAAATTCAAAGAGTTAATAATGTACTTGATTATTCAATTTACCGAAAACCAACACAGACTGATGTGACAATTCCATTCAATTCTAACCACCCTATGTCACACAGACTAGCAGCATATAATTCAATGATACATAGAGCTTTTTCAGTTCCTATGAACAAATGTAATTTTGATAAAGAGATTAATACAATTAGACAAATAGTAACATCTAACGGTTATCCATTAGATATGATAAATAAGCTAATTAGTAAAAAAGAAGAAAAAGTGGCATTACAACTAATATATCCTAAACAAGCTGATGAAATTAAAACTTATAAAACCATCACATATGCAGGAAATATTTCTAATAATATTTCAAAGATAATATCTTCAGCAACGAATACAACAATTTCTTTTAAAACAGAAAGTAACGTTAGTACAAAATTGTTAAATGTAAAAACAAAAATACCACTATTAAAGAAGTCAGGTATATATAAACTCAAATGTCCAGAATGTAATGCTGCCTATTTGGGTCAGACCATTAGGAATTTTGAAATACGATACAGTGAGCACTTACGAGCATACAGATTAAAACAACCAGATAAATCCCCCTACGCAAAACATCTACTTGACACCAATCATTCATTGACACCTAACACAGAACTAGAAGTGCTGCATATTTGTGAAAAGAAACAAGAACTGGATTTCCTTGAAGAACTGGAAATTAGAAGACATTTAAAAAACCCACAATATGAAGTTGTCAATGAACAGTTAAATCTAGGGAGTTCTCCACTAATAAACTGTCTTCTTAAGTGATAATTGTAAAGATCAGCAGATATAGTTTCCCTAGTTTTCTATATCATTGCACAGTTATACTGATCTTAATTGGAAAAATGATATCCAGGATATTACCATAGGGCTAATAATATCTAAGCTTCAATATTTGTAATATCACATCTTCCTCTTTTTTCTATAAACATATATTAAGCCAATCACAAGTTAGGTTACTTCTTGGTCTAGCCAAAAATAACTACTAAACATCAGGTAGGCATAAAATGAAATGTAACTTCTGTCATTCTGACGATGATATTGATTTGTCGAAACAATTGTCAATTTTTTAGAATTTTCAATAACTTTTATTATATTGTGGAATTAACTAGAGACCGTGAGTTTCATTTAAAAATACTAATATGAGCATATTCCACGAAGTAAGGGTCGAGACAGTTAATTTCATTAAAAAATCTTCGAGAGAAGATTTGATCCGACTGTACCAGAAGTTACTACAAAAACGTTACAAAGCATCACAAAACATTTGGTTTAACCAAGAATGCCTTAGGAAAAAGGTAATACCAAATTATGTGAATATAAAATGTCACACTAAAACACCACAAGCACAAAAAGCTATAAAATGTGCTCAACGAGTTTGGATAAAATCAGAATGTAAGAAATGGTTCAAAGTTAGAGACTCCTTAGACAACTACATAAAAGTTGTACATTCAGAACTCACATTCCAATTACATCCAGTAGAATTTGACTGTTTGGATAACAAAATTAGAGAAAATGTCAGCACGATGAAACATATGAAATTTAAGAAACAAGAAAAGAAGCTACAGAATCTTGAACACACACAACATAAAATTCAATACTCAAAACATCATGAAACTGTAAGTACCTACATACCAACACACTTTGCACCACGATTTGAAAACCTTTCAGACACTAATTTTACAGATAGTGGAATAGAATTTTTAAATTAAGGTTTAAAGTACAGCATACCACCAAAATTTACGAATAATATTAAACAAATTATAGCTACAGAGTCAGAAATAGCTTTAAAATCTAATTCAAATAATTTTCTTTATGAGAAATTAAAAATTGCCAATTTAATCAAAAATATTGAACCTTCAAAAGTTAAACGTCAAACAAAAAATGACATTACAATTTTAAATGCAATAAAAAAGAAGATAGAGGATAATAACCTAACAGTTACAAAATCTGATAAGGGGAACACAAATGTCATTTTGACGACTGGAAATTACAATTCCAAAGTATATAACTTTATCGAATCCGGCGATGTAAAAGTTCTTAAAGCAGACCCATCAAAAAAGTTTTCTAAAAAGGTAAGGGATATTGTTAATAATTCAAATTATCTTTTAAATGTTTACGAAAAGGGGTCTATCATACATAAGAATCCTCATTGTCCACAATTATATGGAACAGTTAAATTACATAAAATAACGAAACCAATTAGACCTGTAGTCTCTTATGTTAATGCTCCTAATAATATATTGGCAAAGAAGCTCAACAATATACTCAATACTTACGGATATGAATCTCAGTACTCAATTAGAAATTCAATAGAACTAATCAAAAAGTTGAAAGCAATCCACTTGCAAGATAACTATAAACTGATTTCGTTCGATGTAACTAATATGTTTACTAAAATTCCTCCTAAAGAATGTCTAATACTTGTGAGAAAATTACTAGAAGATAAAAATATTAATCCAGGAATAATATCAGATATACTCAATTAATTTGATGTATGCATTAATCAGAATTATTTCACTTTTGACCATAAGATATATATTCAAAATGAAGGTTTACCAATGGGAAGCCCCATATCACCTATTTTAGCAAACATTTTTATGGACAATTTAGAAAGAAAGATCTTTGAAAGTAATATTTCGAAAAATATTTTATTTTGGTATAGATATGTAGATGACATATTAGCTTGTTTTATGGGTAGTGAACGACAATTAGATGTATTTTTCAACCACATCAATAATTTACACCCGAAAATTAAATTTACATTAGAAATTGAAGAAAATAGCTCAATCAATTTTCTTGATTTAAAAATTCAAAGAGTTAATAATGTACTTGATTATTCAATTTACCGAAAACCAACACAGACTGATGTGACAATTCCATTCAATTCCCTATTACATAGAGCTTTTTCAGTTCCTATGAACAAATGTAATTTTGATAGAGAGATTAATACAATTAGACAAATAGCAACATCTAACGGTTATCCATTAGATATGATAAATAAGCTAATTAGTAAAAAAGAAGAAAAAGTGGCATTACAACTAATATATCCTAAACAAGCTGATGAAATTAAAACTTATAAAACCATCACATATGCAGGAAATATTAATAATAATATTTCAAAGATAATATCTTGAGCAACGAATACAACAATTTCTTTTAAAACAGAAAGTAACGTTAGTACAAAATTGTTAAATGTAAAAACAAAAATACCACTATTAAAGAAGTCAGGTATATATAAACTCAAATGTCCAGAATGTAATGCTGTCTATTTGGGTCAGACCCTTAGGAATTTTGAAATACGATACAGTGAGCACTTACGAGCATACAGATTAAAACAACCAGATAAATCCCACTACGCAAAACATCTACTTGACACCAATCATTCATTGACACCTAACACAGAACTAGAAGTGCTGCATATTTGTGAAAAGAAACAAGAACTGGATTTCCTTGAAGAACTGGAAATTAGAAGACATTTAAGAAACCCACAATTTGAAGTTGTCAATGAACAGTTAAATCTAGGGAGTTCTCCACTAATAAACTGTCTTCTTAAGTCATAATTGTAAAGATCAGCAGATATAGTTTTCCTGGTTTTCTATATCATTGCACAGTTATACTGATCTTAATTGGAAAAATGATATCCAGGATATCACCATAGGGCTAATAATATCTAAGCTTCAATATTTGTAATATTACATCTTCTTCTTTTTCCTATAAACATATATTAAGCCAATCACAAGTTAGGTTACTTCTTGGTCTAGCCAAAAATAACTACTAAACATCAGGTAGGCATAAAATGAAATGTAACTTCTGTCATTCTGACGATGGTATCGATTTATCGAAACAATTGTCAATATTTTAGAATTTTCAATAACTTTTATCATATTGTGGAATTAACTAGAGGCCGTGAGTTTCATTTAAAAACACTAATATGAGCATATTCCACGAAGTAAGGGTCGAGACAGTTAATTTTGTTACAGTTTTGTTTATAATTTATGATGGTCGTAGAAAGAGTATAGTGTACAATTTGCATAAAATGACCCATCTCCAACTTGTAGGTATATGAAATTTTGTATTACTCGCTACGCTCGTACTACAAAATTTCATATACCTACTTGTGGGAAATGTATGCCATTTCATGCTCATTGTACAATATACTATAACGTATTTGGTGAACAATTTTGGTTTAAATTCCGAACAAGAAGATTTATTCAAATGTATGATCAATATTTTTCATGAATTTTTTTACTATTTAAGGCGTAAACAATGTTCCGTATATAAATTCATATCTGGTAATTTTAAAAATTATGCAATTATTTTTGTCTGATTACCAATTTTGTTAATTTCGACTACTTTCTTCGAACATTTTCCTTTTTGGTAATTAACAAAAAATTGTTCTATATCTGGTGGTCTATGCGGAATATATTTTTTGGAGACCTCGTAAAACATACAAGAAATTACAAAGGATCTGGGTTTGTTTATAAATTAAATTGAAATTTATTTTCTAAATCTTTAACATTATTTATCTATAAAATTTTCAATTTTTGACGAGGACGTCCTCCATAAATTCCAAAAATGAACACTAACTAAAATTTTATGAAAAATACTATTTATAATACAACTATCAGCAATAAAAATAATCGCATTAAGCGGAGATTGTACCACCTATATTCTCTTCTCCATACAGCTAGAGACGTACGTTAACAGAATGATCCATCACAAACTTATATAGAAGACGCGAAATTTAGAGTAACTTGAAATGCCAATGTTACTTTTAATATTTATCATTGTGCTTTACATAGAATATGTTGTCCAATGGGTCGAGAGCTTGTTTTTACTCGATATTTCATTCATATAAGCAGTGATAACATGTTCTGATACTATTTTTAATTCCGTTTACCAGAGTTCAATCCATGAACTTTTTGTAACAAAATTCATATTTACTTTTTGATTTTTGGGGTAATGATGTGTGTTATACGTATCCTTTGAGGCATAACGAATATCTGATGGAGTAATATTTATTCATTTTTGATTCATCACTGGAATCACTCATTTTACTAAAATATTTTTCTTAGAAACTAAAGAAATATTTTGACAAGTTATCTTGACGTTACATTGAAACTGAAAAAAAGAAGAGTTGACGGGTACTAAATGCAAATGCTGATTGGTGGATATCATATACATTCTAGGATGTAAATGAAATCGTATGCGTTCAGTTAACCTAAATGGCCTACATTTCCATTCTGTAAATTGTGCAGAAAATGGATAATATACATATGGGTGTAGAAAAAAATGTAAACAATCTCGTTGAATATTAATTTATTATTTGTAATTTTGTAAACACAACCCAAACTTCTCAATCATGCATTATAAAATGCAAAGCACATGCGAGTCAATTTCTACCGATGTGTCGACTGGGTTAAATGGTTGGACGATTGGTAAAATTTACCGCTAGCATCTGAACGACCCACCAGATCTAAGCATCTGATCGCATGAAACGCGCCCAACGTAGTATCTGAATGCACCCTTACATTTGACATAAACAAATGACATTTGTATTGTAACGTCAACTGACGCTGTTGTGAGGACGATACAATTCGATGATTTTAATAACGGAGCTCGAGAATATAATTTCAGGAACTATTCGCAAATAGAGTATTCACAGGCTTGCGTATGCATGACGTTGGGAACGACGTCAAGAATAACGCCCCGATTCGGGTTTCAGGGCATCAGTGCGGATGAAATTCAATCATCGACCACCACACCTGCAAGAAATGAATCATCGATAGAGACATTGATTCTCTTTACGAAATATCGAAACCACACATGACCAACGTTCAACTTTAGAAATATTTTTACAAAAGTTACAACTTTTATTTTTTAGAACTGAATATCTTTTTAATAAATACATGGAAACTTATGATTGATGCTGCAACTGGAAGATCATATATGAATTATATGGCAAATGTATGCATAATTTGCCCGTAGATAATATACTTTTCAATTAATTAAAAAATATAGAATTGCGGGGTGAGGAAAAAGACGAAATTTTCGGTTTGAGTGTCTGTTGTCCGCAAAAATCTATAAAAGAGGGCGGAGTCGAGACGTGACATGGCGCGAGTAACGAGCAGTCACTCTTGATATAGAATTTTGCTTTTACGGAATGAGGAGGCCGCTTTTGATTTTTTTTAGTTTATCTCTGCTGTTTGTGCTGTAAATAAAGAGAGCCTGTATTTTTGCGAGAATTTTAGTGAGTTTAGGTATTGAGCGGTCTCTGATTTTGATTTTAAGTATTGTAACAATAATACTATAGGTAAGTGAATAAAGTATAGTGCCAGTGAATTATATAAAAATACTTAGTTGTTTTTTCAAAGTTCGAATACTTTACATACATTATAAAATATGATAATGAGTTGATAATTAAATGTTGAAAGTTACAACATACTTGTCAAAAAAAATCGGAAAATCAACCATGAACGAAATAAACGAAATTTTTTTGCAGTTGTTTATAAAATATTATGAACGCTTCAGAATTGGAGAGAATACGGGATTTAGAGAATTTAATCACGCACTAAATCCTTCAAACGATTCCAATACACTAATACCTGCACGATTTGAAGAGTGCCTTAACGATTGTCAGAAATTGGTAAAAAATATGTTTAACAATCGATTGCTGGACGTCGGTCAATACCGAAAGTTTCATTGTAGTCACTGTTCATTTTATTGATGATAATTTCCAATTTAAATCTTTGCTACTTGAATGTTCACCCATGAAAGGCCATCATACTGGTCAAAATTTAGCTTCAACAATCAACCGAATTGTATCAGATTGGAACATTTTAAAAAAAAAATTTGGTTGTTTTTGATAACGCCCCCAATACAAACACCGCTATAATTAAAGAATTAGGGTGGGAACATTTTGGCTCCTTTGCCCACAGATTAAATTTGATAGTTATAGATTCTTTGTCAGAGGCCGATATAGTTGACCTTCTTACTAAAGTTAGAGCGATTGTTGGACATTTTAGCCGAAGCTATATAGCTAACAAAAACTAATGGAATATCCAAATTAATCCATCTGCCGACACACTAAAATTAATTCAGGACGTAGCCACTTGGTGGAATTCTACATTTTACATTCTTGACCGCTTTGAAACTTTAAGAAATGCTGTAAAAAGCACAATAGCGATTTTATACCACGGAAATGTGCCTATGTTAAATCCGTCTGAATGGAATCTATGTAAAGAACCTTCAAACATGTTGCGCCTATTTGAAAAAACAACAAAAACAATAAGTGGAGAAAATTACATAACAGGTTCGTACGTCATTCCGTTAGTTAATGGCCTACCTACTGTTTGTGCCAACCTTTCACGATATTGTGGCTCGTGTGATAACTAAGTTGAAAGAAGGATTATATTCCAGATTACGCCAAGCCGAAAATACTAATACTTTGGCTTTGGCAGCGTTTCTGGATCCACGATTCAAATTACTGGCATTCTAAAACAGTACAATAGCGGACACGATAAAAAATAAACGGTTTTATTGATTAAAACTAACTTTTCCGCATTTGTGAGATACCCTGGACAATATTCTATCATAAAATTGTCACTTGTACACAATTCCGGGGATGTATCGTGCTAACAATCCTAAATTTCTCTAAAAATAACCAAACATGTAGTATATCTGGATTTATAGGACCCGCTATAGTCGCTCTAGTCAGCTGGAAATCAATTTTGAGAAAAAAATTGACATCAAGAACAACACGAGAATAGTTATTTTCTATTTGACTTGCTTGCCCGAACTCCGCTTCGCGTCGTTCGGGTCAACGGCAGTCGCGTGCGGGAAAGACACTTTACGCATGAATTAGGAATATTATTTTTTCTACGACCCCATTAAGATTCAAAAAGCACATTGAAAATATATATTTTATTTCAACATACATAACATTCCATGAAAATCCATTAATTATTATTATTATTAATGTTGAAAACACAATTTGTTGCATTCTGCAAATGCGTCAGAATAGCCGGTCCAGAGTAGTTAGTTGGTGGTAACTGGCTGTTAAGAGTAACACTCGTAGATTGCAAAGTGCATGAAGATGACGGAGACGGCATCGGTTGCAAGTTGCCAGAATTTTATTCGAGATGGTTTTCTTCTGTTCTACGGAGTCCTCCAAATAACTCTCAGCAACAGCAGTTGACTTCCAGCCTCCAAGACGTTTTATGTTGGTTATTCCTTCGCCTGAATCTGCTAGAAACGTTGCCGAGGATCGTCTAAAACTGTGACCTGTGTAACGTTTTGGGTTAGGTAGGCCTAAGTAGGTAGCGATCTCTGCCGGCATTTTACCAAATGTGTTTACGCGTACGCACTGAACAGAACATTTGCCTTTTTTGTAATTGATAAAAAAACGACGGTGCGTGGTGGTAGGAGGCCGTAAATTTGCATATTTTCTATAGAGCATCAAAAAGGTTCCATTATTTATGTCTTCAGATATAACAAAGGATCTTGAGGTATGGTTTTTCGAATCGGAAATTTGCACAATAATTAGGTTTCCTTTATCTTGAATATCGTCAAGCGTGATTTTCACAAGCTCCGCTCTGCGAAGCTCCCTACTTTAATCATAAGATATATCTCATCAGGGGCGAACATAAACTTGGATATGTCTTCTTTGGTAAAAATCTGTGCTTTATGTGGTCGAAAACCAACATTTTGCTTTTTTAGGAACGATGTCAATTTATGAAACTTGCTTATGTCCAGGTTTTGTTTTATTTTAATTAAACATTTCACCATCGAGTAACGCGACCATAGGGTATTCGATTTCAGTACCTTACTCAGCTCGGAAAAATACGCCCAAAAAACCTCTTCTCTGAAGCTATTCACTCCTTTTTCTTTACACCAGTTTAAAAATTGGTTGTATTGCTGTTCGTATCTTTCTCGTGATTTACTTGGTAACAGTTCTGAATTTACCTCATCTGCGGCCTTCAATATTGCTTCTGGGAGCTCTTCGTCTGACGAATCCATTAAAATATTGCTTTTATTGAAAATCATTTGAAAAATGCCAGAAACGGACACTTCGACAACATTTCGACTTGAAACTTTGACGTCTTGATGACAACTTGGTTGTCATAACAAATCTTTGGTTACCACACCAAACCTCTTGACTCAGCTTAGTTTGATTGTTATGTGGATTGATTTTGAGAAATGTATAGGGTAGATATATTCCAATGAATGAAAAATAGTCTGGGTTAGATTGTATATTGAAACCTATATTAGTTTTAATAGTAATATATAGGTAAAATCAATTAAATGTACATTTAATAACGATAAATTGACATATTTTACTTCTCCGCACTAGTGCGGGAAACCGAAGTTGACACTTTCTAAACTAAAATGAGTGCGGGAAAGTGGGTAAAAACGCACGGTCGTAGAAAAAACAGTTTTTAGAAAAAAAATCCTGTGTGTATGTCGTCGTCGTCGTCGGCCACTTTTCGTTACATGTCTTGTTAGCACGATACAGCCTCCGGAGTGCAACAAGTCACCAATTTTATGATTGAATATTGTTCAGGACATCTCACAGATGAACCCTATTGATTTTCAGATCACCATAGCCAGCGCAACGGGTGCTATGGTACTTGAAGTACGACATTTTTGTCATGTTTTGAGAAACTTTAGTTTGTTAGCACGATACAGCCTCCGGAGATTCACCAATTTTATGATTGAATATTATTCAGAATATATCACAGATGAACCCTATTGATATTCAGCTCACTAAAGCCAGTACAACGAGTGCTACGGTACCTGAAGTGCCCCATTTTTGGTTCTTTTTGGAGAAATTTCGGGTTGTTAACACGATACAGCTTCCGGAGTGTATACAAGTGGCCAATTTTATAATTGGATATTTTTCAAGGTGTCTCACAGATGTACCCTATTGATTTTCATCTGACTAGAGCAAGTACAGCGGGTCCTATAAATCCAAATTTACTACATTTTTGGTTACTTTTGGAGAAATTTCGGTTTGTTACCACGATATATCCCCCGAACTGTATACAAGTTACAATTTTATGATTGAATATTGTTCAGGGCATCTCACACATGCGGAAAAGTTAGTTTTAATCTATAAAACCGTTTATTTTTATTATGTATTTTGGTTTTGCTTTTAACCAGTCTTTATTTTATATTATTATTAGTTACCAATGTTATAATGATGTTCCAATAATGAGAAAAAATTATTTTTAAAAGTAATGAATAAACCCTAAAAATTGATATAATTTTTACATATAATATGGCAGCATGTATATTTGAAATAATCAATTTAGAATTAAATAATATTAAACTAGTTGCAATATTTATGTTCCACCTTATATTTTAACCTTTATCCGAGTTACGAAACAATCTTGATTTCGTATTATTGCTAATTTGCAATCAGGATAATATTTATTGTTTTAAAATAAACCGATAAGACATGTATAAATAATATATTCGTATGCGTCGCCAGTCACCGCGCGCTAGTCTTATATTTTGATTTGTCTTTGCTATTTATACTCAGTCACTGTGGTGATTCAAATCACCGCTTAAAATCACGGTGATTTTGAAATTACTATCGCCGTTTCACCGGTTATCGGAAAATCACCGTATTTCCCAACACACATTCTTGCAACAGGGCATCGCGAAGCTCTCGTAAACGTTTCTCTATTTCAACCCATACATGTTCGATCTGATTTATATCTGGATCTGAATCCGTAAGACAGAGTCGGAAAACATTACTCAACTCGAATCTGATATTGTCCAATGAAAGTGTTCTCATACATATTTCAACCTGGCAATTCGGTGTTCACGGTAAACCGACGATCCAGTAGCTCTAGTTTGAGGAATTAATCCAAGAGCATGAAGTTCGCTTTCCAACTGTCCTCTCAATTATGTTCACACATATCACTTCTTACAGATGTTTTCGGATGGAAACTGCGGTCACCTATCGGTTTCTCAAAGCACTAAAAAACAAGAAAATTGTCATTTCTAGCTGTTGTAGTCCTGTCTCGACCTAAACCAGGACTCTTAGTGACCAAACCAGTATTAGTTTACACTCGAGCAATTTAACCTTTACTGCGGCTACCTTCTATAACCGACAAAATTCGTGCCGCAACAGGATCTGTACTTACTGTACTACGATGGCATCACTAAACAAACAATTTGCAGTAAAACCACAGAGACAAAATGATGCTAATACTAGTTTTCCAGGAATTTTGGTGAGGAATCTTTTTGTGTCAACGAAATAACAACTGTTTGTTCATTAAAGCGATCAGTTAGTAAAATATGCTACAATTGAAAAATACGACAAACATAAAAATTTCACTCAACAATTTGGTGATATGTTTCTAAAATTGTGTGTATTAAATTGGAGCCAACTTGAAGTACAACTACCAATCTATCATCTTGATAGAAATTTATGTATAAAGTCATAATATTACCAACTATTTTAATATATATTTCATTCGTTGGTTAGCTGCAATAATAAAACAATCTATTTCCGAAACTTAGCAAATAATGACAGAAAACTGTTTTAAGCTTGGATTCTGATTTAATAAAATAGTCTGGTTGTGAAATTTTGATGACAAAATAAATTATTTCAATCAATTATTAATACATTTTTCAAAAATGTTGTTACACCTATAAGAAAAAGAAACAATCCCATACCAAACCCACCACGGCTTACATAAAATATGAGGTTTGGAGCTCAATGAGAATTAAGAACAGCTTTTGCTATCATGATGAATTAAGTTGAGATTTTCGAAAAACCTTTCAATGCCGACGCCGGCGTTTCACCATAACACCAGCACCTTGAAATGGAACTAAAAACAATCAAAATCAAAATTCACTATTTCTATGGCGTCGTACGAAATACTGTCTCCAACTGGGTGTCGAGTGAACATCAAAAGCGCTGTAACTGGGTTGTGGGGCTTGCTCAATCCAAAAGTATGCTCAAGGGACCATCGAGTGCCAATGCAACAAATGCTCTTAGATCGGACAGAAGAAACTGCGAAAAATGGTAGGATTCTTGACTGGCCACTGATTATTCAATGCACACCTAGTGAAAATGGGGATTGACGTAACACACCCCCAATGCAGGATGTACGGAGAGGTAGAGAAGCTCTATGCGGAAGGAGAGCCTCTTATTTAGATACCAACTAAACAATAAACATAACAAGTCTTTTTTGTGATGTTCTTTTTAGAGACTTTTCGTGATGTTTACTTAAAACATTAATAAGATATCTCCTAGATGTTTAAATTGTATAACCAACTTTGTTAACATCCATGTCATGTAATTAAAACATATTTTTGATGTTCACAATAATACTTGAATTCGCAGTAACATACACATCCTATGAACATCTTTTTAGCAACTTCCTATAGGAAACATTCATACGATGTTAATTTGTATACTTCTCACTAATGTCACAAACAGAATATTACTGTAATATTACAAAATAACATGTTTCTAAGAGGATCACATTTAGTAGTTACTTTTACATCTTTCAAACTAATTTTTAGTTTAGTTTATACGATGATAGTTTATAAAACTCTCAGTAATATATCATATTAAACATCACAGCAACATAATTGGGTGAGCTGTTTGATTGATGTATTCATAAAATTATAAAAAAAAGAAGACGAACGAAACAAATAACATGGCGGATCGTGGCGTGGTTTTCAGTTTCGTGTTTTATTTTATTTGCAGGAAGCACATTTTTTGCAAGAAGTACTTCGTTTTCATTAGTTCCTACTTAGTTATAGTTCTCTATCTCTAATTCTATTTTTTCTAGATGTAATAAGTAGTAGTCATAGCTATCAATAGAGTTTTGCAGGTTTAGAAAGTTTTGACATTAATAGCAAAAATTCTTGTGAATAATTAGAGACTGTTGAGACTTTAAAAACAGAAATTTCTGCTAAAGAACAAAACGAGGCTATTTTAAATAATTTTATATTATGGATTATTAACAACAATATTTCCCTTAATAGTGCTAATTCTTTGTTACAAATTTTAAGAACCGATGTGAACATTTCTTAGGTTTACATGTTTCATTAGAAATTTTAGTGTCAATTGATTGGAGTAAAAATGCCAAACTTGTTAATTATGCTGAAAATTACTCACATATTTTCTTTCAAATGATGATGACATGTATGAAGAAAATTCTGTGACACATAATGTCCACAAATTAATTTATTTAAGTAATGATGTCCGTTCATTTGGTTGCTTGATGAAAACCTCTAGATATCCCTTACAACAGTATATTAATGGAGCTGAAGAATATCTAACTTATGACACTGAATGCTCCAATCAACAAACAGAATTCGATTATTTATTATTGCATAATACTGCCTTGGCGAAGATTAATGATATATTTATAGATAGTTATGAACGAGTTCGATACCAAAGTTTTACTTTCAGTATAGAGTCCTAATTGCTAATGCAAAGTTAGTTCCACAATGTTGAAATACAAAATGTTCCAGGATAGGGGTAATAAGATGAGAATAGTATATTATTTTATACAGAAAAGAAGTATGACTTTTCATAGCACACCTGCCAAATGGAGTGAGGCATGTAATAGAAGGTAAACCATGAAAAGTCACTTCTCGAAATAAAATATGTTGTTATTTCTTTAAAGAACCTCGCATGTTTCCTATGTAAAATTGATCCCAGTCGATTGGCTGAAAATCTAGTATAATGTAGTTTATGATGTTCTGATAAAAAGTCTCCATGGGCACAATTTGATCTAAAGCAATTGTTTTTATTAGCTTCTGGTCAGAACACCTTTAAAGTTTTCACAGATGAGGATATTGAAGTATACGTTATGGAATGGTTGAGGCACTCGAAACAGTGACTCTTGCTTGAGAAAAAGTAACCGTAAGTAAACGATAGAATTTTCTTTAAACAGATTGGATTTCAGTTGATTTACCGTAATGTTTCGTAAAATTGTTATTAGTTTTATTATCATTAAAAAACTATACTAATAAATATTCTGTAACTAGCTGTAATGTACGTGTATAAGTTAAACTTTATTAATTCAGTTTTAAATTATGTTACGTTATGGCAACTACAGATTGATATACACTTTTTTATTTCTTGTTTTCACTGAATGCGTGCAGCAGTTGCACACAAATTCAGTTTTCTTTAAGATGTGTAATATATCACTTTCCACACGCATGTAATTTTACAATTTTATTTTATTTAGGTTCGATTCCTGGACAAGATATTTTTATATTATTCTGTACCTGTTTTTTTAATTTAGTGTACTGTTTATTAATAGTGAATCAACTATTTAAATCCTTTATTGTTTTTTTATTATTTTTAATATACAGGGTGAACAATTAAGAACAGCTGTAGGCTATATCTCAGAAAATAATCATGTCACAACTTTAGAAAAAATACCGTAAGGAAAGTGTCCCTGAAAAATCGCTGGAAAATATTTTTCATTTTCTAAAATTTCCGCTAGCGGGTGAAATGAACACTCGAAACCATAATACTGTGATTATCTCCAAAAAAGACATTCTAAAGGTGTCCTAAAAATATAATTTTGATGAGATTATGGAAACATTTAATTAGGGACTTTTTACTATTATTTCAAACTTATGAACAAATGTATAACTTTTGCTTTTTTTAACCGATATTAATGATGTTGGCGTCATTTAAAAGAGTTTTTTCTGGTTAATAAGATTGATAACAAAATTAGGTAATTTTGTATCCGCCAGGGGGCGCTGTCAATAAGACGACAATTTTCCTATTTTTCTCGGAAATGTAAAATGGGGCATTTTTTTAATTTTTAAATCTGATATCATAATTCTTATATCTTGGAATAGTATTAAGATTTAGATTTGCGGTTTTCACTTAGTTCCTAATTTTTTAACCTCTTTTCATCAGAATTTGAAAAATGCCTCATTATATTTTAAATTTCCGAGAGAATGCCAATGTTGGCAAACATTTTTATGGACAGTTCAGAAACAAACATTTTTGAATGTAGCATTTAAAAAAATATCTAATTTTGGTATAGATATGTAGAAGATATATTAGCTTGTTTTATAGGTAGCGAATGACAATTAGATGTATTTTTCAATCATATTAATAATTTACACCCAAAAATTAAATTTACATTAGGAGTTGAAGAAAACAGCTCAATCAATTTTCTTGGTTTAAAAATTCAAAGAGTTAATAATCTACTTGATTATTCAATATACAGAAAACCAACATACATTGATGTGACTATACCATATAATTCCTAGTTAGGTCATATTTAAGTATTAAATACCCAACGCAAAAAGACATGTTAATTTTGAAGCCGCCTTCTATTGAATGCATATGCTAGTAAAAAATAAATCGAATTTATAGATTTATCCTCAAGAAATTATCCTTAACATGACAATCCTGCAAAACTCTCGTAAACAATTCATACGATTCTTATTCATTAGTTGTCGACCGTGTTGCTAATTCAGTTTACCAACCAAAAATTCAAAGCACGGCGAGCGAGAAAATATCGATGTGAAGGCTATTGTAGCGTTGCCAAAGCAATGTAAAATGACTTTATCCCCAAACCTAACGATTTATCGCGTTTTCTATGGATTTATGAATGACTTGGTTCGTCATTCCTTAGTTGAATGTTTTTGCGTACAACGGTATTTTTACTAAAAATTCTTTATTATTATATTTACACATTCTTTAAACTTCTTTCTTTTCAACATATTCTTCACAATATATCAAATTGGGACACTCTGTATGTAAAAGAAGATCATTATAATGATAGACGAAACTAGTTTAACTCGAAAACGTCAATACTTTAAGTAGTTAAACTATTATTGCACCAATAACAACCGAAACAATTATTTAATTATTTGAAACAATTGTATAAAAATAGCATCAAGGTTTGTTTGCCACTGCCAAACGTTTGTTACAGCATCGCTCGTAATGCATTAATATTTTACTTCGTAAATAGAGAAGTAAAAGGAAACAATACCGTTCACGGAAATGTACTGTTGTGAATATATAAACTTGTTACTCAATATAACGTACACAAAAGAGTTGAAAAAGCGTAATGAAGTGCTAAATTCGCCATCTGCAATTGATTCATATATTTATTTTCATAATACACTCATATTAGCAATCTAGTGAGAAATTAATTCAGAATTCACAAGTGTAAAAAGAAAACTAAGCGAGTGTAGTGTCTTCAAGTAATCTTCGTTAATAAATAATTTAATAATAAACCAGAATTCACAAGTGTAAAAAGAAAACTAAGCGAGTGCAATGTCTTCAAGTAATCTTCGTTAACCAATAATAAACTGATATTGGTTACGGTACCAAAGGCGTAATGACTGATGGGATACGATTAATTTTATTGAAAAATTATAATTTTATTATTCTCTCCTCAGCGTATAAAATTTGATAACGAAAATTAGTGAGAGAAGAATAGATTATAGGCAGCGTTGAAAACCAAATAAAAACGAAATTATTGTAATGTTTTTCTAATTTATTTAAACAGTAAACGGGTGGGATGAATTTTAAACACACGGTATGGCTACTTACTAATTTATTTAAACACTAAACTACTCACTAACACTCAATTTATATATACTCAACTAATCACTTAAATTTAATTTATATGCACACAAACTTAATTATTAATTTATATCAACACTTTACTGATCGCTGTTTCGGTGTATTCTTGCTATATTTCTCGAGATCACTTTATCAAATCAAACTAACTCTTCCGGGTCGGTCCCTTATATATTAGTGCCCTTTTCACTAGATAATTCTAGATTGCGGCTTACACAAAAACAATTGGATTTCTGGCATTTTCTGGATAAGAATGGTCACAAAAACAATGTTAGATAAGATAGTCACAATCGTAAACAATTCTAAAAATCCCTGCGCGTCCGCCATAATTTTAACTTCCATACCTGGCCTAGGCAGGGTCGGATTTAGAGACTATACCAGTGTGCTGTTTCGTAACATTACCCCCTCCTTAAATGGAAGTTCCTCCTGGAACTTTTGTGTAACCGAGACTGGATGTTTGAATCGGCAACTGGCCCCATTTCTACACTTTCCGATCTCATTGAAATAGCAGAGCACCGTCTTCATCGGATACCGACAACGGGGGCTGTAGCTGCAAATTGATATCTGAGCACCGATATCTTGAAACATAATCTCTACCATGTTCCTGATGATTCGCCAATCCAACTGGTTACTCGCTATCTTAGACATAGCCAGTTTCTTCAAGCTGGATTCCAACACATGGTCTCTTAGGTTTCGAAGTGCTTCCCACACATCGAGGTAGGTAGATCGATCTTGAAATTCATTTTTAGTTACCACGTAGAAGACGTACCGCGAATTATGTTTCAGTTTCAGTGTCTTGCCAGGGGCTGGAATCTGGTTTTCAAGTTTTTCTAATTGCCCGAACTTGTTTCGAAAGACGGATGCCAACCCTCGTGCGTTCTTGAAACTGGCGAAATCGTATGCCAGTGAATAATCTTCCGGGAGAGTGAACAAATCTTGTCGTTGTTCTGAAGTAACTCCATATCCAGTTTTCCCGGTACCTCCATACGCGCCCAAAACTTCATCGAAGGTAGGGTCAGATACATCTCGAATATGGTTTACTCCTTTCTCTAGGTCATGGCCTCCTTCGAAAGGCGCTAGTCGCTTTTGGTGAACTACTTTTAGTTTTCCGTTGGGGATCTTGCCTATGCGATATATAACATCATTGATCCTTTTCTTGATTAAGTATGGGCCTTCCCAGGATTTTTGTAATTTTGGAGAAAATCCTTTTCTCCTCGTCGGGTTATGTAACCATACTTTGTCCCCTTCTTTAAAACCGCCTTCTGTGGCCTGCGTGTCGTACCAACCTTTCATTCTGTCGCAGGCAACTTGAAGATTTGTTCGAACTAATTAATGAATATCGTCCAGCCTTCTTCTCAATTGGATCACGTAGTCTTCTCCTGCTAGATCTTCTCCAGGCCGACAGCCAAATTCCAGGTCACAGGGAAGCCTCATTTCACGTCCAAAAAGGATTTCCGCAGGTGTTTCACCCGTGGACTCATTGACGGCAGATCGATAAGCCAATGCGAATAGGGAAAGATACTGGTCCCAATCTCTCTGATGGCTGGAAACCACTTTGGTCAAGTATTTTCCAATAGTCCTGTTCATTCTCTCGACCATTCCGTCTAACTGTGGATGTAATGCTGTTGTCCTGGTCTTCTTCATTCCCAGCTTGTCACAAATCTCCTGGAATGGATGGCTTTCGAGATTTCTTCCCTGGTCACTATGGACTTCCAAGGGCACTCCATATCGGCTGATAAATTCTTTCACCAATACATCCGCGACAGTTGTGGCCTCTTGGTTCGGGATAGCGTAAATGTCCGCCCACTTTGGGAAATAATCCATTACAACCAGTATGTTTTTGCTACCATTTCCTGTTGTCAGAAATGGTCCAGCGATATCTAAACCAATCCTTTCGAAAGGGCTTCCAACATTATACTGTTTCATGTGTGCCTTTCTCTTGCGATATGATCTATTACTCGTAGCACAAGTCGTACATTTCTTGCACCAGTCCTTCACATCGTCGGAGCTGTTCATCCAATAAAATCTTTCACGGACTCGCTGAAGGGTTTTCTTAACTCCCAGATGACCTCCCGATGGACTGTCGTGTAACTTCTTTAGTACTTCAGCTAGTCTTGTTCTCGGGATAACTAGCTGTCTCCTCATCTCGGAACACACGGTATGGCTACTTACTTATTCATTTAAACACTAAACTACTCACTAATACTCGATTTATATATACTCAACTAATCACTTAAATTTAATTTATATGCACACAAACTTAATTATTAATTTATATCAACACTTTATTTACTGTTCGCTATTTCGGTGTATTCTTGTTTATTTCTCGAGATCACTTTATCAACTCAAACTAACTCTTCCTGGTCGGTCCCTTATTTATTAATGTCCTTTTCACTAGATAATTCTAGATTGCGGCTTACACAAAAACAATTGGCTTACTGGCATTTTCTAGATAAGACTGGTCACAAAAACAATGTTAGATAAGATAGTCACAATCGTAAACAATTTTAAGAATCCCTGCGCGTTCGCCATAATTTCAACTTCGCCTTCATACCTGGCTTAGACAGAGTCGGATTAAGGGACTATACCAGTGTGCTGTTTCGACATTATGTTTTTTACGACTATTATAGAATTTCGCTATTCCGACGTAGTTTTTGATTATCGAATAGCTGCATTCTAGCTCTAGAGTAAAAATAATCATTCTCGCCCTTGGTATGGAATGAATACTTGTCACGGTTCATTTGACAGAAAGATAAAATAGGCGTGTTCTACTACAACTGCACTACGCAGAGTAGAAGTAGTGCAGAAATATAAAATGCATAAAAAATCCTCTAAAGTGAACGTAAAATTACTAAGATGGTCGTTGAGTATTAATTGTTAGAGCTAAAAATGCAGAATATTTTTTGGCACTTTTTAAGAAAAAGATGAACAGCAGTTTACAACTTTCAAAAATGACTATTATAAAAATTATTTATTTTAAAATTTTAGAGTAAAATTGGTTATTACTTCATAAAAAGTAAGTAAATTTATTTAATTTTATTTAAATAATAGCTATTGGAGGAAAAGTATTCCTCCAAAGTACATTATATAATTGTATAATCTACGTGTCTCAGTTCTCAAATAGAACATGTATATAGTCTCAAGTGTTTAGCACTTAGCTTTTCCGGTTTGCATAAAGAAAAATTGTCAAGTTGAGTGACAGTTACGTAAAATTTTTTTGATTGTAAAGAGCAAAGTATTTTTCTTTAGTGTCTCTCCCACGTGGTCACAAATGTGTTTTAAATATAATCCCTTTTAATTGTGATTCGTGGAACTGTTTTGAGTATTATTTTATTAAATTTGTTTTGTTGTTATTATAGTTACTTCCAGTGACCTAAATCGAAGAGGAAAATAATAAAACTTATCCCGTTTCTATCTATTGGATGCTCCTTCGTGTATCTAAATAAAAAACAATTGGATTTCTGGCATTTTATAGATAAGACAGGTCACAAAAACAATGTCAGATAAGATAGTCACAATCGTAAACAATTCTAAGAATCCCTGCGCGTTCGCCATAATTTTAACTTTCATACCTGGCTTAGACAGAGTCGGATTTAGGGACTATACCATTGTGCTGTTTCGACATAATTTTTTTTACGACTATTATAGAATTTCGATATTACGACGTAGTTTTTGATTATCGAATAGCTGCATTCTAGCTCTAGAGTAAAAATAATCATTCTCGCCCTTGGTATGGAATGAATACTTGTCACGGTTCATTTGACAGAAAGATAAAATAGGCGTGTTCTACAACAACTGCACTACGCAGAGTAGAAGTAGTGCAGAAATACAAAATGCATAAAAAATCCTCTAAAGTGAACGTAAAATTACTAAGATGGTCGTTGAGTATTAATTGTTAGAGCTAAAAATGCAGAATATTTTTTGGCACTTTTTAAGAAAAAGATGAACAGCAGTTTACAACTTTCAAAAATGACTATTATAAAAATTATTTATTTTAAAATTTTAGAGTAAAATTGGTTATTACTTCATAAAAAGTAAGTAAATTTATTTAATTTTATTTAAATAATAGCTATTGGAGGAAAAGTATTCCTCCAAAGTACATTATATAATTGTATAATCTACGTGTCTCAGTTCTCAAATAGAACATGTATATAGTCTCAAGTGTTTAGCACTTAGCTTTTCCGGTTTGCATAAAGAAAAATTGTCAAGTTGAGTGACAGTTACGTAAAATTTTTTTGATTGTAAAGAGCAAAGTATTTTTCTTTAGTGTCTCTCCCACGTGGTCACAAATGTGTTTTAAATATAATCCCTTTTAATTGTGATTCGTGGAACTGTTTTGAGTATTATTTTATTAAATTTGTTTTGTTGTCATTATAGTTACTTCCAGTGACCTAAATCGAAGAGGAAAATAATAAAACTAATCCCGTTTCTATCTATTGGATGCTCCTTCGTGTATCTAAATAAAAAACAAGTAAAACCCCGTTATTTAAAAGGCAATTTAAATAACTGGTACATAGTGAGCAGGTTGAACATCAGGACCAGTAAGGTTATATATTTTATTAAAAATACGACACTCTGTCGAAGGGCTCAGAGCAAATCCATTGCGTTGGAGCAGCCAAGAGTGCAGTGCAGATCATTGTATCACTATTTGTTTCTAGCTAATTTAATTAGGTGCAGAGACTGCGATCAAGAAATATTATTTACCTTGAAATTTTGTCTTGATTAATTCATGAATGTAACTGTATTTTATTTTAATGTGATTTTGTTTGATGAACAAAATTGTTTCTATATTTGGATCATTGCGCACCATTGTTAATGTTTCTCTCCACCTCTTTTAAATGTGTTATCAATAAGTCACGTGACCAGGTTAATGAAACTATCAATCCTGATTACGGAATATAAATTAGATTAAAAACATTTTCTCGTAAAGTAAGATAATAAAAAAAGAAGAAATGTAATTTTTCTCCATACACTTGTAAAAAAAATAAACAAAATGGATCAACAACAATCAGATTGGGTCAATGCACAGAAAAATAGGAAAAGCGCTAAGGGTGTAATTACTAGAATTTTAAATTGGATACATGCAAATGCAACTAATAATGATATAGAGCAATATAAAGGCCGTTTCAGTTCATTGGATGAGAATTACGCAAAATACGAACGTGCTCAGGATTGTATAGAGGATTTGATGGAAAGTGATGGTGAATTATTTCATAATGAAGAGGAGCGATCAGTAATCGATACCAATTATTATAACGCTAAATCTATCTTGTCTTTTAAGATAAGTAGACTTTCTTCCATCGGGTAACGTAAATTGCACAAGCAATTGCAGCTTAAATGTAACTTTACCGAAAATTCACATTCCTACAATTTCAGGTGAAAATCCCGAGGAATTTCAAACTTTTTATGAACTCTTCACGTCGCTTATTATTGATAACAATAGTTTAAAATCAATTATTGAAAAATTCCTTTACTTAAAGACTCTCCTTAAATGACAAGCACTCAAAATTATCGACGCGCTCAAAGTTACAAATGCTAACTTTCCAGTTGCTCTTATAGTTGCTGGAGAAAAGATAGAAAAATAGCATCAAACTCATCAACGCTCATTTTCATGAAATAATTCATTATCCACAGATGATTAGAGGAAATGCTAAACATTTGAAAGAATTCGTGACCAACTCGCGTCAAAATTTAGTCATTAAAAATTTAAACAACAATGACATGTAGTTATTAGAAGCCATCTTTGTCCATTTATTTGAACATAAATTTGATTTCCAATCGATGAAGGAATTTGAGAAAACCCTTAATTCGAACACTCTGCTCACTACTTCCGAATTCTTTGACTTTATAGAAGACCGGTGTGTAGTTTTAGAAAATCTTGATAGTTTTAATGAACGGTTTTTTCGGAATAATAAGAAACAGGGAGACACCCTTCTAGTCTCCAGCTTTCTGAAAACTGCATATACTGCAGTTCAAATCACACTATTTATAAACGTGATAAATTATCTACTCTCTCTCCCCCGGATCGTATCAACTTTGGTCAATCAAAACAGCTCTGTCGCAATTGTTTAGAAACGAGACATTTCTCAAAGGATTGCAACAGCAAACGCACGTGCAGTACTTATATGTCACAAACGTCACCATAGCCTGCTGCATCTTCCTAATAGATCAAGAAACTACTCACATTCAGATAGGCCATTTCAACCTTTCAATTCAAACAATCAGAATTCACAAGCAAATCGTATTTTATCCGACTCCTTACAATTACCTCAAAATAGTCCTCGATCAAACTACACTCAACCTAGAGCAAGCACAACAACTGCCACCAATAATAGTCACACGGCGCAAAGTAGCCAATCGCAAATCGAAACTCCCTCAGTTGTTAATTTATCATCCCTCTCTTCGACCAACTCATTAGTTCTGTTGGCAACAGTCAAAGTAATCGCGTATTCCAAATCTGGTGAACCTATAACTTTTAAAGCGGTCCTAGACAGCGGGAGTCAGAGTTCATTCATCACTTCCGCTTTAGTAAACTCTCTTGGATATTGACTATATAATCAGCCGTTGTTCTCTGCTGCAATCTATGCCCAAAGCTCACACATTTTTAACTCCATGTTGGATCTGGAGATATTCTCTACCACAACGTACAAACCCTTCACTATATCCTGCTCAGTGGTAAACAATATCACCATCCTCCTACCTCAAACTAAATTTCAACTGGATAAATTCAAAATTCCTAATAATATCTCTCAATCACTGATAGATAATGAATTTCACCAGCCCTCTAAAATCGACATGCTTATAGGTGCCGATTTGTATTACTCTTTACTCACTAACGGGGTCAAACACTCATCTTGGATAGATTGTAGCTGGAAATGTACCAGGCCAAATAGTGACAAGGGATTCCAATGATATTCTTAATAGAAATCATCTCTTTGTGGCTCCTGAATTCCCGATAGTGCAGCAAGCAGCTGTTATACAGCTCTCTCTCTCTCTCTCTCTCTCTCTCTCTCTCTCTCTCTCTCTCTCTCTCTCTCTGTTCTCGACTTCTGAATCTAAAAAAGATAAGGGTGAAGCAACTTTCACAGTAGCGACAGGAGTCGAACTCGCAAATTTTCTCGTCGCTCTCATCACAATCTTCAATCTTGGAAGATTTAAATGCGGATTTATACATTGGGTCAAAAGACAAGTCTCTCAATGACCTCTTATGTTCTTTTTTTGAACAAGAAAACTTCTCAATAGACAATACTGTCTCTTCTGAAGGCGCACTTGCAGAAGCTCCTTTTAAAAACACGGTGAATATATTACCCACCGGAAGATTTCAAGTCGACCTACCTCTAATCTCTCCCAAGGAGAACTTGAAAATAGGAGATCCATTCTCAGTGGCTCGCAAAAGGCTTTTCACTCTTGAAAATATATTTCAAAAAAACCCCTCTCTGTTTTTGGAATACAAAAAGTTTATTCACGAATACGTTCAACTAGAGCATGGTAAAAGTGTTCCTCTCACGTTAACAAATCATATCTCTGAACATAAGTACTTTATTCCGCATCTATGCGTACTCAGGGAAAACAGTGCTACTACTAAACTCAGAGTGGTTTTTGATTGCTCGTGCAAAGCCACATCTGGGTTATCTTTGAACAATATAATACTTAACGGTTACACAGTTCAGCCTGATCTGTTTGACATACTTTGTAGGTTTAGAACTTATCAAAGAGCTCTCACCGGATAAATAGAAAAAATGTATCGACAAATATTATTAAATCCAAACCAGAACTTCCTACAGAATATTTTGTGGAGGGATTCAGTGAATGGTAATATTCAATGCATTGAGCTTCAAACGTTATCTTTCGGACAAAACACAGTCCTCTTCTTAGCTACTCGTGTTCTGAACGAAATAGCCTGCAGAAACTCTCTTTTCCCCTTAGCATCAGAAGCACTACTTCAACAAACGTACGTTGATGACGTGATGTCAGATACAGACTCTTAAGTGATAATTGTGAAGATCAGCAGATATAGTTTTCCTGGTTTTCTATATCATTGCACAGTTATACTGATCTTAATTGGAAAAATGATATCCAGGATATCACCATAGGGCTAATAATATCTAAGCTTCAATATCTGTAATATCACATCTTCTTCTTTTTTCTATTAACATATACTAAGTCAATCACAAGGTCTAGCCAAAAATAACTACTAAACATGAGGTAGGCAAAAAATGTATTGTAACTTCTGTCATTCTGACGATGATATTCAGTTATCGAAACAATTGTCAATTTTTTAGAATTTTTAATATTTTCCATTATATTGTGGAATTAGCTAGAAATGTTGAGTTTCATTTAAAACACTAATATGAGTAGATTCCACAAAGTAAGGGTCGAGACAGTTAATTTCTTATGAAGAGCATTTTCAATTACATTCCCAACTTATTTCAATTTTGTCTTCACACGGATTTCACTTGCACAAGTGGCGCTCCAACTCTCAAGATTTTTTACACAAAATATGTCAACCCACAACCCAAGAAGTCGACCTAAATCTAAACCAATCTCCTTGTAAAATTCTAGGCTTAAAATGGAACCCTATAACAGATCCTATGCAAATAACGTTACCAAACGTTCTTCAAATAGTTTCCCTCGCCAAACGCAAAATTTAACGGCAATAAGTTCCTGCTTTGAATTCTATAATTGTACTGGGAAAAGTCCTCATGCAAAAACTCTGGTTACCAAGACTAGACTGGGATACTCTCATATCAGATCCTTCGGTGATTCAGGATTGGACTCATTTTACCAAAAGTCTCTTTCATACAGAGTTACCAAATCCCTAGATTTCTATTAACTCCTAATAAAATAGTGTTCAGATTAGACCTACATGGTTTTAGTGACGCTTCGAATCTAGCTTATGGCTGTAACATTAATATTAGATCCTTATATCAAGACGATACAATTTCTTACACTCTTGTTGCTAGCAAACCTCGAATTGTCCCATTAAAGAAAAAACACACTATACCTCGACTAGAGTTATGTGGAATGGTATTACTGGCTCAACTAGCTTCTCGCGTATTTCAAATCTTCGCCAATAGTCTAACAATCTCATCTGTTCATCTATGGTCTGATTCCAAGATACCACTCCCATCTATGTGGAGTACTTATGTTTCACACCGGGTCTCCACAATACAAGAACTCACTAAAAACTTTAAATGGCATCATGTACCTAGTGAAAACAACCCAGCAAATATTTTATCAAGGGGAATATTATCTCACAAAACCTCTGATTTATGATTGAATGGCCCTGGTTTCTTATGGTCGCCAGAGGATCAACTTTTCTCCATAGATTCTTTCGAAATTATAGTTTCATTGCCAGAAGAAAGAAAAGTTTTTCTATTAACAACACCCATTGGAGAGTCCGTATATTGGATACACGTATTTTCTAAGTTCTCCAACTTCAGTAGGTGGCATCGTACTATAGTATATTTGTTTCGATTTATTCACAACACTAGAAATTCTCATCATAAATCTAAAAAAAACGATATTATCTGCGCAAAGCTCTTTTGAGTTGATTGTGAAAAAAATAGAACTGACACACTTTCAAAAAGAAATAGAGGAGCTTATAAACGGATTGAAATAAATTTAAAAAATAACACGCTCGCGCATTACGTGCTTTAAGTTTAATGCTGAAACTGCACAGCAAATAATGGCAGATCTTCCCAAAGAGGGAGTACGGCTCGATCGTATCTTTCAAAAAACAGGAGTATACTTTGCAAGCTTGCAAGAAGAGGTAACCCTCCGGTTCTATTCAGTGACAACGCCACAAACTTTCTTGGGGCTAAGAATCAACTCTAAGAGCTTAATGAATTTCTCCTATTAAAGTCTACCTCTGATTCTATCAATAACTTCTTGTCCCTCACTTTTATTGAATTGAACGTTCAAAGGATAAATGCAATAATTCTTGGTAACGTCCAATATTAGGTATGCGTATGAAATAATAATTTTTTTTGAATTCAACAATGTGTGTGATATCTTTCTTCAAAACAACAATTAATTGAAACGCCGCACATATATTGCAATAATGAGAAAGATGGGAGAAATATGACGTAATAAAAAACAGAAAATTGTTGAATACTTAAACTATGGCTTTTTCATGATTTATTATTGTAAACTACTTTCCCTGCGTTCGCCCAACTTTTTTACCCCAACTTTCACCAGGTTTTTATAAACGAAATATTTAACACCCAAATACTACATATAAGTATTGAACTACTGTTTCTGCGGAAAAGAACATGATATGTTGGATATTTTTTATTGAAATTATCGTAGACATGACTTTTACTAAACAACTTAAGGCGGGTTTATACAACATTTACATAGTCATAATCATAATCACAGTCACAATCATAAGAGTTAAACTAATGATTTCTTATAGCACCGTTTATACAATTGTCACAATCACAATCATAATCATAAGCATAATTTTACTGACCTTGAAGTTCCTAACTTTTAACTTTATGATTATGATTAAGACGAGAATTGAAATGCGCATGTGTCGTAACCAACACGCGATGAGCAATGATAACAAAAAGGCGTCTTGGTTGAAGAATTAATTTTATTGGCCGTTTTTTGGAGGTATTTCTGTGCTCCGTCAATCATTGTTTATATTAACTTCATTGATTTGACTTTTTGGCAAATTTCATTTATATGAATTTTATGCTTATGACTGTGACTATTAAAATTGTATAAACGCCTTTCAGAGTTATGATTATGATTAAGTTTATGATTCTGACTGTGATTATGATTATGACTATGTAAATGTTGTATAAACCCGCCTTTAAAGGTGGAGTTATTTAAAATAAATATAACATTTTCCCTAGTTCAGCAGATCCCAATGTTACGTCTCTGTCGCTGATGATCACCGATTAGAAAGTAATAAAATAGACCGATGTCGTTTCTCATTCTAGTATAGGTCATCTGCTGTGAAATTAAGAAAAAATAGTGTCGGTGGCAGAAGCATCCAGTGTGAAAGATAAGAGGAAAGCAACGAATGATAAGGAATTAACGCCGTTTCCTTTTGTTTTTGATAAAGTTCAATATATAGACGCATTTTGATTGTCGTTAACTGACTTTTCATTGTTTGAATTTCTTTTACCATGAAATACTTCGATTTAATCAAATTACAGAAACCTTAACTCAAATAGTTTTTCACTTGATAATAAATATCATAATTCATAGTATTCCAATTTCACTTTTGAGTGTTTGTTTCCGTTGTTATGAATTGCTGTACGAAGTTTTTTTTATTAATTATACTAGTATGTTCCTAGTTAATAACCATTGTTTTCAACCCTTTTATACAGTTTTAAGATCATTTTTAAATCATTTAAGATTTCTTTTGTGGTTTCAAGTTCGTTTCAGTTGTATTCGTTGATTAAGTTGTTCTGTTGTTTAACTGCCTTGATTAACTCAATTCAATATGATTTCAGTTGTTTTCGATTAATAAAGTTATTTTTCTATTTGATGGGTTTTAGTAGTTTTCAAGCTTTTTCAAACCGTTGAGTAAGACGGTTCATTTTACTCATTGTTACTAGTTTTCGGTTGATTCTATTTGTTTCAGTTTTGATTTATTTTAGTTGTTTGCTAACAATTTACAGAAAATTAATCATTTTAAGATACTAAAACATCAATCGATGTATGACATTTTATGCGTCTTAATAATCTTTGACAAGGTTGAGCATTTTAAAAGAAGTGTTTTTGACTATTAATTAGTTGAACTTTGTCGATTGTCGAAATTAATATTTTATTATATACAAATTTACAAATGAATCGTACAAATAGATTATTGTGTGAACTTCGACGTTATTAAGATCGGAAGGTAATCACGAACTTAATGATTTCGGAAAAACGTTATGGCTGATACATTCTTTCACCAGTACATCCGCGACAGTTGTGGCATCTTGATACGGTATCGCATAAATTTCCACTCACTTTGTGAAATAATCTATTACTACCAGAATGTATTTACCACCATTTTCTGTCATCGGAAATGGTCCAGCGATGTCTAAAGCAATCCTTTCGAAAGTGCATCCAACATTATATTGTTTCATGGGTGGCTTTCTCTTGCGATGTGGTCCATTACTCGTAGCACAAGTCGTACATTTCTTACAACATTCCTTCACATCGTCAGAGCTGTTCATCCAATAAAACTTTCCACGGGCTTCGGAATGGTTTTCTTCACTCCCAGATGACAACCCGATGGACTGTCATGTCACTTTCTCAATACATCTGCTACTTTCGTTCTCGGGATAACTATCTGTCTTCCCTTCTCGGAACCATCATCGTTCTCAAAGATTCTTTTCAACAGACCTTCTACCATGGTGAGGAGTCCCACTGAGCCCAATATGCCTTGAATGTCTGTGAAAATCTTGACACTTCTTGCCAGGTAGGTTTGTTCCTTCCATTGCCGAATTTTGTTTAGGTGAGGATCATTCTCCTGATCTTCTCTGATCCTGGTGGGTGACCATTCTTCATTGACTATCGTAATTCTTGAAACTGCAACTTCCTTAGATTCCGACTTGTTGCAGTGAGAATAGTCTACGGTGCATGACCGTCTAGGCAGGGTGTCGGCGTTTCGGTGATTCACATCGGCTCGGTGTTCGCCCCTGTCTAGTTTCCCCTGTGACTAGAGTTCTTGTGTTGCAGGAGTCCTAGGGCGATTAGATGAGCTGCATACGGGCACTAGCCCTCCACACTTCCGTCATTTGATCTTCTTCGGCTTCTTGTCTGCCATACTCTTTATTAAATTGACGACCTGAACCAGTCTGTTTTGGTTACCTTCTTTTTGCATGGTCCTAACTTTGTTGTACCGCGAATCCTTCGTGGCTGCGTTGTATTTAAGAGGTTCTTGGTTTGCAGGAGTCGTAAGACGCTTACATGAACTGCGTACATGCTCTAGCTCGCCACAATTACAACTCCTGATCTTCTTCGGCTTCGGCTTCCTGTCTACCATACCTTTCAACATGTTGACGATCTGGTCAGGTCTGTCATGTTCACCTTCTTCCTGCATGGTCCTACCTTTGCTATATCCCGAAGCCATCGTGGCTGCTTCATATTCAAGAGCAGCGGTCAACATATCTACCATGGTATTGGGATGAGTCATCGAAGCGTCCTCTCCATATTGGGATTATTTATGGCATAATTCCTTTTTAGTGCCTGATACTGACAGCAGTGATGATTTCACCACAACTCCTCCAGAAATTAAAGAATTAGCAATTCAATATTCGTTGTTTTGTTTTTTATTTGATAGTCGTAGAAAAAGTATAGTCTAAAACACGGATGGAATTCAAAATTCTACACTCGTAGAACCGTTTCCCTCGCCTACAAATCTTTCTACTTGTGTAGAATTTTGCTTATTCCACCCTTGATATAGAATATACTATTCTATATTTGTTTTGAATTTTATTTCATAGAATAGGAATTTCTTGAATTTAAAACGAGATAATCGTTTCTTTTGTCTACCTTGAAATTAAATAAAAGGATAAACTCAAAATCATGAGTTCAAGTTTTTTTTCCAAATAAGTGTAACTGAGGGCTACTATAGAGAATTAGTATTAAAAAAGTAAAAGTTGGTTACTTACTATTTTTCTCAACTAATCTAATTATTAACCATTCAGCTAACGTTTGTAATATAAGAGAAAACACAATTGTGCAATTTATAGATACTCAGTCTCATTTATCGTATCTTTTATACATCCTATTGTTTATAAAGTTGTAAACCTTTTTTGATTTCTACTAAAATGACCACAACCTGCAGCAATTCGTGCCGAATTTTGTTGATCGGTTTAAGTTGAATCAAAATAGTCGTAAGAACGTTTGATTGATCGTAAAACGTAATTTATCAACATTTTAGTGAATCAACAACAGATTCATTGAATCGCTGACGAGTCGAAACCAGCTTGAAACGTGTGAATCTCACAGCCACGTTTTACCTCGTAAGAGTATTTTCTGTTGTTTCCATGTGCGTTTTGTAATTTATTAAAAAAATAAACAAGCGCACAAAGTTATCTATTTCGCACTAGTGCGAAATATTCATTTCGCACTAGTGCGAAATATTCCGCAGTCAACTGTTCTGATGGATTGCTGTGCTTATTCACCTAATAGGTACGTACCTATACTCTGATGTTCACACAATTGTAGGCAGCTGTGACAATGACATTTATTTAAATAAATTCGTGACATATTAATACCTACTGTCAGTGCGTTGATTTGATTTATTTAGTAATCAAATTAATACTTATTTGTATAAGTTGAATCTGCTGATATCTGTAACACAAACATGGAATATTCGTCAGACGATGAAACTGTATATTTTATTTCCCTGGAAATGTCCAATCGTATAACTCAGTCTATAGAACATGCAACAGCCTTCACAGAAGAACTACCATCAAGATTATTCACAACCAGTTCGGTTTTACAATCAGTCACTGTGAGATCATCAACTTCGAGTACAGTATTTGAAACTAATAATGTGACAGGAATGAAGACTCAGGCAGTTCAAAGTGTAATTGAAGAAAATGGTCATATTCCATTGGTATTAAACAATTGTTCCAATATAACAATTAATAATTACTATTCTAAAAGTACAGACCAAAATGTACCGAAATATGTATGTTTAATGTTCAATAAAATTTGACCTTTCTCCCTGTTCAAATATATCTTTCCTAATAATGCAATTCACTTGAAAAATGTTTATGAGTGAAAACTTTTATTATTAGTCGTTGAAACATATTTTTAAAATCCGATATATTTTGTTTTGTATGTCGTCGGAAAAGTATAGTGTACAACTAGTGCGGAAACTGGATATTTTCCGCACTAGTTGCACAATATACTATTCCGTATCTGTCAGATGTCCTGAACAATATTCTATCATAAAAATTGTCACTTGTACACACTTCGGGGAATGTATCGTGCTAACAACCCGAAATGTCTCCAAAATGGACCACAAATGTGACACTTCAGGTACCAACGCACCCGTTGTACCAGCTCTGCTGAGACAAAAATCAATAAGTTTCATCTATAAGACGCCCTGAACAATATTCAATCATAAAATTGGTCACTTGTACACACTTCGGGGAATGTATCGTGCTAACAACCCGAAATGTCTCCAAAATGGACCACAAATGTGACACTTCAGGTACCAACGCACCCGTTGTACCAGCTCTGCTGAGACAAAAATCAATAAGGTTCATCTATAAGACGCCCTGAACAATATTCAATCATAAAATTGGTCACTTGTATACTTGTCTGGAGGCTGTATCGTGCTAACAAAGTTAGTTACTCTTTACTATACTCACACTTACTAGTAGGTGAAAATAGCAGTTATTTGCAAACATCCGCACACATTTATATAACCAGAATAATAGCGCAACTTGGAACCTGTAGTAAAACATTTTTAAAATTGTCTTTTAAAGGAAGTTTTTATATTATTGACAGCACTGAGAATTGCACTGTCTGTAATATGAATTCCCCGGAGTCATTACATCATATGGTTTTTGAATGTCCCATTTACAGCCCTCTCAGAAAAAATAGTTTTTTTCAGAATGTTCATAATATTGATGATCTGGCTCATAGCATTATCAGTATATTAAAGCTGCGAGCATTTGCACATGGTGAATGATTGGCTTTATAATGAAGTACACGCATATTTTATATTTTGGTTTTTATCTTAACTTTTTTATTAATTTACAAATTAGTTCTATGTCATAATTTATTTCGAATTATCTCAATTCCTCTCTTGAAATTTTGTACCGAACCCTTGTGAAAAGATTTATCTTATGCACAATAAACTATCTATCTATCTATATTCAAAAGGTTCTTGGATTGCAGGAGTCATGGGGCGCTTACACGAACTGCGTACATATTCTAGCTCGCCATAATTACATCATGTGATCTTATTCACCATATCTTTCAACAAGTTGACGATCTGGTCAAGTCTGTCATCATCACATTCTTTTTTCATGGTCGTACCTTTGTTGTATCCCGAATCCTTCGTGACTGCTTCATATTCAACAGCAGCGGTCAATACATCGACCGAGGTTTTAGGATGGGTTAATCGAAGCGTCCTCTCCATATTGTGATCTCAGAAGCCGTCAATTGATAAGCAAATCGAACCCTTCAGCTGTTCGAAGTCATCCGTTTCTTCTAGAGGTATCGTTTGAAGTACATCTAAGGCATCCTAACAGTATTAAGTTTCACACATTACTATACTTCACAATAACAATAAATTTAACTTCGCTTCGTTCAGAAACTTTCCTAAGTAACTAGTAAAAGACCCAACTAATGTTTGCTCAATTAGATATTAAAAAACTTTGCTTTAGCGAAATTTACAATAAACGAATTGAAACTGATTCATTTCATATTAAAAAATACGTATTCACAATTTCTTGAATAGTCTCAATTTTTTGCTCGGCTGTTTATTTCATATATAACGTAATAGTAATAAATGATATTATACAGGGTGTCCCAAATAAGAGTGACTGATTTTAAACATAAATGTCCAGCTTATTAATTGCTCCAAAGAGATGGGGTTTCCAATAGTTTCACTAGTTTATCAAAGAGATTTTTTTAGGCTTGGCTGGCATTTCATGTCATCAACACAGGGTGTTTTACTAATGTTGGCAAAATTCAAATGGGAAAATATGGATTATTTTAAATGGAACACCCTATAAATTTTGATTTCATTCGAAAGAGCAAACATTCTCCTTTCCAAAAATGTATAGTTTTCCATCTTTTGTTTCATTAACAACAAAGATATTCGAGGTTTCATGTAGTAGTACATGTTTAATTAGTAGTTTTATATGAACGTATTTTTATGCCTAAAATCAACTCATGCTGTGACCATTTGACGCATAACAAAATCATTTGCGCATAACAAAATCATTTAAGTCGGTTTCATTTTGAATTACGTAAATAATTGCCAACAAATCTGACAAACAGTTTATTTAGTAAGAGAACATAATAACATTATTCAATACATACAAAGAACGAAGAACAAAAAAGTTACAATAAATGCTGCATATGCTCTTCGTTTATGCATAACTGTAAGCGAGATTTTAAATTTTCAAATGAATTTTCTAACATTTCAAGCGGAATGTTTTCAATAATGTTCCTGATATTATTTTTTAGTTCTGCTAAATTGCTAGGCTTAGGATTGTAGCACCTATCCTTCACATATCCCAAGAAAAAAAATCTGGGACAGTTAATTCAGGAGACCGGGGTGCCCATTCAATCGGTCCAGCTTGACCTATCCACTTATCACTAAACAATGTTTTTAATGAATCTCGTGCTATTAACGAATAATGTGGTGGTGCACCGTCTTGTAGAAAGTAAACGTCATCGCTAATCCATCTTGAACTAGTTGCGGATAAAAAAAAGTTTCCAACATATCCGTGTAATTAGTACCCGTCACTGTTGGTTCCGAAAAGAAAGAGGGGCCATAGATTTTTCGCCGAGATAATGCACAGCAAACGTTTACTTTTGGACTATCTCTCTGAAATTTATTAAAAGAAATTGGTTTTTGAGAACCCCATATTCTACAATTATGTTTGTTACACATGCCATTAATGTGAAACGTTGCCTCATCAGACATAATTAATAATGAATTGGGTCCGTTTCTTAATAAGTCAAGTAAAGTCTCACATACCATTACTCGCTTTTTTTAATCTGACTCGTACAATTTTTGATAAGTATGAATTTTGTATGGAGTTAGTTTTAAAATTTTTAGACATCTTTGGACGTCACTCTTGCTAAGCTCTAAAATTCCAGCAATTTTTCTAATTGAAATTTTATTATCGTTATCATGTAGCACTTCATTAATTGACATCAACTTGTTTAAAAGACCATAGTTATTTCTTGGTTTTTTTAAGTGTGCAATGCAACCAGTTTCGATAAATTGTACATACCATTTTTTAATTATATTCACTGACGGCGGATTTTTCATAAATTTCCTTCTGAATATCCTCCTTGTTTGAATCGTTGATTTCGTTTCTGCATAAATTATTACAGTTTGAGCTTTTTCACTCACTGTATAGATCATTTCGAAACCGACTTATATGATTTAACAAAATTACTATTGTCAAAATTGCTGATTTTGTTGTTATGCGTCAAACGGTCACAGCATGAGTTGATTTTAGGCATCAAAATACGTTCACATAAAACTACTAATTAAAAATGTACTACTACATGAAACCTCGAATATCTTTGTTGTTAATGAAACAAAAGATAGAAAACTATACATTTTTGAAAAGAAGAATTATTGTTCTTTCGAATGAGACCAAAAATTATAGGGTGTTCCATTTAAAATAATAGATATTTTCCCCTTTGAATTTGACCAACATTAGTAAAACACCCTGTGTTGATGAGATGAAATGCCAGCCAAGCCTAATAAAATCTCTTTGATAAACTAGTGAAACTAGTGAAAACCCGATCCCTTTGGAGCAATTAATAAGCTGGGCATTTATGTTTAAAATCAGTCACTCTTATTTGGGACACCCTGTATAGAATATAATGGTGAATAAATTGGTCAAGTATATAAAGAGTTTATTCTTAAATCTTATTTGCATAAATATTTTTTTACCAGAGTATTTTAGGTAGTCTACCCCAAATTTACATTTAACGACTTTACTACATGGTGTATTTTGCAGTATGGACTTGTAAAACGATGGAGTTACCGGCATAACATAATACAAATTACCGGAAGGTATATAAATCATTCAAGCCATAACAGAGACCACCACATATCTAAAGAGACATATATAACGTGATGGAAACCCATAAACCGTGAAACAGCAACAGCGTTTGGTTATTTGAAACGTTATTTACTCTTGTTGGCATATTTTAAGGTCTCTTCATGGACTATGAGAAATTATTATAGAAAAATATTATTTTAAAGAAGATGAATATATTATTTAGTATTTATAAGTAGTTATAGATACAAAATAATTAATATTGTATTTTTAATCAATTGTTAAATGTAAAACGACTGCATCGTACACAAGACACAGAAAAATCCGTAAACAACGCGCTCAGGTCAGTTTGTTCACATGAAAATACCGAATCTTTCATAACATCAAAATATGTGGGTTATTTGAAATCGAGTCAGAACTGTCAATTGTGTTTCAAGTTAGATCCTAATAAACTATTATATTTTTATCAGACTTATAATATATGTCATATTAAATATTGCAATACTAATATAGGAATATAAAATATTATTTTTCCACTACTAGCTGTGAAGTTGACAATTATTGTGTCATCTAGCCAACTGAGAAGTTGTATTTCTCTATTAGTGGTTAATAATTTTTTCTATTGTTAACCTCGGTCAATAATGGACAAATTGAGAATTCAGGGATAAAAGCTTAACAAAAACTAGTGCAACATAATTTTGTATACCCAGGAGATTGCGTTTAACATATTTACTACTTGAAATTACCTAACAAGATAAAATTATTTCAATAAAACAGTCACTAGTTTAAAATTCGCGCTCATCCAAAAATTTCTGATGACATAAGGAGTGCGTTCATAATATATGGGTGACGTGAGGAGCGAAAACAGTGTCAGTCAGACGACGGAGTATACGCCTAGGGAGAAATCAGTTTGAACGATTTGTAGATCGATACTATCAAAATTTGACATTGAAATGTGTTGTTTATTTTCCGTTAATTTTAGAAAAACGAGGATCGAGGAATGTTTTTACCTTCAACATTATCACCAGTGGAATTTGAAAATCTTCTGTTGATAGAAACTGGTAGCTAACCTTGACCCACATAGACAAATAATAATATATTACTTTCTCTATGGTGAAGCAAATGTTAAATGTTTCATGAACGCTCACTTTGTACCCAAGTGTTGTGAACGCACTACCGCTGGTATTGTTCAAAGTTCAAAATAAAACATAAACCACGTTTTGTGAAATTTTTGGATGTGATCGTATAATTGGTTTCGTTAATTCGTTGCACTTAATATTAGTGATTATGAACTATAGGAATAATGCTAATGCTATTGCTGTGTGATAAAATTATACCTACATGATTTTTATGAGACATTTATTTTATTTTTGATTTTTGTCTTAAATTTGGTTAGTAGTGGAAAAAAATGTATATACACCACGGTGGTGAAGACATTTATAAATCTCGCACCTTCTTCCGCTCGGGGCAAAGCCCCTCGCGAAATAATTTTAGTGCTCGGTTGATAATAATAGTCTTCACCACCTTGGTGTATAATATACTATTTTCCACTACTAACTGTGAAGTTGACAATTATTGTGTCATCTAACCAACTGAGAAGTTGAATTTCTCTATTAGTGGTTAATAATTTTTTCTATTGTTAACCTAGGTCAATAATGGACAAATTCAAATGTTTTGAGAATTCGGGGATAATAGCTTAACAAAAACTAGTGCAACATAATTTTGTACACCAGGAGATTGTCTTTAACATATTTACTGCTTGAAATTACCTAACAAGATAAAATTATTTCAATAAAACTGTCATTAGTTTAAAATTCGCGCTCAACCAAAAATTTCTAATGACATAACGAGTGCGTTCATAATATATGGGTGAGGTGAGAAGCGAAAACAGTGTCAGTGTCAGTTAGACGACGGAGTAAACGTCTAGGGAGAAATCAGTTTGAACGATTTGTAGATCGACACTATCAAAATTTGACATTGGAATGTGTTGTTTACTTTCCGTTAATTTTAGAAAAGCGAATATCAAGGAACGTTTTTACCTTCAACATTATCACCAGTGGAATTTGAAAGTCTTCTGTTGATAGAAACTGGTAGCTAACCTTGACCCACAGAATATCAGTTATCGGTGCCTTAACCTCTACAAGTAAGAACATGTGTACATTGTAAATATTATACAAATTGCGCATATGAGGGTAATAGTTTCCCCGATAGTAAGTGGGGAACTAGGAGTGCACTCTCGTCAATTCTCGTGGTTCGTTTGTGAACGCTGTGGTGTAGAATGTGAAGTACATAGATAAATAATATATTACTTTCTCTATGGTGAAGTATATGCTAAATGATTTATGAACGCTCACCTTGTACCCAATTGTTGTGAACGCACTACCACTGTAATTGTTCAAAGTAAAAAATAAATCACGTTTTGTGAATTTTTTGGAAGTGATCGTATAATTGGTTTCGTTAATTCGTTCCAATTAATATTGGTGGTATTCTATTGCTGTACGTACATGATTTTTATAAGACATTTTTTTATTTTTTTATTTTTGTCTTAAATTTGGCTATTAGTGGAAAAAAATGTATATACACCACGGTGGTGAAGACATTTATAAACCTCGCAAATAATTTTGGTGCTCGGTTGATAATAATAGTCTTCACCACCTTGGTGTATAATATACTATTTTCCACTAGTAGCTATGACGTTGACAATGTATGCGTCTTCTAGCCAACTGAGAAGTTGAGTTTCTCTATTAGTGGTCTATAATGTTTTCTATTGTTAACCTAGGTCAATAACGGACAAATTCAAATATTTTGGGAATCCAGGGATAGTAATTTAACAAAAACTTGTGCAAAATAATTTTGTATACCCAAGAGATTATCTTTAACGTATTTGCTGCTTGAAATTACCTAACACAGTAAAATTATTTGAATAAAAATGCCATTAGTTTAAAATTCGCGCTCAACAAATAATGACATAACATCCCGTAACTACAACATGGCGATAATTACAAACGTTGGACGCGTTCTGAAAACAGAACTGTTGCACAACCATTGGGCGAATGTTCTGTGAACGCACTTTGATCAATGAGCGAAACTCAACATATTCGGTGAGTGGACACACTTTTTCTGAGCGGTTTTCAAATGCGCCTACTGAGTACAACACGTTGCATATTGAGATGTTTTTATATTAGTGCAATTAATACATAAGTAATACAACATAAAATTACACACTCAAACTCTTTCTTCAGAATAATTCCTGTTTTTTCCACAAATACCACGTTTTCTCACGACAAAAACATGTGGTAATGGTTCCTGCAAATCTGCGATTACATGAGCTATAAAATTTCTGTTTATATCAATTATATTACCATCATCTAATAGGTAGAAACCATTTAATCACTAGGCATCCCCCATGATCGGGTGCCAACACCCCTGTGTTGGACAACAAAGAGACCTTCAATAGCTAGGGCCAATAAAAGTCGCTGGCTCTTTAAGGACTTTATTAATATAGTGAAGTATATTAATGAGGAACAATAAAAAATGTACTAAGAAACAAATACTTAATACATGTAAATGCCATTGCAACACCGGCATACGGAGACACATCGTTTTTCTATCTGACGCGCAGATGACATTTCTCACTTCTGTCATCGAACTTATTATTTTTAGAGCTACTGTAGATTACTTATAATTTAATTTCAATTCTTTCATGTGACATTTCCTTTGAGGCAACTCTGTTGGGAGTTGGACCCTTTAGGCCCAAATCCTAACATCTAATAACCTAAGAGTTAGATTGTATCTAGCCATAATTTTTATTTTTCAATATTTATACTTTCCAAAAAATTATCGTTCAGATGACACACGTCAACCATTCGTTGCTCACTGTTTAACACACACAAGTTTAAGTAGTGGAAATGTGAATCTGCAGCAGACTGCATTCCTGAGCTACTCGATTTTTACAAGAACCTTTTTTTATTAATTTTAGAAATGATACGAGAATAAGTCAGTATATCTACTTTATAGTCAGTAGGTAACAAACTAGTTCTCTCCAAAAACCAACTTGTAGTCTTAGAACTTAAATTAGTAATTTCTGGATAAACGTTGTTGACTAGTTCTTGAACATTATTTACAAAAATGTGAAAATTTTAGTTATCTAGATTGACTCTATCATTATTTTGTGACATCTGTCCACTTTCAATTCTGAGCGAAAACTCTGGAAAATGCTGGGTTTCGAGTGCTGATAACGACACTCACATTTGATTTGAGTTATAATAATCTATTCAGACACGACCAGAGAAGATCTTTGCAATGAATGAATCACGTGCCCCTATTTCTACTCAAAGTATTACTTTCTCTTGCATTAGCTATAGCGATTTCCCGTTATTCTTCGGTTTTATCATTAGGACGTGAACGTTTTCTGCTTGTATCTTTAATACAACAATCTATATTTCACCGGCTTTTTCAAGGCATGATTAAGTGGGAGCACGCTGGCAAAAATAACTTGGATACAGGGAAAGTTCTTATTAAAATGTAGTGAAGGTAATTCGTTCCTATAATATACAGTGCTTGGAAAATTCTTTGGTAACATAGGGTTTTAATACAGAGTCCATAAGTGATAATGTGTTAGAAAAAAACAAGTATATTCAGTGAATCACCTATTTTCTTTAACAAGGTATAACATGACAAAGAAATATCCTGGCACAAACTGTTAAATTGTTTTTCAAATATCACTCCAATCATTATAAAGATTCTAAAAATAGGTTGAAAATTTAATAATTTTAATGGTTATAATATGAAAAACTATAAATCGAAAATATTGACATTGAATAGGCTACTTTTTGAAATAATTTATTATTGCAACTCAATAATTAAATACTGTATATTTTATAAAATGGCAAATATTCAATTCTGAACGCTCCTGATAAAACGATTTCGTCTACAGCCGTAATTCTTCTATTTATATCTATCCCCATAAAATATTCCTTTTTAAGAATAACAGAAATAATTCCTCATTTAGATCTAGCGTTAAACAATATTTGCCTCATAGTTAACGAAAAAATGTACGAGGCACATGGCATTACCAGTGTGTCAGAGAGAGGCATGGTGAGATAGACAATCTAAAGTTAGCGTAGATTATTACAGTTAAAATAAGGATACTATAATATACGAATACGAATCTTGCGTGCGCCTCTCGAGGGCGGTACTTCTTACTGGCTATAGTTCAGACGTACGTCACTACCTGCTTGTTTTCGATTGATGAGCGATCATTGTAAGTCTTATAAAATGAGCATAAAGATACAATAAAAAGTGACAATTGTAAAATGGTATTACCAGGGTAATTCAAATTGAGGAGTAGCAGAAAATTTGTTTAATGTAGCATTCGAAAATACCCAACAAGTTAGCAAGAAACAAATGAGAACGGTTATAAAAATTTTTTACGGACATGGATGTGTCACTTCTACAGAACATTGACCTCTTACACAAAATCTTCAAATCTAAACCGAAAAAGAAGGAAGAGATTTTTTATTCTGTAAAGTGTGGAAAGTAATCCTCTACAGTCGTATACTCGTTTAGCCAAGGATTTTGATTCTGACGGTATTAATAAAAAAATGTATCGTAGTAGTAGTAGTAATCTGAAATAGAGCCATGAAATATTTCCAGACCATCAATTTCGTAGAAAGGAATTTTGTGAAATCGTTATGAAAAAAATACAATTGGACGCAAACTTTTCAAAAAACATTTTGTTCACTGCTGAATCGACTGTTTCCATACACGGTGCACATAATTCATCCATTATGCGATACTGGTCCAGGTCAAACCTTCACAACCACTATAATAGTAGAGCTCAACATCCCCAAAAGATAAATGTTTGGGCTGGAATATTAGGTCAACATTTAATTGGATCATTTTTTATTGACGGCAATTTAACCGGACAAAAATATTTGAATATGCTGCATAACCAAATTACTCCTGCCCTTATACAATTAGTTGTCAACTTTAATGATATTCGGTACCAACATGACGGTTGTGCATCGCATAATTATCAATTAGCAATAAAAATTTTAAATACGCAATTTTCCAATCGGATTATCTCTACGAATGGTAACATTAGATGGCCTGCTAGACCTCCAGATTGGGCACCTAGGGATTATGCGAAATAGAGAATTTATGGATTCCTGGAGAACAGGGCCAGTTCTCTGAATGAACTTAGGGAACAAATTCTACAAGCCTATATGGAGATAACACTTCAAATACTCACCCATGTTCGTCAAGAATTTTATAACCGGCTCGGTTACTGTTTAGCTCAAAACGGGGGTATATTCGAACATTTGATTTAAATTTATTGAAGAATTAAGAAGTTTTTTTATTTTTTTATGTATTACCTATCAGAATATTACTTTTATTTAAAATAATAGGTATTTTCATAAGAATTCGATTTTATGTTTATTATCGAAAGCGTTTTTTAATTTGTACTGTGTGTATTTACACAAAGAGTTCGTTTCTCATTTGAAAACATACGTAAAAACAGTAAAACCGTTTTTATTGAAACAAAAAGTGTTCGATCGACATATTTCCACGTTGCCAAATCTCAAAAAAAATAAAGGTTTTGACAGATTTCAAACTGAAAACTAGAACAATTTCCAGCATTACAATAAAATATTTAACAAATAAATCGGATTAAGTATCTTGATCTGCTGCAACCTGTCAAATTATGATAATTAAAAGCTTCTTATAACTTGTTCACGTGTTAGAATAATGCATTTTAGAATTAATGTAGATGTACAATGGGAACCGGCAACATTAAGTTTATTTCAAATCGTTCTGTGAATAATTCTTTCACTGTTTCTAATATTCTAATATCCTGTTAATACCGACAATGAATTTATACTTGTAACACATTGACGTCGCTTACTGACATGTAGTTTTGCACGTTTTCCACTTTATGGTATTTTCTTAGAGAAAAAGAGTAATACACTGAATTGATATTTGTTTCCTTCTAACACATTGTCGCTTAAGCATATGTGACCAAAGAATCTTCTTACTAATGTATATGTCAAATACTTTTGGAACCGTTGTGAAATCACGATATGAAATATTATTATTAAGATCTTTGATCTATCAAATGCGTTTATAACAAGCTGGATTGAGAAACTGTGCTAGGGAAAATAAATGTAGGAAAATCAAGTTAACAAATCAACTTTTTTCACGAGGAGGACCGAATAAGCGTTAAATATTCTCGAATATGCTGGACACCTGATAAGCTATTACGAATAACAACCGAGCATAGATAACGTGGTGAAATTAGTTTGGTATACCTACTCGTGAATGTCTACAATGACAGTGTGATTACAAAATAATTTTCCAGTTCATTCGCCTCGAAATATATGTATAATGAATGTATTGTCACGGCTAGAAAATGTATTGGGCTTCATAGTATGAAGATAAATATATAATTGTTCATTGTCAGTCGATTGGAAAGTTGTAACAGCCAATAACGCTGCAATGGAATATTAATAACACTATTTTTGATTATAGTTGTTACATTTCGGGAGCACAATATCTCCATTTGTATTAGAGATCTTCTCTAAAACTCCGAACGGTCTTTGTAATGTTTTTGTTCTTTTCATGTGAAATATGTAACTTTTATATTTAGTTCGCTGTCCTGTCTATTAAATTTTTCACAATTTTGCTAAAACCTGTCGAGTTTACTAGAAGTATCGAGACAGTCGCAAGAAAAAAAATTTGATATGTTTGTTTCTACAAAAAAAAGTGGCGCTAGACTTCACTAAACTTTCGAGAACAATTCAACCACTGTATAAAAAGGCTTAACCAAACACCTGGGAGAGTGAGTGACAAAGTAGCGCCTCATTGAAATAAATATTTAAATAATAATTAGTATAAGGTAGGTTGTTTAAGTAGGTACTGAAAAGGTGTAAGTGTTCAAATAAATATGGAAATAAATCTATGCTGGCTTTCTTTCAAATGAATTCCTTACTGTATATTTTGATTCTCAATATGCTCTTTTCGTAATAGGGCTAGCCAGATTCATTGGAATGACTCACAATAAAATCTTAGCACAACCGTTTGTTTCGGTTGTGCCGACTCTACATTAATCATTGTAGTTTATTTAATATGTCTGTCAATATTAAAATACAAAAGATTAGCACTATTGTTGATTGATACATAATTATGGTAATGTTTTGAATTGGACGCCAATATTCTGACAGTATAAGCAGATGAATACATATATATTTTATTCATAATTCTGGAAAAGTTATTGATTGCATAAACAGGTAAACAAATTAGATAATATTACCATAACAAAGAATTATACCAACTGAATCAAACTCAATAGAATAATAAAAACAATGTTACACTTACTATATACATGATTAACATGCTATTAGTAAAATTGGATAATATCGTGTAAACGGACTATTGCAAGAAATTTCCGGGTTTGCCCAAAAAAAGTTTAATCTGAGATATACATCGTTTGGAATTGTATCTTTCGAGATTCTTTTATTTTAGTCATTAGGATGTATGATAAAATGGGGTTTATAATGGTTTGTGAGAAGCAAAGTTATTGTATATTGTAATGTTTTTCTAATTTATTTAAACAGTAAACGGGTGGGATAAACTTTAAACACACAGTATGGCTACTTACGAATTCATTTAAACACTAAATTACTCATCAACACCTAATTTATATACACTTAACTACTCACTTACATTTAATTTATATACACACAAACTTAATTATTAATTTATATCAACATTTTACTGCTCGCTATTTCAGTGTATTCTTGTTTATTTGTCGACATCACTTTATCAACTAAACTAAATTTCTCCGCTGGTCGGTCCTTTATATATATTAGTGCCTTTTTTACTAGATAATACTAGATTGCGGCTTACACAAAAACCATTGGCACTCGCATTTTCTAGATAAAAACAATGTTTAGATAAGATAGTCACAATCGTAAACAATTCTAAGAAATCCCTGCGCATCCGCCATCATTTTAACTTTCATACATGGCTTAGACAGAGTCGAATTCAGGGACTATACTAGTATGCTGTTTCGTAACATTACCCCCTCCTTAAATGGCAGTTCCTCCTGGAACTTTTGTGTAGCCGAGACTGGATGTTTGAATCGGCACGCGCCCATAAATTCATCGAAGGTAGGGTCAGACACATCTCGAATATGGTTCACTCCTTTCTCTAGGTCATGGTCTCCTTCGAATGGCGCTAGTCGGTTTTAGTGAACTACTTTTGGTTTTCCGTTGGGGATCTTGCTAATGCGAAATATAACATCAATTATGCTTTTCTTGATTAAGTATGGACCTTCCCAGGATTTTTGTAATTTTGGAGAAAATCCTTTTCTCCTCGTCGGGTTGTGTACTATACTATGTCCCCTTCTTTAAACCGCTTTCTGTGGCCTGCTTGTCATACCGACTTTTCATTCTGTCGTTGGCAACTTGAAGATTCTCAATTGGATCACGTAGTATTCTCCTGCTAGATCTTCTCCAGACCGACACCCAAATTCCAGGTCACAAGGAAGCCTCATTTCACGTCCGAACAGGATTTTCGCAGGTGTTTTACCCGTGGACTCATTGACGGCAGATCGATAAGCCAATGCGAATAGGGAGATATACTGGTCCCAATCTCTCTGATTGCTGGAAACCACTTTGGACAGGTATTTTTCAATAGTTCTGTTCATTTTCTCGACCATTCCGACTGACTGTGAATGTAATGCTGTTGTGCTGGTCCTCTTCATTCCCAGCTTCTCGCAAATCTCCTGGAATAGATGGCTTTCGAAATGTCTTCCCTTGCCACGTGGACTTTCAATGGCACTCCATATCAGCTGATAAATTCTTTCAGCAATACATCCACGACAGTTGTGGCCTCTTGATTCGGAATCGCGTAAATTTCCACACACTTCGTGAAATAATCCATTATAACCAGGATGTATTTAACACCATTTTCTGTCATCGGAAATGGTCCAGCGATGTCTAAAGCAACCCTTTTGAAAGGGCTTCCAACATTATACTGTTTCATAGGTGCTTTTCTCTTGCGATGCGGTCCATTACTCGTAGCACAAGTCGTACATTTCTTACACCAGTCCTTCACATCGTCGGAGCTGTTCATCCAATAAAACCTTTCACGGACTCGCTGAAGGGTTTTCTTCACTCCCAGATGACCTCCCGATGTACCGTCTTGTAACTTCTTTAGTACTTCAGCTACTCTCGTTCTAGGGATAACTAGCTGTCTCCTCAACTCGGAACCATCATCGTTTTCAACAGCCCTTCTTCCAGGACAAAGGAGTCCCACTGAGCCCAATACGCCTTGAGTTTCGGTGAAAATCTTGACACTTCTTGCCAGGTAGGTCGCCGATTTTATTCCTTAGACTGCCGAATCTTCTTTAGGCAAGGATCATTCTCCTGATCTTCTCTGATCCTTGTGGGTGACCATTCTTCATTGACTACTGTAGTTCTTGAAACTGGAGCTTCCCTAGATTCCGCCTTGTTGCAGTGGAAGCGGTTTGTTGGGCACGGCCGTCTGGACAGGGAGTCGGCATTTCGGTGCTTCACGCCAGCTCGAGGTACGATTTGAAATCGTACTCTTTAAGTCGTTCAATCCATCTAGCGATCTGGCCCTCGGGAATCTTGAACTGCATCAACTACTTGAGTGCTGCATGATCAGTCCGGATTAAAAACTTCCTACCATAGAGATACTGGTAAAAGTGTTCCACGGACTTCACTACAGCCAAAAGTTCTCTTCTTGTGACGCAGTAGTTTCGTTCTGGTTTGGAGAGGACTTTACTGAAATATCCCAGCACTCTTTCTTGCCCTCCTTGGATCTGTGAGAGCACTCCACCAATTTCTACATTGCTTGCCTCAGTGTCAAGAATAAAGTCTCCCTCTGGTAATGGATATCTTAATATCGGCGCCGAGGTTAAATGCCTCTTCAAGGTTTCAAAAGCCGTTTAGCAGTCTTCGTCCCATTGGAAAGCTCTTGATTCTTCTGTAAGTCGAGTAAGAGGCTTGGCAATATTTCCAAATTTCCTGATAAATCTTCTATAATACGTGCAAAGTCCAAGGAAACTCCTAATTTGATGTTTGTCGGTTGGTTGCGGCCTTTGTCTTCTGGGTCCATTTCCACTTGCCAATAACCAGACTTCAGGTCCAAGGTGGAAAACAGTATGCTGCCGGCCAAAGTATGTAGCGTATCGTCAATTCGCGGCAGAGGATAGCTGTCTTTCTTCGGCACGTTGTTTAGCTGGCGATAATCCACGCAGGTGCTCGTAGTTCCATCCTTTTTCTTGACGAGCACTACTGGAGACGTCCATGGACTAGTAGATGGTTCTTTTACTTTTTCTTCAACCATCTCTCGAATTATTCTTTCAGCTTCCTCTCTCTTCGCTCGTGGTAGTCGTCGAGCTGATTGCCTAATTGACTTGGCGTTACCAGTATCGATTTTGTATTTGACGGCTGATGTTCTACCAGTCTCTCTTCCTTTTGGTACGAATAGGTCTTGATACTGCAAGAGAAATTCTCTCATTCTCTTTTTTCCAGCTCAATTTAAGTATTGACCAGATACTGATAACATGTTTTAGAATCTGGTCGTTGTTTGACGAACTATAGACGTCACTGGTACGCAGGATCCAATTCTGGTTTCCTTCTTGATGGTAACTGGGTAATCATTCACGTTTATCACATGTACTGGGATCTCTTTTGCCAACGTAACCAATCCTTTTCCAATGAGTACTCCTTTGCCAACTTCTTCGTCGTGGTTCCTTGGCTCCATCATAACCGGTGTACCTTCCTCCATGATTCCCTGTAGCTGTGCTACTATCATGGTTTCGCTTCATGCAGGTAGACCGGTATCTTTCTGTACAGCTGCCAACACCGCGCTGCCTTCATATGGATGGAGGAATACATCCTCGGAACCCAGTTTAATGGTTCTGTTTCTAAAATCTAATTGGAAACCATGTACATTCATTACGTCCATTCCCAGAATCACGTCTTCTTCAATGTCAGCTACGATTACCGTATGCGTTAACTTTTCTGCGCCAATTCCCAATTGAATTTGTGTCTCACCGTGAGCATTGGCACTCTCACCTGTGGCGGTCCGCAGTCGCAGTCTCGTTGGTAAAAGCTTCTTCTTGGAGTTTATTATTTCTGGTCGTATAATGGTTCTAGTTGCTCCAGTGTCCAGCAGAGTATATCCCTTGCCATTCACTTCTCCATCTACATATACACGGTCGTCGCGACATCTCAGCGAAGCTATCAGTATGAGAGTATCTTTGGAACGATCATGGGTCGGTGCTACCTCCTCGTAGCCGACCCGTTCCAGTTTTCCTGTGACTGGGGTTCTTGGTTTGCACGAGTTCTGGGGCGCTTACACGAACTACGTACATGTTCTAGCTCGCCACAATTCCAGCATCTGATCTTTCTCGGCTTCTTGTCCATCATACTTCTCATTAAACTGACGAACTGGTCAAATCGTCGTTGCTGCTTCATATTCAAGAGCAGCTGTCAATGCGTCAACCAATGTTTTGGGATGAGCTAAACTAAGCATCCTCTGCATATCGGGATCACGTGAGCCATCGATAAAGGCCTGGATGCCCAGACATTCCATCATGTTCTCTGGTGCTGATGGATAAGCGAATCGCACTAATCGGGCAATGTCCACTTCATACTCTTGAAGGGCTTCATCACGTTTCTGCCTTCGGTTTTTCAGCTGTGATTGGTACAAGTGCTCTAGATGTTCGTGGCCATATCGCATGTCCAACCTTTTCTTCAGCTGCTCGAAGTCATCCGTTTCTTCAAACGGTATCATCCGTAGTACATCTAAGGCATCTCCCCGAAGCGCGATGGTTAAGTTTACTGCCTTCTCATTATCGGACCAATTAGTCACTCTAGCGGCTGCTTAAAATTGTTTCACATAATTCTTCCACGACATTTTCCCATCGAATGTTGGGGCCTTGACTCGGGTAAAACTGCCAATGTCTTCCAACTTAGTGTGTGTTTCTGGCTTGCAAGGTTTCGTTTTCTCGGGCTTCTTTACTTCTGCTGGAGTGTCTTGTGTTCTTAAATCGACAATCTTCTTATCGATCTTCTTGACTTTTTCGTCCATCTGGTTTTATATCATCGACATCTTGTTCTCGATTTTATCGTCCATCGATGTCATCTTATTTTCAATTTCAGATTTTAGAGACGAAACTTTATTTTCCACGTCAGCGGCAATGTCATTTTTCATCGATAAGATATCGGCAGAAATATCGTTCTTCGTAGTAGAAATGCCGCTCTTTATAGTTGAAATCTTCTTGTCCATATTAGCAGAAATATCGTTCTTCATATCAGAAATTGACGAGATTAAGGTGGAAGCCTCGTCATTGAATAAAAATGTTTCTGGATCTAAGCTTTCATTTTCCAGTACAATTTTTAGTCTTTCTATCAATTCACTCTTCTTATGGGACCTAGTCTCTTGGCCATGATTACGTGATTACTTATTTATATTATCCCACTTCTGACACGAATGTAATGTTTTTCTTATTTATTTAAACCTAATTTATATACACTTAACAATTCACTTACATTTAATTTATATAAACACAAACTTAATTATTAATTTATATCAACATTTTACTGTTCGCTATTTCAGTGTATTCTTGTTTATTTGTCGACATCACTTTATCAACTAAACTAAATTTCTCCGCTAGTCGGTCCTTTATATATATTAGTGCCTTTTTTATTAGATAATTCTAGATTGCGGCTTACACAAAAACAATTGGCTCTCGCAGTTTCTAGATAAGACTGGTCACAAAAACAATGTCTAAATATGATAGTCACAATCGTAAACAATTTTAAGAACTCCCTGCGCATCCGCCATAATTTTAACATTCATACATGGCTTAGACTGAGTCGGATTCAGGGACTATACCAGTGTGCTGTTTCGTTACAATTTGTTTCAGCTCGATAGATAGTACATGTATAACCATTGGCAGACAGGGTATCGGGAAGAAGAGCCAGAAAATCAAATTTTTCATCTACTCATTTTCTTCTATAATGCGAAGTTCTGTAATAATTCTCAGTAAAAAATATTTAAATATGTCACCGTAATAACTTAATAGAACTGCGAGAGCATAAATCGTCTAATCCAGGAAACCAGCTATAATCAACTTGAGGCCCATGGGCCGCATGACACCCAACTGGCTTTTATGGTTGTTTTGATTTAATAATAAATATTGCTTTATAAAAATCGCGATAAAAACTGCATGGATAACCTAATTGATTTTAATTTTTGAATAGTTATGTGGAATTTTTCTACATTGCTATGAAAAGTAGCGTATTTCTCATAGCTTACTTAATTTCAAAACCATATATTCCTCACACTGCGAGGAATATTATTTCTCGTGGCACTTTGCCCACACTACATACATTTATATGGAGAATCCAGTAGGGGATACTCGATGCCCAGCCAATTTTATAAACTTATACTTGATGCCCAGCCGTTTTCGGTGGGTGGTCCTCGATACTTTTTCTACAAAACTATTTTCTTGTATTCTTTGAATTAATGCAGTTGTAGAAAAAGTATAGTGTGCAACATATGGGAAAAGTACTTTTCTCACTCGTGTGTTTGCGGCACTCGCCCTTGGCTCGTGCCACAAACTTCCTCACTCGTGAGAAAAGTTGAACTTTTCCCACTTGTTGCACAATATACTATTTTCATTTTGTATTTGCATTAGTTAACTTCACATTCTGTAAAATGGATTGAGATCTAGTTATAATCTGTATTTTTCTTCCTTGGTTAATAATGAACAACTTTTCTACCTCAACAAAAGTCATTAAAGTTAGGTTTAAAAGCTAGTAGTGAAAACAGTCTGTTTTCGAACGCCTCTCTAACATTTCGGCAAACTTCACCGGGAATTGACCGACATACTGCTGTAACTCGTCTTTTAATTCAATAAATATAAGCAGTTTTCAACTCCTTCAAATATATTTATTCTTTTATTACATACAAAACCAAGAAGCACAAAAAATGACAATATTTCCCACTCGTGTATAAAATTTTAGAAATCAACATTGACGTTCTTCTTCGCCTAATAAATAACCGATTTTCCGCGTTCGTTCTTCAATTATCAATGCAAAAGAATAAGTCAATGTAGAAACTAACCGTTGTTCACGGTTCGATTAACAACAGAAATAGAGTAAGCAGTGATTATTTCCAATTACTATATTAATTACCTGCATGCATATTTTCCGTGACAAAAGTAGAGCGTAAAATAAGAATCTCATGTCGGTATATAGCCATAGTTTGAAAAAGTTCCATTGCCTGTTACCTCTGTATTTTACAGTTCAAATGTTATTTAATAACATTGAAATTATGCCAATGATACAGGATCGTTTAATAATATTGAAATTATGCCAATGATACAGGATCGTACTCTACTTTAGCAAAAGTTTCCAACTTTCTTGTAATTAAGTTGACATTTTTAATACCTACCTTACAATTTTCAGTATAAAAGGTAAAAATAACTAACCTAACCTAACCTAACCTGAGAAATTAAAAATTGCGTCGACAATTAGAAGGTTCCAATAGAGTGGTATACATTATGTGGATTCCTAAAACATGAAAATTTTACGATTCAGAGGACACAATCGCTAGAAATGTTGAAGCTGTATGTGATGTGTGTCATTGTTAGCAACAAGTGAACGGTCTGTGATGTAGATATGTATTTCAAACCAAAATTTTTGGAAATTTCAGCTTGATATTGAGACTCAATCAATCTGCGAATTTAAATGTACATTAACCAATTGCGAATTAGATATACAAATATAAATCAGTAAAATATGTGACACCTATTTGTGAATTATGCTTACGGTAAATTTTTTCATTGATAGTCCACTGGTATTTTGAAAGAAAATTTGGCAATTTGGAGACGACGGTATACTAAACATCGCATCGTAACTAAAGTTAAGTTATACCGATAGAAAAGACCAGAAGAACCAAGTCCGTTTGAATATGAATGCTTCAGACTTCAGACTTTTTTGCGCCAACTCACATATATTCGCTTGTTTCTGATTTCTTGGCCAAAAACGACATTGTAATCATGCTTTAGCCAGCGTATTTACAGGAATTTGCCCCCTGCGAATGTTTTCTCAATACTAAAAAAATCCATGAAAGGATTGCATAGCTCAAAAAAAAACGATTATCCATAACACGACCATTAATAATTTATTAAAACGTCAAAGTTGTTGCAGTCCTGTATCATTCTAACATTTAATGATTGCAAAAATAAGAAAATATACACGGTGATTCATTCCAAATAACTAAAGTATATTATATTTCCAGAAAAACGGAAGATTTAACTTCCTTTTATTCGCTTGATTTTAGGTTTAATTTATTGAATACGTTTTTTATCGAAATCTCTTTTTGACGCTTCAACAGATCTATCTCAAAATGAATTTATACAAGCTGTAGAACTAATACCCAATTTAGCATACTTACTTTAAATTTGAGGATAAATGTATACACAAATTGATGGCTGTACTATGGGAGAATCCATATCAAGTGTTATAGCACAATTAGTAAAGGAAAATCTTGAGGAAACTATCATAAGTAAACCTAACATTAGTGTTCAATTCTTTTGCCGTTATGTAGTAGATTGCATTACTGCTATAGGAAAAAACGAAATTGAAAATATAAGACATATATTCAATTCACAAAATTTTCTTGATTTCACAAAAAACCTACTTGGTCCTTAAGATATTCAAACTCTAAATCATGTCACAATGTTTTCAAAAGGAATCAGTGATCGTTAGTCCACCTATCAGATTGTGAATTTCAATACATATCTATTGAAAAAGCAGAAACTACACTAAGAAAAAGTAATCATCGTGAAGAAATGATAAAAAAAACATTTATAAAAATAGATTAAACAAATATGATCAGTTAACAAGCAAAACAGATCTTAAGCATCAAAATATAAAACAGTTCTCTTTTCAATTATCAAATTATTTTAGCAAAAAACATTTCAATAGTCTAAAATCAAAAACTTCGGAAACCATAAAAAGTAACATTATGTATGAAGTTCTTTGTAATAATTGTGATACTGTTTTACATAGGATAAACATAACAATATTTGGAAAATAGATTAAAAAGCCATCAATATGATAGAAATATGAAACAGCATCAACTAACTAAAATAAAAATATCAAATTTCTTTGATAGAGGTCAAAATTGTAGTCAAACGGTACAAATATATAATTGAAACAACATTTATTGACGAATTCGATGATGTTTCAAAAATAAATTGAAAAAATCTAGCACAAATTAAAACATTTATTAAAAAACATTTTAGAAACAGCCAGCGCAGTTTTGTACTCGACTATAACTTTTTTTCTTCTTGAAGACTACTGTTTTCATGTCAATTTTCTGAAAACAATTTCTTACGTTTGATTTTCAATCTTGAAAATTTCTTTGGCATTGATTTCTAGTGATTAAATGAAGCGCGGTTTAAAACATATTTTATATAAATATTTTTAAGCTTGTCCATTATTGTTGTAAATTTGAATCCGTCCCTGGCCAGTTGTTAACAATCGAGTAATCAAAGTGGAGTATAAATGGAGCCCAACGGGTATGGCATGGTCCTGCTATTCATAAAACATATTGCCTAACACAATGTACAGAAGAAATAGGAAGTGTACGTTTGAATTAACACACAAGGGACCGATTTTCGATCGTTTGCTACCACAAGTAGTTAGGGAAATCCTGTTTATGCTTTGTGTGGAGATTATAATTAGAACAATAGATTATTAACTCTGAATAGTAGTTTGTAATGTTATATTTATATATTCCAATATCCAATTTAAACTACGACCATGTAATTTAAGCTGGAACATCAGTAACTACCGTCAAGTTGTGAGAGTATAGATATCCATTAAATGAGAACGTACTTGTTAATTTTCCTACCACCGTTTTATGTTTTTTTTTTCTGATTTTGTCCGCTATACTCACGCGGAGTTTGATCGTCATCTGTCATTTATTGTTACATTCAAATTTTCACTGTAACGTTTATTTATTTTCTACAAATTTATTTTAATTTATCTACACTTAACCCAACACTATTTATATAAAACACTAACTTATAAATTAACAACTTGATGTTTCCGTAATACTAACCTGAACCGAATTAAACTGTCTTTATATAGCATATTGGCAATATGACGTTCCAGTCTTGACGCCAATATTCTAGATTCTTCCAGGCGCACGTCTATGACAATTCTAGAGAATATCACTTGACAGGCTCCACTGGCAATGTAAATAGAGACATTAAATTTTCAAAATGGTTAAAAATATCGATCTGTCTTAAATATTGCATTGTAAAGAAATTTTGTGTATTACACATTCTTCTTGCACTGCCATATCTGTGAACTGACGTAGGCGACCTTTTCTACCTATGTTGCGCTCTCCAGTTGCTACAGATAGAAGGTATCTACAGTTTATCAAAGGATCGGAACCATAAAAGTTACCTTCAACGTTACTGTTACCGTTGGCAGGACGTAAGTAAACCGTATTAGTTAAGTAACCATTCCCTAAGTGGGCAATAAAAATTACGTAGCCTAGACGTCATCATAAAATATTATTACTACAAAAAATGGAAGTCCGTCCTCGATGCCCAGCCAAGTTTCATAAAAGTCCCTCCTCGATGCCTAGCCAAGCATCTTAGAAGTCCATCCTCGATGCCCAGACAAGTTTCGTAAAAGTCCATCCTAAAAATGTATGTAGAGATACCGGAATTGCAAAAAATAGCGTATACGCTTCTCGACTAAAGTGACATTAATCCCTTAGGTGGATTGCTGTGGATTGTGGAATCAAACACCACCCGCGGGATTAAATGGGTCACTTTATTCGCTTGGTGTATAATATACTATTTTTCCTATGATTACTATCCAAAGTAGGCTTTTGCACACTCAAATCTATCCGCAAAGTTGATGTTTTCCGTGATCTGTCATAATTTGACATTATTCCCGCTCTTGAGCGTACTTTTCCGCTCGCACGTTTTCATTTACAATAAACTAAAGAAAGTTAGTAAATAATAGGTATATTAATAGTACATTATACACTAGGCGACTAAAGTGACCCATTTAATCCCGCGGGTGGGACCCATTTAATCCCCGAGGGAATCAATCCATATACATTTTTAATAAAAATAAATACTACTTAGGATGGACTTTTACGAAACTTGGCTGGGCATCGAGGACAGACTTCCATTTTTTTGTAGTAAGTCAAAGTGCGCCAATAAAAAAAATAGCGTAAAGTATTCGTGGATAACTGGTCTTTCAAACACGCGCGATTTTTCGAGCACGACGACGCAGTGTTTTAAGACCTTACAGATTAGACCGATTCAGACGTAATTTTAATTATTATTTTCTATCTTATAAACCCATCCAAAACAACTAGGATATAGTTGTAGTTAATATTTAGAAATATTCAAAGTGTATATCTAATTATTCCCAATATTTTTCGAACCTCAATTTGTTTAACCCTGTAAATGTCATTTTAATGTCGTTTTAAATTGCCATTAGTTGCGTTTACGCCGTATTTGATAGATTAAGTTATTTTTCTTCTCGAAACCTTGACTAAAAACATCAAATTGCAAGAGGTTATGGACACAGGATACGCGTGAGACACCATTGAAGCTTCTGGAGTTTGTAATTTGTTGAATTTTTGTGTTAATAAGTGATATCATGAGCCAGCTTCCGCTGATCGACCATCTAAAAGGGCACGAGAACTATGGTACGTGGAAATTCGCGGTACAGATTTATTTAGAACACGAAGAGCTTTGGGACGCAGTGAAAGGCTTTTTCATTTTTTTTTAATTATTTGTCTAAAAATAAGGTGATCGTAGAAAAGACCTTGAGTGCAATTCGAGCAGAAAGTGCGTTGCCGCTTTCGGCAGATTGCCCGCGAGACGCGTAGCGGAGCGCGGGCAACTCTCTGCCTCAAGCGGCAAAGTATCACTTTCCGCTCTTAATACATAAATAGCTATTTTGACGTTACGAGGTACTGCTGTCAGATCAATAATCAAAAAGTTGTCATTTAGACTTACGTTTCTCGAGTTGTTGTTACCATGTTAACTTTGAAAAAACGCGCGTTTTTGAAAGTACGATTTAAACACGCTGAGGCGTGCTTTAAATAGGTAAAATGAGGCACCAATAAAAAAAACATTAAAATAACTTAGCTGATAACCCATCAATGTCACAGGAAGTTTTGTTTTGAATGCTGAGTATGGTTTGCACTAGCTGAAATTTATCTATTATTTTAAGGAAGAAGCTATCAGTGATTATTTTAGAAGGAACGAGGAAAGAAAGAGCATCACGACTTGGAGATATTTTAGAGCTAATATTCTTACTAACGTTTACGAAATAATTGTTTTAAGTTTGTCTGGGTCGAGTTCAATAGAGTTTGAGGAAAAAGTTTTGTTCCTTAAATCATTGATAACAGACCAAGTTTCTCTCGGGGAATTTTTAGCTCTAGAGATGCGATTGTTATAACAGTTTTGTTTAATAGATTTGATAATTTTCCGGTACAATATTTTATAGTTATTGATATAATTGAGTATGTGAGGATTGTCTGTGAATTTTTTAAAGTACATGAGTGATCTCATATTCTTAGATGAAGTACGTGTTCCTTTCGTAGACCATGCTTTGTAGTGTTTAGTTTTACGAGAGCGAAGAGGAAATCACGTATTGAAGCACCTGACAATGTTATTAAGAAAGTCTAAAAATTTAGAGTTAATATCCTCGGAAAGATCAATCCAATCATTTGCTAAACATAAGTTATGAAATTGGGTGAAGTTTTGTTGAGAGAAGGTCCTCACCAACTGTGTGTTTTTCTTAAGAGACTTACGATGTATTACAAATTCGGCGAAAACTGCTTCATTGGCAGATAGACCTGAGTTAATTACTGAGTGATTCACATCATCGGGTAGGAAATCGGAACCTATGTAATCTAAAATAGCATTCGTGCAGGTGCAAAAATACTCGTCTTCGACTCGGATTTTTGTTGCCACCAGCACTCATGCTTATTGTTAAAATATTACTTAGCCGCGTGTTTTTTCGATTTTTTTCGGAAAAATTAGATGCCCTTATGATATTACTCATAACAAAAATATGACATTAGCATGACATCTACTAATTATATCAATGAATACTACAATAACAACAGAAACTATAATATTCTATTATATGATGTTCATTTCTTAACAATATAGTGTGACATCAAGAAAATTAATTTAATTTTGCTCAATTTCGGTTGTACCTGATTTTACTATTTTAATCAACTTATATCTGGTGTCCCATTAAATATTGTTGCTGCACCCCAATCAACATGCCTACCAAAGTGGCAAATCTTGCGAAACAGCCTTGCATAGCTTGTTGAGCGAGATAGAGCAAGCCATGACTTACAAAGAAGTTGCACTGGATGTGTTCCTGGATATCGAAGGAGTATTTGACAATACGAGCACTCGCCAAATATTGTCAAAGCTGGAACCCAGAGGCACAGACAGGACAATCACCCGATGGATAGAGAACATGCTAAGCAGCAGGAGAGCATAAGCATCCCTGTGTGGTGTCACAAGAGAGGTGAAGACACAAAGAGGATGTCCACAGGGAGGCGTTCTGTCACCAAAGCTGTGGAATCTGGTAGTCGACGACCTTCTTGTCTCACTAAACGAGCAGGGGTGGTATGCTCAAGGATATGCTGATGACATCATCATTCTAATACGGGGAAAACACGTGGGCATCTGCCTGGAACTAATGCAGAGGGCAATGTCCGTAATGGAGAGATGGTGTGATGCGGAGGGATTGTCTATCAATCCCTCGAAAACCATCATGGTACCATTTACAAAACAGCGAATCGCAGAGATTACTAGTGTGCCAAAACTCTTCGGCAATCAGATAAAGGTTGCCAGGGAGGCAAAATATCTAGGAATCCGGTTAGACGACAAGCTAACCTGGAACAGCCATCTAGCGAGCATCACAAGCCGTTCTCAGATTACGCTAATGACGATGAGACGAGCAATTAGGTACACCTGGGAACTAACTCCGACAATGGTAAACTGATTGTATACCAAAGTAATCAGACCAATGATGGTGTATGGTGCGATCGCATGGTGGCCTAAAGTTCAGCAAAGCACAGCCGCCAAAATTCTTTCTAAAGTGCAGCGAGCTGCGTGTCTGAGCATTACAGGCGCCATGAAGGGCACCCCAACCGCAGCATTGGAAATACTGCTAAACATCCCACCATTAGATCTTTATATACAGGGGGGCGCTAAAATGGCTGCATATAGAATGCAGTGCAATGACAACTGGTGCAAGCACCATGCTATGAAGCATACTAAAATACACGACAACATGAGGTGCGACATCATCGAAATGCCACCTAACAGAATGCTCAAGGAAGGGAGATACCATATCGTGTCAACTTGAGTGGCAGATCCGAATGGGCCCAGGGAGAACCTCAACTCATGTTGAACAGTATCACCTGGTACACCGACGGGTCAAAGACCCTAACGGGTACAGGAGTAGGCGTTTACGGCGTCAGACCCAGGCAAAGTATAAGTGTTTGCCTTGGCTAAATGACGACCGTATTCCAAGCAGAAATAGCTGCACTAATCGAATGCGGCAGAACATGCATAGACGGGAAATATAACAAAAAGACCATCTATGTGAACACGGACAGTCGGGCGGCCCTTTTGGCCCTAGCAAGCCACAGCTATACGTCGAAGATAGTGTGGGACTGTCACAATACCTTGAAAACCTTGGCAAAAGACAATAGAGTAATTCTTACTTGCGTGCCAAGCCATACAGGGGTAGCTGGAAATGAGGGAGCTGATAAGTGTGCCAAGAAAGGAGCTCATCTCACCCTCATGGGACCACAACCAGCATACGGCGTTTCATACAGCGCCGTAAGAAAAACTGTTTCCAACTGGGTGTCGCTTGAACACCAAAAGCGCTGGAACAGAATCACGGGACATGCTCAGTCCAAAAGAATGCTAAAAGGACCATCGAGTACCTACGTAGCAAATGCGTTTCGACTGGGTAGGAAAGAACTGCGAAAAGTGGTAGGATTTATAACTGGTCACTGGATATTCACCGCACACCTAGTGAAAATGGGGATTGAAATAACAAATCCCATTTGCAGGATGTGTGGAGAAGTAGAACAAACCGCAAAGCACGTGTTCTTCGATTGCCCTGCCCTGTGCAGAAGGCGATCCTCCTGTCTAGATATCTTCCTAGGCACAAATCAGGAGGGAATGCAGGAAAACATAGTCCGACGAATCTCAATGTTCGATAAGAATTTAGGATGGGACTCTGCTTAATACCTGTGAGTGGGGGTGCACAATAAGCCAATCAATGGCTGAGCGGCAACAATTAGGGCACCTGAACCCTAACCCCCTCGTGACTAACAAAAAAAAATATTGTTGATTATCATAAACTGAATCTGAAATATTTCATAATCTAATAATTAACTGGTAACTTCCCATCTCTCTTTATCACGTAGTTAATCTTCTTGCAACACTAGTCATTTATACGTCAAAGTACGTCTCGTTATTGTTTTACTTTACAATAAGTGATTCAAAAGATTTTATTATATCTCGAGACAATTGCGGGTATATAAGGATTCCCACAATTCGAGCAATACCTAACCTTTACCAAAAATGGTACATATCTGCAGTGTTGCAATCTGTTGTTGCATAAAATAATATATTTTATTATTAATTATAAGTGAAAGCAGCACCAGCAATTTTCAGATGATAGATTAAAACTTGCTTTTATTTCGTATAAAACTTCAATGTAGTCACAAGGTGATGGGTGTTTATGAAATTGTTTGTAAGGTGTTTGTACTTGTTTTTTAAATTACTATAGACAACACCAAATCTTAAAAGAAGGAAAAAGTACACCCATGCATCTATAAAAAATACTTAGCATAATATGAATCAAAATATAGGTACAGACATATAAAATCAACATATACGGCATCAAATATACATTTTTAAATTAACTTGTTATAAAATAAACGGTTTTAAAGATTAAAACTAACTTTTCCGCATCTGTGGCCCTGAACAATATTCTATCATAAAATTGTTACTTGTATAGGTACACTTCAGGGGTTGTATCGTGCTAACAAACCGAAATTTCTCCAAAAATAACCAAAAATGTAGTATATCTGGATTTATAGGACCCGCTGTACTCGCTCTGGTCAACTGTAAATCAATAGGGTACATCTGTGAGACACCTTGAACAATATTCAATCGTATACTCTCTGGAGACTGCTATCGTGCTAAGAAACTGAAAATTCTCCAAAAATGACAAAAATTTGGTACTTCAAGTAACATAGCACTCGTTGTACTGGCTTTAGTGAGCCGAATATCAATAGGGTTAATTTTTGAAACGCTCTGAATAATATCCTATCATAAAATTGGTCACTTGTATATACTCCGGAGGCTGTATCGTGCTAACAAACTGAAACTTCTTCAAAAATGACAGAAAAATCGTACTTAAAGTACTGTAGCACCTGTTGTATTGGCTCAGGTGAGCTGAAAATCAATGGGGTACATCTGTGAGATGTCTTGAATAATATTCAATCATAAAATTGGTGACTTGTTGAACTCCGGAGGCTGTATCGTGCTAACAAACTGAAATTTCTCAAAAAATGACAAAATGTCGTACTTCAAGTACCATATCACCCGTTGTACTGGCTCTGGTGAACTGAAAATAAATAGGGTTCATCTGTGACATATCCTTAACAATATTCAATCATAAAATTGGTGACTTATTGCACTCCGAAGGCTGTATCGTGCTAAGAAGACATGTAAGGAAAAGTGGCCGACGACAACGACGACGACGACATACACACAGGATTTTTGTCTAAAAACCGTTTTTTCGTGTTGTTGTTGATGGAAAACGTAAAAATAACTCAAAATATTTTTTGACAATTCCAACTTTTTTTGGGTTAAACCAATACTTTTCTCGCATATTAGGTAGGTTGGGCGGAAAAGTAAAAATTCCAAAATTCCAACTTATTTTGGGGTAAACAAATATTATTCTCGCATATTAGATAGGGTTGGACGGATAAGTAAAATTAGTAAATGTGTAAAAAACAAACATTTTCAGTGACTCATACTCTAAAAACCACAAAACAACAATCCTTTTTAAAAATGAAAGAAATTTTTTCTAAAAACTAGCAAACGCATACATTCTATCAAATTCCATGCAATGGCATAACAAAATCTTTAAAGAAGAATTCAAGTACAAAAATATTCAAAAACGGATGTCATTGCTTTATCAAATCATTGTAAAGATACGGGACATATTTTTAATTTTGACGATGTGAAAATACTGGCCAGTGAAAGAAATGAGTAAGTAAGAACATTTTTAAAAATAATCAACATTAAAAAAGGTTCTAATAGTATTGACAATAGAAATGAAATTCGTAATTTAAACATCATCTATGATGGTATTTTGAGAGAATAGTGTTAGCTCTGATCTTGTGTACTTTACTATAAAATTTAACAACATTAAAATAATAATTTGTCCGTATTAATAAAGGTCTTGGCTCGCTACACCGTGCCGTGCCACGACCGTAAGCGGAACATATTCACCCCGTTGCCGCAACCGTTTCGGTATCCCTCGCTAATTACAACGGGTGAACATCGTGAGGACGCATACACCACTGTACCAGTTTCTCTGTGTGATTGAAATTGAAAATAATTATGATTCCCCTCCTGTTAGACGAGGAATAAACAGAAAGAGAGAAATATTCGTCTAGAAGCTATTGAATTAACGATATTTTGAAAACACAAAAATCTAAAGGAGAATATTGGACATTATATTATACATTAAGTCAAGTGAATAAAAACTAGCACTTTCTAACTAGCATATGCTAGGTCTAGTAAGTATTTGGTCAAATCAGTGTGAATAAAGATTTGTAGAAAATACTAGGGCAAGTTTAGTATAATCCGGAAAAACCCAAGCACTTACTCGCAGGGTAGTACATGCTAGACCAAGTAAATGCTAGGTTTTAACGTTCCTGTCACAACACGTTCTCCCCTCCACTACCTTTCAGTCTACTCCACATCGGCGGCATATCCCTCTCTCAATCTGTTCAACCACGTACTAGAAGATGTATTCATCATCAGAAGAATCTGACAATGATTTTAATAAAATAGAAAAAATTGATCGCACTCTGTTTGTACGTCTCCTTTCGGATCACATTGTCTTACTTAGCAAATCAAAAACCCCTGCTGTGATGAATGCTAAGAAATAAGCTTGGGAAACCTAACGTTCTTATTACTGTGGTGCATTGGGGAAACAAGTTACTGTAGGCCAACTAATAAAAGCATTGAACAATGTGAAGTCTACCGTCAAGAAGAAGACTGACGTAAAAGTGACGGGAAACAGGAAAATAACACTACAACCGTAGGAAAAAACATTCTTGGAGTTGATAGAAGATGATAACCCAGTATTCCATGAAATCCCGGGTAATATTTCAGTTGGCACAAGTGCCGGGCCCCCAGTTCAGCAACCAACCAGTGATGACATCCAAGAAAGATTGCCGAATACAGAAACTGAAGGGAAACCAAACAAAACAACTAAATCTGCTGCCGACCACCACAAAAATAAGATCAGGAAAAGTGAAAAATTTGTGTCGAATCATGAAGCAGATGAAACTAAAGACCTGTCCACACCGCAGTTGCGAAGGATTGTTTTATTGCAACAATACAAACTGAATAAGATCAAACTGGAGACGGGAACTATTTTGTTGGGAACCATGAAGAAGCAAACCGTTGAAAAGTCTACTCAAACTGATGTAACTCTTGATAATTGCCATACTTTATTCACATTGTAATTAATTGTAAGCTACATAAGTTGTATTTTCCTTTGGATTGTAATAATGTAGGATCCTTAGGATTATAATTGTTACCATTGTAATCAAACTTGTAATTTGAAATAATTCAGTAATGGTGTGATTAAAAACTAGTATATAAAATAAGATGATTTTATTCAGTAAATAAACAAAAAAACATATGCCAAAAAAAAATAAAAAAGAAATATACAAAATTGTGTGCAAGTAGGTGCTTGCATGAGAAAAACATGAAAACGTTACTAAGTTCAATTTCGCAAAAATTTCCTCACTGAATATTCAAATACGCCATTATATTGGCACGCTTGTCTTTGCCTCTTAATGTTGTGTCGGGATTTTCATAACGAACGACCCCAGGTTGGTCATCTTCATTTGGGACGCTATAAAGATCCCCTTACTCAAAGTCATCCTTTAGATGCTTGGCAATGTTGTGTAGTACAGCACAACTGACTACCACTTTTGGAATGTTGTTTAATGCAACTCTAACACAGATTCCCAGGATTGGGAATCTTCTTTTTAACTGGCCAAAACACCTTTCTATTATAACCCTTCCTCTAGCATGGATTGGATTAAACTCTCGTTCTTGATGCGTTCGTGCAGGTTTGAACGGTGTAATCAACCACGGCGATAAACCGTATCCTGAATCTCCTAAAAGACAAACTGCTCCACCATACTATGACACGATGTCTCTGACATGACTATTCCTCCATACTCTGCCGTCGTGAACACTGCCGGGCCACTCTGCACTAATACAAGTAAACTGTTCCAATGCATTGCATGCTGCCTGGACATTTATACTAGGATATCCTTTTCTACAAATATACTCATCACCGTGCAGCCCAGGCTTTTGTATCTCAATTTGAGTACAATCAAGGGTACCAATTACTGACGGCAAACGAAAATGTCTCTGCCACAAAACTTTAGCCTCGGTCATATCTTCAGCTGTAGTTAGAAACCGTATCCAATTATGTGATTGTTCAACTACTCTACTCATCACGTATATTATAGTCTTGTTAGCAGTAGTACGATGTACACCCACATCTTGAGCTACACCAGACTGAAAGCCAGGATCACCCACAAACCTCAGAAATATTTCCATTTGCTGTCTTCTGGAAATACCACCGCCACGAGTATCACTTTCTTCAAGAAACTGTGCCGCAAGGAAATCAACACTCTCACTGTTAAGCCTTAACAGTTCTTTACAATTACGTTCGTTTATTCCAGAGCGAACAGAATAAATTTTACGTTGACGAATAGGCATAAACTCAGCCATGATCAACAAAAAACTGTTGACTGATCTGACAGGTAGTAAATGCTAGGAAAAAGTCTAGCATGCCCCAGACCAGGCTTGAAAATATCGAAGCATATGCTACAGAACAATCTACTTCAAAAGTTTTATTCACACCATTTTTTAAGCAGTTACTACTCGTCCGGGAAAACTCTACAACTTACTACCCCTAGCAAGTGCTAGTGTGTTTATTCACACAAAACGTAGCATTCACTTAAGAAATCCCTAGTATTTGCTTATACTAGTTTTTATTCATATCACTGATTATATATTTACGCCTACTGCTGACTACATATGCCGGTCTTATCACGTTGCGTGCCATGAGCCGAGCGTTCCTTCGGCTGCAAAATAGTTTCCAAAAGATACTGGATCGGATCGGTCCCAGTAGTATACAGAACGATGTAGTAGGCGACGTTTCATTAGATTTTGTACAAATAATACTTTCTTGCATGAGTCGTTACCGTTTTGGTCATAGCACGGTACGGTATAGCCAGCGAAGACATTATGACGTCGTGATTGTTTGCTCGAAAATTAAACATTCTAATTCCATCCGCAAAATTAGAATAAAGCGTGTATGTGCAACAGATCTTTTGTAACAAAAAAACATTATTGATAGCATAATACATGATTGTCAAATATTAAATTCAAATTTATTGTTTTATTAAAAAATATAGCACTCCACGTGTACAGATTTCTTTGCAATTCAACAAATAAAATGAAGTGAGATACTTTACACATGCACTTCGAAATAAAACATACTCTACACATTCACCGTAAATGTAAATTTGTTCTGGTTTCCATCATAATTTTTACTACAAAGCACGAATCAGACAACGTGTTCAGCTATTCTACGTATTTTTAATATAACACTCGGATGAATGCTAAATGAATTAATCTTAACTTAGAATTCAAATAAAAACAGTAACATTATCTATATTCACAAATAGCGAAAAAGTGAGATAGGTTAGTAATTATCAGCCAACCTTGATTCCTTATAAAACGTAATTGTAATGAACATTTGTATTGTACGCAATTCGCTATTTAAAACTCACAAAATATTTAAAAAATATGCAGGTGATACAAAATTTATAATAAGTATAATAAAGGAAAATCGAATAAAATATTCGATCTAGTACAACTTACAGAAATGTAGTTAAATAATATTAGTGACTAATTTGGGAATAAGTTTTTCCTTGGAAGACATTACCGCAAATACCAAAATTACACTCCCAATTTATAAAATAGTTCTACTAGAGAAGATACTTTCAATAATTATTGTACACTCAATAAAAAGTTTATCAAGTTCAATACGTTTCTTAAAATTATAAATTCTATCAACGTTCAATAAATGCGTTAATGTATTGAATTTTACTTGTACATACCACGTATGATTTTACCTTGTTAGTTATTTTTTTTATTCATTTTTGACGAAACCGAAAACGAGTTAGAACATATGCTAGAATATCCGAAAATTTCGCCACAACGGAAGCAATGAGACGAGGTGGTGTTCTTATTGATTGTATGTGCTATGGAAGTAGCCATAAAAGAGATCCAACAATACAAGGTAAGTTTTGTAGTCAGACACAGAAATTTAGATGTTCTTTATATAGAACCATATGCCTTTGCAATAACATATTTATTTTTACAAATACGAAGAAACGATTAGAGAAGAACATGATCAACTGTAAACATAATTAGAAGAAATAGCCAAGTTGAATAGAAAAAACTAAGTCAATGGCCATATGTAAGCAAGAGAGAGAAGTTGAAGTAGCATTTGAAGGGAACAATATTGAATAAGTGAACAAATATAAATTCCTAGGAACAACAATTAATAACAAAGTATTGGCGTTGAATTGGATGAAAGAAAACAGAGCTTTCACTCCCTCCACACAAATCCAAACTGAACACACTATTTACCATCACTACACCAACACTGACAATTATACTGTCTGACACGCGTTTAGATAATCAAGTTATCGTCTTCAGAGCAAGGTAAAATCTGTCGGGGTTTCTGGACCCATGAGGTAACGGCCATGGAATATTTCCCGCCACATCGTTTCAATTATTTGATTTTACACAGTCGGCTACGGTTAAGTAGAGTACTAACAACATAAAACAACAAGCATAACCTAAAAATCAGTTAGATTTAAAATTTCACGGTATCAACAAGTTTTGCTGATTAATTTCTTTAAACATCGTGCTGAAGCTAGTGTTATTTTGAAATATATCTACCTACAAGTAAGCAGTAAAAAGTATATTTCCGACAATCCCAACAAACCAACCCACCTCCCTTCCAACCCCTTAAAATCCCACCGAAAATTAAACACCACAAAAAATAAAATCCACCTCTCCCCAAAAATGTCTCAACTACTACCTCTAGCACCAAAACCACAAGCGAGACAAATAACAAACATATTACCTTAAACAGAGAAAATCCTCTTCCTCTTTATCCTCGAAAAGTACCTCTTCCAGTCGCAACAGCTCTAAAGATCGTAAACTAAATAAACCCAATAAAATGAATAAGTTAATCCACCGGAAACGGTATTAAAAATCACTTCGAAGAACTCAAACTACTTACCAATACACACCATCCCCAGGTACTTTCCATTCAAGAAACCAATCTGAAAATCACTGACCAACTTAAAATAGCAGGTTTCAATATAGAGAGAAGAGACTGCACAGATTTCCTTAGAGCCTCAGGAGGCGTAGCTCTATTCATAAAAGAAAATTATCATCCATATAAAAGGATAAACCTCAACACCAACTTAAAGGATCTTGCAGTCACCATCGTCGAAAATATAGAAAGTACTATCACCACCAGCTAAAAAAACGCAAATGACAACACAAATATAATCAGTTACCATCCCCAATAATCCTGACCGGAGATTTGATCGCCCATAACACCATATGGGACTCAACTCATACAGACCAACGAGGCAGAATGATAGAAAATGAAAATCTCCATGTATTTAACTCTCCCACCTATATATCTTCCTCTATGTCCTCACTTTCATGTTTCACTATGTTCCCAAATTCTCTCAACAAACTATCAATGGAGCACCCTAGATGATACACATGGGAACGATCACTTCTCGGTCCTCCTAGAAAAATTACTATGGGAAAACTCCCCTAATCCACGTATTAGATTAAATCACAAAAAACGGACTGGGAAAATTTTAAACGACAGTATACGGCTCCGAACGTCGACCTTTTAGGAACTGATAAAGCCGTAAATATTATTACTCAATCTATCATTGAAGCGTATGAAATTAACACACCAGAATTAAAAATCATTCTAAACAAATCTCCTGTGCCATGGTGGAATTAAGACTGTAGAAAAGCAATAAAGGAAATAAAAAGCGCATTAAACATGTTTAAGCGCCAACCAACAAGCTACAATTTCATGAATTTTAAAAAGTCCAGAGCAAAGGCAAAAAGAATTATTAAAGAGGCGAAATTGTCTTCTTGGAACAAGTTCACCAATTTTATCAACTCTAACGCCATATCAAAACACATATGGGACCAAATAAATAAATTAAAAGGCACGCCTACCAGAAACTTATCAGGCCTAATAGAGAACAATGTATGATGATGACACAGAGCATATAAGTCAGATATTCGCCAATCAATTCTCTACAATATACAACAAATATCCTAGCCACCATATTGTCACAAAAAAGCAAATACAACCGGTAAATATGTCATACAACCTGCCAATCACAATAAATGAACTAACCTATGCATTGGAGAACAAAAAAGACACATCTCCTGGACCAGACAACATAAGAATATCTATGATAAAAAATCTACCCGAAAATGGAATACATAGCCTACTCCAATTATACAACAAAATATGGGAAAACGGCCAAATTCCCAGCGCATGGAAATTATCAATACTCATTACAGTCCACAAATCAGGAAAACATATATGCAGAAAAGAAAACTACAGACCAATAGCTCTCACTAGTCATCTACGTAAACTACTGGAAAAGATCATCAACAACAGACTAACTTGGTACCTACAGAAGCATAATCTCCTCATCCCCGAACAAGCAGGCTTTAGAAAAGAATATTCAACTAACGGTCATCCAATAGGCTTTGAAATTGATCTACAAGACGCCTTCCGACTCCAAAGATACACCAACGCACTATTTCTTGATTTGAATAAAGCCTCCGACACAATAAACAGGAAAAGTATAGTAAATGTGCTCGAAGAATTCAATATAGTGAGATCAATGCTTAACTTCATACTCAACTTCCTCACAGAGAGAGTATTTCAGCTACGAATAAAAAACAAAATATCAGACATACTTTGCCAAAACTCAGGAGTACCTCAAGGTTCTGTCTTGAGTCCACCCCTCTTCATACTTGCAACTAACAATATAAAAAATGTCATACCACCTAATAATTATCAATTTTAGACTTTATGCAGATGATTTACTTATCTATCATTCAGCTTCTGACCCAGAAATCAGCATACATAATCTACAAAACTGCGTAAACCTATTGGGAGGAATGGGCAAATAATAACAATCTAGAATTCTCATCAAACAAGTCAACTGGGGTTCATTTTTGTCGCAAAAGAAATTGTACAAAAAATATGAACATAACTATCAACAATCAATACATTCAGAGTAATACACACCACAAGTTTCTAGGCCTCACCTTCGACTCAACACTTCAAAAATCACATAGAAGAACTAGAACAAAAATGTACAGATTACCTCAGAATGATACGCATGTTATCAAATACAAAATGGGTAGCAAGCAAGGAATCTTTAATAAATGTATACCAAGCAACAATAAAATCTAAAATAGATTATGGTTCCATAGCATACTCATCTGCCCCAAAAAGGTATCTACAAAAACTTGCCCCATTAGAGAACTCTGCGATTCGAATGGCCATAGGAGCATTCCACACAAGCCCCATTAACAGTATCTACTGTGAAGCAGAGGTAATTCCACCAGAACACCGACGGATGCTACTTACTATAGGGATCGCGACCGAACTATAGAGGCAGTACTTCTGTCGAAAGTAGAGCGCTCTGGTGTTAAATAAGAAAAACATTGTGATGTAAACATTGTAATAAGCAACCTACAAAATGTTTGTTGGTATGTAAGATGGATGTAGGGGATTATTTGATTTTTGATTATTGACAAAATGAGCACTGCAAATTCTAGTATTTTTATTTGGTTCCCAATCCTCCCGATGTTTTCTGAAATGTAATTAAAAAACTTGAAGTGATTCGTTTTGTACAAATGTTTACTTTCTTTCTCTTAATAGTATTTAATTATTTAAACTTATTATATAATATTAAAGTGGGCAAACACATAACAAGCTTTTTATTTTATATAATCAATGAAATCGTACCGAAAACAACATTTTATTCTGTCGATAATATGTACTACCAATCCTCTATATGACTATATTGTTCGTATTTTTCTAAAATTATGTTGATTTTATCCCCATCGAACTATGCATATCAAACTCTGGAGCTCCAATTTCAGTTAAAATATTATTTATTTGACTTACCCAATTGTATTTTGATACAGTTTTATTTTGTTGGTATAGTTGGTAAGTTCTATCTAGCGCTATCTTAGGAAATCTTTTTGAGGACAATTTTTAATCTTTAGTAAATATTCTAGAGCTTGTTTTAAAATAAAAAATCCAATTTTCACTAGTCTTGTTTCCGCTCTCAAAATGTAACTGGGAGTTGTTTTCTGTAAATAGAGAAAATTGATGTTGAACTATTTCTCCCTCATTTATGTACCGAAGTCCCCATATTCCACTGGCATATGTGTAGGTTGGAACTACAATGCTATAATAAAGCGATTTAACACTTTCCATATCGGTCATATGTGAGGATTTAATTAAATAATGTGTTGCGTTTTGTGTTATTTTCGTTTTCTTTATACGAGATTTTAAATTTTCTGTGAACGTTCCGTTAAACGAGAATATCACTCCTAAGTAATTATACCTGTTTACCTGTTCTATTAGTGCATTTTTATACCAAAATTTAGGTTTATCTCCGATATTTGGGCATTTTCTGAATATAACTACCTTTATTTGTGTTTTTAAATGAAACTCAAGGTCTCTAGTTAATTCCACAATATAATACAAGAACTGGATTTCCTTGAAGAACTGGAAATTAGAAGACATTTAAGAAACCCACAATATGAAGTTGTCAATGAACAGTTAAATCTAGGGAATTCTCCACTAATAAACTGTCTTCTTAAGTGATAATTGTAAAGATCAGCAGATATAGTTTTCCTGGTTTTCTATATCATTGCACAGTTATACTGATCTTAATTGGAAAAATGATATCCAGGATATCACCATAGGGCTAATAATATCTAAGCTTCAATATTTGTAATATCACATCTTCTTCTTTTTCTATAAACATATATTAAGCCAATCACAAGTTAGGTTACTTCTTGGTCTAGCCAAAAATAACTACTAAACATCAGGTAGGCATAAAATGAAATGTAACTTCTGTCATTCTGACGATGATATTGATTTATCGAAACAATTGTCAATTTTTTAGAATTTTCAATAACTTGTATTATATTGTGGAATTAACTAGAGACCTTGAGTTTCATTTAAAAACACTAATATGAGCATATTCCACGAAGTAAGGGGTCGAGACAGTCCATTTCATAACTACCTTTGTTTTATCTACATTAACTTGTAATTTATTAATGTAGCAATAACTTTCTAATATTTTCGTTGATCTATTCATCTGAATTTTCGAGTCTTCTAATACTATAAAGTCATCAGCATAGCCCAGCAATGAAATGCCTTTGTTTTGATCTAGAGATAAACTTCTAGCTCCTCGTTGTTTAAAGTAGTCGTCTATGTCTGACACATATAAAGCAAATAATAGTGGACTTAGAGAGTCGCCTTGGATGATGCCTTTGGTGATTTTAATTTTTTTTGAGGTACAACCGTTCTGCTCAATTGTTATTGTCCCTAAAGAGTACATATTTTTTTAAATTCTCATTATCTTGCCGCTGATTCCATTAGAGAAAAGCTTTTGCCAAAGTATATCCAAATTGATATTATCAAAAGCTTTTTTGAAGTCAATAAAAAGTGCAAAAACTTTCCTCCCAGGCAGTCGCAGATGGTTACTTATCACCGAGTAAACAACAAAATTATTACCTTCCGTACTTCTTTGTTTACGAAAGCCAGCCGGACATTCTGGTAGCGTTTCAATTGATTCACTGAATGTATGTAGTCTCTGATTTATTAGTTGGGTGAATAGCTTAGTTTTGTGATTGAGTAAGGCAATACCTCGATAATTTAGAGGATCGTTTTCAGGGCCTTTCTTATGAAAGGGAATCGTGTTAATATTTGTCCAATTGCTGGAAGGTGTTCTTCCATGTATATTTTGTTAAATAATTTTTTTAGATGTATGATCCAGTTAGTAGGCAAGTTTTTATAAAATTCGTTTGGTATTTTATCATCCCCTACCGCCTTATTATTTTTTGCTATTGTTATTACATTGTATATCTCTTGGATTGTAAATGATGAATCTAGATAGGAATGTCTGGCATCCATTATGGATAGGTTCATATTAGCTTCAGTGGTGTTATAAAATATTGAATAGATGAGGCTTTTACTTGATGAAGATCCATACTGAACGATGAAATAAAACAATATAGTTTGTTTAAATCTTCATTTATTTGAACTAATGTTCAATTTAACTTGTTGACGCATTTCACTAACACAGTAGCTTTGTCAAAACGAATGAAGGTAAAATATAAAAATGTCTTAATATATACAGTGCTAAATCTATTTACTAAGGTTAACAATGGTATTGAAAGAAATTACCTGGAAATTCATTAACTACAAACATTCCTAAGCTATCTTCTAGGTAAAGAGGTTCAATAGAGGTGACTGATTGATATCTATTTGGTCGTTAAGGAGATTACCTGAATATTTATTTTTGTTAATCTCTAGGGCCTCTAATAAATTTAAACTAAAGGATTTACCGACTACATGGAGAATTTCAAAATTTGTGTCGAAAATGTGTTGGTTTTCTAATAAATGATTTGAATAGTTAGAATCTAATTTTTTGTTGTCATAGCTACGTTTGTGTTCCGAAATTCTAGTTTCAAAATTTCTAAAAGTTCTACCGATATAAATTTTAGCACAATTGTCGTTACCACATTTTAATTTATAAACTCATGATTTGTTTAATTTTGAAGATTTAGATTTATTATTTTTAATGAATTTGGATAAATTGTGATCAGTTTTAAAGGAAATATTCATGTCTAAAGTTTCTAAAAATGATTTAATTTTTAAGGATGGTGTTCCAAAGTATGTTAAGCTTTTAAATTGTTTATTATTTTTATCTGAAGGGAATACTTGTTCTAAAGTCTGTTTTTTATCTTTTTATTTATGATATTGTCCATTAAATTTGGATCGAATTGTTATTAACTGCTATTTGTTTTATGATATTTAATTCTTTGGTATAATTATTAATATTTAATGGGACTGTTAAGAGTCTGTGTATCATACTATTGAGTGCTGCAATTTTATGACTGAATGGGTGGACCGAACTATTATAAATTGAAATATATAAAATCATGTTTATTATTTATATTTGAAATTGTAAGGTCTTGAAAGTTTATAGACTTATTTTGCAGTAGATAACGTTAAATCAATAATTAACGATAAAGAAAAATATAAATTATTTTTACCGTATCCGCAACACCCTGAACTTTATTCATTAATTAAACTCCATAAAGAGGGGTACCCAATCAGGCCAGTTGTTTCTTATTTCACAGCACCTTCATTCAAAATTTCAAAGATTCTCATAGATGTCATTTCTAAATATTGTTCATTCATACCTCGATTTTCAGTTAAAAACTCAACGGAATTAATTAATAATATTCAAGATATAATAATACCCCATAATTCTAATTTCATATCGTTCGATGTAACAAATCTATTCCCTAGTATACCTCCTAAAGAAACTATAACTCTTGTTGATAACTTGCTCACATACAATAATGTTAATCCCATAATTCACTCTGATATCATTACTTTATTAAAAGTGTGTTTGAATCAAAATTATTTTCATTTCAATGGAGAGGTTTATAGCAGTAAAGATGGTTTGATTATGGGCAACCCTCTCAGCCCCCTACTAGCAGAAATTTTCATGGATAATATAGAAAAAATAATTCATGAACACCCCCTTAGTAAAAAATTTATGTACTGGCACCGATTTGTGGACGACATTTTAGCTAGCTTCATCGGTACAAATAGACAGTTAGTGACCTTCATTACTTACATAAACTCGATTCACAATAATATCAAATTTACCGTAGAACTTGAACAAAATAAGTCTATAAACTTTCTAGACCTTACAATTTCAGATATAAATAATAAACATGATTTTTCTATATTTCATAAACCATCACATACAGATATTACAATTCATAATAGTTCGGTCCACCCATGCAGTCATAAACTAGCAGCTTTCAATAGTATGATACACAGACTCTTAACAGTCTCATTAGATATTAATAATTATACCAAAGAATTAAATGTCATAAAACAAATAGCAGTTAATAATAATTACGATCCAAATTTAATTGACAATATCATAAATAAAAAGATAAAAAAACAGACATCAGAACAAGTATTCCCTTCAGATAAAAATAATAAACAATTTAAAAGCTTAACATACTTTGGAACACCATCCTTAAAAATTAAATCAGTTTTAGAAACTTTAGACATAAATATTTCCTTTAAAACTGATCACAATTTATCCAAATTCATTAAAAATAATAAATCTAAATCTCCAAAATTAAACAAATCAGGAGTTTATAAATTAAAATGTGGTAATGACAATTGTAATAAAATTTATATCGGTAGAACTTTTAAAACTAGAATTTCGGAACACAAACGTAGCTATAACAACAAAAAATTAGATTCTAACTATTCAAATCATTTATTAGAAAACCAACACATTTTCGACCCAAATTTTGAAATTCTCCATGTAGTCGGTAAATCCTTCAGTTTAAATTTATTAGAGGCCCTAGAGATTAACAAAAATAAATATTCAGGTAATCTCCTTAACGACCAAATAGATATCAATCAGTCTCCTTCATTGAACCTCTTTACCTAGAAGATAGCTTAGGAATGTTTGTAGTGAATGAATTTCCAGGTAATTTCTTTCAATACCATTGTTAACCTTAGTAAATAGATTTAGCATTGTATATATTAAGACATTTTTATATTTTACCTTCATTCGTTTTGACAAAGCTACTGTGTTAGTGAAACGCGTCAACAAGTTTAAATTGAACATTAGTTCAAATAAATGAAGATTTAAACAAACTATATTGTTTTATTTCATCATTGTTATAAAATAGGTTATAATAGTTCTCCCATTCTTTGGCCGTAATATGGTGTTCCTTATAGTGCTTTTTTTTATGAAAGTTTATATATTTCCAAAATTCGGATGGGTTTTTAATGTTCAGAGATTTTGCTTGTAGGTTTTGTTGATATTTGATTTGTTTATCTTTGATTAACATCTTAAACATTTTCTTTTCTGTTTTATATTCTTCGTTTGTATTTATGCTGTATTTATTTTTCTTAATGTTATTTTTCTTTAATTTTAATAATTTTTTTCTTTGACACATTCTTTATCAAACCAGGGTTTCGATTTCTGAATTAAATAACAAAAGAATAGGTAATAAAAAAATTTAATTAGAACATTTTACTTACATATGGGTTTTTACTGCATTTATCCATTTTCGACGTTCTAAGGTTATTCACGCAGTGTTCAATGAACTTTCGGGGAAACTAGAAAATTTCAACTGCGTAGTATTTGTATACGGCATATGTGAACAGCCATGAATACAGAAAGATACTGTTGATGAAGACATCACAAACATTTAATATCAGTTTTAAAAAATGAACATTCAAAAACTCTGATTATACAAAACTAATAGGGTTTACCACAGTGTTTACATCACATTGTTTGTGATTTTTCACGGCAGATGGCATAAGCGTCATATTTCTTGGTCCCTATTGAATATGCAAACTCCTTAACATTCAAAAAACAACATCCTTCATTCAACAATTTTTTCTATAACCGTTACCCAAATATACAACCCACAAACAAAAAATGCAAACCTGGAGCAAATTATCGATATAAAGAAATTCAACATAAACTCAACTTGTCTTATGACTACAGCCCTTACAATTTCCCACCATAGAACACCTCTAACATACAAATAAATAAGAAGCTGACAATACACATAAAAATTTCCACATCTCCTATACTGTTTAAACAAAAATTTCATCAGATTATAGAAAACTACAAAGAACATCAAATTATATACACAGATGGCTCCAAATCAAATGAAAAAGTAGGCGCCGCTTATCGCACAAAAACATCATAAAACAGTTTCAGTCTCCATAAATCAACTGAAATACTTACAGCAGCACTATTTGCAATACATAAAGCAATAGATTTCATCACAACTACTAATTATCGCAAATGGCTGATAGCAACAGAATCCATGAGCTCTATTGACTATATTAAAGCATACAACCCAGGTCACCCTCTTACCAAGAAAATAAAATATCAGTTAGAGAAAGCAAAAATTAAAAATGAAGAAATCATACTCCTTTGGATCCCTAGTCATATAGGTATTAAAGGCAATGATAGGGCAGACTTCCTGGCGAAAGAACAAATGCATACCACAAACGTGATAAATATACTAAACCTAAAAGATCTAAAAATCATTGAGTTAAACTAACTAGGAACCTAATTCAGTTAGAGTGGGACCTTCAAGAAGGAGACAATAAACTCTACGAAATCAAAGTCATCCACTTTAACAAAAGACAAATACATAACCTACCAAGAAAAGATAAGATAGTTATCTCAAGACTAAGAATTAGACACACAAAGTTAACTCATGAATATTTACTACACGCGGAAGAACCACCAATATGTGAGACCTGTAAGTCTACAATTACCGTTAAACATATAATTATGCATTGCAGGAAATATACACCATATAGAATCAAATATAATCTATCTACGAATATCAAATTACTTTTCTCAGAAAAACACTTAGAACCACTACTAGGATACTTAAAAGATGCCAACTTATACAGGTTAATATAAAATAAGAAAACACTCATATAATATCACAGTAAAAACGCTAAAAGGTCATAGATACCGATGCGTCTATAATCCATATCTATCTATCTGCCTATCATTTTAATGTAAAAATAGTGAACCAATATTACGACAATGGCCTTGAGTATCTGTCAAATGATTGTAAAGAGTTAAGAGTTCTGCTCTGAAAAAGAAAAGACGGTCAATTTAACAGTACACCGCATGAAAATGGCGTAGCAGAACATATGAACCGAACAATTACAGAAAAAACACGTGCGACGATAGTAATTTCTGAGTTTAATTTAATAAATTGAATCCCAACTAACTCGATAAAGACAAATAAAACGCCATATGAAATGTGGACATGAGACACAATAAAAAATTTGTGTTCGGTTGAATTGTTTATGTTAATTTAAAAACCGGACCAGATAAATTCGATAAAAAAACTCAATAAAATGCATTGTGGAACTGTGGACCGTTGAGACGGCAAAATTCCTACATGAAATTTGAATCAAAACTCTACAATTTGTTTACCATTTTACCACAAGCACATTAATGTAATTAATACTTCCTCAAAACATAATTCACATAGTCAGTTAGATACGTTTTTGATAACGAAGCAATTTTGATAGGGATACAGTGAGTTGGTAATTTTTAATTAGAACAGAATAGCCGAAGGCATGTTTGAAATATTCTTTGCTTCTTGTTCTAAAATTCTTGGTTTTATGTTCTCGAACGGCATTGTCGTTACAGAGCGGGCTTTGAAATGACTATATCAGATCACATTAACGCTAACACTGTTACCAAGCATTCAAAAGAAAAATCGATGTTTGCGGTTTCTTTAATACTACTTCACATATTTCATGAAATTATAACTAATACTGTCTATTCAAAGTTTACATTCACTATGTATTAACAATATGATCAAATATCTATCGAACGTAGACTACTGTATCATTTTAAAAACTTTCTAGGTTGAATAAAGAATTTAAAATATTAAAGCCTCAGAACCAAATATTTCCTATTCAACAAGTACATTATTTTGAGATATTTGAAAGTAAAGTTAATGTATTCTTCTTCTTCTTGTAAAAGGACGAGGTCGTGTCATTTTTTTAATTTGCCACCTTGTGATGCTGATGTCCCGCTGTCGTACCAGTGTTTTGGCTTGGCCTACCAACTAGACTTCTTGTGTCAGGTTTGTGGTTATTGGCCCACTTAGCAATCCCATCCTCATTCATTCATTCTACATAGTATATGCATTAATAGGCCAAGCTACAGATATTTTCTCATGTAATGATATATACTACCAAAACTGCCATCTATGGATGTCAGTAAAACTTTGCGCCATGTACACGTCTCAAGTTACTCTATAAAGAATAAAATGTCCATTTAATAAGCAATTAAAGTACCTAATCAAAATTAAATCACAAACATTTTTGAAATGACGTAAAATACCGTGTCGTGTATTAAATTTATCCACATTTTTCTATTTTCAATTGATACAAAGAAACATTCTTCCAAATAATTCTCAATTTATTGGCTGAAATTTATTCAGATACAATTTTTATATATACATAGTTATTTTCCAACTAATTTTAAGCTGATCTAAAAAATCATTTGGCAAGAAAAAAAAATTATAAGACTTGGCCCAATTTTTGGTATAAGGCTGCAAAATTGGGCCAAGTCTCATAATTTTTTTTTCTTGCCAAATTATTTTTTAGATCAGCTTAAAATTAGTTGGAAAATAACTATGTATATATAAAAATTTTATCTGTATAAATTTCAGTAAATAAATTGACAATTATTTGGAAGAATGTTTCTTTGTATCAATTGAAAATAGGAAAAGGTGGATAAATTTAATATACGACATGGTATTTTACGTAATTTCAAAAAAATTTGTGGTTCATTTAGTGATTCGTTTTTTCTACATATGACAAAAATATATTCCTTAATCGAACAGATTTTTTTCTAAGACTAGACTATCTACAAAATATTTTCTTCAATTTTTCGAATATTGTTTAAGCTAACTAGATAAAGTGTGGCCAGTTTTTTTTTGGAAGTATATATATATATATATATATATATATATATATATATATAGAGGGGGAATTATCGGGTATGCGGTCAGTGAAATGAAATGAAACTATTATCCTATGCTCAATATTTCGCTACCGTTTGGTAGCTTCATCAGGAGATACTACAAAATTTATTTAATAAAGAATTGCACACAATAACAAATGGTTAACTTACAGATTTTAGAATCTGGAATTTAGTGACGTCTAGACATTAAAAGGTTTAGGACAAGACTAATTAAAATAATTTTAAAAAACCAATAAGGTATAGATATAAAAATGTTTACAAGAAACTGACAAGAAACACACTAAAACAAATTACAGGGTGATAAGACAAATCAATTCCTAAAATGATTTTAAAAGTTGACAATAAATATTACTAAGTCCATTAGTGTCTGATTTGAGGTTTATCGTGTTAGGGTTCCTAGCAATATGATACATCTCATAAAACAATCGATGTTTGTATCGGTCCGCATGTTGCAGTATCTTAGCACTATTGTAGTCGAACGTACGACCTGTTTTTAAAAAATGGTCCACAACTGCACAATTATTTTTGCCAGTACGACAATCACTCTTGTGCTGGGTAATGCGCTGCTTAAGCCATTGTGAGGTTTGACCAACATAACATCCCTGACACTGTGAGCAATCCATTTTGTAAATAACATTTGTGTTGTATAAAGTAGGTGTTGGGTCTTTTACTTTAGAAAAAAGGTTAGAATTGGTAATTAAATTATATTTAACAATCTTAATATTGGTTAAATTTTTAAACAGAGGTAAAATTAAATGAGTTAGATTAGTAATGTACGGAAGTTTATAATATTTTATGGTTTGCTCACTATGTTCGTCAACTTGACCGTCATAAAAGTCGGTGTTATATATTAATTTCTTTAAAATGCCTGTTGGGTAACCATTGTTCTTAAATATATCAAACAATATTTTTAAGTTTTTTGATACGAATGCTTCATCACTGATTTGCAATATTCTATTTCTCATCATTATTACGGAATTATGTTTTTGGCTTTTTGGATGATTAGAGTAATAATTCAAAAATCTGCCTGACGCAGTTGGCTTTTGATACCAATCAAGAAAAACATTACTATCCGATCTTAAAACTTTGGTATCCAAAAAAGGTATTCCAGCGTCAATTTCATGTTCAATTGTAAATTGCAAACGACGATCAAAAGAATATGTAGGAATATCGCGTGATATGTAAACAACAACAACAAAGAGATTGATGGGTAATTCACGCAAAAAGAAAAAGGGCTACTAAAACAGAGTGGTAACCGCGGACATGCATGTTTCTGGCTCATTTTTTGCCGTCTTCAGCACGGTATAACCAAATAAGAATGTGAAACACAAAACAACGGATTTCAACAGGAAAACCAAACGCTAATTTGTGCCTTCAATTGGAAGATCCTGAGTTTTCAGGACAAAACCAAGATCGACACGCTATTCCTACATCTTCTTTGTTGTTTACTATGGGTCGGAAGGTTTAGGCAGAGGGGCTTTATGCGCCTCCATGTCGATCTTGGTTTTTGTCCTAAAAACTCAGGATCTTCCAATTGAAGGCACAAATGAGCGTTTGGTTTCCCTGTTGAAATCCGTTGTTTTGTGTTTTCCCATGTTTCGATTCACATCTTTGCTCCCAAATTGCACATCCTTATTTGGTTATACCGTGCTGAAGACGGCAAATGAGCCCTAAAAATGCATGTCCGCGGTTACCACTCTGTTTCAGTACCCCTTTTTCGTTTTGCGTTAATTACCCGTGAATCTCTTTGTTGTTGTTGTATATATTGTCGTAGTATGGATGGAGGCGTACATTCTGACCCAGTGTAATGTAGAAATAAAGAAACTAAGATCAAATTTTTTATATATAATAGTAATAATGACCAAATCTGTCAATTATAGATTAATTTTCAGCTGTTTTTTTAGAATGCAAAGAGATGAAATTATTTTAATAAAGTTTATAATACTAAATTCAGCTAAAAACATATAAAGTCATGTTATAATAATAATTAAATATAAATGACAATGAAATAAGTTAACTTAACGCAATATGTAACCTTAGACATAACCAAAATTTAACAGAGGAATATGAAGGACAAACTAATAACTTGAGAAATCAACTATATAGCTACAGTATCTTATGAAAATAATCTAAATCATAACAAAGAAAACAATTGTGAATTTTGTAATGGAAGATTCAATATTATTTATATAATACTGTAATGTTTTTCTTATTTATTTAAATGGTAAACGGGTGGGATACATTTTAAACACACGGTATGGCTACTTACTAATTTATTTAAACACTAAACTAGTCACTAACACTTAATTTATATATATACTTAACTAATCACTTAATTATCAATTTATATCAACAGTATATTCACTCAAACTAATTTATATAAATACTTCACTAATTTATATTCACTTATTTACTTGTTTATCTCACGATGTCAAATTATCAACTATCCGCTGATCGGTCCTTTATTTATATTAGCACCTTTTTTACTAGAAAATTCTGGACTGCGGCTTACTCAAAAACAATTGGTTTTCTGGCATTTTCTAGATAAGACTGGTCACAAAAACAATGTTTAGATAGGATAGTCGTAAACAGTTATAAAAAAAAACCTGCGTAGCCGCCATAATTTTAACTTTTATTTCTGGTTTAGACAGAGTCGGATTTAGGGACTATACCAGTGTGCTGTTTCGTAACAATACATATATATATATATATATATATATATATTCTTTGGCAAAGAACATACGACAAAATCCCAATTACAAAAGTAAAAAATATATAAATAAAAATTCACTTTTTCATACACCAACGAATACTACTGAGGTTGAAAATACAATAATTAGCTTAAAAAATAAAAAGGCTCCTGGGCTTGGTGGAATGAGAGCTGAAACTCTAAAGATTATTGCAAAATTCATATGTGAACCTTTGACAGACATCATAAATAAATCCTTCGAATCAGGCATATTTCCTTCGATTCTAAAGAAATCTCTTATAACTCCAATTTTCAAAAATGGGGATACAGAAAATATTTCAAACTATAGGCCTATTTCACTTCTATCTTCAATAAGCAAAGTCTTTGAAAAAATTATAAAAACAAGACTTACGACATACCCATCAAATTATAATCTGCTGTCGACATCCCAGTATGGATTTAGAGAAAAAAAATCTACCAATGATGCAATCCATTCCCTGACAAAAACCATCTACGAATCCTTATATTCAAGCACTCCATCTATTGGTGTTTTTTTGGATCTAAAAAAGGCCTTCGATACTGTCGACCACTCCATACTTTTAGATACACTAGAAGATATGGGTGTAAGAGGTTTAGCTCATAATTTATTCAAAAGTTATCTAACAAGCAAAACACAAAAAACTAAATTCAAAAATCATGTGAGTGACGAGATCAACATTAAATGTGGTGTACCTCAAGGAACAGTATTGGGGCCGGTACTATTCGTAATTTACTTAAATAACAGGAAACAATCGGTAAAATAATCAGCTTCGCGGACGATACTGTGATTTATTACAAACATGATGACTGGTATAATCTCAAAATAAACATTGAAAATGATCTTGGAAAACTCAAAGACTGGTTCGACAGCAAATTACTCTCAATAAACTTTGACAAAACTGTATACTTACCCTTCAGTAGTCATAAAACGTCTCTGTCAAAATACAATCTTAATATCCAACAAGATTTTTCAATTAAACCTGCAAAAAGAATTAAATACTTGGGAATTTACATTGACAATCACTTACGATGGAACCATCATATGGAATATTTAACTAAAAAGCTTCGTAGTATCCTATTTCGATTTAAGCAAGTAAGCCCATTTATGAGCTTTAAATGTAAAACAATACTGTACCACAGTTTGGTTGAGTCACACCTCAATTATGACATTATTGACTGGGGAGGAGTATCAAAAAACTATCTAAATGCCCTCGAAGTGTCTCAAAGGCGATTCCTCCGAATGATTCTCAACAAACCTACAAGATATTCAAGCTCACTACTCTATACTGAAACACAAATATTAGATGTTAGACAATTATACATTATTCAGATAAGATGCCATCAATATAAAAATAAATACGAACTTACCACTCAAAATCATAGATATGCGACAAGATCGAATAATCAATATTGTATACCAACAGCTTTTAAGACAATAGCTCAAAAAGGTTACTCCTACTTGGCACCTAAATTATTCGGGCAACTACCACAGAGAATTATCGATGAAACTTCTTTTAAACGCTTCAAAACCCAACTTGTAACATTTGTTAAAGAAACAGACAAAACAAGAATACACAAAATGATAGAATGCTGAATCAAAAACAGAGAAGAGTAAACTCGTATACGAAATGTATGTTTGAAAGACAATCATGTAAAAATCGATTTATATTATTTGTAACTGCATTTTTTTGTTTTTTTAAATTATGACACACCTGCCTATATTCACCACATACAAGTATGTACAATACTTCTGTGGATGTTAGATGTTTATTCAATTTTATTTGTATTTTATCACTGTATTTGTTAAATTTATGAATAAACATTATTATTATTATTATTAATTGATGTTTGAGTTTGGCCCCAGTAACCTTTAATACTTGAACACCCTATTATGAAATAATGGAACGGCAAATATCACGATTAATAGTACAAGGTATCCTAAATCAATGTTGTTAACATTACTTATCTAAATTAAATGGATTCGTCGGGACTAAACTTCTACGTCAACTCTTCATTTCCGCAAAAAATGGAATATCTCAAGAAAGACAAAACCTAGGTACATGAAACCTTGTTTAAAGTTGATCTAATTTTTGATGTAGAATTCTTAAATGTGATCAAATTTAGGGCGTTCCATTTAAAAAACCGTATATTTGATTTGTTTAACTACTTTTGGGACAACCTGTATAGCTGTAAATACTTTTGGATAGTAGCCGTAATTGATGTTTATATGACCATGAGAATATTTTTTTGAAAAATATCACTGTTTGCCCACTAGAGACCGTATAAATACTGGTGGCTCACCCTGAGGTACATTTTGAATTTTTGATTAAGAGGATCCATTTTGTTTAATTTGTAAATAAATTATTCTATTCAATAAAATAGATTCAACCATCAGCTCCTTATATTCTACCCCCTGACTGAAAAATATCAGTTTTTTTATTTGTGGTGCCTTATGTGTGTCAATTAAAGATAATCAGCAGATGTAATACAAGTTTAATTATATCCTATATAATACACGATATCGATATAAATTGGATAGATATGTTAAAGCCATTGACAACAAATTTTTCTTATGGTTAGAATAAAAAGTATATTTCAAACAAAGTTTTCTTCGTGTACAATTTTCTGTCATTCTAAATAATGTAAAATAGATTTGAACGAAAACAACAGAATCCAATTATGGTATTATTAATTTTGTCAACAGACGCTGTCGTTCACGACCATTAACGAAAAATAGAATATTAAAATTCAAACCCTAAAAATCATTGTGCTCGATAGGTACTTATATTTCATTCGCTTCAAGAGAAAAGTGGACAGAAAAAATCAAATATTGATATTTCCAATCCCGTATATAAACTATCCAAAAGATACGTTTGACAGATATGACAACACAATACCTAGATAGCCCATTTGACTAGACACCAAAAACGTTTCCACCAGATCACATAAAAATGAAAAAGTCGTGAATTTGATTTTAGCCACATAATTCGATGATCTGAACTTTTCTGTTGAAAGGATAATCGATTTAGGAAAGACATATGAATGCGCACTGTATACAGGGTGTCCCGTGGAAAATTTGCACCCTCCTATCTCGAGCTATGTTCAGACACAGAATACACCAGCCCAATAAGAAACGAAGCTTGTGCTATTTTAGAATTCATTTTCTAAGTGCGCATGTCTAAGTCAGAGTCAGTTATCTGTCAATGTCATGTGATTTTATTGTTTACATGTTTACCAAAGAATATACTTTGCTGTGCGGTTCTTCCTTATTTACAATATAATATATATATTTTGTTTGTGGTTTCAATTGTTTAAAAAACTATTATATTACTTATGGCGTCAAAAACTTGTGCACTTCGTGGGTGTCACTCAAGAGATGAAGACGGAACAACTATGTTTAGATTTCCTAAAGATCCTGTAAGGTAAGAGGAATTTTTTGTATATGCTATAAATTATAGATATATATTTCTTTTTTTTTAATATGTTATTCTTCCATTGCACCTATAGATTGTAAGTTGCGTGAATCTATGTTTTGAGTCTTAACATTCCTCTGTCTCTGTGTCTTTGATAACATAAATAATAATAATACAGTTAAGGAATACACAACAATAAGCGTTACTGCTGATGAATTCAGCTTGAATATGTTGAATAATAATACACAATATTCAATATAAATTGGTAGTAGTTTATTTCATTTATACACATATGATAAATAAAAATATAAATATACTTACTTAGCTTTATTTACATTTTAGAGCACAGTTATGGTTCGATGCATGTAACCGTGGGGATTTGTTTGAAAAAACCCTAGATTCTTTACATAACAATTGTAAGTTATGTCAACTCCACTTTGAGGATAAATATACTTTCAAAGGGGGACGTAAAAAGTACCCACGTCTTCAAGCTGTACCTACAATATTCCCATGGTTAAAACGATCCACCAACAAAAATAGCTATTCAGTCTGGTAAATATCAAATTTAAGTAAACATTACAATCAGTTGTTATTGATATTTATTTTTGCCACCTTAGTGCAGAATTAATTACAACTTTCCGACAGGATTCATTAATACCTTATTGGCATTTTTTTTATTTGTTTATTACAATTATTTTAATAATTACAGATACCATGCCGTTTGATCGAGTGGAACATTCATCTCAAGCCGCCACAAGACATATTGGTGATGCTTCTCCACCACTTGGTAAATATAATCATCATTTAGATTCACTTCTGTAGAATAATATGCATCAAGATAGATAGATGGCTTTCTTATAATTAGACTGCAATTAGCCTATCTGTGAATCGCCATATGCTTTGTGTTTAAACAGCTGTATAGAATTGCAATGTAAATGTTATGTATTCTTTGGAGTGACAAATCTAAGAATGCTTGACATTTTTTGAACAGATTATTTGGAATTGCTGTTGATTACAATTATTTTTATAATTACAGATACCATGCCGTATGAGCAAGTGGGATATTCGTCTCAAGCCGCCACAAGGTATATTGGTGATGCTTCTCCATCACTTGGTAGATATAATCATCATTTAGATTCACTTCTGTAAGATAATATGCATCAAAATCGATGGCTTTCTTATAATTAGATTGCATTTAGCCTAACTGTTTCGTTTTTCTTATACAATAGTCTTTTTTATGGTTTTGTTAAAATGGAAAAAGTGTTCGGTTATTCATTCCAAGTTCACTTGCTATCGATGTAAGAAAATGTTCCTACTGGTCTTCAGAGAATAGACACTGGAAAATGTGATGGATGAATAAAACAACACGTTGTCTATAATAAAGCCTGTGCATATAGTCTTCCTCTATTTTCCTTTTTTTTGTTTCATATAATCGATCTTCTAAAATTCTTATTGAGATGGAGGAGCCCGTACATTTACACTATTACCAGAAAAACAGCATAAACTGTTCAACCAGAAAAAAGCACAAAATATGATAATACTTGAAAAACGCAACAAAACTTGGATAACTATGCAGAAAAGTTTACTGTCGCTACTTTTTTATAACTTCTTTGTTACATACATCAGTAGATTTTCTCTTGTAAAATATTTGATTCAGAATCTGGTGAAGTGTAACTTTTAAATATATCAATTATAAAAAATTTGTATTCAAGTACCATACTTATTGTAATATTTTATCATCATTTACTGAAATTCTTTCTATTGTAAACTGGTATTCTAAATATATAATCTATATTATTGTATTGGTTTTTATACTCACCCTATCCTACATACAGCGCTACTTAAATACTTACTAACACATATAATTTCGATACAAACAATATATAAAATAAAAATCATTTGGTTAAACAATAGCTCGTTATTTTTAATAATGGATGGAACTCCAAAAACAGAAGCTAAAACTTTATGGATAAAGAAATGCTGAAGTATATTTTTCACATTGTTTGTTTAGCTGTTAAATTAACTTTAACAGACCTATTGTGAGGATTATACTTTGGTATTTCTTCATATTTAATGAGTTTTCACCAATTATCAACCAACATTCAAAATATTACACGCTTGAATGCTTAAATCTTTCTTTGACAATTAAGAATTTGTCGAAACAAGCAATAAAAATAAACAATTATTATTTGAGATTCTTTGGTTTCACTTTTTTGCGTGTAGGTAAGATTAAATTTACATCTTTTGAACACTTTTCTTAGTGTAAAGTCAAGTAAAGACGCTCAGTTATCTGTCAACGTCAGTTTGAAGGTCACGTAATTTTGCCCCCAAAACATCAAACGATTTATGCCGGCTTTCGCTTCTTGTTGTTGGTGTATTCTTTGGTTCAGATTTAAAAAAATGTCAAATAAAGTCAATTTTAACCTGTAGTTTCAAAATTCATTTTTCATACCTTTGGCGCCCAGACCACCTCGTGAAAAACTTTAGATGGCAAAGGGTTTTAAGTAACATATCTTCTTGAATCTGGTTTCATTATCTATTTAACCTCGTTATTTTTATTTATTATGACGACTCTTGAGAAAACTGCTTATATTGTGAATGGAAGCGAAAGTAGTTCTAAAAAAAAATTAATTTTAACGAATGTACTGTTCAACTTAACGTCCTTTTCTCAAATGCGTCTCTAACTTTTCGCAATATCTCTGGTGTAATTAAACGGCATTCTGTCACGATGCTTTGTCGAAGGTTTTGAAGAGATTCAGTTGGTATAGGACTTTAAGTAGCCTCACAAAAAAATCCATAGGATTTATATCAGGCGACATAGCTGGCCATTCGATAGAACCTCTACGGCCTATCCATTGTCCGAAAAAAAAGCATGTAAAAAGTTGCAAACTTGTACATCATAGTGTGGAGGCGCTCCATCCTGTTGATAAAAAGTTGGTTTTCATGGAGATTTACATCATCTTCCAGTGTTTCCGTCATTGAGTTAAAAGGATCAATAAGGTCTTCTAAAGTCAATAAAACGTGGTCCGATAATGAGGTCGCCCAGAATGCCTGCACAAACATTCAATTTTTGGGGCGTGTGGGTATGACCTTCTCTGAAAATGTGTGGTGTGGTATCACTCCAATAACGACAATTATGCCTGTTAACTTCACCATTCAACGTAAACTTACTTCCATCGAAGAAACAAATGTTGTAAAGTAAACATGCGTCATCATTCAACCGCAAACGTCGATTCGAATCATCTTCGTTCAATTCTTGAACCATTATCATCTTGTACGGATGAAATTAATGTCCGCTGAACACTACTTTTTGATACACCAGATATATTAGCGATTTTTCTCGATGATTGCCTATTATTATCTATTATAAGATGACCAAGAACAGCTAAACTAAACTCGAAATATTTAGGGATCTAAATTTTAGTTGAGACACCTTATATAAAATAATAAATAAGGAAAAATACTCGTAACATTATCAGATTGTAAATAGTGGGTTAAAAAGGGTGAAAATATCGGTTTTCGAAGTTCAAGCGATGTTACGACAAAACGACACTTCCTATATGGCAAGTAAAAGTTGTAGAAAATGAATTAACATAAGTTGGTTTTCTCACGAACCTCAAAATGCCGAGAAAAATGCAAAAACCGATTTTCTTTTGCCCTGAATAAAACCCTATTCTCTATTTTGGAAAATACCAATTCGTTTCAGAAATATTGAAATTTTTCGAAAAGAAAACGATAAATCTCACTGCGAAAAATCTGCCTCTGATAAGGTTAATATTTTTCCTGTCTATTTTGTAGTAATCGAAAGCATATGCGTACTTATAGAGGAAAAAACTGGGAAAACGCAAAAAACTGGAAAAAAGCAAAAAACTAGAAAAATGCTAAAAACTGGAAAAAAAACTGCAAATATTCAAAAATCTATTGTTAATAATAAAAAGCATGTCGCTGTCTTCATTAGTATGAAGGTTATGGGAAAAATAATTTGAGAGAAATCCAAGTCCGATGCCACATCTGGAAAAAAAGCTGGTCACTCAATTGTACCTACCTCTTTTTTCGATCCACCTATCTTGAAAAACCTACCTCGTGTAGGTAATTCTGAGCAGTAACCATTTGCTTTTTCTAAATAATTTTGTGCATTCAAATTACCTAACAGTGGTTTCAATAAGACTTGCCTACACATTCTCCTTTGGAGGTTTTTGTGTTCTATGTTCCCGCATCTATTGGGGATTGCTATCCAATATTATGGTGATTACCGGTACCGTTTAGCATGAATGTATAATAAATTAGTAGCAGTGTTTCTGTAAAAAAAAGCCCCTGGCTCCAGCACTACATGAATTTGAATACGGAAATGTATGAGAATCAAATCATATTGTTGGTCGAGAATTGTTCTCAGCAGCTCGCTGGGAAAGTTATTCACAGAGAATGCAACTTTTCCTCAATAATTATCTCTGGTTTGATCTACATCGTAGTTTTATTAACCATGCTATTAAACAAGTTACTGAATATTCACGTTAATAAGGCATAATTTTTGTTTTTGTTTTGTGTTAAATGTGTTTATTTTGATTTCCATAATTAGAATATGTAGTTTTCTATAAACAAATAACATTAAATGTGTATAATGTGGTCGATCTTATGTTCCATCGTTATACTAAAATATGTGATGCATACACTTAATTTGCGCACCTAGATATTCACAACCAGACACCAAAGTATAGAATATTGACTTTGAATTTTTTTATTTCGAAAAATTTAGTAAGGTGTCAAAAACGTACAATGAGTCACAACTGATATTTATAAAAATTATTTTACTCAGTAGCTCATTATTTATTAAAAAAAACGATAGATGCGAGTTGATTTGAGTTAAAAACATATAAATTAATTGTTTTTGATACAATTATATTCAAATAACAATACATGATTATATGCGATTTTAATATGTCAGTTTAAATGATATGTAGTGAACAAAACAGGTCAAAATTTATTAATTGACCGTTAAGTAGGAATTGCTATAATATTTAACTACCATTGTTTTTGTTCCATTTGACATTTAAAAACGATTTTTAACTCAGTGGAACAGAGGAGCTGAGCTGGGTCGTCCAACGAGTATCACTGAAAGAAGTTTGATTATCTTTAACACACTACAAAAATAAAAATAGGCATAAAGTATAGCCAATGATCAATGATACATAATTAATTCCAAAGACGATCCTCTCGAATTCTTAAATTTTTCGATGATTCGTTATTATTAACAACTGCATTAAAAAGTCAAGAAATGATAAAAACGCGTGAAAGTTGCCATTTAACTTTCAAACTCAAACTTTGTAAATCGTATATATCGGTGAGAAGAATTCTAAAACTAAGTGTAATTGTATTTGACGTATCAGCTTTAATCTGAAAATATTCATTCAAAAAACTGTTCGTGGTTTCTTCATTATCTACATCAGTATCTTGTGTTGGAAATAATATTCAATTAAAAAAACAACAAAATAAGTAAAGAACAATTAGAGCCGTACTAATAATAATTGATGATCTAATCTAGGGAAAATAGCAAAAGTAAAACGAATTGTGTATAAAAAGACCTACGAATGGACCATTTAGAATAACAAAATCTTTTGAAAATACATTATTTTTATCAATGAACGACAAAGCGAAAGAACTGAAAATCAATTAGCTTAAGTAATCGTTATATCTTCTAAATCAAATATTATATTCTAATAAAAAAATTTTACATAGAAACCCAAACACACAGTAAATATTATTCTATTTAAAAAATATTTCACGTATATGTTTATCATAAAACTCTTAATACGTGATTAGAAATTAACTATCTCGACCCTTACTTCGTGGAATCTACTCATATTAGTGTTTTAAATGAAACTCACGGTTTCTAGTTAATACCACAATATAATAAAAATTGTTGAAAATTCTAAAAAATTGACAATTGTTTCGATAAATCAATATCATCGTCAGAATGACAGAAGTTACATTTCATTTGATGCCTACCTGATATTTAATAGTTATTTTTGGCTTCACCAAGAAGTGACCTACCTTGTGATAGACTTAATATATGTTAATAGAAAAAAGAAGAATATGTGATATTACAAATATTGAAGCTTAGATATTATTAGCCCTATTGTGATATCCTGGATATCATTTTTCCAATTAAGATCAGTATAACTGTGCAATGATATAGAAAACCAGGAAAACTATATCTGCTGATCTTTATCTGCTCACAATAAAAATGCTTTTGAATTCGGGTGGGGCCAGGTTAACGCTAGCCCCCCCCCCCCCCCCGGTTGGAATTTTGTCGCCAAAATGCTAGCACAGATAAAGGACACCTACCACAACCTAGCATAACCTAGCACACCATTTTTTATAGCTAGCACACCAACAGATTACAATAAAAATGCTTTTGAATTCGGAAGGGGCCAGGTTAACGCTAGGTCCCCCCGGTTGGAATTTTTTCGCCAAAATGCTAGCACAGATAAAGGACACCTACCACAACCTAGCATAACCTAGCACACCATTTTTCATAGCTAGCACACCAACAGCTTACAATAAAAATACTTTGGAATTCGGGTGGGGCCAGGTTAACGCTAGCTACCTCCGGTCGGAATTTTTTCGCCAAAATGCTAGCACAAACGAAGGACACCTATCACAATCTAGCACACCATTTTTTATAGCTAGCACACCAACTACACTTTTAATTCTGGGGAGTGGGACGGAGGTCAGTGAAATAACGCTATACTTACTTGATGAATAAATAAATGGATAAATGAATAGGTTGAATATATATGTAAAACGGCTGGTTTAATTGTTTCTTACTGTAGTTACAAAAAAATTTTCGGAATATTCCACTCATATGGTAAAAATTCCGAATGAAGCAGGATCTTTTTGGAGATAACTCTCCGGCAGTGCCGATAATTTCCCTTTTAAGTCCGTATCTAAGTAACGTCTAAGTAACAATTGTTGTTATTATCATAATTTTAATTTAAAATATCATAAAAAAATCACGGTTTGAAAACGATTCTTCAAGTTTAATCCAAAAATAAGTGATTGAAAATGAACCAAAAAGGGTAATTAAATACCATGTAATGTTGTTTAAATAATATAAATTTCGCATTAATACAGTTTTATGTATTCTAATCGAGAAATATTCTATCGAATTACACTCAAGAAAATAGTTAGATCATTAGTTTTACTTATATAGTCCATGCTGCTTGTGATATTATTAGAAAGAATGCATATTATTACAACCATCAGGACTTCGGGGAAACCCTTTCTTAACCCAAACACCTGATTCGGCCAGTTTGGATGTACCTACAAGAGTTTTATTTACTCTTAAGACCCATAAAAACGGCATTATAAAAATGATTCAAATTTTAGCGATAGACTTGGTTTAACGACCCTTTTAACACATTGACTGCGACCTTCTGAAATGCCTCCTTAACGTGATGCTGACTTACCTTTTTAAAATTATATGATATTTTTCTCGTGCAGCTCGTTAGAACCATATGTAGTGAAGGTATGCCTGTAAAAATTATGATTGAAAGGGCTGTGACTGCCAAATAAGTCATGCGCACTAAGGCAGTAAAACCCTATCTTAGTGCTAATGACGAAATTGTCCGTCTTGAAATTTAGTAATGTTTTCTTGCATGTCTGCGCTCTTTCATTATGTAGAATAAAAACAAATGAAAAACATAAATTTAATTTATATTTGTGTGATATAAATCGAAACAGTCATTCAAACATAAATATGGTTTTTCGGTACAAGCCGAGCAGTGATAATGTCACGTTTAGAAATAACACCCAGTATATGGTAGGCCAAACAAAAGTAGGTCAATGTTTTAAAAATATGTTTTGCTAATTACTCCAAACTAGAGCATAATATTTTCGAATATAAAAAACAACAAACTAAGCATTTTTCGAGAGAACACTTTCTTGGTTCGAAAAAGATAATTTTTCGGGGCAGTCGGTTTTGAGAAAAATCAGCGACGAGTCCAGTGAATTGGGAAAGGCCTACCTGGGAAGTGTATACCGTGACTGAAGACAAAGTGCCCCTTCGAGTAGAGAAGACGTGCCCTAGGATGTTTATGTAAGTAAATAGACCATTATATTGCCCCTTGAGGATTATTGTTGAATACATGCCCGGAAGGGCTGGTTATATCTGTTTTATATTTATCGGACTGGTTATATTTGTTTTATATTTATCGGGCTGACTATAGTTGTTTTATATTTATCCTGTACATATTTCGTCAATTTTTTATTTATTCTGCAATACATTTGTTAAGTTTTGAAGAGTGATTTTCTTAATTGACCCCCCGACCCAAATAGGGTGTTCAGTAGCTACATCGTCGACGTTGGTAGACGGGTAGAGACCCAACCCGAAATCCTAGCGTTGGGACAAAACCCTATATCGTCGCAATAAGACGCATCTCTTCTTTTTTTATTATTATTATTATAACACCAGGTACATCTCCTAGATACAACCTTTCCAGTAGGGCCTTCAGGGATTTTCTTTGGTAGGTGATTTTTTTCTTTGAGAGGTTGTGGAACGGCTGGTTTTTCGGGAACCAACACACCAATTATCGAAATTCTAAAATCATTAAAAAACATCCTAGACTTGGCACTGTTCTCGAAAAGTAGATAAGAATTTAAGAGCAACATTTGGAAATTATGTATTCCTAATTTTCTGTTTAGCGTAGTGTATTTCTTTAAATAGGGTATGAACTAAACTGATACTGCCTATCTATACTTCCGATGTTCTTGTATATTAATCTAGATTTTTCTATTACTCGATCCAATTTACCGGGATATGTAACCATATTGCTATCAAATTCCGTACTGATGTAGGTTACCCGGTAAAGTCAGTAGGTTTTATTGTGGTTTCGTGTACCCAAACCGGTCCTAGATCACCAGATACAACATCAATCGGTGGCTTTTCGATATCCCCAATAGTATTTTCATTTTCTTCAGCATCTTCTGCTATTTCCACTAACTCTCCATTGTCGTCAGAATTCTCCCCACTCGTATAGCCGTCATTAGAATCCAAAACGTAAGTTGGCTCTTCGATGTCATCATCAGATTCTAACAAAGCTTTTTCCAACTCTGCATATGATAAAAAAACATTTCTTGCACGTTTTGCAACGGATGGACCTGCCTCAGAGTCACTCATTTCGAACAAAAACTAAACAATTTTTTTGACGAATTTCACTTTTTTTCACACGCTGACGCGATAACAAAATGACTCGGCGACTGCTAAGCTCACACTGAAGTATTGGAATCGTTTAACCTTAAGACGGACGCGTCCGATTACTGAGATGCCTGAAGTGCGCCGGCAACCACTTGACACCAGAATGCTCCAAACAGAGGTCCACCTCAGCCCGATGCGCTAATTGCGGCGGAGACCACCCGGCCAACGCTGATGTATGCCCTGAGTATGTTAAAAGACGTACATGGCTAGAAGAAAAACGAGCAATTAACCACAAACCAAAGCCAAATGCAAATAAGTTCAACCCATCCCCCATCCCCACTACAAATCCATGGACTCGTCCCAACAACAATCTTACCGAATTTCCCAGCCTCCCCTCCAAAACTCTCCCTAACAATACCCCACAAATCGCTCCTAGCAATGACACAAACAAAAATAATTTGGCAAACAACGCAATAAATTTGAACATCTTCACGGAATTAAACAATAAATTTCAAGAATTGCAACAGCTGATCAATCTTGATGAACAGAGCAGTCTCGGACCTAACCGAACATATGAGAGCGGCGAAGACAAAATTTGAAAAATTCACCATTTACAATAACTTTGTTGCCGGTATAGACAGCTATGACTTCTAGGCAGGTAGGTAGTAAAACAGGCTCTCAAAAACGATCAAATTTCAAAATTATATTCTGTAATATACAAGGAGTTCTTTCGAAACTCCACTTAATCAGACATTTTCTCGATATTCACAAACCTGACATTCTCATTCTAACCGAGACGTTCCTAAAACCAAATAAATCTTTCAATCTAAAAATCCCAGATTATCGTCTACTTAGACAAGACCGCACCACTGATGCCAGAGGGGGCGGTATCCTTCTTTTAATCAAAAAGGGCATCAATTTCAAAACCTTTCAACACAATAATTCATCCATTGAGCATATCTCGATTCTTCTTGAAAACAAAATCAAAATAGTCGGAGCTTACAATACGCCTTTTAACAATTTAAAAGAATCTGACTTTTTTAATATTATGAAAACTCACAATAAGGTTTTGTTAATGATCGATTTAAACTGTAAACATCCGTTATGGGACAATTACGCGTCGCATCGAAATAAAAACGGAAGTACTCTCCAAAGATTCTGTGATAATTCAGATTGCAATATTTTTGCACCCGAAGACCCAACCCATTTTCCTTTTTCAAACCACGCCCCCAGTACAATCGACTTAGCAATTGGCAGAAATATCAATAATACTTCAAACATTAAAACTCTCACAGACCTCAACTCTGATCATGATCCCGTTCAAATTATCCTCAAACTACCCCATCAAATAATCAACCCTCCCACTAAGTCCTTCGATTATAATTCCACCAACTGGTCTAGCTTTAGAAACTACATTAATAAAAACACAATTTTAACAAATAAGATTGAAAACACAGAACAATTAATTCATACAATAAAATCATTTCAAGAAACCATAATCTCAACTAGGAATATTTCTACCTCCGTAAAACCAAATTTATCTACCCCCAACTCATTACCGGATTATATCGTTAAAATAATAAATAATAAGAATAAAATTAGAAAAAGGTGGCAACAGTCCAGATCAGAAGAGGACAGAAACATTCTTAAACAATACCAAAACTTAATTAACTCGCTAATAAAAGAGTAGGGGAGGGTGGGCCACATTGAGACAATTTTTACTTTTTTGGGAATAGAATTGGCAACTTTAATTTTTTTGCTACAGTTACGTATGCTTCATAATCTTTCATCTTAATGCACACATTTTTTGAGTAAATTATTAACACAATATTATAATTGTTTCTGTTATAGTCGAATTTAAAAAATTTGATTTTGTCTCAAGGTAGCCCACGAAGTGGGCCACATTGAGACAAGATAAAAACAAAACAAAAAAGCAATAAACAAACGTTTATCTAAAAATATTACACAATTATGTGGAAAAAACAATCAAATAAAATATATCTGAGGTTCTAACATCAAAAGGTACTAACGGATATCGATGCCATCAAAAGATACACCAAAGTTTATAAAAGACTGCTGCCGTTTTGTGCTGCCCACTTTACTATTTGCTGTAAGCAAACATTTCATGTCAGTTTTCTTTACATACGCAACATCCTCAACAGCGGGAAAAATAAAGGAGTTTTTTTGTTTGATACTATGCCTCAAAAAACTAACTTTAAAATCATCCTCAATTTTTTCAATAATTTTACCCACAAAGAAAACAGACTTTTTGTCATGAAACTCAATCAAAACGTAGGAGTTGACAACAGGTTTCAAATTTTCTTGACTTTGATTCATTTCTAAATCATTGAAAGATTCTGCGTCTGAAGAATCTGAAGTAAATGAATTATTGTCACTTTCAGATGACGACAAAGTTTTTTGATTTGGTTTAACTCCAGGCGAATCTGTTACTGTTCTCTTCGTTCCTTTGGCCTTTTTAAGTGACTCTGATCGCTTCTTCTCCATAAACTTCTTTTCTATTTCTAACTTCTCAGGTGTATCAGTTGCGATCATACTCTTACCCCTCTTTCTTGGTTTAGATGTTTTTCTCGGCTTTGCTTTTGGATACCCAAATAGTTCTTCTGGTGTTTTAAAATTTGTAGTTGCTGAAATATTTTTTTCAGCTGTTCCATTTGAAAGTCCAGTGTCTGCATTGCTCGCATGTGCTTCTAAAACGCCAGTGTCTGGATTGCCTGCATGTGTTCCAACAGTTACTTCCTGTTGGCTTTCTCTTAAAGGCTCCTCTCTGTCGGTAACGCTACTCATTAAAAAATCGTCATCTCCAAAAACGTGGCGATCAAATGGCACAATGCCACATTTTTTGAAACCTGCTTTAATGTTATTAGGGGTCATGGATTTGTCAAAGGCATGTCCAACGCATTCGGCAATCTGGAATAGTGTAACTGGAATTCCAGGATTTGTCATCATCCAGGAGTCTAACGCACTGTTATAATATGTTTTAAATGGACCAAACACTGATACGTCCAATGGCTGTAATTTGTTAGAACAATGGGGAGGCAGTGTTAAAATAACAACCCCATTGTCTTTGGCCAGGTTTAGGGTTTCAACTGAAAGATGACTTTCATGATTATCAAGCAATAATAAAGTTGGATTTGACGTTGAACTGCCAGAATGAAAAATGAAGTGTTCAATAACAGATACGAAAAGCTCAGAATTCATCCATCCCGATGGAGTAGCAAGGCCTAAAGTTCCTGATGGAGCTCCGTGTAACATGTGAGGCTTAAAGTTGACCCTCGGAAAAATCATTGCTGGGGGCAACGAAACTCCTAGAAGAGACATAGCTACGGTTAGGAAAAAGAATCGATTTATTCAAATGAAACTACTCACCTGCTGCGCTAATAATGCAGCATGTGGTAATCAAAATTCCACGTTCTCCACTGGTCACCTTGTTTATTTGCTTGACTCCCTTTTTTGCTAAAATTCTTGAGGATTTTTGGACAGTGGTTGTCGCCGTCTCGTCCAAATTATAAATACGCGTTCCACTTGCAAACCCATTGTAGCGCTTCATGACATCTTCTAAATTGCGAAAAAACTGCTCGACGTTATTGCGGTTGAATGAGGTAACTCTAGAAAGGCTGCAGCCTTCAGGTTGCCTAATGCTCAATTCTGGATGCCGTTTTATAAACCCCTGTAACCAATCCACTCCTGCTGATTTCTTCTCTATCCACCTATATGGGATCTGAATTTTATTATGGATGGCAAGTTCATAAGCTAGCTTTCGCACATCTTTTGTAGATCTGCCGTAGCACATTTGGCTACATTTAATAATGAAACCCTTCAGAATAGTTTCCTGTTCTTCGGAAAACACTCTCCGGTTATCGTAATGAGGGCGGTAGGATACATTTTCTTCATTACCTTCACTATTTCTTGTTTTCCTAACGTATCTCGCCAATGTTTGATGTTTCACGTTGTTTTTCTCCGCTGCCTTCCTTAAGCTTAATTTGTGTTTAATAACATCTTGGACAGCCCTTTTCATTGATTCGGCACTGAAAAGGCCTTTTTCAGATTTTCTCTTTCGTCCTCGTGACATACCTTGAACAAAATATTTTTTTTCGACAAAACTCGTTGCATATGGGCCACCATGAGACACGTCTCAAGGTGGCCCGAAATTCATGTCTCATTGTGGCCCATTGTAGGTCTTAGTTACAAACAGCAATATTTTCGTAAAACGTGAAAAAATCTACTAGTAATACACATAAACAATGAAATTAATATTCACCTGTTCTAATGAACACCTCAGACCAATAAAGAACTATATTGGGAACCACTGATGAGGTACTGAACTCACAGCAACAAAAAATTTCACTATGGCGAAAATAAATCGAGGCCGGTAAAAAATTCGGGAACGCACGTGCGGCTTCTTCGGCAACAGAAATAAGACTAACATGCCTGCCACTTGATGTTTCTGTGAATAGCGACAAAATGTGCCGCGTTTTTTTTAAATAATAACGATTGTCTCATGGTGAACGTGTCTCATGGTGGCCCACCCTCCCCTACAAGAACTTTAAATGGGAATCCTTTCTTAAAACTTTGAAACCGGAAGACAACTCCTTATGGAGAATCTCAAAATACTTCAGAAGGAAGTGGAAACAGATTAACAAAATTGAACACAATGGTCACACTTACACCGACATGAAAAACATCGCAGAATTATTTGGAGAGTACTTTCAAAATAATTTTATTAATAATTGTCAAATTTCAGTTCAACATAAGACTATCGAAAAGGTAGTCAATCAATATTTTCAAAACATAAATACAATAAATTCATATAATCTTGTTTCGTATACCGAATTACAATCAATAATTTGTCAATAGAAAAATAAAACGGCGCCAGGGCACGACGGCACTTACAATATTTTAATCAAAAACCTTCCTAGAAAAGCAATAATCCAACTATTATATATTGCTAATTTTATCATTAAATCCGGCCACTATTCGGATATGCGCAAAATAGCCAACATTATTCCAATACCAAAAGCTAACAAACAACCTTGTTATGTTGATAGTTACAGACCCATATCCTTATTAAACAATATCGCAAAGGTGATAGATACAATTATTTTAAAACGATTGCAAACCTTTGATAACAATAACAACATTATCCCTTCAGAGCAGTACGGTTTTAGAAGCGGACATAGCACCATAGCACAAAAAATTCGCGTACTCAATTACATCAGAGAAGGCTTTAGAGATCAGAACAAAGCCGTTATGGTAGCTATGGATATTCAAAAAGCTTTCGACACCGTATGGCAAGAAGGCTTAATTTACAAACTTATTAAAACAAATACCCCTGATTACTCAATCAAAATATTAAATTCTTATCTTTCAAATAGAAAATTTTATTCAAAAATAGAAGGAAACTTGGCCGGGCCCTGCCGCATACAGGCAGGAGTCCCGCAGGGATCAGTACTTTCACCTTTGCTTTATTCAATATTCATCCACGACATTCCTACCACCCCTAATATTTTAACTGTTATGTATGCCGATGGCACTTGTTTTGTAGCATTGGCAAAGAATCCAGATCAAGCACTTAACACACTACAAACACACTTAAACACTAAAATTTTACCTTATTTTAACGATCAGAAACTCACAATAAATGCCTCAAAAACAGAGTATTTATTACTCAGGAGGAGAACAACCAAAAATAGTCGACTGCAATCTCAGCTTTGTATAAACGGACATAATATTACCCCCAGCTCAACATTAAAATATTTAGGTTATACAATTCAAGGGAACACCAATGCAAATGCGCATATTAGCACACAAGACCGAAAAGCTAAGATTGCAATGGGCCAGCTATATCCACTCATATGCAAACAAAGCAAACTTTCAACTAAAAACAAAATAACCATCTACAAACAAATAATACGCCCCATACTCCATACCCCATACTTCAGCACCAGTTTACCTCACAGGGACAAAACACAATTTTCACTCCCTGCAGGTGGTACAAAACAAGTGTCTGAGAATGGCTATTAAACACCAAGTACCTTATCCACATTTACCAAAAACCTCTTGGTTACATGATAAAACTGAACTACCCACTATCAAAGACTTCGTAACTACAGTTTCTACAAACTTTTACGAAAAATGTCTGCCAGAAAATCTTCGATTAGCACTCAAAGCCGTAAATCGCGCAGAAGCAACTCATGATAGTGGGTGTAGGCTTCTGCATGGTACGCTATTAATATAACTTGATTGGTATTTTACAAACCCAACAATCAAAAGCGGGGAATTATTTCAGCCCGGCCCTTTACACTGGATTGAATGATCCCCCGGCTTCTAATACTTCAAATAAACCATAAACAACATCTGCCATGTTGCTTTCCTCGAAATCTAAGAACCCTATCAATTGTTGAGACCCTGTTTTTCAGCTGCTTTTCAGGGAAATATCGTAGGAGCGAGAAATATATACAGGGGACAAAGTTATTCGAAAATCACTACCTATGGATAACGCGGTGAACGCAAGGAGCCACAGAACTCTCATAGACGAAGCACTCATCGAATTCAAGAATCGCCAGACCACCGGCATTTTCTTTTTATTCTTAAATTTTGTTGTAAAATGGGCTTGATAAACTATTGCTAATAAAGAGATTTTAAAATGAAATTAAAAAGAAATGTGCACAAACCACTTAATGACACCACTAAGTAACCCACCAACACAATCCCAAAACAATTATCAAAACGCACATATCAATACTAGAAATGGTATTGAAATATTGTTTTGAATTTGGAAAAGACGCTTTCCTGTTTTCTCTGTGGTAATGCAAATAAAGGTTGAAAATGTATTAAGGCTAATCGTTAGCACAGCTGTATTACATAATTTAGCAATAGAGAACGATGACATTTTTGAAATTGATTGAGACAACATATTGAAGATTAAATTGAAGTTGAACATCAAGATGCTGAATTGGAACGAAATTAGCAGCCATAATTATTTTTTAATTCAATTTCTTTGTCTCTCAATTCTATTTCAGCCTTCTTAAATTCAATTTCTGCTTTCTTGGATTCCATTTCCTTTAGTTTTTCTTCATAGTTTGATATTTTGATTTTTAGTGCATTTTCCATTTCGTTATGTTCAAATCCCTGATTTTTTTTCCAATTGCATAAATTTGTTCTTTGTGTTGAATATTAACACATGAGTAAACTTCTTTAGTTTGCAATTTTTTCCCTTCTCCGATGTAACACTCACCACATCTTCATAAACATCAGCTAATGTACGTTTTTTAGTGGACTTTACAGGTGTTTCGTGACATAGAAGTGTACATATTTAATAATAAATATATATTATATAAACATACCGTTAATCACATTAACATTTCCATCAGTGAAAATCATTTCAACTTCATCTAAACTTTGTGTCTGTTCAGTTTCTAAAATATTACAATTATCATTATAACATGTTATATTATGTAATTATGATTGTAGGTGTACATACACCATCATGTACTTCTTCATTCACACTTACAGGCTCGATTTGGTTAATTTGTTTAATTCCGTATCTTTTATTTTTTTCGAAATCGTTTCGGTATCTAAAATAAATATGTATATCAATAACCAGTTCTTGAATTCATCAGTACATCTCTACTTGCCTTTACAATAATTTTTATCAGAATGGTTATTTGGTAAAGGGGTAATTTGTCCTTTTATAGCAGCCAAAATGTTTTCTTTGCTCGGCTGCAAAACCGAGCTGGGCCCAGGACCTCCACCGGTTTTATATCCTTCCACTTATAAAAATAAGTTTGCTTACCAGACCGAGGCACGTTGATATTGCAAGAATTATATTCTACTGTTAAATTATCCCATGCCTCAAGTTTTTGTTTGTTTGTTACTCCATCAGTCTTCTTATTTACTATTATACCTTTATATCGTAAAATAATATCAATGGCACAATCCCTTTCTAATTGGGTGAAATGCTGATTATTAATTTCCATTTTTATATGGCATTAACAATACGTATAATGTAGGGTTATATTTTAAACGCTCACTTCACGTTTTAATAAACGGTCGGTTCAAATACCAACTGTATTTTTTTCTGGTGCAAAAAATCGGAGAATCATCGATTAATCAGTCGATCAAAAGTTATTGTACCCACTGTTTTTACGGTGGGTTGGTGAAACCGGGCATTTTAGTTTTCAAAATAAAATCTTTATATCTGCAAAAAGCAGGCACTGTCTGACGTGACAGCGAAAACACAAATTAATGGCACGAATGTTAAGTTTTTTATCCGATTTGATCAGGACTCTAATTTTGCCATTGGTTCAAAGTTTCAAAGAAATTTGACAACACAACAAAGCGAATTCGCTGGAGAACTCGTATTCTCATGCATTCAAAAATTCGAATATTTTCCAAGGCTTGCTCCTACGAGAAATTAATTAGAGCGACCAGTGAACGTTCCCTTTTCATGAACTCGATAATAAGCATCCTGGTGTGTATAAGGATGCGGTTTGGTTGACAGTTTCCTGTTCGCATAAGTCACTATCTCCTACATGTGAAGTGATCAATGGTATACCTTCAATTCAATTTAGGATCAACTCAAATATAGGAAATTCAGAATTCAAAATAGAATTACTCCATAAATTGAGGCTATTTTCGAAAAATTTATTTAAGTTTATTTTTTTCTCAGTTGTTACATTATTTACTGATTCCTTGAATAAATAGAAAGTTGTTGTTCCGATAAGCTTTAGACATAAAAAGGTCTCTCACCCAAATTCCTGGGAATCATCAGCAAACTTTTTGTTTCTAAAGCAAATTGTTTGTGAATTGCTACTACTTGCAATTAGCATAAATAATGTTGTTAACGCACGAATTGTAGCGCATATAGAAGATGACCGCAGTCGGCTCGAAATTAAAAGGAAAGTTAGTGTGAGACTCTCAAGTGAGCAACGAATATTGCAGCGACACAGAAAGAGTTTTGAGAAACAGAGTCCTTCAATATCATCCGCCTGAAGGAAGAAATGTAAACTTGAGTGGAAGGACAGTTATAAGGTAACTTCATGCTGCATGATTATCTACTCAAACTAATGCTGCTGAACCATGCTTTCCCATGAATTATGTCGGTTTCAATTTTGTATGAAAAATTACAATACATTGATTGGATAATAACGGATTGTTTTCGGTTGAATTGCGATTCTGTCTCACGGGCTTAGATAGAGGTGAAGGAGAGTGGCAACGACAAAGCGAGAGATACCATCAAGCGATTAAATGATTGTTTGGAAACCCCGATAATGCATCATTGGGAACGTATCTCGAAAAACGCTATCGAACAACCACCGTACTTCCCTGATACTATTCTAGCCGAGTTGCTTCTCGTTATAAAACTAAAATTACTATATAGAAGATGTAGAAACTGCGCTTTTGATTTGATGAATGAATTGTTCGTTGGCGTAAGTTTATTATTTCTTCCTACTTTGAAGGATTTTGGATTAATTATACGCATTTTGTTCTATTGAGCGATGCCCGGGCATGCTTTGACATAGTAGTAATAACTAGGATAATTAAGTATAGGATGTTAATTTTTTTCAAGGCATCGACTTCTGAAGTCATTAGCCTTATATTCATATGTAACGAGATGTACGAATGCATGTCATAGTTTGGAGTATATTCCTGTTTTTTTTAAGAACTTCAAATCATTTTTCAATGTATTCCGATCGTCTTTCAGGCACGTTTGAATATCATTCGGTAGGTCAAGTCTTTGTCTCATTAGATCATATTGAGGGCAGTTTATGATAATATGTTTTACTGTCAACCTGGATCGACAGTAGTCGCATCTAGGTTGTCTGTCTCCCGCTAGCATTAATACGTTTGTGAGGCGGGTATGCCCGATTCATAGTCTGGTTATCACAGCCTGATCTCGTCTACATTGGTAAGGTATTAGCGTCCAAGGGGTGACATTTGTTTTGATGTCTCGAAGTTTGGCATCTATTCTATTCCACTCTTTTTGCCTTACCTCCAAGAACTTATGTTTCAAATGTAGTTCTATGTCGTCTGATCTCACAGGTATATTTTCTATTATATCTGCTTGCGCAGCTGCTCTAGCTGCTCGATCTGCTTGTTCATTCCCTTCAATTCCGTGGTGACTTGAGATCTAAATGAACGTCGTGAGTTTACCGTTAGTTGGAAGCAGAGTCAGTATCACCAAAATTATTTGGACAAGCGGATCTTTGCTGAATGGATTACTCGGGGCCTCAATCGAACTCTTGGAGTCAGTACAGATTATGTAATGCAATTTGTTTCCAAATTCAACATATCGTAGGGCTTGCATAATGGCGTATAGCTCCGCAGTTTACACGCTGGTTTCCCTGGACAATGCCCATGAATGGGATATTCCCAGCATAGTGAATGCCGAGCCACAGCCTCCCAGAGTTTTGATCCATCTGTGAATATAACTTGGTCTCCTGGGTATCTGTCAACAATTCTGTTGAATTCTGCTCTAACAATTGTTTGATTGACGTCTCCTTTTCTATGTATCCCAATATCCATAATTGCATGTAATGGGACGATCTTCCAAGGAGGTATTTCTGGTGGACCGAAATTGAGAACATTTGGAAAGGAATATTGCATGTAGTCAAGATCCTCTTTCATACGGATACCTGCTGGGCGTGTTATTGTCGGTCGTCGTTGAAACAAGTCGTGTTCCTCATCATGGTATGGTGGATAGTTTGGATGGTTCGGTTGAGCCCATATTTCCATACAGTAGTTAGCTAGCAGTTATTTTCTTCTGATACTTAGAGGTGGGATACTTGCTTCAGCACACAAGGATGTATAAGAGCTTTTTCGAAATGCTCCTAGAGCTAGTCTTAGAGCGGTGCATTGTATTGACTCTAGAACTTGGAGCCTTGTTTTTCGGGCTGATCCATAAATCATACAGCCATATTCCATTTTGGAGGCTATAAGTGCCTTGTACATCTTTAGAAGGACGTCTTTATCACAACCCCAGTTGATGTTTGCTAACACTCGTAGAGTGCCTTTTTAGATTTCAGAGCAAGTTCGTTGATATGAGTTGAGTTTTTTATCAAATATAAGCCCCAAGAATTGTACGTTGTCTCTACACTGAAGATCGTCGTCATATAGTTTCAGTTTTGGATCTTGGTGAATTGATCTTAGCCGACAGAAGTGCACGCAATGCGTTTTTGTACTGTAGAATTTAAATCCCAGATATTTTGCTCGGCTAGAAAGAGTGTTTATTGCAGCATGCAGGGTTGTTTCTATTTCGGCCATTGTCTCGGCCGCGTAGAATATTGTGAGGTCATCGACATATAAGCATCTGCCTATAGCTTGATCCAGATTATCAAGGAGTCCACTGACTGCTATCGCAAACAGCAGTACACTCAGGGTGGATCCTTGGGGTACTCCATTTTCTAGTTGGTGTAAGTTTGATTGTGTTAACCGATTGCGTACTCTGAATTTTCTATGGAGAAGAAAACTTTGTATGAATCTCGGCATATTGCCTTTTATTCCCCATTTGTTCAGTTGATCGAGTATGTTAAATCGCCAGGTTGTATCATAGGCCTTTTCTAAGTCGAAAAATATAGCCACCATATGGCTTCTGTTAGCAAAGCAGTTTTGATATGCCCTTTCCAACTGATCTGATCAGTTGTGGATCTATGGTTTCTGAACCCTGCTTGAGAAGTTGATAGTAGGTTGTTTTTTCCCAGATACCATCGTAGCCTTAGGCTTACCATCTTTTCCAACAATTTGCTGAGGCAACTCGTTAGTGATATGGGTCGATAACTTGATGGAGATGTTGGCTCTTTTCTCAGTTTGAGTAAAGATATGATGATAGATTCCTTCCACATTTCTGAGTATGTTCCGTTCGACCATATTTCATTATATAGTTCCAGTATAATGTGCCTTGTTGAATCTGGTGCTTGTTTTATGAAGTCGTATGTGATTCTTTCTCCGCCTGGTGTTGAGTTGGTCATTTCAGAGAGTGCGTAATCAAACTCCAAAGTAGTGAATGGTATGTTGTAATCTGAGGTAATTTCTTCATGAAAATTGATTTCTCTCTCTGAATATTCCCTATGTTGTTGAAACTCGTGGTCCAGAATAAGTGTGCTACTGGCAGTTTCGAATTCCTGAGCAATTTTTTCTGCGATTTCTTCTTTATTTGTAATCGTTTGTCCATTTACTATGAGAACTGGGGTGACATCTGATACTTTGTTTCCTATAATGGCACGAATTTTCTTCCACACCTGTGACACCGGTGTCTCAGATGTTATAGTAGAGACATAATTTTCCCACGATTGTCATTTACTATCGCGAATTTTTCGCCTAGCCTTGGCTCGTGCCTGTTTGAAGGCGATCATATTCTCTTGTGTGGGTGATATTTTGAATTTGTTGAATGCTTTATTTTTTCTTTTATTAAAAAAGCTGTTTCTTCGTTCCACCATGGAACCATTTTTTTCCTTTAACGCCTTTTGTTTGGATCACTGCTGTCAGGGCGGCTGATATAATCTTATCGGTGACAATTCTTGTGGCTTGTAGATGGCAATTCAAAATTTTCCAAGCTCTCCTTGAATAATGCCCGATTTGCATTATCGAGTTTCCATCGATTCGGAATGGCATGTGTTTCGGTTCGACCCACAAATTCGACAGATGTTGGAAAGTTTTCTGTCAAATGATCGCCGAGGCATTTCCACTGAAATGCTGGAGTAACTGTAGTGGAGCAGAATGCTAAATCGTGAGCGGATAGGTTATTTGATCTTTGGTTCAGGTAAGTGCCTTCACCGGTGTTTAAAAGGATCAGGTCATTATCGTTGAGAAGGTTTTCAATTAGTCTTCCCCTTCTGTCCAATATTTCAGAGCCCCACAGAGGATAGTGTGCATTGAAGTCGCCCACAATCAGTACTGGAGTTGGTAGTTGATCAATTACTTCTTGGATATCACTAGTATCCCAGTCACCATCTGGTAGGTAGATGTTACAGATCGATGGCTTGGTTGGAAAATCCACACGAACTGCAATGATTTGAAGTCTAGACTGGAATACCATTTGTCTGTTGAGGATGTTTTATTTGATGAGTATTGCAGCTCCCCCTAGGATATTAATTATTTTACAATCCTAACGAAACAATTGTATATTCGATGCAACATTGATTGCGGTGATAAAATCGAGTAATACATCTTAGAATAAATCACACAATGTGAAATATATTTAATGTTATAAACAATTATGAAATTTGTTTTAAATTGACTGAAACCTACCGAATTAATAAAATTTAATCAATTGTTTGTACCTAACAACAAACTGTATATTATTATTTGAATAGAGTAATTTTTGATTCAGTTGACTGAACTATTCCTTGTTTTAATTTAGTCCTCCGAAAAATAATTCTGCCCAAGCGTTTACTAAAATGCTGTATTCTATTTTAAAAATTGATGTTAATGGATACCTCCACTTATTCTATTTATAAAAACATCTTAGACATCCAGTTTCATTTTACACATTTTTGATGATCTAATTGGTATGTGTGTAGAGTAGGAACCAAATGATAAAATCACAGAGACGTCATACTAGAGAGCACGCAAAAATATTCTTCTCTCTCAAATCAATTGTATTTTTGTCCCAGTGGTGTGTATCCAAGCGTTTCCTATACTACAGAAAAAAATTATTTTAATAAACTGACTTTCGCACGATTCAAATTAAAACTCGAACATAAGCCGCGAAATCTTCCAAAGCCAGTTTAAAAATATATAAAGAAACCGATAATATCATTGTACCAAACCGACCAATGGCGTTCCAATTTTGTTTTTAAATCGATATATTTTCATAAATTATTTATTTATCAAGCAGAGCTTTCTCGATATTTTTTGCTGAAAGAAGTAAAGCATTTGATACAAAGCCATTTTCATTCCCAGCGTGCAAAATTATTACTCATCTCGGGCACGGCGCATTTTATACACAATTTTGTGAATTGTCTCCCCAGCCCCGTTGAACGACATCGCGAGTGTAGAACCACGTTTCATCTAAATAAACTATATTTCTATTACCTCCTCTATAACTTAAAATCTGTCTCAAGCAATTCTATCGAAGTACCACAATACGGGGCTATTCCATAATAAACATTCGTCTACCTAATTTTTTGTACTTAAAATCACATTCTATTAAAATTTGTCGAAGTATTTCTAATGATTTATGCTAATCTCGATTTTTAAATTCCCAAAATTGTATCTTATTTTCATTGTAATTGATTAGAATTCCATTATTAAGATGTATTTCATCATTAACTTGGATATTATCATAAATTACATTACATTATTAGCAGGAATTTCATTATTAATTTGAATCGTCATTAATAAGCAATTCGTTAGTTTAAGCATTTACCTCAAGAGGTGTCCAGAAAGCCATTTCACAAATCAAATAAAACAAAACTATACTTATATAAAATAATGTTACGGAATAGCACATTAGTGTAGTCCCTGAATCCGACTATGTCTAAGCCATGTACGAAAGTTGAAATTTTTGCGAATGCGCAGGGATTTCTTTGAACTGTTCACCATAATTTTTTGTGACTATTCTTATCTAGACATTTCCAGTCTTATCTACACAGTTCCAGGGAGGCGATTGTTTTTGTGTAAGCCGCAATCTAGAATTATCTAGAAAAACAGGCACGTATATATATATATATATATATATATACTGTGTCCGTAAAGTTTGGAACAAATTCATTTTCAGCTAAACAGACCATTTTAAGAAATAATCCTGCAATACGTCGATTTTTGATTTTAATTTACCGTATTTTAAAATAATAATCTAATATACAGGGTGAATTACTTTCGAGTAATAACGCCACTGTCATTTTTTTTAAATGGAACTCCCCCGTTTTGTTTCAATTTTCGGATTACTCTAGCTGAGCTGATTTCAAAAATGTATCACATGTTGATTCCAATTGGTACAGGGTGGACAAAAATACAATAGTTTTGTGTGTGCTCATAAAGTAACGCGTAACATTCTTTATTAGTTAAATTAACAATATTATCAAAAATACTAGCGGACAGAATATGATGAAATATATGACTTTATAAATGTTCGAACTGCAGGCCTTGCTGTATTTGACAGTAACCCAAACATTGTACAAATTCTTGTTGAAGCTTGTTTATTGTGTCTTGAGAAATATTGTTTATTGTTGTCCGAATTCTCTCTTTTAATTCTTGAATAGTTGCTGGTTTGATACACAACATTCTTTAGATGGCCCCACATAAAATAATCCAAAGGATTGAAATCTGGTGACCTCGCTGGCCATTCAATAGGTCCACGTCTACCAATCAACCTGTTCGGAAAAATTTCATCTAGGTACCTTCTAACATCTACAGCATAATGTGAAGGTGTACCATCCTGTTGGAACCATACACTTTCATCACAACCTCCAGGATTACATCTCCTGTGAAACAAATTACGTAAAGTAGGTACGAGATACCTCCTTAAAAACTCAAGGTACGTTGCCCCGTTTAAATTACCTTCGATAAAGTAGAGTCCGATGACTCGATTTCTTACAATTCCAGCCCATACATTTACCTTTTGCGGATATCACGCATCCAGTGGTGGTTTTCTTTTGCCCAGTATCTACAATTCTGAGGGCTAACCTCGCCATTTAACATGAAAGTGGCCTCATCAGAAAAAATAATGTTTTGTATCAAGAGAGGGTCTCGGTGACATTTATCCATCATTATTTCGCAAAATTGGATTCTTCTATCGGGATCATCTTCGTTTAATTCATGCACAAGTTTGATTTTATAAGGATGCCATTTTTCAAGCTTTAATAATTTGTGTACTGTTGTTTTGGTAACACCGATATCGCGACTGACTTTACGCACAGAAGTGTGCGCGTCTTCTTCAAAACTAAGTAAAACATCTAATGCTGTATCAGCATTTGCAGGGGCACGACCGGATTTGCGTACATTTTCAACCGTACCATTTTCTCGAAATTTCTTCTCAATCTTTCTGATTGTTGAACGCGTTATAGGTCTTTCTGGATATTTATCATTAATGAAATTGCACACTTCCATCTGAGTTCGCGATCTGTCTCCATACCAATCATCCTAAGTATTCCAATTTTTTGTTTTACACTTAACTCCATTTCTAATTCAAATTAAATCTGAGCAATCATCAAAACATTCACGAATACCAAAAATATTGTAGTACTAAACTGTCACTGAACATCAATAAATTACTAAACAAATAATGACATTTCACAAAAAACTAGACGACTATGTTTTCTTTTAAATTGATAAGAAATAATTTCTTTCATATTCTGTCTGCTTGACCACAAGTACCAAACATGTTTGGAAACAGCTCATTTTTATTAATCTAAAAATGTAACAAATTACAGGGTGTTTGCCTCTAGACAATAAGTATATTTGATAATATTGTTAATTTAACTAATAAAGAATGTTACCCGTTACTTTATAAGCACACACAAAACTATTGTATTTTAGTCCACCCTGTAAAAATTGGAATGAACATGTGATACATTTTTGGAATCAGCTCAGCTAGAGTTATCCGAAAATTGAGACAAAATGGGGGTGTTGCTTTTAAAAAAAAATGACGGTCACGTCATTACTCGAAAGTAATTCTCCCTGTATATTAGATTATTATTTTAAAGTACGGTAAATTGAAATCAAAAATCGACGTGTTTCAGGATTATTTCTTAAAATGGCCTGTTTAGCTAAAAATGAATTTGTTCCATACTTTCCGGACACAGTGTATATAAAGAATAACAACTAACGGGAGCAGTCAGTTTATAAAGTGATCTAAGAAAATAAACAGTAGTATTCATATAAATTAATTTAAGTGTATATAACATATATAACATAAATTAGTGAATAGTTTAGTGAATAAATAAATTAAGTGAGTAGACCTACCGTGTGTATGAATTTATCCCACCCGTCGTAAGAAAAACGTTTGAATAAATAAGAAAAACATTACATTGGTGTCAGAACTGGGATCATATAAATAAATAGCTACATCAAAATGGCCAAGAGACTAAGTGACCTGAAAGTGACTGAACTAAAGGTAGAATTGGAAAATCGCGAGTTGGAAATGTCCGTTAAGAAGAGTGAGTTAGTAGAAAAACTCAAAATGGCACTGGTAAGTGACGGTTTGGATCCAGAAACCATTTTATTCAAAGAAAATGCTTCCACCTTAATCTCGTCAATTTCTGCTAATATGGACGAGAAGATGTCAATTATGAAGAACGATATTTCTGCTTACATGGACCAGATTTCTGCTAACATGGACAAGATTTCAGCCGATATCTTATTAATGAAAAATAACATTATTGCTGAAGTCGAGAATAAAAATTCGTCTTTAAAATCCGATATCGAGAATAAGGAGACAACGATGGAAAATCGTATGGACGAAAAAATAAGAACTGATATTGATAATAAAATGACAACGATGGACGAGAAGCTCAAAGAATTATAAAGAAAAATGACCGATTCAAAAACACGAGACACGCCAGAAGAAGAAAATAAGTAAACAAAACATTGCAAGCAAAGAAACGCTCCCCAAGTTAGAAGACATTGACAGCTTTGCCCGGGTCAAGGCCTCAACGTTCCACGGAAAGACGTCATGGACGAATTACGTAAAACAGTTTGAAGTAGCCGCTAAAGTGAATAATTGGTCCGACAGGGAGAATGCAGTAAATTTAACCATCGCGCTTCGCGGAGATGCCTTGGATGTACTTCAGACGATACCTCTGGAAGAAACGGATGACATCGAGCAGCTGAAAAAGAGGTTGGATATGCGATATGGTCACGAACATCTAGACCATTTGTACCGATTTCAGCTGAAAAACCGAAGGCGGAAACGTGACGAAGCCCTTCAAGAGTATGAATTGGATATTGCCCGACTAGTTCGATTTGCTTATCCATCAGCACCAGAGAACATGATGGAATGTCTGGACATCCAGGCCTTTATTGATGGCCTACGTGACCCCGCTTCCCCCGCAGAGGACGCTTCGTTTAGCCCATCCCAAAATATTTGTCGATGTATTAACTGCTCCTCTGGAATATGAAGCAGCAACGAAGGCTTCGGGATATAACAAAGTCAGAACCATCCAAAAACAATCCCAAGTAGCAATTTTAGTTCTAAATAAGTCATAAATTGGTTCTAGAACCTTTTTGGGAAATGCTTTTTAGTACAAATAACTTCCTCTAACTGGCTACACAGCCTCTTGATGACAAAAAGGGCCCACTCCGCAAAACCTCCTACTTACCTTAAGGTTGTGAGCTTTTTAGAACTCAAAGGTTAAATTTTACAGCTAATTAGAACCCAAAAATAACTTTTGTAGAACCTAAATATCCTTGATATGATTTAAATAGAACTTACTACAGTGGCTATGTAGTTCTGAACTAGTCACAAAAAGGTATTACTTAACTCCCAAGTAAAGCCAATATCTGTCTTTTGGTTTTATCCAGTCGTACCAAAAACCCAATTATATACTACAGGGTTAGATTTTGGCAAGGTAAATGTTCATTTTCAGATCACTTTTAGTTAATATGAAAAGTCTTTCGCAACACACTTCTCAATATTTAAAAGTTAATATGGCTTCCATATTTATTATAACATAATATATACTGAATATCGCGTGAAGTAGTACCTGAAGGGGTCAAACTTATTGCGACCACTAGTTTATTGTTAAATTATAAGATAAAAATAACGTATAATAAGCGCGCCATATCAATTGTGCAAATTGTTAAAATTTTATATATATGAACTAGGTAAATCAAAATTCAAAATTTTAAAAAAATTGCATTATATTGGAGTATAATCATTTGTCGTGTTGTACTGTGATAATTAGTGTTTCAAACACATTTAAACTTAACAATTTCGTATAGAAATTCGAAAATAGTAATAATGAAATAAGTCAAATACATTAAAAATATGGCTGACAACAAACAAAAACTTATAACTCTTGGTCGCGAAATTTACCGACAAATAACCTTTATGCATTTTTTACGACTTAAGTAGAATCTTTTGAGTATTAGTACGGCTTTGTAGTTACGAAATTGTCTAATAGGTAGACAGGGTGACTTGTTTTTGGCCATAGATATTTCACACTAACCTGTTAGTTCTTGTCGGTCCTTAGAGCATCACACAGGAACGACTAGGCGCATACGCATCATCAGGAAGCAGTAAGAGAAACGGTAAACAGTGTATCTTTTAGAAAATATCACAGTAAATTTTTAGATTTTACATTCTTTATTCAAACAATTTTGAGCATTGAATTATGTTTATCAGTTTAATCAAATTTTTGATAATCGGTTGTATATTACAAATAAATCGTAAATATACTTAGTTTATATTATTATTGTGTTTTAAGGTACAATGCCTTTTAAAGTCGTACAGACAATAGAGAAAGGCAAATTTGCCTTTCGGTTGTTCCCAGCATGTGGGAAAATAATGAAATTATGTCATGAACACCAAGATCAGAAGCGGGCAAAGTTTTAGAAGAATCTTCTGTTCCGGGTAGAAGTTGGAAACAATATCCATGTGTAGTCAAAAGACTAACAGACTCTTACAACTCTGCTCGTATGGAACAAGAAAAAATGCAAGATATTTCGGACACGGAGGATGTCATAATTAATCAGCAATACTGACCTAAGCGATTGCAGCTCTGTGACACCAGATTTTAATCATCTCTTACTAGCAGAACATTCACAGATAACACGAACGCCGATCAGTTTATCAGCCCCTATGAATATACCATCTACATCCACCCTACAAGTAACGAACAAACCACAAGCATCTTCCGCCTCGATAATTATTTAGTGGTAAGTTTTAAAAGTTCCTTTTAAATCGTTTCGCAATTTTTATTTTTTACCGTTTTTATTTGCTGTAATATTAATATGATTCTCATTATTTCAGGGTCAGAATATTTCAATGAGCGATTATACCATTGATGATACATTCTTAGTGTCAACAAGTCTTAGTAATTATGAATAATTGGAAAGCATACTTGAAAATAAAAACAAGATTTTGAGGCAAATGGCCAAACATGAGATATGCTTCGACGAAATATATAAAAAGTTAAATTTTGAAACAAAAATATAGAAAGCCATAGCCAATTATGTTCTGAGGAAAGACTCAAGCCAGTTGCAACATCAGAAGAGGTAAACATTTTAGAAGAAAAATTAAAAGAACCCGCCTTTGAAACTAAATATATAAAATCAATGTCAATGTTGTGTTCTTCTGGTGCGGGAGTTAAGGGATCCACGCTTTGTTACAAGGTAGTTGATGAATTTTTCTCTAGAAAGTTATTGACGGAATGCTCGTGGAGTGGAAACTCCAGATGCAAGGATGAGAAAAGTCCTTTTAAATTCTTAACAAAAATACGATATGCGTTTTTCTTGGAGATACGTAGCGCTGACAATTTAATCAGCCAGATGGAGACTGATAATTTCTTAAAGAAAATAATTAAAAATTCTAAACAACGCTATGAAGCCATTCAAAAACCCTCATAGAATTCAGAAATCGTTCAAAAGCCGGTGCCCAAAAAAACGAAGAATCGATTCAACTATATCGGATAACTCAAAAATGATCGAAACCAGCAATGATTCAATGATTGTTCATGATTGTACAGTCATCGAGAAAGGAAAATAACGGGCGAATAAAAATAATGTCGAGGAAAAATTTAATAATGAAGCAAAAGAAAGCCCTGCAGAATAATTTCTTTAAATCTGCCAAATAGTTTGCCTTCTGTACTTTTTATGATTTTTTTTATTTACTTAATTATTTTTGTATTTACCAAAGTTAGTTTAGTTTGTTTATGTAATCTTAGTAATGTAAGTAGTTCTATAATAAATCATGTTTAAACAAATTATTTTATTTATAAAAAAAGAAAGATTTAAACAAAAAAGTTTGTTATAAATAATAATGTGGGTTTTTTTTTAATTACATGTGTGTATCATAGGTATGAATACATATTGCGTCTGTGATGTAAAACTACTAATTAGCTTACATTTAATGTCGGTTACGAAAAAAGCTTCTTCAGATCCGTTGCCGTTTTCGACACTTAACAGTTCAGATTCATCTACATTGTAGATATTAAGTGCAGAGAAATCTATTAGAATTTTAAAAAAGTTCTTACAAGTGTTTATTTTTCTTCCACTAAAAACAGTCCCGTTGTCTATACGAGATACAGCTATAAATCGTCATTATTTTTTATAAAAACCAACAATTTGCAGTTTTTCCGCTTAAACAAAAGTCTTTCAAAAAAAAGCATTTTGAAAATGACAGCATTCTCATCCTTTACGAACTCAGTAATAAATGAGTTAGTCGAGATATATTTTAAAATTGGATAGGTTTGTTTCTCAGCCTCCATACTTATCATCTGAAATTCATTCAGTTGCTTTTCTATTAACAGCTTCGCTACCTGTGCTAACGGATTGTTTCGAGTTCTTATCATTCTTTTAATTTCGTAAAGTTTTTATACGAAAGGATAGGCACTGATCTTTGTTAGATTTCCCAAATACTTAACATCGTCAACAAAATGCGTCAAATTATGAATATTACTGCTGACATAATGTTCACCCTATTTTTACAAAAATCATTTACAAAATGTTTTAATAATGCTTAGGTGACATGAAACTGATCTTTATAGAAATCTGTAGAGCAAATAGTAATAGAGCAAAATGAACATAGAAAATCTTCGTATGCCTTATGATCAAGAACATTCTTTAAAATTACAATGCCATAATAGAGAAGTAAATTTCTATATTCTAGGCCTTTCCAAAACGATAAGCAATCCAAGCCTCTAACAGCCCTGTGTAGCTCTTTAGGAAGCATGTTAGTCGATATTTCTTCCGTTGTCCTTGCAGGCCATTTCAATAATTTATTTTTGAACTTTCCATCACGCCACCCTATCAATAGTCTTTTTGTTACGCCTAATCGACCAAATGTAAAGAGTGTTTTAAATGAAACTCAACGTTTCTAACTAATTCCACAATATAATGAAAAATATTAAAAGTTCTAAAAAATTGACAATTGTTTCGATAACTGAATATCATCGTCAGAATGACAGAAGTTACATTTCATTTTATGCCTACCTGATGTTTAGTAGTTATTTTTGGCTAGACCAAGAAGTGACCTACCTTGTGATTGACTTAATATATGTTAATAGAAAAAAGAAGAAGATGTGATATTACAAATATTGAAGCTTAGATATTATTAGCCCTATGGTGATATCCTGGATATCATTTTTCCAATTAAGATCAGTATAACTGTGCAATGATATAGAAAACCAGGAAAACTATATCTGCTGATTTTTACAATTATCACTTAAGAAGACAGTTTATTAGTAGAGAACTCCCTAGATTTATCTGTTCATTGACGACTTCATATTGTGGGTTTCTTAAGTGTCTTCTAATTTCCAACTCTGCAAGGAAATCCAGCTCTTGTTTCTTATCACAAATATGTAGTACTTCTAGTTCTGTGTTTGGTGTCAATAAATGTTTAGTGTCAAGTAGATGTTATGCGTAATGGGATTTATCTGGTTGCTTTAATCTGTATGTTCGTAAGTGTTCACTGTATCTGATTTCAAAAGTGTCTGACCCAAATAGACAGCATTACATTCCGGACATTTGAGTTTATATATACCTGATTTCTTTAATGTTGGTATTTTTGTTTTAACATTTAAAAATTTTGTACTTACGTTACTTTCTGTTTCAAAGCAATTGTTGTATTCGTTGTTAAAGATATTATCTTTGAAATATTATTAGAAATATTTCCTGCATATGTGATGGTTTTATAAGTTTTTATTTCTTCAGTTTGTTTAGGAAATATTAGTTGAAATGCCACTTTTTCCTTTTTTTTATTAATTAGCTTATTTATCATATGCAATGGATAAAACCGTTGGATGTTGCTATTTGTCTAATTGTACTAATCTCTCTATCAAAATTACATTTGTTCAAAGGAACTGAAAATGCTCTATGTATCATTGAATTGTACTATAAGGAAATGTCACATAAGTGTGTGTTGGTTTTCGGTAAATTGCATAATCAAGTACATTATTAACTCTTTGAATTTTTAAATCAAGAAAATTTATCGAGTTATTTTCTTCAACTTCTAATGTAGATTCAATTTTTGGGTGTAAATTATTAATGTGGTTGAAAAATATATCTAATTGTCGTTCACTACCTATATAAAACAAGCTAAGATGTCATCTACATATCAATACCAAAATAAAACATTTTTTGAGATATCATTTTCAAAGATTTTTCTTTCTAAACTATCCATAAAAATGTTTGCCAACATAGGTGATATATGGCTTCCCATTGGTAAACCTTCATTTTGAATATATATGTTATTGTCAAAAGTGAAATAATTCTGACTGATACATACATCAAACAAATTAAGTATATCTGATATTATTCCTGGATTAATATTTTTATCTTCTAGTAATTTTCTTACAAGTATTAGATATTCTTTAGGAGGAATTTTAGTGAACATATTAGTAACGTCAAATGAAATAAGCTTAGCGTTATCTTGTAATTTGAATGCTTTTAATTTTTTGATTACTTCTATTGAATTTCTAATTGAGTACTTAGATTTATATCCGTAACTAATGAGTATATTGTTAAGCTTCTTTGCCAATATATTATTAGGAGTATTAACATAAGAAACTACAGGTCTAATTGGTTTCGTTATTTTATGTAATTTAACGGTTCCATATAATTGTGGACAATGAGGATTCTTGTGTATCATGGACCTCTTTTCGTAATCACTTAAAAGATAATTTGAATTATTAACAATATCACTTACATTATTAGAAAACTTCTTTGTTGGGTCTGCTCTAAGAACTTTTACATCGCTAGATTCTATAAAGTTATATATTTTTGACTTATGATTATAAGTCACATAAACTAGCGGCATGCAATTCAATGATACATAGAGCATTTTCAGTTCCAATGAACAAATGTAATTTTGATAGAGAGATTAGTAAAATTAGACAAATAGCAACATCCAACGGTTATCCATTGCATATGATAAATAAGCTAATTAATAAAAAAGAGGAAAAAGTGGCATCACAACTAATATTTCCTAAACAAACTGAAGAAATAAAAACTCATAAAACCATCACATATGTAGGAAATATTTCTAATAATATTTCAAAGATAATATCTTTAGCAATGAGTACAACAATTGCTTCTAAAACAGAAAGTAACGTAAGTACAAAAACATTAAAGAAATCAGGTATATATAAACTCAAATGTCCGGAATGTAATGCTGTCTATTTGGGTGAGACCCTTAGAAATTTTGAAATCAGATACAGTGAACACTTACGAGCATACAGATTAAAACAACCAGATAAATCCCATTACGCAAAACATCTACTTGACACCAACCATTCATTGACACCAAATACAGAACTAGAAGTACTACATATTTGTGATAAGAAACAAGAACTTGATTTCCTTGAAGAGTTGGAAATTAGAAAACATTTATGAAAACCCACAATATGAAGTCGTCAATGAACAGATACATCTAGAGAGTTCTCCACTATTAAACTGTCTTCTTAAGTGATAATTGTAAAGATCAGCAGATATAGTTTTCCTTGTTTTCTATATCATTGCACAGTTATACTAATCTCAATTGGAAAAATGATATCCAGGATATCACCATAGGGCTAATAATATCTAAGCTTCAATATTTGTAATATCACATCTTCTCCTTTTTTCTATTAACATATATTAAGTCAATCACAAGGTAGGTCACTTTTTGGTCTAGCCAAAAATAACTACTAAACATCAGGTAGGCATAAAATGAAATGTAACTTCTGTCATTCTGACAATGATATTCAGTTATCGAAACAATTGTCAATTTTTTAGAACTTTTAATATTTTTCATTATATTGTGGAATTAGTTAGAAACGTTGAGTTTCATTTAAAACACTAATATGAGTAGATTCCGCGAAGTAAGAGTCGAGACAGTTAGTTTTTCAAATGTAAAGAATCTGCTACAGAAAAACAACGAATCATGTCGATTGGAAGCTTTAAAACTATCGAATCAGTTTTATGATTAAATTCATCTTTCTGTTTACGAAAGTCGTCATTTGTTCTTTCAGGGTATTCTTTGTTAGGATAATAATTTGTATGAGATATATAGGAATATTCCCCAGTAATTGTGCATTTTTGACATCCATGTTAAGAATTGAAATTTGCAACTCCTAAAATTGTACAAGAAAAATAATTAAATAACAATAAGGCATTGTATGAACTCATTACCTTTTATAAATGACCTTGCTGGAGAATCACATATGAAACATTTCAGAGAAACATTTATTTTGTGTGACCCAATATGTATGCCATCTTCGAGTACCATTAGCAGTTAATCAACAAAAATAGACAGAAATTCGTTTAAATCACTAGGCTTTCCTTTACCGTAGTATATACCAATGATCATCGGTTTAATGGTTAGTTCATTAATATTAAAAAGAATAGGCCGAAACTCGAATTTGGATGAATTAAAAATCTATATTTACATTTATTGAAATGTTCTCACTTCTTCTTGTGTTTTGATAACATGTTGTAATACATTCCACTAATCCATTATACCAGTAATGACCGCCTGCAATTTCATTTATGACTATCGTTTTACTAGGGGTTGATAATAACGTTCGCGGATCTTTAGGAAGTACAATACTGGTATTTTTGTTCAAAATTTATTTCAAAGAGATCTTTTAATGCCACATGTGTTATTTGATGCTTCAATGACCACTCTTTTAGCTCTTCCTTAATTCTTAAATTATTTGTTTCTATGTCAAGTACATCTTCTAGATCGCTATTATCTGATTCTAACACATCACTTTTCGAACAAAAATCAAAACTTTGTGAGGTGCTTGAAGGAAGATCGATAACCTTGCTGCTGAGCTCCTTAATTTGAATTTGTGTTTCATTGGGCTCACCACTATCATCAGATCCATAAACATATTTATTGATCTGCAAATTATAATGTTTCATGTTGTATGAAAACGGAAATTGGTTTGATAAAATATAACTTACTTCTTCACTTGTTATTCTTTGAAAATTCTTTCTTACTTTCCTTTCAAAACTTCCACTTTTAACTAATTTCCGAAAAGACATACTGTAAATAAGCACTTCGTACTTCTAACAAGTCTCGAACACAACTAAATAGTTTTAAAGCATATACCACGAAAGGTTCTAAAATAGGCAATCGTAAGACTATTAAATAACCTCTAAGTATTATACAAGAGTTTAGTTGCTAAACATAGGTTATTTGTATAACTTTTTGAAAACTTCAAAGCCATGGAACTAATAGGTTGTAAATTGAGGGCAGAATTATTTTATTATTATTATACCTCCTGCAAATGGACTTTCCGTATTATGAATAACTATGTAGTTCTAAGAATATAAAGCAATATTCATAGCTCAAAAATGACTTTTCGGCAAACTCAAAACTACAATATGACCTTTTAAGGATTATAAAGAAATTTTTAGAACCATCATCTGAGAAAAATGCTACTTGGGAGGTGACGTTAACAGACTTGACCACATCGTCAACTTGTTGAAAGGTATGGTAGACAAGAAGCCGAAGAAGATGAGGTGATGTAATTGCGTAGAGCTAGAGCATGTACGCATTCAAATATCTATAACTTTCATATTTGTATCGCTTATAATAACGGAGAATTGAGACAATAAAGATATCGGTAAAATTATGTTTTTTTTCAAATATCTAGTAACCCATTACTTTTTGAATATGTTAAAAAATATTTAGAAATGGGGATAAAACGGTGCAAATGTTCCCCCATTTGAACGACTCTCTCGCTCTCATAGTTTTCGAGATTCCTGTACTAATCATCGAATATAACTCACCCTGAATATTATTACACACGAATCATTATGTTCCACTTGACGTGATATTTGATGTTTATTGTTTCTACCAACTTTATATAAATTTCCAAAATAAATACCCTCTGACGGAAACACTAATCAAAATTATATTATTTAATGTAATGTACATAGGTACATTGTATGTCATTATTATTTCAAATGTTTCATTGGTTCGACAAGTATTTATTATATAACTGCATGCATTTTCGGTTCGATATGTTATTGTCAACTTTATGCATATCAATACCAATGTAGTTGGTGAACCTACAATGCGGGATTCAAATAAATAAAATGAATTTTTGCATCAGTTTGGCTTTTTTCAAATTAATTAATATCCCGTAGATCAGGGGTGGCAGCTCAAAATTGTTGTGGATTATTTAGGTTATATCAAGGTAAAGTAATGCACCAGAATAATGGTTGAAAATTCTTGCCAAATAGTCCTAAGAATATATTCGAGATGATCATTTTGTAGCTTCGTCTATTACGTTCGACAGCTTTGGAAAAGAATGCATTTACAAAGGGCCTTAAAAAGTAGTTATGACGCCTCATAATGAAATTGACAAATATTATATCCTAAACATTGGAATGAAAATATCATTTTTTTCTCTGATTTTTGTAGTTAAATTTTCATTTTTCAGAAATTTGTGTTTAGAGTACTCCAGCTATAATTTGTGTTTTTTTCACATATGTAAATATCGATTGTAAACGTTATACAGGCCAAAAATCAAGATCGAAGTTATAGTCTTTCGTATGTAAGGTATGAAGTTTACGTTGATTGCAATCTCACTTATACGGCTGACTAATGTCAACTTTGTTTTTAATATTTAATAATCGGTTAGATTAATGCGTCTCCTGAGGTTCGTCGATATTACGTTCTGTGTTTTATTTTGGAATATTAAAAATTGTCGGTGCATGAAAAATTAACTGTTTCAGACAAATGAGTATTTGTGCTCAAAATATTTATCATTTTATTATCAATTCACCTGTTCCTGCAGTTGTAATTGTCCATTAAATTTGCCCTTTATTAACAATTACCTATTGTAATGTTTTTTATTTATTTAAACGTTTTTATACGACGGGTGGGATACATGCATACACAAAGTAGGTCTACTCACTTAATTTATTTATTCACTAAACTATTCACTAATTTATATTAGATAGACAGTATATTCACTTACAGTAATTTATAATAACACTTCACTACTGTTCATGCACTTAGAATTAATTTATATTCACTTGCTTACTGTTTATCTCACGATCTCAAATTATAAACTGACTCTTCCCGTTGGTCGTTATTCTTTATATAAATACCTTTTTTACTAGATACTTCGAGATTGCGGCTTACACAAAAACAATCGCCGCGCTGGAATTTTCTAAAAACAATGTTTAGATAAGAATAGTCACAAAAAAATCGTAAACAGTTCTAAGAAATCCCTGCGCATCCGCCAAAATTTTAACTTTCATACATGGCTTAGGCAGAGTCGGATTCAGGAACTACATCAGTGTGCTATTTCGTAACACTATTTTATAACTGGATAAATATTTTAACCCATTATCTTTAGATATACAGTGCGAGAAATGTTCTTAGATCACATGGAAGTTATAATAATCTAGGGAATTCAGTCATGTAATTATTACCGGTGTCACAAATGTAATAACATAAAAAAAAATCAACCAATGTAATTATTCGCTGGAGTCACCCATCTAATAACGTATTCACCAGTGTATAACCCTAAAGAAAACTCTGTAATAACCAAGAAACAAAACTCTGCTGTCATCCAAATATAAAAAATCGCAGTCACCACTGTAATAATCTATGGAAATTCACCTTGTATTTATTCGCTGGGTTTCTGGGTGCGTTGTAATATCGATTACCCCAGAAAACACCCTGTTAGCTGCGTCGTATTTCTCGAACAAAATCCTGCGTACTTATAAACAAACATGTGTCAAATGTCCCTAACGGGACGAGAAGCAGTGTAGCTGGCTGTCACCACCCACGACTTCATGGAAAACAGGAGTCGTCGGCTCCTGGAAGAAATGTCCGAAAGGGTTGGCTTCGGCCTCCACTGCTACCAGTGGTCGTTGGTAATGAGAGGTCTTTGTGCTATAGGGTTACGTCAGTTCGGGGGGTAGGTTGAGGAAAAATCATACGCGTAACTCTTATGGGTATATGATATGTATTCATCTAATCATGCTCTCCTGGTTGGGAAAATAGACTATTCGATAATGATTTCTTTAGCGAGTTTATTAGAAAACAAAATAGAAGAATTTCAAAATGACACCAATTGACAAAAGCGTCAGGAATAATTGTATGCAAAGTCTTGTGGCGGTAAATACTTAAACCCAATGATAGGATCGAGAGAAAACTTGAGATACCATGTTACATTAACGAGAATGAGAGGGAGAATAAAATGAAATTTATTAGTGTGAAAAATAATCGGCGCGACCTAATATTTCGCTCACCTTATATATGAAACTCTGAACTTAACAATTTAGTATTCAACCTCAAATGTGCTCCCTATCCTTGATTCGTACGGAGAGGTATCACCATTTGAATACTCACATGCGATATGAAATTACATAATAGTATATTATGCAACGATCATGTAATGATGGTTATTAATACACGAGCATTAACCGGGATACGAAACGAGCCGAAGGCGAGTTTCGTATGGTTTATGCGAGTGTATTAATAACCATTACATGAGAGTTTCATACGCTATTTTTTCTACACCCAATAAATAATCAAAAACCATAAATTTTATATTTTTATTGAACACAATAGGTAACGGTAATTATTCGTATTTCTATAAAAAAATCTACAAAATTGTAATGAATACCTCGGGTATTGGTATTGCCATAGATACAAGAAAACTATAAACATTTTATTTGTATTTATATTCAACATATAATAATTGTAATTAATCCGATTTCTTAAAAATATTAAGATTATTTATTGTGCAGTTTGAAAAGTTTTTTCCAGGTCCCACTGATCTGGAAGTGGAAGGAATATTTACATTTATTTCATTATTGCTAGTCTCAATAGAGTTCAATATTGTAATGGAAATGCTGATTTTATTCTGAACCGAATTTTTAATGTAGCCTTCTGCCATTGAATTGGATTTCCAGCCACCATGGCGTTTTAATGTAGTAATATCCCACCGGCATCTACTAATACGGTTGAAGATGTCGTACGAAAACAATGCCCTGTATATAAATTCGGATCAGGCAGATTTGACTATGTTGCTATTTTCTTCACTATATCACCAAATTTATTAATACCAATGTTTTTAATTGTGCATTTTCTATTTAAATAATTAACGAAAAAAGATGGGGTGGGGCAAATTTTAGGCCGTAGATTAATATATTTTTCACTAATTTCGTAGTATTCAAATGCACAGCATGTTTGATTGAAAAATTATGGGTTTCTATTGATTTAAAAATCTGTATCGTAATGAGTATCATTATGAAACGGATTATGGGCATATAAGTGCATTGTTATAACACGGGTGTAGAAAAAACAAATTATACAACTAGTATAATAGATGCGGGCTGGCAATGCTAATAACCTGACCAAACTACAAAAAAGTCATAGTGCACAGTTAGTATAATTTTAAATTTGACTTACCAATTTTCAGACTGGGTGTTCACAAAAAAAAACGCCGACGGTCACATCTCGCGTTTCGAACGAAAAAACCCTTCAGAGCGCGTACAGTAGACGCTCCTTTGTAATTTTCATTACCCCCTTTAAAAAAAATGTACACTTGATAAGTTAAAACACCACGTCTTAATTATCTGTTACTTAAACTCTGAGGACTCCTCAAAAGCCGCTAGCCGCGAACCCCAAAAAAAAACTAGACCGTTTCCGAGCGCGAGTTTCTACCAACTGCCTTCCCTCCATTCATCCGTTATGCGATATTGGTCCAAGACAAACCTACACAAACACTTTAATAGTAGAACTCGGTATACCCAATAGTTAAATGTTTGGGCTAACATTTGATTGACCATTTTTTATTGGCAGTAATTTAACCGAACAAAAATATTTGAATATGCTGAAAAATTATATTGAGTACTCCTGTCCTCATACAAATAGGTGTCAACTACAATGATATTTGTTACCAATATGACGCATAATTATCGATTACAAATTAATTATTTAAATACATTATTTCCCAATCGGATAATCTTCACGAATGGTAACATTCGACGGCCTGCTAGATTTCCAGATTTCGCACCCAAAGATTCTTCTTCTGGGGTTATGTGGAATCAAGAATTTATGGATTTCGGGAGAATAGGGCCAATTCCCTGAATCAACACTTAGTGAACAAATTCTACAAGCCGGTATAGAGATAAACCCTGAAATACGCACCCATGTTCATCTAGAATTTAATGACCGTTTGGGATATTCTTTAGCTCAACACGGTGGCTTCTCCAAACATTTGATTTAAATTTATTTAAGCATACCTAATCAAGAAGTATTTCTATTTTATATTTTGGTATCAGAATATTCCTTTTATTATAAAATTATATTTTTATTAGAATTCGATTTACTTTAAGTTTACTATTTCGAAAGTATTTTATAAATGGTACTGTTTGTAAATTGACTGTCTCGACCCTTACTTCGTGGAATATGCTCATATTAGTGTTTTTAAATGAAACTCAAGGTCTCTAGTTAATTCCACAATATAATACAAGTTATTGAAAATTCTAAAAAATTGTCAATTTTTTAGAATTTTCAATAACTTGTATTATATTGTGGAATTAACTAGAGACCTTGAGTTTCATTTAAAAACACTGGTACTGTTTGTGTTTACACAGAGAATTCTCATTTGGAAGCAAACATACGAGTAATCGAAACATTCCTTGATATAAAGAACCAAACACCTAACGTCACAACAATCTTTTTCCACGTTGCCGAATCTCAAAAAGGTAATGTTTTTAACCGCTTTCAAACTGAAAGACTAAAACAATTACCAGTATTACAACAAATACATCAGATCAATTATTTTCATATACTACAACCTCTCGAATTATCATAACTAAAAGTTTCTTATAACTATTCCTCATGTTAAAATAAATCGGTTATACAGTGAATATAATTGTAGGTTCAAAGATGTGAGCTGAAAATCAATAGGGTTCATCTGTGAGATGTCCTGAACAATATTTAATCATAAAATTGGTGATTTGCTCCACTCCGGAGGCTGTATCGTGCTAACAAGACATATAACGGAAAGTGGCCGACAATAACGACGACAACATACACACAGGATTTTTTTCCTAAAATCCATTTTGTCGTGTTGTTCTTGATGGAAAACGTGAAAATAACTCAAACTTTTTTTTCAAAATTTCAACTTTTTTGTGGGTAAACCAATACGTTTCTCGCATATAGATAGGTTGGGCGGAAAAGTCAAAGTTGGAAATTTGAAAAAATTTTTGAGTAATTTTTACGTTTTCCATCAACAACAACCCAGAAAAACGGTTTTTAGAAAAAAAATCCTGTGTATATGTCATCGTCGGCGTCGTCGTCGGCCACTTTTCGTTACATGTCTTGTTAGCACGATACAGCCTCAGGAGTGTAACAAGTCACCAATTTTACGATTGAATATTGTTAAGGACATGTCACAGATGAACCCTATTGATTTTCAGCTCACCAGAGCCAGCACAACGGGTGCTATGGTACTAGAAGTACGACATTTTAGTCATTTTTTGAGAAATTTCATTTTGTTAGCACGATACAGCCTCCGGAGTTCATCAAGTCACTAATTTTATAATAGAATATTATTCAAGGCCACAGATGCATAAAAGTTAGTTTTAATCTTTAAAACCGTTTATTTTTAATTTAAGTGTCTTTTCTAAACTAAAGTCGATGGAAACTCGATTTTACGTCTTTATTTCTTATCGATTTGTACTACGGTACTGAGCGATATTGACGACTATTGTCGAACATTTTTATTAACAAATATAAAAATCGTTTCTTAAATTAAACCTAACACTTAAAAAATCAAATATAAAGTACGAAAAATATTGTCCGAAACAAATAAATCAAGTGGTAAAACAAGCGTTTAATGCAATCTAATCACACATCTAATGATGAAACTGTACCTCGTAGAGAAGTTTTCTTTAACCGCTGTGGTGGCGTATCGCTTAGCAACAGATCATAATACATCAACTAAACGCAGCCTTCCTCCTCAACAGAACACCTTTAAAATTTCTAGGAAACAAAATTACGTTTCTAAATTTTAATCATAATTAAATAGACATTATATCGTAATCCAAAGTCTTCTCAGTCAAAATAATGCTTTCAAGCTTCCAATAACCACAAAATTTCTTCATTCATTTTTGATAAAACCAATTTAACAGAATGGCTAGTTAATATCCAGTATAATTGTGCATATAATATAAGAAATTAATTTTTGAATTAATTTCCACTAACAAATTATTTCTCGAAATTTCTCTTAGCTATTTTTTAAGCAAAGGATGAACATGAAATTATAAGTCAAATTGTTTCTGGTATACTGCTAAGAAATAAAAAAGTTGATTTTACTAAAAATTGTTCTCAAATGATTCGATTTAAATAAAAAACATTTATATATTGCCGTGAGAGACATCCGAGCCAGTCCGACCCTGCCGTTTGTTTACATTCTCGAGCGAACCTGTCAAGTGAGATTCTCTAGAAACTACAAGATGCGATATCAATGCTTGGCCTAGAACACAAATCACCTACTTCTATAGATGTTTCGCGCAGATGGATCAAGGTCAAGCTATTTTATTAGTATGTGTTTCAGACAAGCAGATGGAAGCACCATTGAATTTTAGTAGTATTGTAAAATTTCCTGTTTTATCCACTCACCGCTGCCAAATGTCAATAATTTTGATTTATAACCACAAATCGAGGTGATTTGTGTTTATAACTGTGTTATAACGCTTCATAGTTTTATTTTACCAGTTTTCGTTTTCAAATGATATAAAGTCAGTTTTGAGTGATGAATTTCATTTTTTACATAATAGTGTGTGTCAGGTTTTATGATGCCACGTTATATGAAATGCTGTGTGCCTAATTGCACACCAACATCTAAACATCTAATTTTAGACATATATTTCCAAATCCAAATAAAGACTCCCAAAAATTGAAGGCAATGCAATAAACTGTTATCAATTGAAGACAATGGAGCCGTTACTTGTATATCAAGCAAAGAGAATATGCCATAAACATTTTGAAGTGAAATACACTACAGCTTGGCCCAATAGATTGTATTCAACTGCTAGTCCATCCTTATTTTTACCTGGTAAGAGAAAAATGCAGTGAACAAATATTAATAAACATGTGATTTCTTTTAAAAACTTCAGACCTACATTATATATCACTGGTAAATTATTTTTTTAAGCTACAGTTATGTAACTTGAAAATACACACACTCATGAGCCTATGTTATTGCCTTGCAGTGGTATGTATTTCTATTATATAATTAAAACAAAAATCAGTAAGTTTATATTATAAACTTTATAACATGGCTACACAATCATAAATTTATTTTATGTTTTATATCTACATTTTACAATATTCTTGTTTCATTTTATGTCTCTGATTTATTTTAATGCAATTGTAGCTTGTTGCAGTAACAATAGTAGCCAAACTTTCATCATTTTACTGTTGAAAATATTTTGTTGTATCTACATGTACTTTGTACATTGTCCCTATTTTGTGAATATACTTTTTTCAATAAATGGTTTAATAACATATGTTTCTTATTTTGGTCCTTCTGTAAACAGTCAATTGCCAAAAAACTGTTAATTTCTTTAAGTATTGCTCAGTGAATGTCTTGATTTTTTAAAAAGTCTAATATATTTATATACAATGATAAATTGTTTGGCAATTATATTCGAATTTACAAGATATTAGCTCCGTTAATGATTGGCAAACAATTGAGTGTGCACAATATAGTAGACTTTTTAGTAAAACCTGTCATTTACTCACAATAAACAAGGATCTTCAAACCAACAGTAAAGATATTCGCAATTTAAATTTAGCGCCGATTCTTCTTTCCCTAGTAGCGACTTAAGGAACAATTTACCCATTAGATAATTGTGTTTCAGTTCTATAGGTGGCGCTAGTTTTTGTCATTTCAAGAAAGCATTGTCGTGAACTATCTATAGAGTAAGTCATTTGTGGCCTAGAAGGACGGGAAACATCTAGAATGTTCAAATTTCCAATATAAATAGCGCAATGTTATGCAGTTCCGAGATAAATTCATTTATAATGGTTTTTAAATAAATAGTGTTGTGTTAGTAGTACAGGCAACGAATGCTCAAAAAAGGTATAGAGGGAAATGATTGGAACACAATTTTTGCCTTCGTTACTTTGTTCGCACTAGTTAGGAACATATCAAAAGTCCCCGCCCGTAGCTTTTGAACCAACGGGGAGAGGGGCGTCAAACAGTCATGGAAAGCAGAAGAATAGTTGATATGCGCGGTATACATACTTGGAACAAGTGACTAAATACAGAGAAGAAAACCGGCCAATTGTCTATTTGGACGAAACTTGGTATGATACACACGACACGGTTAAGAAAGGATGGACTGATGGGTCAGAAATATATATGCCAACAATGCCTGCAAACAAAGGATCTAGACTTATTATTGTGCGGTGGAAATGAAGGATGGGTCCCAAATGCCTTAAAAATATGTGGAAGAAAAATGGAAGATTGCAACGTTGATTATCATGAGAACATGCTTTGAATTCACATTGATCCCAAACTTAGAGCCAAATAGTGTTGTAGTTCTTGACAACGCTGCTTATCATTCACGACAGCTCAATAAAATACCAAATAAAAGCTACAAGAAGACCGAAATACAAAAATTTTTAATGGCTAATAATTTGTACTTTGAAGATTCTTGTACAAAAAACAATTGATTGAAGTTTTACAGACAAAGAAATTTAAGAAATTATACGCCCTAGAGAGTATTGCTGAACAACATAGATACTCTATATTGAGACTTCCTCCTTATTTTTGTATTTTCAATCCCATCGAGTTAATTTGGACACAATTAAATCAGAGATTAAAAACTAATCAAAATTGAAGATGAGTATAAGAATATTGGGCAACTCCATATTAATGGAGGAAATAAATGTATTATTGATTCGCAGATGTTTTTATTTTCCTCCTCCACCGTGTCTTTTCAGGGTGAGCAAATCAGCGCCGCTTTCCACCAACATGGTTGCCGAAGAACGCCTTATAGTCCGGGAAAGTTAGGTCGAAAAATCTGATAAACATCAAAAGTTTCTCAGCGCTGATTTTTCATTTTTAAATGAAAATATATCGACCCAGCATCACTCTTCTAGATTGTCTAATAATTTCCGTTGGAGCTTGCGACGCAGCTTGAAAGCACAGCTCGGACCACATAAAATTCAAACGATTTATGCTCGTATCATTTATGTGTGTGTTCTTACAAAAAAATCGTCAAAGTCTGCTAGATACTGTCATAATATTAATTAAAATTTTCAAATTTTGATCACTTCGATAGGTTGTTGAATCCCAACTCAAAAACACAATTTTTCATTTTTCTACCGTCAATCGGTCCATTCAAAAGAGAACAGTAATCCTAGCTCGCTCGGCCAAACGGTGCGACGGCAGCTGCTTGGCGTTGTGGTGGGAGGTCAGCGCTCGTTCGCAGTTCAACGAAGCTCAAGCTTTTATTTTGGTTTTCTTTGTAAAAATTGTGCATTTATAGTGTGGTTATTATTAATATGATTACATATTGCTAGAAATAAGGAACAATGATATTTATAATTTATATCTATAAATCCATTTATTAAATATATTATACATAATTCGAAACATAGATACTAAGAATAATATTTATTTACAAATTTACATCTATTTTCTACAAATTCTCGCTCTTTTTGGTCTCTGAGGAAGTGGCTCCGTACAATTTTCCTCGTCATTATCATTAGCAAATAAATCCTCATCAATATTATTGCTACTATCAATTGCAAGTTCACAATCAACTAATTGACTCATATCAAAATTTGGCTCATCACTCAGAGATTCATTATCATCCTCGTCATTGTCAAATACCGTACTTACAATTTCGATGTTACAACAGTTTTTGCCTTCGCAATGTTTACATAATATCGTACAATGTATGCCAACTTCTTTACAACCACACCTGGTAGTAGAGCATCCTGTGGTACAAGAACACGAAATAATTTTCAATAATTCGTCGGGTAAAAGTAGGTACGTCGTCAGTCATTTCCGGTGCGAGGCAATAATTATCAATGAATTTCCAACCCCAGTCGGTAGGCTTCATTTTTTCAACAATTGTTTTATCCTTATCCCACAACCGGAGTTGATAAAACACTCTAAAAGAATGAAATTTCATTGCAGCTTCCGTTGGTGGCAAATTTGCTAAATTAAAAGTTTTTTTAGCTGAAGATTTTAAAAACATGTAAATCGTAGCATGTTTAACGATTCATAATGAGCGCCGACCCCCCACCACTACGCCAATCAGCTGCCGCCGCACCGTTTGACCGAGCGAGCTAGGATTACTGTTCTCTTTTGAATGGACCAATTAACGGTAGAAAAATGAAAAATTCTGTTTAAGTTGAGTTGGGATTCAACAACCTAGCGAAGTGATCAAAATTTGAAAATTTCAATTAATATTATGACAGTATCTAGCTGACTTTGAAATTGTTTATCTCAGCTTGTAAAAGTCGCATCTGGAATTTTTTTTTTCAAAATACTCGTCTTTCAAAAACAAACATATTTATAACGTGAAAAGATATGTTTAACAAATTTTTCAACGCCAAAATGAGAAAAAACTAAATGGAATTTTTTTTTTCGGTAAATGTTCTAAAAAATTATGTAAAAAAAATTGTATAACTTTCACTATGTCGATTATAGCCAACCGCTTCTCGATATCATTAATGTTCATAAATTTGAACGAGATTGAAATAAAAAATTGTTTCCAATTTGAGCAGCCGCCATTTTGAATTTTCCAAATCTGAAAAAACGTAAATTTTTAGAAGTTCGCCCTCTATGTTTATCTATGTTTTGACCTCGATATTAATATTTTATTTATAATTACCAGCCAAAAATATGATTTTCGAAAAAAATTTCCATCTATGGAAAATTTAACATCGGAAATTTTTTTTTTTGAAAAACTATTTACGTCACTTTCAAGAGCATAACATTTGCTGCAATTTTCATCTTAACGATTTTTTTGTAAGAACACATCCAGAAATGATATGAGCATCAATCACTTGAATTTTAGGTAGTCCGAGCTGTGCTTGCAAGCTGCGTCGCAAGCTCCAGCTGAAATTATTAGACAATCTAAGAGAGTGATGCTGGGTCAATATATTTCCATTTAAAAATGAAAAATCAGCGCTGGGAAACATTTGATGTTCAACTTCCTTACTTTCCCGGACTATTAACCCATGTTCGGAATATTCTTCGGGATTTTTCAGTTTCAGGCATTTTGCAACAAGTTTCGGGACAGCGCTGATGGTATGACATCCAACATGTTGGGCGTAACTCCTACGATTTCGGTATGTAACAAATAATATTCTGCTGTTCACATTTTTAGGCCGCAGATCTACATATTTACGGTAAAGTGCCCAGGGCTCGAATGTACATCCCTCATTGGTAATGGTAAAACTTCTTGACATAAGGTTTTTTCCATGTCGCAAAAACGCAACAATAAAGCGTCCATTATCTTCCACATCGTCTAAACTCAAACGTATTGAATCATCTCGACGACATGCGCCAAAGATCCCAAACAATTTTGCCAGTAGATATTGTTCATCTGAAGCTTCTTATAAAAATGTGGTTACTTGCTCTGCCGTTATTACCCTGCACTTTTTTGGTATATAGCCCACAGCCTCACGCTTAAAAAAAGCAATAGTTTTTGGATATTTTGTGCTGCTATCATTTTCTTTTACAGCTAAACAACTCTTTAGCATTGAGAACTGACTCCATAACTTAGAAGATTCCATATTCTTGGCTTTTTCGACAAAATAAACGAGAAAAATATCATCACTTACGGTTTCAACTTTTTTGAGATCTCACAATTCCATAAAAAGTGATACTCGTGTTCATATCTCGACCTGAATTTTGCTGTAAACAAATCAGCACTGGCTTGTGCCGCTAGCTCCAATATGTTTTTAGAGATATCTGGATTTTCTTCCGAGTACATTTTTTAAAACTAACATGAATTAAACTGACAGAAAATAAAACAATGCCGATAATAAATATATCGTTTCTATGGAAATGTTAATCATATTTGGTACAATTACGATATATTATGATTACTTTAAAAATAAAATGTTCTAAATTTACTTCCTATCCTTTTTTGCGATGTTTTCAGATAAGTATAATATCGTTCATTACACGTCCAGAAATGGATTTTTCCGTGCTTGCAGGGCTTCCAGACTCCTAAATACTATTTCAACAACTCATTTGCCATTTTTTATGAATCTTTGATCTCATAACATTAAATGGTACAGTAAAAATATTTCCCACCTTTCTTTATGTCATTTTAGAATCTAATCATTTTATGTGTAGGATAAAAACTATTGTGTGTTGCACGTTGCGAAAGTGGTTTTCCGGGCCTTCAGAAGTGGCCCGGAAAACTAGCACTTTCGCGTCTAGGTACATAATTAGATTTTATTAAATTTTAAGCATTCAAATTTCCATTTGAAGGTTTCAAATATTTATATTTTTTTTCAACAATAAAAAAATCAATACCTATCTCTAGAATTGAAGATGACATTTTTTAAGCAGTTCAAAAAAATTTTATCTGCTTATTTTCCTACTACTTACGATTTTCTAAAATTTACCGCCATTCCTTAAACTTAAAACTTGCTTAACTCATTAATTTTGAAGGGAGGAAAGAAAGTTAGGAGACATTTTTTATATAAAAGTTTAAGCTCTACAGTTTTTGACGCGAATTTTTTTGTCTAACATTCACCGTTTTCAAATAATTGCGAAGAAATACTTTTTAAATATATTGTCAACCGTTGCCGGGGGTTGCAGACACTAAAACCTTTACACATTGTTATTGTACGTATCTTTGAAACTACATTATATCAAAAAAGTTGTGTCAAAAATATTTTGATTTCAAACCTTATTTTACTGGACTATACGTAGACTTTTTGTTCATAATTGTAAAAATTTATAGATAGATATGAAGAAGAAGTAATTAACAATTTAAATTATTCATAGATACATGAAATTTATGAAACAATAATTATATATTTTGCTTAAATTGCTTACGTCGTTTTTTATCATTAATAGCTTGCACATTTTGTTGTGTACCTATATACCATTTTTAAAATGTATTCGTTCTGTTCCAAGAATTTTTGTATTTTTATAATTAAATTCATGTTTTTGGTTATTTCATGGTTAGTTAATGCTGTTTTATTTTTTATCGTATTGATGACTTTTTAATCACAATATTTGGAAAATAGCTTAACATTGTAACCACTTAATTAGAAACGTTATATTTAGAAACTGTAAATAAATGGAAATTAACCTTCCAAACAATTGATTTCAATATTTATGAATAACCTTATAGACAAAAAATAATTCGAGTCAGCAGTCAGCTAACAAGTGTTTATTTTTAAATGCGATCATCCACACACACTCAAAATTTCATTCTAAGTTTTAAGCTAAAATTAAATCTGGAGTTTATGTTTCAAATTGTGGGTGGGGATATTTACGAAGCTCGGTGGGTATCCAACGTTAATACAAATAAACACATTTGTTATTGTTATATCGTTAACAAGTAGAATAGTATCAGAGACAACACACGAGACGTGTAACTCAATGTATTATTTTAGTTCTGCAAAACTTATCTGGACGATTGTAATGAAAGACTTTTGTAGGTGGCGCTTTAATCGATCTTCTGTAATCGAAAGTGGCCTCTTTCTGTTATGCATATACGGTCAGGTAAAATACGTCATGAAAATGCGGGAAATTCAAAAAAATGCAAACGCGGGAAATTTGAATATTCATACATTCTCTGGCCCAGTATAAAAGTATCCATTCACAAATATAGTGTTTTCAATTACAGTTTTATGTGCATTTTGATCTCGTAGAGGGCTATTACACCAAAATGTCGAGCTAGAAACACACATCTGTACTGAAACACTAAATTTGATTCTAGTTACCTCCTGTACCATCCATATATAAAGTAATGATATATATTTTTGAAATGATTTTGTTATAAATAAATACTTCACACTTCAAACAAACTTTATTTCAAAATTTACATACACAGAGGACACAAGAGTAGAAGTTTCAATAATTTATATAAATAAAAGTATAGATAAATGTTTAATTTTTTCAAGTTTTTGGTCAGGATTGAAGTACGAATTCTGTTTAAAATGTTTACCTACGACCACCCCTGTGAGTAGTCAAAAACACATAGTCGGCAATCAATGTAAGACGTCTATTACGCACGGTTAAACAAAACGCACGGCTGTAAAGTAAATCGCACGGCTTCCATAGCAACCACTTAGCAACTGTCAATAGACGTAACCATTTTATTCTTAATTTATTACTTAGATACTGGACGTTGAATTTTATTCTATATATAAATGGTAGATAACATTTATTAGATATGAGATTGCATTTAATACTAAGAGTTATTTGGAATTATATGATAATTGTGTCCGTTTCAATAAATCCGCATCTTTTAGCTGTCTGAATGTCTCAGATTAGTAAACAATAGTATATTATACACCAAGCGACTAAAGTGGCCCATTTAATCCCGCGGATGGTGTTTGATTCATGGGGTAAGTAATCCACCTAAGGGATTAATGTCACTTTAGTCAAGAGGTGTATACGCTATTTTATGCAATTCCGGTAATTCTACATACAATTTTAATAAAAATAAATACTACTTAGGATAGACTTTTACGAAACTTGGCTTGGGCATCGAGGGTGAACTTCTAAGATGCTTGGCTGGGCATCGAGGATGTACGTTTTATTTGTACAATAAATCCCTTAATAAGATTACAAATACAAGTACAAGTAGGTCGTAGGTAAAGTATAGTACGTAATTCGTGTTGTAACGCATTTTACGCACTCGCCGCTACGCGGCTTCGTGCGCGACTTTTCCGTTCGTGCGTAAAATGCTTCTTGCAACACACGTTATGTAATATACTATTACGCTACAGTTTATTGCAAAATTTAAACAAATTTTAGAAAATGAAAATACAGAAAAATCACAACTCACCTTAAAAATTACAAAACAACCTCTTAAATAATAGTCGCTTATATTTCAAAAATATAATGTATAAGATAAAGGTAATACACACTTTTTGGATTCTGATAACGAAGCAGTTACGATATTTTGATTGCAAGATGAATTTTTATAGTTTTCATAAAACTCCTCAACAAATATTAGGTAATTCTGCCATTCATGTGACTATCGATATATTTTTAATAATTTTGATACAACTGGCTTTGATGAATTCTGCTCGTGAGTATTTTTCACACAGCGAAGTTCATTTCTTAAATTACTTTCGAGATTATAAAATACTTTTCTGAACTTAGATTTCACAAAACTCCGGCGTCCAGTGAGTCGGAACTTGATTATTTGGTTTTTGAATTTTCATTATCACTCGGTAGATTAGTTGAGGAATTTTTGTGAGGTAAATATTCATTAGATTTATTTTTATTACAGTTGAGACAAACATTTATAGTAATGTTGGATCCTCCACAACCGTAGCAATAGATATTTCAAAGAAAATTTCCATTTTCCATAAGCGTTACCCAAGCATTTGCAAATCCAACATCATATTTAGGTGGTGGCTTGTAACATTCCATTCTTTAGCCTGTTCTATCTGCTTGTAAGCAGTTACGGGTTCAGAAACCATTTGTCATAGCTAATTGATTGAAGAAATGTGGAAGCATATTAAGTTTTATAAAGGTCGCTATTTCTTTTTCATCAGGTTTTGGTTTGTAGTTTAATAAATAGACCAAGCATATTAGAAATAAAAATATGAGTTTGGATAAATTGAAATCAGTTTTAAAGCAAATATTCATGTCTAAAGTTTCTAAAAATTATTCAATTTTTAAGGATGGTGTTCCAAAGTATGTTAAGCTTTTAAATTCTTATTAGTGTTTTTAAATGAAACTCACGGTCTCTAATATGAGCATATTCCACGAAGTAAGGGTCGAGACAGTCAATTTCATTTTAAATTATTTATTATTTTTTTTTATCAGAAGGGAATACTTGTTCTAAAGTCTGGTTTTGTATCTTTTTATTTATGATATTGTCTGCTATTTGTTTTATGATATTTAATTCTTTGTTATAATTATTAGTATTTAATGGGACTGTTAAGAGTCTGTGTATCATACTATTGAAAGCTGCTGGTTTATGACTGAATGGGTGGACCGAACTATTATGAATTGTAATATCTGTATGTGATGGTTTATGAAATATAGAAAAATCATGTTTATTACACCGCCCTACAAAATTTAAAAAAAACCCTGTTTAGTGAGCATACCACATGCCGACTGCTGATCACGTGATCAGTGCGTGCACTTGTTTGTCTTGTGTCTCTTGATTTTAATTGTCAGTTCAGCGTAAGCAGTTGTTCTACTAAGACAGCGTTGCGGCTATTGTGCTTTTCTTACGTATTTTGTGTATTTAGTTCTTATTGCCTACCTAGTGAAGTTATTTAAATTTAATAGACGTCAAGTGGAAGGTAGGAGTACATGTGACGAATATTTGTACCTATATTTTTAACCAAAGTTACTCTTTTTTCAGAGGAATGAGTTCTTCACGCAGAAGCTGTTTGAACAGCCCTAATGTCTTCTGCTACATTTGTGGCGAATATACTGTAGCGAAACAAAGAAAAAATATCACAGATTTTGTTAGACAAGCTTATTAAGCTTATTTCGGCGTACAGCTTGGAGACCAAGACAAGTCCTGGGCTCCCCATATAGTGTGCAAAACGTGTGTCGAATGTTTACGACAGTGGTCAAACGAAAAAAAAAAAAGTTTGAAATTTGGTCTGCCCATGGTGTGGGGAGAACCTAAAAACCACCATGATGATTGTTATTTTTGTTTAGTTAATGTAAAAGGTTTTACCAAATACAAGAAAGGCAAATGGGATTATCCTGATTTAGAAGCACGAAGACCTGTGCCACATAGCGAAGAGATTCCCGTACCAGTATATACAACACTGCCAGATGTTCTGATGGCGGAAGAAGAAGAAGAAATTAAGGACCAATACGGTAGCAGTGGAAGTGAATATGAGCAGGAAATACAATCAACACCACAGCAGTTCTCTCAAGAAGAACTGAATGACCTGATACGGGATCTCGGTCTATCAAAGCAAGCATCTGAACTTCTGGCATTCAGATTAAAAGAAAAAAACTGTCTACAACCAGATATAAAAATAACCATTTATAGAACACGAGAGGTGAAACTTGTTCCTTACTTTAGCCAAGATGAAGATCTTATTTATTGCAACAACATTCCCGGACTTTTTCGTCAAATGGGAATACAATTTGTTCCAGGTGATTGGCGACTATTCATAGACAGTTCCAGTAGAAGTTTAAAGTGTGTTTTGCTACACAATGGCAACCGATATGCGTCAATTCCTATCACCCACTCAACAAAACTTAAGGAAAAATATCAAAACATCAAGTTGGTATTACAGAAACTATCGTATGAAGAACATCAGTTTTCCATTTGTGTTGATCTAAAAATGGTCAACTTCTTGCTTGGGCAGCAAGGTGGGTACACAAAATGCCCTTGTTTTATCTGCTTGTGGGATAGTAGGGCGAAGCAAGATCATTGGAATATGGTTAATTGGCCAATAAGACAAACTATGACTGTAGGAACAGCAAACGAACCATTGGTTGACCGTGAAAAAATCATCCTCTCACTGCTCCACATCAAGTTAGGACTAGTGAAACAATTTGTTATGGCTTTGAGTAAAGATGGCGAGTGCTTCAAATACATTTGTAGATCGTTTCCTAGGCTAAGTATGGAAAAGCTAAAAGCGGGTATTTTTGATGACCCTCAAATTCGCAAACTTATTAAGGACTCTAATTTTACAAATCACATGACGACACTTGAAGCTGCTGCTTGGTGTAGCTGTGTTATGGTAGTTAAAAATTTCTTGGGTAATCACAAAGCGGACAATTACGAGGAATTAGTGCAACAGACGTTATTAAACTTTAAAAACTTGGATACTAATATGAGTATTAAAGTACACTTTCTTCACAGCCACTTGGATAAATTTCCCGACAATCTTGGCAATTTCAGTGAGGAACAAGGGGAACGGTTCCACCAGGATATAAAGGAGATGGAGGTAAGGTATCAGGGCAGATGGGATCATCATATGATGGCAGACTATTGTTGGAGTCTCCAACGTGATGTACCTGACGGTCCTCATAGAAGAAAATCCTGCAAAAAGAGTTTCTTTCCTACGAAATAGATGTAATTTTTTGAACTAAATTATTTCTTTGCTGTTATACCTAATCAATAAATGAATTTTATCATTTTTTCGTTTCTCTTTTTTTGAAACCACTTTAATATTTTTTACAAAAAGTTGCTTATAAGGGCCATTGGTCTATTAAATTGATATTTTTCTATATCTTATCATATTTTGATAATATATCTCTAAAATTAGAGCCAATTCACCTAAATGGACTTCAAATTCGTGATCAGCACCACGGAATTACCTAGAAATCGCCCAAATATTGTTGACAATAAAATTAGTGTTGATCAGTGTTATTTATATTTCAAATTGTATGGTCTAAAAAGTTTATAGATTTATTTTGTTCAAGCTCTACGGTAAATTTGATATTATTGTGAATTGAGTTTATGTAAGTAATGAAGCTGTCTAATTGTCTATTTGTACCAGTGAAGCTAGCTAAAATGTCGTCCACATATCGGTGCCATACATATTTTTTTTACTAATGGGGTGTTTATGAATTATTTTTTCTTTATTATCCATGAAAATTTCTGATAGTAGGGGGCTGAGGGGGTTGCCCATAATCAAACCATCTTTACTGCTATAAACCTCTCCATTAAAATGAAAATAAGTTTGATTCAAACACACGTTTAATAAAGTAATGATATCAGAATTCACAATAATATCAAATTTACTGTAGAGCTTGAACAAAATAAGTCTATAAACTTTTTAGTTCTCACAATTTCAAATATAAATAATAAACATGATTTTTCTATATTTCATAAACCATCACATACAGATATTACAATTAATAATAGTTCGCTCCACCCATTCAGTCATAAACCAGCAGCTTTCAATAGTATGATACACAGACTCTAACAGTCCCATTAAATACTAATAATTATAATAAAGAATTAAATATCATAAAACAAATAGCAGTTAATAATAATTACGATCCAAATTTAAATGACAATATCATAAATAAAAAGATACACAATCAGACTTTAGAACAAGTATTCCCTTCTGATAAAAATAATAATAAACAATTTAAAAGCTTAACATACTTTGGAACACCATCCTTAAAAATTAAATAATTTTTAGAAACTTTAGACATGAATATTTGCTTTAAATCTGATTACAATTTATCCAAACTCATTAAAAATAACAAATCTAAATCTTCAAAATTTAACAAATCAGGAGTTTATAAATTAAAATGTGGTAATGACAACTGTGTTAAAATTTATATCGGTACACCTTTTAGAAATTTTAAAACTAGAATTTCGGAACACAAACGTAGCTATGACAACAAAAAATTAGATTCTAATTATACAAATCATTTATTAGAAAACCAACACATTTTCGACCCAAATTTTGAAATTTTACATGTAGTCGGTAAATCCTTTAGTTTAAATTTATGAGAGGCTCATGAGATAAACAAAAATAAATATTCAGGTAACCGTCTTAACGATCAAATAGATATCAATCACTCTCCTTTATTAAACCTTTTTACTTAGAAGATAGCTTAGGAATGTTTGTAGTGAATACATTTCCAGGTAATTTCTTTCAATACCTTTTTTAACATTAGTATAATTGAATTCTGTATTTATGCACTGTGTATATTAAAGCATTTCTAAATTTCACCTTCATTCGTTTTGAGAAATTTACTGTGTTAGTGAAACGCGTCATCCAGTTTAAATTGAACATTAGTTCAAATAAATGAAGTTTTAAGCAAATTAAATTGTTTTATTTTCATTGTTCAGTATGGATCTTCATCAAGTAAAAGCCTCATCTATTCAATAATCAATTATTCCCTTGTGGTCAATATGGTATGTTATATTAGTATGCAACATATTCTTTCAAAAATTACTGTGATAATAGAACAAATCCTTTCTAGTCTCATGGTGGCCCAACCTCCCCTAATAAATTCATTGGCTGCAATTTACTTGTCGTATTGGCAGGCAGATACACGAGTTTAATGAGACTTAAAGTAGAAACGCTGAATCTTTTCCGACACGTGACTGATACGTCATCAACCATATGCATCTGAATAAAAACAATATGACAAATGATTGTATTGAGTTTCGTTCTTTTTCTGTTTTATTAGAAGAAGATAGTACCAACATAGTATGTGTTGAATAATATCGTCAACTAAGTTATTTGTCAAAAAAACTTCAGCTTTTAGACTGTATATCGGGCATATTATTGTCAACAACATAAAAAAATTTCACGTACTGGTAAACAGTTAGCCTTCGTTTAAGCATTTTTCAAGTAAACACCCAGGCGAAAGAAAAACGAAACTAAAACTGAAGGTCATTTAAGTAGGCAAATTTAGCCTAATGCGGAACTTTCGGGCAGACTAAAAATTAGTAAACAAAACGAAAATGTATTTGCAATAAAGTCCGAGTAACAAAGGTAATATATTGACGTAATCTCAGTTACACACGTCAATACCTATAAAATTCAAAGAAAACAATTTAGTAGTTGTCTCAATTATAGAGGTAATAAAAAGGTCGAGACTTCAGCATGAGTTTCAACTATGGAAGTTTTTCACTTAATCAAGTTCCATTTAACCAAGTTTTACGGTTTATTTAGAACACGTAGTAGCAAATTGGCAAAGAAAATGTAAAAACTTGGTTATTACCTGTTATTACATTGGTCGATGGCACAATTTATACTTTATGTTTCGCAGAAGATCAGATTGTTTATTATGATGATTTGGAAAACATGACGAAAAAACTAGTAGAAGAATGAAAAAAAAGAGAAAGTAAACAAACCTAAGTAAAACTTATTGTATTGGAGTAGAGTAGAGAGTATTAGAGTAGAGCATAGAGATATGATGCTTGAAGAACTACAATTGTGCAATACACGGAGCAATTGCTCGAAGAAATAACAAAGCATCCGATGACATACAGCAATATGCCGGAAGCTACATAATAATATAATATGGACTATTGGAGATATGCGGCAAGAATCTCGAGATGTGACAGAGTTTAAAATGAAAAAATTAGAGAGATTGTGAAATTACGGCATATGGTTATAGAAGACATACAAGTTTATAAATTCGTTTACCCAACATTTCGAATTGTACCCCATCACAAAGGCGGAAAAAAATGAGGGAAGCAGATTAAGTTGGATACAGGGTATCGATGAGGATATTAAAGAAATAGTTTCAGGGGAAGATCGGGAGAAATGGTAACTAGAAATCGTACATTTTTTTGTAAACCAGTATTATTTTCAGAAGAACTTAATTTTGAGATTTGTTTCGAATGAATATACATAAATTCAATCACTATATATGATACTTTAAATATGGCATTCCACATTACAACATCAGTACAATTTACTTAACGAGATTTACCCTGCATAATATCTAATTACCTAATACTACTTGGAAATTTTCTTCTGGAAAACTTAATTTATGTGTAGGTAAATGCGGTCAAAAATTGTAAATTGCTTCAATTGTTATAGTTCGTTAAATAAGAATACGTATCTATGTGTTTATAGGGACAAGTATTGTCTACTTTTTAGATCAACTGCATTTTATAAAAAGTTAATAAAAAATAATAAAATACCAGTTAACGCTGCAGAAACAGACCCATGAATTGACGACTTTCGTGTAAAACAAAAATTCACAATTCAATTATCAAGTCACTAGTCATACAAACAATAATTATTTGTTGTTCACGTGCTTTTTCGTCCTGTCGATCGCGTGCGCACACAAACAATCCAGCGGAGAATCGCACTTCCACCTCTCGAAAGTTGAACCATAACTGAAACAGAAACTTAGATTTTGCTAACGTACGTATTGCAGTGATGCACGATTCGAACCAACCTACCGAAAAGAATCTACAGTAGTGGAAGGGCGTATAATAAAACAGCTCATGCTGGTTAATCACTGATGATAGTCGGATTTTTATAACATTTTTTGCTCCTCGCTTTATATACCTACTAACAGTACAAACAAGTAGTTGTCAAAATAATAAAGGAAATAATTAGATAGTCATAAAAATACTTGCATTGAATTGAGAATCTATTTGTATTTGAAATAAATGTTTTTCATTAAGGATACACAATACACTAGGGTGATGCTTAAAAGACCCAAAAATAGTTTTTTTGTTTCTTTTCTCTTGGGTCACCCTTCCATTCTGTTCTACAAATAAGAGAAACTTAAATTAATTTTTTAAGATTTTTTGTAAAAAAATTTAAAGCTCGCTACTAAAGATTTAAAAAATCTAACATTTTCCAAAAAAGTGATTATGTAAAAAAATTTGTATTTATTATAAAATTATATTTGTTTACATAATATAAACATAAATGAGGTTTTAAGATCCATATATGTTACCCAAAGCTAATTTATATATTACAATTTACTTTCGGGATGTGAACAAACAAGAGGAAAATTAGACAAAAAACACAGATTTTTATAAAATTTCTTTGTCACAATTTTTAAAAAACTTATTACAGAATTAATATAAGTTTATATTAGTTGTTTAGTGTACTCAAAAAGATTTTGATGCACAGTTAACACGTAAAAAACTCATTATGCAGACAGCAAAGTTGCTTTTTTGTAGTTCGGTAACTTTTGTCTGAAGGACTTCACAAGAAGCAAAATATACTGCTTCTGGTAATCCATCTAGGGTCAGTATTTTGTTGTACACTTGGATTAAGGACACCCCTCTCTCTGCTGTATTGTTACGAAACAGCACACTGGTATAGTCCCTAAATCCGACTCTGTCTAAGCCAGGTATAAAAGTTAAAATTATGGCGGATACGCACTGTTTACGACTATCTTATCTAAACATTGTTTTTGTGACCAGACTTATCTAGAAAAGGCCAGAACCAATCGTTTTTGTGTGTGTAAGCCGCAGTCCGGAATTTTCTAGTAAAAAAGTCATTAATATAAATAAGGACCCATAGCAGAGGAGTGGAGTTGATAAAGTGATCTCGTGAAATAAATAAACCGAAATATCGATCAGTAAAGTGTTTATAGAAATTATTAATTAAGTTTGTGTGCATATAAATTAAATTAAAGTGACTAGTTGAGTATATATAAATTAAGTGTTAGTGATTAGTTAAGTGTTTAAATAAATTAGTGAGTAGCCATACCGTGTGTTAAAATTAATCCCACCCGTTTACTGTTTAAATAAATTAGAAAAACATTACAGTATCATTGACTACCTTGAATTTTGTTACTATCTCCTTACTTTGAATATATTCCTGGTCTTTGATCCAGTCTTCAACTCGGAAATCGGAGCTTAATCCGGTAATAGAAAAGAATCGTTTGGTGCTACTAGTGACAAAATCTTCTAGATTTTTATTACCAATGTTATCAATGTCTACGTTAATTCATTTCGGGCAAAAATCAGCTCCTTCTTTCTTTAAAGCTTCCACCATTTTCTTCTAGTTTCATTTCCCACTTTGTCGTTAAAAAATGATAAGGAGATAAGTTCCTCTGAGACATACCATAAATGGCCCCATACTTTATTTATTGCTTTTCTAGCTATGACGGGGTTTACATCCTCCTACTTCTTTAAATCTTTGAGGAGTTCTAAGTCCAGTGGCGTAACTAAGGGCCCGCAGGGCCCACAGTTGCGGGGGGGCCCATAGTTTTGGGGGCCCCGGAGATACCAAGCGCCAGCGCAACGAAAAAGTACTAAACTAAAAACTCATTATTTTACAAACCAAACCCTCAATATTTTAAATTTAATTTATTTTTAATTAGGTACTATATTTGCAAAGGCGCGGTAAATGGTAGTATGGCAGCACCCACTTCCACTAAGAGATATAATTCTTATCAGTTACGCATCCCTCATATATCTGCTAATGCTAATAAAAAAATTTTTGAATAAATTTTCAGTTTATTTCATACTTTAGAGATACATTACAAACATGTGGCTCGCACATTTATTTTTATCTTTATAGTTGTAAAAAATGGTTTCTCGTTTCTCGTCCCTTATTGTGTAGGCAGAGCGCTTCAGTTTTTGTTGATCAGTCATCAGTGTAGTTCCTGGTTTATAAAATAAGCTGTATTGTTAATTTGTCTTAGTTATTTTTATATAGTTTATATCTTTGTGAAAAAAAAACATTACGTAAAAAGAAATATAATTTTGTTAATATTGAACATACTGGAATACTGACTAAGTAAGTATATTGTTTTTTCTTTTTTGTTTTGCTTGCAAACGAAACATACTTTATATTCAGTGTATTAAGTGTGTGATTATAATCATTAAAATAGTAGGTAAGGTAGAATATATGTTTTAAAACTGAAATTATCTATAGGTAAAAATGTAAGCAGGCCAAGAAAAAAAAGATACGAAAGTGGTGCATATAAACGAAGAAAACAAGAAAATGCGAAAAAAAGAAGAGATGAACAATTAACAAAAATACCAAAATTGACTAGTTTTTTTTTACAAACAGAAGATACAAGTTTAAAGGCATCAACGTCTGAAGAGTCAATAAATGAAGAAAATGTTACCATTAAAGAAATTACTGAGACTGATAAATCGGCAATTGGATTCGCTTATGATGATGATGATGGCATTTGTGAGGAGCATTAATAAAACGAGTGACATAGAATCGACTGATTATGATATGGCCTCAGAAACCTGTATCATCGATAGTGAAATTTTAAACAAAATACTTAAAAACACAACTGCTAGTTCTAATTCTAACAAGTTGTATCCCTCCGACAAAGCCAACTTTCCCGACAGACCTACTGCAGAACAAAAAAGGTTAATATTAAGTATGGAACCTTGTCAACCAAAAGCTCCGTTTCCAAGAGATTTAAAAAATCGTTGTTTTTGAGAAAACTATTATAAAAGTACTTCAAAGACAGGTATTGAAGTTCAAAATATTTGGCTTTCTTACTCGCTTGAGTTAAACTTGGTATATTGTCAGCCTTGCTGGCTATTTTGTGAACGGTGGCAAGTATCGGACGGATCAGGCTGGATATCTGGTATCAACGACTGGCAAGGACTTTCAAAAAAAAATTAGAAAACATGAAAAATCAGAGGATCACGCATAAGCTTGCTTAGTAAATGAACAATGGAAAAAAGGCTTTACGTTAGATAGCGATTGTCGATACCACTCAAGATGTGAGTAAGGTGGATCAGCTTAGCATAGTTATTAGATATGTAAAAATTCCAATGGCACAGGACCAATTGGACAGGCTTATTTCAGTAACATGTTTGCATAAAACCCAAAATAAAAAATTAGATACAAAAGTAATAGAATGTTTTGAGATGTAGAAAAAAACAAAGTAACATTCTGGCATCAAATCAAAACAAAAATTAAAAAAATTTCTGGTAACTTTGTGAATTTTCTTAAATAAATGTTTTAATGTACGATTTAGAGATAAATATTAAATACAAAAGTTGTAGAACGTGTTAAGGTCTATGAAAAAGCTCAGTAACTTTTTTGCGTCAAATGAAAAACAAAGGAAATACTATTTTTTTTCAACTTTGACAGGCCGCCATTTTGTTTTTACAGTGCTGATTTGGCTCATTAACGAACTCTTCCAATATTTTGGCCTAACCGATTTTTGTAGCGAGTTTGGTTTCGATCAGTAAAAAAATACGCCCTCTATCGTGCTTACAAATTCCGTTATAACATATATATATATATATATATATATATATATATATATATATATATATATATATATTTAAATATATATATATATATATATATATTTATATATATATTTATATATATATATATATATATATATATATATATATATATATAGCGAATTATTTGTTTTTCATGATATGAATGAAATTAAAATGGGTTATATATTGAATGTGTACCTATGATATCGTTTGTTTAATGTAAATATTGAGATGCTAAAATAATATTCAAAACATTTACCATTGTCAGGGCTTCATAAAATAATTCAACTCATACCTGTAGACCAGAAACCATCTTTAAACAATATAATAACCAGTAAATGTGTTATATACGTCATTAAAAGTATCTAAAACCCTAAAAGAATAAATAAATGTATTTAGATTGTTATAATACATCACGTTTAATAAGAATTAGTAGCAGAATCATTATTTTAGATGTTTATTATTATTATGACACAGATAACTGTCAACTGATTGGAATGTCAAATTTACTTTCATAGCATGAAATTTCCGCGATCGAAACTTGACGCCGCCACAGAGTTCGATGTCAGCGACAGGAATTCGTTGTCATAGAATTATGTAATTCTGATTGATATCTGAAGGGACAATGAAATATAACACATGAAGAATTTTTGTATTTATAATTTTAGGCCAAGTTTATGAGAAATCATAATCGTGACCAAATTTTAATAGAAATTGAAAAGAATTATATATATTTTGAAAAGTATCAGTTAGTAGATTTGTCTAATTTAGAATGGAAACGTATTACACAATGAGAGGTTTTTTTTTATAAATAGGGATATTTTTGGAGAAGTAGAGTTTTAAATATATAAATTAAATTATTTTGGAAATAAACGAAGCATTAAATATCATCAAATAGTTAAGAAAAATATGAAATTAAATGAAAACCTCTGATTTGTAAATTATTGTTAAAAAAAATCTAGTGAGATGATGAGTTTTGTCCATAGCAACGGACAAGAAAAAACAGGGTTGTTGATTTGGAGGCGATAAAGAGGATGTGGTGTGATATTGTTGAGGGAGGATATATGCAAAGAAAAATTTAAGAAAATATAAAGATAGTCCTCATATAATTAAAAGAAAAGCATAAAAAGAAGTTAAATAAAGTTAAAGAAGTAGTTTGAGAGGATTTGAAAGATAAGTAAAGAAACAGAAGATAACTAATTAAAATAGATAAAAAATCAAAGGCTATAGAATAATAAAATATACCTGAAAGCATTATTTAAAAAGATATTTAAACGAAAGAAACCAGATTGTGGAAGAAAAGAAGATAAATAAAATAGTATAAAGTGTATCAAGAAAGAGAAATTCAAAACTTACCTGGAGGAGTTGTGTCTAGTTGGAGTCCAGCGAGAGTAAAGGTAAAGGCAGTAGACACAATAATACAAACGTTGTGTTATAGGAGATTGTTGGTGCCAAGCAGAAAACATTGTTCAGTGAAGGTTAGTGTAGCGTAATTTTATTTATTAACCAATTTAAAATTTTCTGATTTGGCCATTTTAAACAATATAAATTTGCGCAAAGGTACCTATTTTTTTTGACATATTAGATTTTAGTTGTTTGTTCCACTATTTCGAATTTGTTTGTATTGATGTATGTAGTTCTTTCCCAATTTCCATTGCATTTTTGATAATATATAATTACATTGTTCTTCATTGTCGTTTCAATACCCAATATCAGAAACAGTAAATAGTTATTCAGTTCATTTCAAGTGTAAGTTCTAAATACAGAAATAGGTTTGATAACATAGACGTCTCAACATAAATTTAGACAAGGTATAATTTTTTTATTTTAAATAAAAGACCAAAACAAATAATTCTTTATGAAAATATATAAAACAAAATAATAAATTACATAAAAATCTTTAGACCTGAACTCAAGAGATTAAGGAGTACTCATGCTCTACTTGATATAATTACCCTAATCATAAAAACAAAATATTTATTATTTTAAGCTAGCCGAACAACATTCATTGATTATAAATAAAACAATATAAATATACAATATATTATAATATATATATATATATATATATATATATATATATATATATATATAATTATTTGTTTTTCTTCAACCTTGTATATAAATTCCTTCCATTGTTCTTGGGCATCAGGTTAATTATAAATAATGTATCAAATTCTATTTTTTATTTGACGTTTCACTCCATAGTTCGGAGCATTTTCAAAAATGTTTACATTGATGTTGTTAAAACAATAAGTGTGTGTAAAAGAACACACAACTCTCACATATGAAGAATTCATAGAAGGAATAATGCTAATCCAAAACAATAATTTTTTTCAATATAAAAAAGATTTTTTTGAACAACTCAATGGGTTCACCAATTTCATCAACCCTTGCACAAATTGTAATGGAATACCTTGAAGAAAATGTGCTTAATCAAATAAATTTCGATATATTATTTTTTAAAAGATACGTAGATGATTGCTTAGCTGCCGTTCCATCCAATCAAATAAATCATATATTGACTGCTTTCAATAATTTTCATCCAAAGCTTCAATTCACAATAGAAACAGAACAAAACAATACCATAAATTTTCTGGACATGACACTTATTAAAACTAGAGAAAATAAAATTACAACAAAACATTTTATTAAAGAAACATCATCAGGTCGCTACTTGAATTACCACTCCCACCATCCTAATTCCCAAAAAAACAGCGTAATCATAGGATTAGTAGATAGAGCCATTACACTAACATCACCTGAATATCGTCCAGAAATTTTATATCAAACAAAAACAATATTACAAAACAATCACTATCCTTCCAAACATATTGACAGAATTATTAAACAACGCACACATAAATTTTACAATAGTCAAATCCAATCAACACAAACCAATACACTAGCCCCTCTTACCTACATCGCAATGCCATACACAAATCAACTCTCAGAAAAATTAAACTATATATTACCTAAACATAACATAAAAGTTTGTCATAGGGCACAAAATACTCTATCACCATTGTTCTCCAAATTAAAAAGTCAAATAAATGATTCAAAAAAATCTAACGTCATATATTCTATACCATATTTAGATTGTCCCAAAAAATATATAGGTATGACAACCCAACATCTTGAAAATAGACTTAATGGCCATAAATATACAAAAAACGCCTCCACTGCGCTTCATAAACATGTGAAAAATGAAAAACATAAATTTGACTTTAATAATACTAAAATAATAAACCAAGATTCTAATTACAAAAAACTAACAATAAAAGAAATGATACATATAAAAAAGGAGAACAATGCATTAAACGATAAACAAGATATAAAAAATCTAAGCCAGATATATTATAATTTATTATAATAATAACATCAACTTGTTTAATGTCCCTGGTATATTGTAAACTGTTGTTTCTAAGGCAGGTACTTTCGATTTTATTATTTTTGAAATAGTTTTGTTAGTAACCAGTTTTTGTCGTCTCTGTGTGTACATTTAATTTTAATAGTTCAATCGTTTACAATTTATTGTTATAACAACATCAATGTAAACATTTTTGAAAATGCTCCGAACTATGGAGCGAAACGTCAAATAAAAAATAGAATTTGATACATTATTTATAATTAACCTGATGCCCAAGAACAATGGAAGGAATTATATATATATATATATATATATATATATATATATATATATATATATATATATATATAACCTTTGGAACGGCGGGTGATTTTGGCATCTAGGAACACCAAAACCAAAAATTACATTGAAATTTTTCCGAAGTCGCGTCATGCTACTCTCTACAATAGCCCTATTTCATTCTGAAATATGCCTAAAAATTGATCAAAACAAACAAATACCGATATTTAATATCGTAGAATCTTTTTTGGGCTTTTATAAAGTAACAGGCCAATCGGCCGGTGAAATGTCTTCTCAAATTTTAGATATAATTTTAAACTTAACTGTCTCGACCCTTATTTCGTGGAATCTGCTCATATTAGTGTTTTAAATGAAACTCACGGTTTCTAGTTAATTCCACAATATAATAAAAGTTATTGAAAATTCTAAAAAATTGACAATGATATTGATTTATCGAAACAATTGTCAATTTTTTAGAATTTTCAATAACTTTTATTATATTGTGGAATTAACTAGAAACCGTGAGTTTCATTTAAAACACTAATTTAAACTTAGGCTTAGACATTAAGAAATGTAGGGGGCAAGGGTACGATGGAGCTAGCACAATGAGTGGTGCTTATTCTGGAGTTCAAACTAGGATAAAACAAATTGAAAAGACAGCTACATTTGTTCATTGCGCTGCACATAACCTTAACCTCGTTCTCAACGATGCACTGAATGGTGTCCAAGAAGTATCAAATTTCTTTCAAGTTTTGCAAGAGCTTTATAGTTTTTTTGGTTTCAGTATTAATAGATGGGATATTTTATCAAGCATCACTGGAGAATCAGAGGTAACACTAAAGGAATTAAATCCAACTCGTTGGTCTGGACGATTATTATCTTGTACAGCTGTTAAATTGCACTTCTTAGATGTCATAAAGGCCTTAACAAAAATAAATTTTCAAAGTAAAAAAGCCGACGAACGAAATCAAGCTTTATCTCTTAAGAAAAAAATAGAAACCTTTAATTTCGTTGTCACGCTCATTATTGTTACAAAGTTATTAACTATAACTAATTTGGTCTCTACTAAATTACAAAAAATCGATCAAGATTTATCTAATGGTACCAATTTGTTAAAAATATGTCTAACTAATTTAACAGATCTCAGAGAGAAATTTTCGGACATAATCACAGAGGCAAAATTAACTTGTCAGAAATGGGGTATTGAGATACACATATTTTTTAATAAAAGAGCTACAACAGTTAAAAAACATTATGACGAATTATCAGTAGATCATCGATTTAATAATGCTGAGGATATGTATAGAGTAAACGTTTTTTATAGGGTTGTGGATATTGTTACTCAGCAATTAAAAACTAGGTTTGAAGGAGTGTTTCATGTAAGGGATAAGTTTATGTTTCTTGAACCCCAGCGCTTATCGCAACTAAATGACTTAGAAATCATAGAACATGCTAATAACTTAAAATAAAACTATGAGAAAGATATTAGTGAAGGATTTGCTTTACAATTAGTTCTTTAAAAAAATACTTTTAAATCCGAATTGGATTCAATTTTTACGATAAGAGAGTTACTCAATTTAATCTTAATTCAACATGTGGAACTTAGTTCTAGTTTTACTGAAGTAATATTTTTGACGTTGCCTGTTACGGTAGCCAGTGCAGAACGTTCGTTTTCAAAGCTCAAACTTATAAAGAACTTTATGCGTTCCACCATGTCACAAGTTAGACTAAAGGCATTGGGGTTACTTTCCATAGAAGCTATGGAAGCTAGTAAGCTGAACGTATCTGAATTAGTTCAGGCGTTTGCCAACCACAAGACCCGTAAACGAGAATTCTAGGTATTGATCTTTTCTTTATTTGACACAGGTTTTTTTCTTCTTTTTTAAATATTTTCTGGTTCAGTTATGAAAAGAATTTGATTTGAAATACCTACCCTTTGTCATTGCTTTGTTTCTCTTTAAAATTGTGTTATCATGACAATACAATGGTAAAAAGAGACAAAAGTACCTAATAACTGTTTTGCATAGGTATACTATTTCTATGCATAATATGATGTTTTGTTTGTTTATCTCAATATATAAATATGTACTCGTATTATATGTTAGATGTTTCTACTTTTGTTTGGTATTTCCAACACATGAATATACCTCGTTTCGTGATATTTTTTATTTTTATTTTGGAATGTACGCATTTATTTTCCTATATGTGCCTTATTGTTTCATTTTCTAAATTATATACTTATGTATGTCTTTTGGGTTATTATTTTTAGAAAGCGCTGGTTCATGACTACCCCTTACCTTTTACTTGTAAATACATATACTTATTTGTTCATTTATATGATGAGCCCCGGTAAAATCCTTGCGGGGGAGGGGCGGATTTAAAGTTACGCTACTGTCTAAGTCATTTCTTGGGGCTGAACAAGCGGGTGGAGCTTGGAACCAATACTTTATGTAGATTAAGACTGTAAAAATACAGATTTATCGCAAACCTTTTTCCTCATGTTTTGTCAATGTGAATTGTTCTCGAAACAAGAATATTCTCAGAGAGTAGATAGACTTTGCCATCCAACGTGCTCGGTGGAGATCTGCAGGCTTTTTAAATGACACGCTATTTTCTAGTTCTCCTCCCAAAAATACAATACCTAGTTGCAAGACTTCCTTGTAATCATCTCTGGGCTGATATTCTGTCAATTATTTCTTAGCAAAATTAATTATTTCACCTTTCACATCTTGGAGCTTCTCAATAGATTATTCATCAGTTTCTAACGTCGTATACTCTTCTTTATTGATTAATTGCCAATTTTTCTGAAATCTTTTGAATAACAAATTATCTTGTCCAGACGAAAGCCCAATTTCATTTTGAACAACTGATTCCAGCATAATTTTCATAATACGATGCCTACATGCTAGCCAGAGCATTTCCTTGTCGATTTTCTGCTCAAGTAGAATACAAGCCCCTTTTAGAGACCCGGTTTTAGATGCGGTTGTATCGAAACTCATACTCTTTACTTTATTGAGTAAACCCCATGAAAGGAGTGATTAATAAACTGCTGATGCAATTTTTTCACTTTCACTAGACTCAAGTTTTGGAATGCAGAGAAGCTGATCCACCCCTTTACCAGAAACTAAAACTGGAGGTCGGTCAACAACTTCATGGCCTGTGATAACTTCTAACATCTTTCCGTCCCAGTGCACAGTTAATGGAACAGCAATGTCAAAATCTTTTTTATATTTTCAGCTATTTTTTGTCTGCACTCAAGTCGCTGACTACGTATGGAAGAAAAGTTTGAATTATATTCAGCAGGATCACAGCCAAAGCGATTCAAAATGAACAAGAGCTGCTTTGCGATCCCCTTATTTTTGCAACATCCAGGCTCGTAGTTAGTTTTTCATTAAGTAGTTTTTTCTACTTCTCTTCTTCACACCTTCATTTTCGTTTTCACTTGTTGATGACGTTGAAGGGCCATAAAAATCATTGTCTTCGCCATGAAGGGATTCATCGTCGGATGATGAGCTAAACATAAACATATTTGATATAGAAGTGATTGAATTGATATATTCATCTTCTTTTGCCTGAAACAATTCGATTCTAGCTCTTTTAAGTTTTTTTTCTTCCTCCTTTTTTGACAGTTTTTTGTCAACACTACCCATTTTACCTGGTCGTCCTTTTTCACGCTGTGCCAGCAAAAAATTCCTATCTTCTTGAATGTGAATCATTTCTAGAGCATTTGCATGTGCTACATCAAATAAACCATCTACGTTATTTTTCCATGTTTCTTCTTTCAGCCTTAACCCATCTGACCTTTTAGATTTATTTTCTTTATTTTTCTTCAGATTCTGCCACTCTTTAAAAAGCTTTTCAATCTTATCCACGGATTGTTTGCTTTTCCTGTTCTTTGTAATAAATAAATACAGAAAGAGTTTCACGTTTAGAAGGTAGTTTGGTTTGATTTGATGTTTGAGAAATTTGACCTACTAACCATATTTCCGTCTGTTTTCTTATAGAAACTCCAGGCACTTTACAATTTGCCATAAATAACAGTAATAAAATTATGAAAACCAAACATTGAGAGTTCTAGGCCTAAATACATGAATCTGAAGTCTGTTAAAAATAGCCAAAACAAGTAATTTAACCTTCCCGTTTATTCAAAATTATTTAGTCATTATATCGTTTATAATTCCCACAAATAAAAACTCTCACTTATGAAAGTTATTAGATTCACTGTAAAAAAACATAGAAAATAGATCACTATTCATAATATAAGCGAAATACACTGTTTTGAAGGTTAGACTAACTACACACACCTGCACTGATCATAGACAGCCACTACACTGACAAGCAGTGACAGGCTCCTCAAGTTGGTGGGAGAGGGGGAGGGAGTTCTTCTAGAGTGAAGGGAGGAGTTATGTGGTTAGATTGGAATCTTCCTGGTATAAAAATAAAGTGTTGAGTGAGATAAGGTTTTTTTATAATATTAAAAATTTCTAATGAAAATTATATTGAATTTTAACATTTTGTATGAAATTTAAAGCCTGGTAGCGACCCCTAAAACATAATTAAATCCAACAAAACTTTAGTTAATTCCATTTTAGATATGAGAGATCAAAATGGGACGGTGAACCGTTGAATTTTTTAACTTTCATTTTTAAGCATCACCCTACTATACACCTATAAGGAATCTTTATAAATATTTTTACTTACTTAATCCTGGACTTACTTCCGCTTTTAACGTCCGATTTTGGTGGGGTTGAGTTTCTCGTTATTTTCTTTCACAACTTTCTCCATTCTGCTTTTTCTTACATCATCGGTTCATAATTTCTGTGGCATCTTTCTCGAGCTCATCTCTGTTGTTTCATATATTTGTTTTACTAATCAATATTTATCCATTCTTTCGTATTTATGGTTAATAAGTTGGATATAAACGTCCATTATTTAATTTGTAGTAAGCCTCAGGATCCCCATAAATAACATGATAATTAGGTAGGCAAATCGACTGGAACTCTCCTATATTATCGAACTGTTCTATATTGATGCCTTATGCCGGCATATCAGAGTAGTTTGGTACTACTTCTATCCTATAAACAAATGTTCAAAAGGCAATGGCTGGCTTACAATGTCAAAAAACAACAACTCTTCCGTTTTTGTGCATTGCATTCAGTAAGGGGAAATCCATCTTCTGCTCCGGTTTCGACGACTGGAAATATGTTCATCAAAGAGTGCAGGAACATGAAAACTGTTGAAGAGCCACATGGATTATGTACGTGAATTTTTAATAGTAAAAAGAAAAAAAAAGGTACATGATTTGATGCTTTCGCACCAGCTTACAAAGAGAAAGCAAGAAGTGAAAGAAAGAAAACGTATTGTTGAAATCGTTGTAGATGTGTTAATCTGATTGGGAAGCTTACCGGAGATCTTTAGAGTCAGCATACACTCTAGGTGATGAAAATATCAACCATGGAATTTCCTTGGAATGTATCCTTCTATTGAAAAAGTATGACCAAATCCTTCAAAAATACAATGATGACTTAAAGAAAAAAGGAGTTGAAAAAGAAAGATTGTGATAGCAAAGATGTTGATAGAGGTAGTCTTGTCACATTCTTGGCAAAACACACCCTGGCAAAGATAATAAATATTCTTGTATCAGAGATGAAAAGACAGATTTCTGAAGACATAAAAATGCTTGTAAATATTCAGTTATGAAGTTATGATGGACATTACAATTGACATTTCGTCTAATGACTCTGATATTATAGAAATACTTGTGGCTTTGAAATGAGCTCAGTCTACAACTTGACAGGCTTTGTTTGCAACTTAGAAGCACGTTTTAGAAGACATCAACGTACCTTTAGAGAATTCCATAGCAAATACATTTGATGGGGCCTCAAACATGAGTGGGTAGTACAATCACCTAACAGCAGAGCTATCGGAGAAAATACCTAACCGCCTTCACACTTGGTGTTATGCGCACGTTCTTAACTTTGCCAACATATCTTCCTTCAATCTGTTGCATTAAGCTCAAGTATTTCTTAAGGAATTTTCAAACCGTTTGCAATGTTTTTTGGATCAAAAACCAGATTTCAAACTGGAAGTTATTTGTGCCACAAGGTGGAAAAGCCGATGTGATGCAACAATGAAAATATTCGGAAGCTGGATTGATGTCCAGTCATCTGACGCAGAACGCAAGCCGACTAAGCTATATAATATACTTGGATTTAGTGGTGGCACTGTTTAAAATATCCGAATCAATAGTGAAGCACGATGCGTCAGCTCTTTTAAATAAGTTTTTGTCTTTTGAAGCTATTCTATGGCGTTCCTCCAGATTTCCAAATCAACAACTCCGTTGTCGGATCACCTACAGATAAAAACACTTGAGTAAGTCCAGGCTTGGCGTTCGATTGAATTTTCGTCTGACAATTGGAATCTTTTCGCGCCGAGTTTCCTAAAACTGGGCCAAACTGGACGATTTTCTCGAAACTGTTTCAATAGAAGCTCAACTAAAATCAAAGAGGGCACAGTGGAGAAAATGCCAGAGGAGCCGGCAAGACATGAAGACGTAGAGGCTGGGCAAGGAGCTGAAGAAACTTTCCGCATAGCTGTATATTACTGTGTGATGGATAAAATCAATCAAACTATGCAAAGTAGATTTGCACAACATACAAATTTGTACCTTGATCTGTCGTGGTTCGACCCCAAACGTTTTAATACAGTTAAGACAATACCGTCATTTGTTTTTGATAGAATTTGTGAAATTATCTCCTCAATGGACAAAGGCAAGTTAACCGAAGTTCCCAGATGTGGTCGAAGATTTCGCATAGGTCAGTTATTCGAGATTACCTTGATCTTGATGTTGACGTAGACAACGTAAGAAACCATTATGATGTTATATTTGAAGAATGTGAAGAAGAAGACAATCTTGTCCAATGTAATAGTGAAAAATGTGTTTTCAAAGTATTGATTGATTGCAGTATGTACTCGCTCCAATATACTGAAGTTTTCAAAGTTTACAAACACGCACTGACGATACCTATGTTCATATGAACGGATTTTTTCTAAACTTAGAATTATTAAAACCCGTCTTCGTTCCACTATAACAAATGGCAGTAGACAAGGATGTCCTGAAAAAAATGGGAAGCGAAACCGTCATAGACAAACTTTGTATAAGTAGTGCAGAATTGAAACGTCTTCTTTCATACCAGAGGAAGGTTCTAAAGACAGTTAATTTGGTTTTTTACATTTAGCCAATTTGTAATGTCAAATACTTTGTCATTCACACTTTTTTTACAATAGATTATGTTTATTGAGTTTGAATCTGTATCACAATTTATTGCCTTTTTGTTGGATGTTTATTTTCGCTTGCGAAACTTAATACGTATCCTAAAAAAATATTTATCAGTGAAATAGTTCCACACGTAAGATCATTACCGCCCTCCGAGAGTCGGTCCACCGCCATGCCGGGCCTGTTGCATATTAGTATGAAAATAACACTAGATTATTATATTGTAAATTATTTTGACTTCATCGTATTTCGTTCCCGCATTCCTTTCATTATAATGGTATGAAAATACGCAATTTACCGTAATTTGGTTACATTAATAATTTACGAACAAAGTTATGAGAAAATCTTGAACAAGAAGTGTCTTTTCATAAAAAATTTATTCTATACACAGAATTTAGATGAGGAAAAGTTAGAGAAGTATTTCTGATCAAGCAAATGCAAGAAACGTTTCCAGAATTGTAACCAAATTTGTTACTTCTTAATTAGAAAAAGGTATATTTACAGTCCCCAAAGTTACAATTTATTAATTTCGACAACGTCGTATTACTTCAATTAATCTGACGTACAGTCCGACATTAAATTTTAATAGCACGCTACTGTCATTCAAACTCGTAATAAATGAAATATTAATGTTAGCGGTTGGGGCTCTAGAAAAGACTTTTTGTTGAATTGATCTAACAAACGCTTACAAAATCATATCAAATCGAGACAATTTTGGCTGTATGGCAGACCTGCCAACGCCAACGGGAAGTTTTCGAGGAGGCAATTAGAAAGTACAGCAAAGTATTATGAGAACTATCAAAAGCAGAACAGAAACTCATTGCAATTTCCATTAACAATATTTTCCTTATATACCGGAAAAACTACTTCCAAAACGAACTCTATCTGTTGATTGATTGATTGATTTCTAAAAACAGTAGGTATTATTAGATACGAATGTTAAAATCTTTATTCCAGATCATAAAGAAGCTGTGCGCACTTTGGACACGAATTTATATCGTATGGAGAATTTGATCATTTTATGGAAGACTTGAATAATGACCTCATACTGTTTCATGGTTATGTAGGGGAGAGTTGGACAAAACGGGATAGCTAACGTTTTTTGACCCTCTATAACCAAGCTATGGATATCTACGGTTTTTTTACTGTAACATTGTCATTGACTCCTTTCCATGTTAAAGTATGGTTATTTCTAAATATCTCGATGATACTATAGAAAAAGTCATATTTTTTAAAAAAGGTAAAGTATCCCGTTTTGCCCTCCTGGTCAGATAAAATGGGATGGTATTTAAATATGAATAGAAAAGATATTAAAGTTAAATATATTTATTGAACTAGAAAACCAAACACATTATGCATTTTATTTTTACATAAAAAATAAATTAACAGTTTAACACCGACAAAAATCGCATGAGTACGGCTCACCATCGTTCTCCACCCCAGCACAAGCTTCGTGAGACCAAAGTCGACAGTCCTAGCACATTACCCAACCGTCGTTCACCTTATATTTAGAATACACTTCTGTACAATAAATGCAAGCTTCTTCGTCATCCTCCTCATCTTCTGAACTGCTGTCCTTATTTTTATTTTCTTTCTTCTGTGTTCTTACCTTAGTGGTACATTTCTTATTTTTTATTTTTTAATCCCTACTTTCCCTTTTTCTCCAAAATTTTGTATGGGCTTGTTGATACGCTAGTGTTTTCTTTAGATGCTTCAAGTTCTTCTTTATAAGGTGTTGAAGTTAGCACAGCCGTTTTTTCCCTTCTTTTATCATCAGCATTAATTTTTCTGTCTGCGTGAGGAAGTGGCACAGCTTGTTGAGGTGTTACTTCAAATTTCGTGGTAGTGTATGAACAGGAGGGGGTCACATTTGCATAGAACTTGCTGCAAGATACAGGAGGTGGAATATTACACAAATTCTCCTTATTTTTAAGCAGCTGATGTGATTTTTCTGGTGTGGATGGATCTGGAGGCAATGACGGTGTTCTTGGAAAGTCATCAAATTTTTCTGCATCGTTTTGTTCTTTACCTGCAACTTGGGTTTTTGATTATTGTTGTATAACAAGCCTTTGTGATATTGGTGATGGTGTACGTGAAGGAGAGTTCCCATTATTTTCTTCAACCGGACCAATTGCAGGAATATTTATCCGCTTGTCCGTGGTTTCAGCTGGATCAAACATCCAATTCGAAGATTTCCGGATTGAGAGGTTGAATGCCCATCTTTCTAAATCCATTCACAGCTGTTTGGATACTCGCAGCTTCCATATATGCGTTTCCGAAAAGCTTACCTATCTGGGATATTGTAACTGGTCGCTCTGGGTGCTGCTGCATTCGTTCTTGAACCTCTGACGTATAATATGTGCTAAGTGGCGACATAAAACTGACGTCGAGCGGTTGCAAGCGATGCGTCGTATGCGGTGGAAAAGAGCGCATTACAACACCGTTACGTCTAGCTTTCTTTATAACGTCAAAGTTTTTTGTATGTGTGGTATGTCCGTCCAAAAGTCTAGAAAGTAAAATTCATTTTGAAAAGACTAAGTTGATTTTTAAGCTTAAAGTTTAATAAGATATTTTGACTGGATCACAAAAGTTAATGTAGTGAATTTTGAATATAAAAAAATATTTGTCATACACATAAAAATCAAAAGGGAGTCATGTTTCTGTCTATAGATTTGTCCGGAAATTGAATAATTGACTTTAAAAATTTCAAAAAAAAGATGTAAACCTTTAGTTAAAACATCTATTGTAATCTTTCAGAGAAAGATATTTGGTTTTATTCAGTTTTAATTGGAATGTTATGCAATTGAAAATGCAACATTGTCTGTCCGCCCTGCCATCCACGCAACCACCCTTACATATTACTACATAGGCACCGCTCACACAGTGTCTCCATCGGATTACGACACCCTCTCGTAGATGGCGTACGTTACGCCATCTCTGCCTGACCGTAACCTTCGTCTATAGGTAGTACAAAGAAACACCAACAAGATGAAGAATGCAGAGCCAGTTCCTTAAGAAACATTATCTGTTTTCTATATTAACATGTGACTTGAATTTTTTATTAATAAATTATACTTGTTACAAGATCATTTACAACAGAAATTTAATAAGAATGAAAGGAAGATTATGTGTGGAACACAATTATAAAAATTGTACAACTTATTTAAAATAACTAAGAAGGGAAAGTGTATTCAAGTGTTATGAAACCATGATACAATAAAATAGAAGATATTATTTGGCGCATGCTGGCTCTGACGTCACGCCGAGAGTGAACGCCTTGAATTAGTTTGCAGTTACATTATTAGATATGTTTATGTCGGTTAATTTTACATTTTTATTGTTGAAAATTAGCAAAAAATAGTCAAAATGAGATGTGTAGTGTATGGCTGTGATTCAGACAATCGCGTGAAAGGCTTTGCACACGATGTCAGCTTTTTTACCTTTCCAAAAGACAAAAAAATTATACGGGAGTGGATCCGTTTGTCTAAACGCGAAGATAAATTTAATACCATAGAATATTAGACCATATAATTATGCTGAAATTGAAAAACAAATGTCACTAGCTCCTCTTGGTAATCGTAGAGATATGTTGGGGGATATATTTATATTTAAACTCCTCAATGGGCAGGTTGATTGTGCGGATCTTTTGAGTCATATGGGGATTAGCATTCCTTGTCAGGGTCTTCGTCATCAAGTTACCTTTCATGTGCCCTTTCATAGAACAACATATGGTGCTATGAGTCCTATAAATAGATATCTGTGCTTTTTGAATAGCTTTAATTTTGATAATTTCAATGCGTCTTTGGGCCAGTTCAAATATTGCTTAGGGCTGTGATTTGTTGGGTTATGTTGTGTTCTTAATTTTATTTTATTTATATAAGTATTGTTTATTACCTGTAGCTACATGGAAAGTGTTATGTATTTCAAATTAATTTGTTATGCTGTATCAGTCTTTATTGTATTGTATTATTTATTGTTGTATTGTAACAGTTAGAGGGGTTTTCCCGTAATAAATAAATAAATAAATCTTTTCTTGAATCCAAGTTGACAAATAATATTTTTAAATCTTATTTGATATTTTGTTATTACCAATAACAATTTCATTATTATTTTGAAGAATGCTCCACAGTACCTGAGTTGTACTTTATTGTTGTTCTGTAGTATACTTATTTTGGAATAAACAACCGATTAAGTATTCAAATTTGCTAATTGTTTTATTCCTTATATTTATTTACAAATTTAAATGTTTATAAAATCATGTCAAAAAATCCAAAAAGTATAATAATATGTTTTTTTTGTATCAGTACAGTAATATTATTTACTTTACGAAGTGAGCAAAAAGATTTCAATCAGATCTTAGAAATATTGTTTTGCTCTGGTAGGCTCTCCGATTTCATATAACACTTTTACATGAATTCTCTTTGCCTTTATAATACTAGAATATCTCATTCAACCTGAACCATCCTCATTTTCCTTCAAAATGCATTAGCAACGCATCATACGCAAGTTCTATTACATCAAATGCATTCGCCCGCGCTCACGGTTTTAAATTGTACTCTCTGCGTGACGTCATGCGCGCGACGAACGATATTTCGAACAGCTAGAGATCATATCTTCTATTTTGTTGTATCATGTTATGAAACAGGTAAAATTTTAAATTGTGAATTTCTCAATAACGCTCTTAAAGAAAGCATTGTGATTTGGACGAAATGTGAAGATAAACATGGAGAACATGAACATGTGGCCAGTATATTCAAATGTTAATAATTTTTGAAATTCAAATATGAAATAATCACTTTTGACACGACTCGTATATCGAGAAAAGTCAAAATTTGAATTAAATTGCAACATCAACAATGCTTTGGATAGCGTTCCTATAAAAGCATGTGACAGATTTGACAGAGGAGAGTCGACAATTACATTTACTAGAGGAAATATTGTTCTTTTTAATACAAAATTATAAAGATCTCTTGTAAAGTTTGTTAAAAAATTGAATGAAATGACAGACCTGAGGTCGGAAGTGAGGTTATAGTGCTCCGGATAAAGAAGACGTCAAATGGACGATGTGAATGAATAATCCTAGCCATAATATAATGGTAACACAAAATACTTTATCACAAACTTTGATTTAGAAGAAACCTGAATTAAACGTAAGTTTTTAAAAACAGTCACATAAGTAAACTAACAAATGACAATTTGGGAACGTAAACAAACTAATTATAATCTTCTTGGCATGGTAGTAGACAAAAATAAACTTTGGTGAAGGTGAAAAAAAATTGTAAATAGAATAGTTAGTCAGTAGTAGTATCTTTTGAATTTTGATAACCTTAAATTATACGCACCTTATTTAAAGCAAACGTTTCCAATTTTTTGCAATTAGGTACTTTTGAGTGTGTTTCTGTGTATAGTGACAATATAAATAGTTTTAATACTTTGATTCATTAAAAAAATATGTAAGCGCATTATAGATGTTGTTTATTTTAAAAGACAAATGACAATTAACATAGAATCCAACACGCAAAAATACACTATTCATAAAATATTTTGATTTGATATATGCAGCTGATTTTTTCTTATGTCTATATTTGGAATATCTTCCAGATTTATTTAATAAATGATCTTGCTATTGTTTTGTTTCTCAAAATGTTTTATCTCATTTAAAATAAAATTATAATTCATAATAAAAATAAACTTGGAGTTATGAAACTAATCGCCCTGGGATAAGATTCTTATGTGCTCATAAATATTGAGGGAAAGGAAACTTAAGAATAAAAAATGTAAGAAAATATAATATAATTTATTCATATGAGCAAATAATCTCAAACAATAAAATATTAATAATGAATAGCAAAAAAATGAAGAACACTTAATTATATTATAAATAGAAAAGTAGAAACTAACTAAAATAAATAAGCATATCAAATAAAATAAATTATTATAAAAACTGGCGCTACCAACATAGGGCGAAAATAATAATCATAATAATACACTTGCATATTTTTCAAGCACGTCGGAGAGTAACGAGAAAAATTTTTGTACAGCAGGTCTATTAAAACCCATGGCTCTAGCAAGCGATGTTGGCTCAGGGGTGCGAAGTTTAACGTTTGGATGTCTCCTTAGAAAACTGTATAACCAAGCTTTACCTGCCATTTTTTTGTCCCTGTTAAATTGATTAGCTAAGCCATTGCGTTGAGCTAACTGAAAAGCCAAACTGCGAAAGTCATTCAAAGTAAAACCAAATAATCGCGATTCCATAGACAAAATGTGTTGCGCCAACTGTTTATCTTGCTCAGCAGAGAAAACCAGCCTGTGACTCCCTAGACCCTTTTTTTCTGCATCTAATCGTTCGAGAGACCCATTTTTTATCTTTTTTAATCGGGCTTCAATAGTTGTCCGAGGTACACCAAATTGTTTCGAAGCCTTAAGGTAACCCATTCTTCCTTCGAGAACCTCTTCCACCGCCTGGCGCATACTTTCCTCATTCCAAGACTGCCGATCGGTTGCTCTCTTATACTTTCCCATCTTGTAACAGGACTGTAAAGAAATAAAATGTAAAATCCTCTATAAAATCTATACCGTTTTTGGTTGGACAAAACGGGATAGTATCCAGTTTTACCCGACCGCTTGGTATCCCATTTTGCCCGACTGCACGTTTCAAAATGTTTTCTTAAAATGTTTATGAAGGAAACTAGTTAGCATATTCACAAATTTAACAAAATATAGTTAAATATTTACAGAATCTTGAAAAATACTGACTATTATTTATTTAGCTTGCTAAAAAATCCTGGAAGTTTTGCCCGAGTCAAGGCTCCAACGTTCGACAGAAAGACATCGTGGACCAATTATGTTGTAGCATGTCGCTGAGAAATGTTACTATTTTCATCAATTATTTTGGAGCATTACTTATTCGTCGGCTACTCCCACCTCTAATTCCAAATCATTTTATTTCGAATATTAGGAACGTATCGGTGATAGTTTTTACTATCATTAAATGGATATTTAAAACTACGATTCAAGGAATCCTGGCTTGTTCATTTCTTCGCTGAAAAGTTACTCAGCATTCTCTTTTATATATTACTTGTGTGTGATATTAATTCTTCTGGCTGGTAAGTTATCTATATATTTTCAAATTGTATCTGTGTGCTTACAAATAATTCTATTTCGATTTTTCTAAGTAGTTGAAATATTTCGTTTTATAAAAAAAAAACATTGTTTTTGTTATGGATTTTTCATTTTTTTCTTCGCCGGTATTATCTTTCTTTAAAAAAAATCTGGTGGTGCCCTAAGTTATTTTATGAAGCGTATTTATAACAGATTCTTTATATGGTTATTTTCCACCGATTGACATTTGCTTTTTCTGATTATTTTGGGAACAGCACGGATAAGAATGAACAGTTTTCAGTGGTTTTATTTTGAAAATTAAATTCAAATTTTTGTATGTATTGGAGTATAAGCTCCTATCTGTTCATTTTATTTCTCCTTTCCAATTTCAATTTTCTACTGTTTCTCCTGTTTTCTTTTATTTCTTTCCCTACAGCTCTGCAGCCTTTAAGGACCGTTTTAGACTGTACTTTAAGGACCGTCTACAGACCTTACTGTACCGACCTCTACAGACCTGTATGTAGTGAGTTATAAAAGACAATAAGGACAAAAGGTCTTTAATTAAGTATAAAAATAGAATCTAATAATAATATCTAATTTTAATATTCAAGAGATAATGAACTCATAACATTGAACTCATAACACGTTTGTTTATCAGTCATGACCGAAGGGTAAACAACATTCTTTCATAGTTTGAACTTGAACGTGAAATTGAAGTCATCGACAGTATTTATATTCGATATAGTTCTAATGTAGATTAACGTGTAAATTGTATTTAGATTAATATACTAACCCAGTGAATTAAATCAAAGTGTTTCTTATTCAACCCCAACACATGGTTACGAGGTAAGTGTTTCTCAACAATAAATGGTGTTATGGTTTAATCGAGGTATCTACGAGGGCACTTGCTAAGTAACCACTACATGGCGATCCTGCAAATTAAATGGTAATGCTATTGGTATAATGGTATCGCCACTACATGGCGATCCTGCAAACTAATGGGACATGGTAATTATAAAATGGTTATGGTCTAATTAATGGTAAAATAGATATCGCCACTACATGGCGATCCTGAGAACGAAATGGTAATGGTAAAATTAATTGTATAATGGTTATCGCCACTACTACATGTACTAGTTAATGGTAATGGAAAAATACGGTAATATGGACCCTAAGAACTAATGGTAACTGCAAATAAATGGTAATTAATGGTAACCGAGATCCTGAAAATCGAATGGTAATTAATGGTAACCGAGATCCCGCCATAAGGACACGTGAAAATATATGGTTTTTTATCTAAATTTGGGACCTTGGAGAAAACAAACAATGGGAGGTTCAGCCACAAAACAAGAGGCAAAAGAAACGGGTACAGTCAACAATACATTCATGGTACAACAAGACAGTTTCACGACGCATGTAATGGTTCTACTATACATCATAACTGTAGCTTTCATTCTAAAATTTATCTGGTCGGTGTGGAAAACTCACAGGAGGGCACTTAAAAGAGATATCAACAGAGGCATTGCAGCGAAGCAGGCAACAGGAACCCTCACCGTGTAAAATAAAACTGTAAGTACCTAAACATTCTATTCTTGTGTACGAATCTTTAAATGTCAATAACGTGGGAAGATTTTGATGATAAGTTACGAATAATTGTGGACGAAGTTAATAAACAGGGAAAAAGAGTTTTGAAAAAAGAAACTCCTAAAAATCCTGATATACATATAGAAGTAATTAATACCATAGTAGGTCTTTATAATAATTTTGTTAGATTAATAGGTAAAAATTGGAAAAATTTAAGTTTATTACAACAAGAAAGTTGTAGAAATTATTCAGATAAAATTAGAGATAAGGCTGCTAGGGCATTTCAAGCGTTAAATTGTATTATTAAAATACCTAACTCTATTTTGGAGGAAATTGATACGGAGGTATTACAAGCAATAAGCAAACAATTGAAAATGGCGACTAGTATGAATGATTTTTTTAATTTTGCGAGTAAAGTGTTACCGAACGAATTTAACGGTGAAGCAAACAAATTACAGTCATTCTTAGATTCATTAGATTTACTACAAATAAATGTGACGGTTAACGAAGAAAATGCTATTTTATTAATAAAAACGAGGTTAACGGGAAAAGCCAGAAGCTTGATCACGACGGAAAACTCCATTGCTGACATCAAGAATAAACTGAAAACAGGGATATGAGGAGACAATCCAAGCCTTCTCTTAGCGAAACTGGGTAAAGTAAAACAAAATGGAAAAGATGTTACACAGTATGCAACAGAGGTAGAGAAATTGGCGGAAAGATTACAGGCAGCATACATATCGGAAGGGATGCCAGAACGACTAGCCGAAAAATATACGAAGGAGGCGACGATTAAGGCAGTAACTATGAACGCCGCAACGGACGCAACCAAAACAATAATTGCAGCGGGAAGATTCGAAACGACACAAGAGGTACTATCGAAATTGGTTTCAGTGGAAGGCGTAATAGGACAACAACAAGTTTTACACATGAAAGATAACAGGAATTTCTTCAGGAAGTCAAACTTCGACGTTAGGAATAATCACAGGCGTTGAAACAGCAGAGGATTTTATAACGGTAATCATCCAGGAAGAACGTTTCGACAGTATAATCAAAGGAACAACTATGGCAGATACGAAAATTATAATACGAAATTCAATAGGAATAATAATTACAATAACCACAGTAAAAATAACGTAAGAATATGTGAGATAGAAAATGAAGAAGCAAGAGAGACTCAGAAACAATTGGGGTTTTGAATGAAAAATCAGATAACGAAAACAAAATTTCAGGAACATATTCAGCATACTATTTAGATTTATCACTTTCTAACTTTATAGAAATTCACACAAGCGTATCAGACAACATCTGTAATTTTATATTAGATACAGGAGCAGACATTTCTCTAATCAAAATTTCTAAAGATTTTCCACATCATCTAATTGAGACTAGGAATAAAATAAGCATTAAGGGGGTAACTGAAGGCTCAGCAAAAACTCTAGGTCAAATATGCATAAACCTTTATATCAATAACATAACTTTAAGTCATTGTTTTCACGTAGTGGAAGAAAATTTTCCAATACCTACGAATGGACTAATAGGAAGAGACTTCATGACAAAAAATAATTGTATATTAGACTATTCACAATCAGAATTGCACATAAATTACAAGCCTAACAGGCGAGAAACCATACGAATTTTTGGTAATCCAGAATATGATACCTTAGCAATACCACCTAGATGTGAGGTATACAGGCTAATAGAAAATTTCAAGAATTTGAGAAAGGATACAGTAATAGAGCAACAAGAAATAGCACCAGGAGTATTTATAGCCAGATCCATAGTATCAAGGAAAACCCCTTACGTCAGAATTTTAAATACAAATTATGAAAGTATTACAGTAAAAACTAGGAACATCGAGACCTTAGATTTAGATTTATTCGATATATATACAATTAAGACTGATAATAGTAACAGACTGAAAGAATTAAGGAAAGCACTAAACTTAGAAGTACCGGAATATGTAAGAAATGATTTAACAAAACTTTGTGAAAATTACGAAGATATATTTGCTTTAAAGAATGATATACTAACGCACAATAACTTTTACGAACAAAAGATATCAGTAAAAGATGATACACCGATATACATAAAAAATTATCGTACACCACATTCGCAAACGACGGAATTAAATAATCAAGTAGAAAACCTTATAACACAGGGAATAATTGAACCCTCAGTATCAGATTATAACAGTCCAGTACTACTCGTACCAAAGAAATCGACGAATCAAGATAAGGCATGGAGACTTTGTATAGATTTTAGATAGTTAAATAAGAAAATAGTCACAGATAAATTTCCTTTACCTCGTATAGACGCAATTTTGGATCAATTAGGGAGAGCAAAATGGTTCTCAGTTTTAGATCTTATGTCAGGTTTTCATCAAATACCTCTAGAACAATCTTCTAGAAAATACACTTCGTTTAGTACAGAAAAAGGCTCATTTCAATTCACAAGACTACCCTTTGGGCTAAATATAAGTCCTAATAGTTTTTCAAGGATGATGTCAATCGCATTTTCAGGGTTGACTCCAGAAAAAGCTTTTCTCTATATGGACGATATAGTTGTGATAGGAATTTCAGAAAATCATCATTTAACCAATCTTAGAAAGTTGTTTGACGCATGTCGAAAATTCAATTTAAAATTAAATCCACAAAAATGCCAATTCTTCAGGCGAGAAGTCACATATTTAGGTCATAATTTATCAAAGGATGGTGTTTCACCAGATAAAGCAAAATATTCGGTCATTCAGCATTATCCAGTGCCGAAGAATGCCAACGAGGTCAAAAGATTTGTTGCATTTTGCAATTACTATCGAAGATTCATTCAGAATTTTGCCGAGATATGTATTCCTTTAAATAGGTTAGCTAGAAAAAACGTGAAATTTGAATGGTCACAAGAGTGCGAAAACTCATTTCAGGTCTTAAAAAATGCACTAATCAACCCACCAATTTTAAGATATCCAGACTTCAATAGACAATTCATATTAACCACAGACGCTTCAAATAGCGCATGTTCAGCAATCTTAAGTCAAAATTACGAAGGGATTGACCTACCCATCGCATTCGCATCACGCAGCTTCAAGAAAAGCGAACTTAACAAACCCACCATCATAAAAGAGTTATTAGCAATCCATTGGGGAATCAATCATTTTAAGTGTTATTTATATGGTTCACCACACTTCATAGTAAAAACGGATCACAAGCCACTAACACATCTATTCGCAATGAAAGATCCGACCTCGAAACTCACGAGAATACGAATTGATTTGGAAGAATACGATTTTGAAATACAATATGTTAAAGGTACATCGAATTACGCGGATAGCATATCGAGAATATCCATAGATGAACTTAAGGATTTATACATACATAATTCACATGTCTTAGCAATCACAAGAGCACAAGCGCAAAAAGAAAACGCCCAAACAGGAAAGGATCAAAAGAATAACGTGGAAACAAAGGAAGTAAGAATACAAAAACCAGCAGTAATAAAAGTTTTAAACAATCTTGAGGCACATAAATTACCAATTTTACATTTTGAAAATAACCGTATCTCGCTAAGGATGAGCATTCGGATCAAAAATAAGTTGAAATTTAGTGAAGCCGTAAATACCGGATTAAACAACTTCGACCTAGGACGAACGTTGGAAAAGCTTGAAGAGCTATCGGTAAGAAATGAAGTAAAAAGAATGAAAATATATACAAATGATGATATATTTCAAAAGTGCACAGTAAAAGAATTTACAGAAGTAGGAAATCAAAGGTTAAAAAGTATTCAAATATGTATATGTGAAGTACCAAGAACGGTACAGCAAAAAGAAGAGATCAAAAAGATACCACAACGATCCAATGTTTGGAGGACATGTAGGAAATAATAGATTATTAAAGAAACTAAGAGCAAATTTCAAATGGAAAAACATGGAGAGAGACGTAAGAAAGTACGTAAAGAATTGTCATAAATGTCAAGTAAACAAAGCAAAGATTACTCATAAAGAAAAATTTGTCATCACAGATACAGGGATAAAACCGTTTGATATTATTTACATAGACACAATAGGTCCGTTTGTAGAAAGTAACAACGGGAATCGTTATTGCATTACAATACTTTGCGAACTAACTAAATACGCAGTTATGATACCAGTTCAGAATAAAGAAGCACACACCATAGCAAAAGCAATATTCGACAATTTTATACCGAATTACGGGCTGATGAAGGAGATAAGGACAGATCAGGGAACAGAATACAAGAATGAGATAATGAAGAATTTAGCAGAACTTTTAAATATAAAACATAATTTTTCAACGGCTTACCATCACGAAGCAATAGGCAGTTGTGAAAGGTTACACCGAACATTTAATGAGTATGTAAGACACTTTATCGCAGACTCCAGGAATAACTGGTGTGAGTTTGTTAAAACGTTTGCTTACTGTTATAATACTACCCCGAGTACATATCATGGATACACTCCTTTTGAGTTATTATTCGGGAGAAAGCCCAATTTGCCAGAATTCTTAGGTGAAAAAATCGAACCATGTTATAATTTTGAAAGATATGATAAGGAATTGAAGTACAAATTACAATACGCTAATGAAAGAGCCAGACAGTTTCTAATAAATAATAAGCTAAATAGAGTCAGTAGTAGTGAAAAGGATTCCTCACCTGTAAATTTTAGAATAGGGGAATTAGTAATTTTAAAAAATGAAGGTAGAAATAAATTTGATCCACATTATTTAGGTCCGTTTAAAATATCGGGAATAACAGGTGTAAACTGCGAGATCACATCTCCAGACAATAAGACGCAAATCGTACACAAAAATCGTATGTTCAGATACGTTGACCGGAAGCAAATGTAAATAAGTGAAGAGTGTTTATAAACGAACAAAGTAGTAAACAAAAAACATTTAATAAACAAACTATTTTTATATATAAGTGATATCGAAAAATTAAGACAGTAATTTTTCTCTCCCAAGAGGGGATGATGTAGTGAGTTATAAAAGACAATAAGGACAAAAGGTCTTTAATTAAGTATAAAAATAGAATCTAATAATAATATCTAATTTTAATATTCAAGAGATAATGAACTCATAACATTGAACTCATAACACGTTTGTTTATCAGTCATGACCGAAGGGTAAACAACATTCTTTCATAGTTTGAACTTGAACGTGAAATTGAAGTCATCGACTTGAAGTATTGTCAAATATTTCCTATAAATAATTAAGCATTGAGAAATGGCGACGAACTCAGTATTTATATTCGATATAGTTCTAATGTAGATTAACGTGTAAATTGTATTTAGATTAATATACTAACCCAGTGAATTAAATCAAAGTGTTTCTTATTCAACCCCAACACATGGTTACGAGGTAAGTGTTTCTCAACAATAAATGGTGTTATGGTTTAATCGAGGTATCTACGAGGGCACTTGCTAAGTAACCACTACACCGACCTCTACAAGATCCACTCACTGGACCACATCATTCTACAGTCCAGACAACCACAGCTGAAGACCCCTCGAATACTACTGCAAGCTGTACGTCCCGAGTTTTCCAAAGATAAGTCCTTAACTTATTTTTGATATATATAAAATATTGAGTTGGACATTTTTACTATATAACTGATATTTATTCGTATTTGTTTTGAGAACATACGGTTTATGTAAATTTATTATTGTGTGTCAAATAAATCCATTTGTCCCGATGTTTTGTTTGTTGATTCACCTTATCCCAATTGAGGTAATAAAAAATAGTGTAACTAAGGCCGAATTCCCTACCTGAGCAGAGTCCCAAGGCCGGGTACTTAGGTTGTGACAATGTTGTGACAGTTTGAAGCAGCCGCTAGAATGAATAATTGGTCCGACAGGGAGAAGGCAGTAAACTTAACCATCGCCCTCCGGGGAGATACCTTAGATGTACTTCAGACGATATCATTTGAAGAAACGGGTGACTTCGAGCGTTCTTAGTGGTTCACCCTGTATTTGCTGATTAGGCACAGAAACGTCTATAGGATGTCATCTAGAATGTTTGAGGTATATTATTTAGACGTTTAAGTAATGTCCATAGAATATCAAAGAGAATATACTGTATTGTTTTTGAAATGTTGTTTTATAGACATTGCATTAACATCTACAATATGTTAAAAGGCATTTAGTTCATTATAAAGACTTCCTTTTGAGGAAGTTCTAGTAATATTTCAGTAATGTTATAAGGCAGCGATTTAACATCGCTGAGAAGTTAATTTGTAGCATCACAAAAGCTGGGCATAAGCGGTAGTATTGATTTGCATGTGATGAAAACAAGAGGAAAAAAAGGAAGAGCATTATCACAATGTGATGTTGAATTAACGTGACTGTAACATTTATTTACATAGTGGGAGAGGCATACTCATTCTTTAGCTCGTTTTTCTTTTTCGACACGCCTATACACAAATATGTTGTTGTGAGATGACATGCTGTATATATAACACGATGACAAATCAATCGTAAGGAATTTCACATTACTGTGATTTCTCGGACAAGTTTGAATATCTATTGTAACGTTAAACCCTTATTATTCACTTTAATTGTCGTAGACGCCCATTAATAAAAGAAAGTTTCGTTTTAAGTGCCTGCTCAACAAAAGTCCAAAGAATTGAATTCTACATGGTTCAAATGAACATTATGATCTTTTTATAAAATAGAGATTATGGAAATTTCCAAAAATATTAAAATGTTACTAGAAATAACTTTGAGTGATCTACGATCCTTCATTTAGCACTGTGAACAATATTTCAAACCCTTTCACAAATGAATAGGGAATCAAGTATTCGAAATGAATATTTTATGGATTGACATAAATTAACTAACAGGACACTATTTATCGCTTCACGGTAAAGTGGGTAATTAACTTTATGTCAAAAAATATCACCATTCAACTGACAGAGTTATAGTCTGAAAGAGAAAGTTCTACCCCCAAAAAACTTGCGAATATCTACAGAAATTAACCAATTTACAAACAGTCAGTTTCTCAACATCAAGCAGTACAGAACTAAATCCACTCTGGATCGGTCGACATAAAAAAGTGTAATACCTCGCGTTCGATACATACAGTGTTCGTAAACTATCTCTAGATCAACCTGAAGTGTTAAAATATCTCTCGCGTTACGACGCAATATAAAAACGTGCTAATGTCTGTGACTTCGTTCGAGAATTAGCGGAAAAGTACACATATCTACCACACGAGCATTTAGTATCTTTAAGAAAACTGTAACCAACTATCAATTCGCTGTGAACATTATTGTTGCTCTATCTTGTTACTATTTTTTTGTAAAGTGATTCACGTGTTTAACATTGTCGTATTTAAGTGTTTTAATAAACGTTACTCAAAATTACGACTGGTCCTTCTTTCCACAACCTTATCGAAGAAAAACAAACAACACATTTACTTAGGTGCAGTAGTGAACGGCAAACTCAACAGTCCACTCCACTAATCTAGTTCATTACAAATCCTAAGATATGTAGTTTAGGTGATTTATTATTCCAGGTTGCCAATGGGCATATCTTTCTTTTTCCAACTCGTTTTCCTAATTCCCCTGTTAGTTATCACTATTGGATCAGTCTTGTTCAGAGGCAAGTGTATGGTTCTGAGAGCATTGTGAGTTTTTTTACCTCAGATAGGGTGTTATCCTTATCTTTGAATCCCCCTCCTTTATCCAGGCCTAGGACCGACAACATAACTACTGGGCTACTCAATCTACCCAGCAACCATGCAGGCGGAGTTGTTATTATCTGAAAGTTACAAATTATGAAATCTCCAAATTAAAAATTAGTTAAAAATACCTACTTGGATTTTAAAACAACCGATCCAACTCAGGCATTATACTATTACTTTTCCGCCCAACATATCTAATATGCGAGAAAAGTATTGGTTTACCCCAAAAAAAGTTGGAAATTTGAATTTTTTTTTGAGTTATTTCTACGTTATCCATCAACAACAACCCAAAAAAACGGTTTTTAGAAAAAAAATCATGTGTGTATGTCGTCGTCGTCGTCGTTACATGTCTTGTTAGCACGATACAGCCTCCGGAGTGCAACAAGTCACCAATTTTATGATTGAATATTGTTAAAGACATGTCACAGATGAACCCTATTGATTTTCAGATCACCAGAGCCAGTACAACAGGTGATATAGTACTTTAAGTACGATATTTTTGTCATTTTTGGAGAAATTTAAGTTTGTTAGCACGATACAGCCTCCGGAGTATAAACAAGTGACCAATTTTATGATTGGATATTATTCAGAGCGTCTCAAAGATGCCTATTGATATTAAGCTCACTAAAGCCAGTACACCGGGTTCTATGTTACTTGAGGTACCAAATTTTTGTCATTTTTGGAGAATTTTTAGTTTGTTAGCAAGATACAGCCTCCAGAGTGTATACAAGTGACCAATTTTATGATTGAATATTGTTCAAGGTGTCTCACAGATGTACCCTATTGATTTTCAGTTGACTAGAGCGAGTAGAGCGGGTCCTATAATTCCAGATATATTACATTTTTGGTTATTTTTGGATAAATTTGGGTTTGTTAGCACGATACATCCCCCGAAGTGACAATTTTATGATAGAATATTATTCGGAGCCACAGATGCGGAAAAGTTAGTTTTAATCTTTAAAACCCTTTATTTTTCAATAAATTTAAATACAATGGACCATTTAATTTTCCTTATGAAAAACAGTCCAGTTATTTTGTCACCTATTAATCCAGCCTGTTCATTAAGAGTTTTACGTGATCTAAATTATCTTGATTTATGTTTCCATTAACAAGCAAAGTTGCCTGATTGGAAAACATAGCATCATTTGAAAAAATTAGATCGTTTGTATCGTTACATTTTCTCATAATTGTGTCTACAGACACTTGTCTTATATTAATGGAATTTATTGGAGCGATAGAAAAATTCTAAAAACAGATTCGGAACCAGGGTAAAAAGTCCAAAAAGAAACAGCGGTGTAACTTATTATTGTTTTGTAGTTACCTTGTGGTCCCTTTTAAAATGGTTCAAAAGTTGCAGAGATATTAATTTGGTCACACACATTTTTCTATTACAGTATACCTGAAGAAATATATAGTTTTTCTATTTATCAGTAAATTGTAGTAAAATATTATTGTTAAAACTTTCATACACGGTACATAATATTCTGTAAGGTAAGCGAAATAGCAACACTTTCAATATCCGCTTTAAAATGTTTGCTGAGCTTTATAGTTTTGAGTGGTTCTCTTTCATAGAGCCCGTGGTCATTTTCTTATAATTTATTATTCAAATACCTACTTCTTTCTGGAAGCGTTTATTTGTTTTGATACATATACTCGAGACGATACTACGTCCTTTGTTCTACAGAAAAGAAATTCAGATAGGTCTGATGTGAAGATGGATGATATTGCGAATCAGTGACGTTCCCAGACTTGAGCCTTGGGCTTATATAAAAATATTTTTGACGAAAAAACATATTGTAACGTTTTTCTTCTATCTAAATACACATCGGGAGGGATAAATTGATACACACGGTATATCTACTTACGTAATTTATTTTCACACTTCTCAGTCTAGAGGGTGTGGTGATACTATTTTAGGTATATTTGTTTCAATTTGTTGTTTCCATGCGTTTCTATCTTGTGCTAGATGAATAGCCTCGTGCATTAAGTGTCGATGTGCTCCATTACTCGTAGCATAAGTCGTACATTTCTTACAACAGTCCTTCACATCGGCAGAGCTGTTCATCCAATAAAACCTTTCACAGACTCGCTGAAGAGTTTTCTTCACTCTCAGATGACCTCCCGATGGACTGTCGTGTAACTTTCTCAGTACCTCGGCTACTCTCGTTCTCGGGATAACTATCTGTTTTCTCATCTCGGAACCATCATTGTTTTCAAGGACTCTTTTCAACAGCCCTTCGTCCAGGACAAAGGAGTCCCATTGAGCCCAATATGCCTGGAGTGCCGGTGACAATTTTCACACTTCTTGCCAGGTAAGTCACTGATTTTCTTCCTTCCATTGCAGAATCAACTTTAGGTGAGGATCATTCTCCTGATCTTCTCTGATCCTGGTGGGTGACCATTCGTCTGCTGGGCAAGGACGTCTAGACAGGGAGTCGGCATTTCGGTGACTCACGCCAGCTCGATGTTCGATGTTGAAATCGTACTCTTGAAGTCGTTCAATCCATCTAGCGATGTGGCCATCGAGATTCTTGAACTGCATCAACCATTTAAGTGCTGCATGATTAGTCCGGATTAGGAACTTCCTTCCATAGAGATACTGGTAAAATTGTTCCACGGACTTCACTACTGCCCAAAGTCCTTTTCTTGTGACGCAGTAGTTCCGTTTTGGTTTGGAGAGGACTTTACTGAAATATCCCAGCACTCTTTCTTGCCCTCCTTGGATCTGTGAGAGCATTCTTCCAATTCCTACGTTGCTTGCGTCAGTGTCAAGAATAAAATCTCCCTCTGGTAATGGGTATCCTAATATCGGCGCCTTGGTTAAATGCCTCTTCAAGGTTTCAAAAGCCGTTTGACAGTCTTCGTCCCGTTGGAAAGCTCTTGCTTCTTCTGTAAGTCGAGTTAGAGACTTGGCAATATCGCCAAACTTCCTGATAAATCTTCTATAATATGTGCAAAGTCCAAGGAAACTCCTAATTTGATGTTTGTCGGTTGGTCGCGGCCATTGCTGAATGGAAGCAATTTTCTCTGGATCCACCGCCACTTCTTCATCGCTCACTACATGACCTAGATAGTTGACTCGGTTTTGAAATAGTTGACATTTCTTCGGATTTAACATGAGCTGGGCAGCTTGGAGTCGTTTGAATACGTCTTCCAAATTCTTCAAGTGTTCGTCAAATGTCTTCCCCAGTACTACGATGTCGTCCAAATAGACCAGACATGTCTTCCAAGACAACCCTCTCAATACATTTTCCATGAGTCTTTCAAATGTCGCGGGTGCATTACATAGCCCGAATGGCATGACGTTGAATTGCCATAATCAAGGTCCGGTGGTAAAAGCAGTCTTCGATTTGTCTTCTGGGTCCATTTCTACTTGCCAATAACCAGACATCAGATCCAAGGTGGAAAAATTGTTGCTGCCGGCCAAAGTGTCTAGCGTATCGTCGATTCGAGGCAGAGTATAGCTGTCTTTCTTCGTCACGTTGTTTAGCTGGCGGTAGCCACGCAGAATCTCATAATTCCATCCTTTATCTTGACGAGCACTACTGGAGACACCCAGGAACTAGTAGATGGTTCTATTACTTTTCCTTCTGCCATCACTAGAATTATTCTTTCAGCTTCCTCTCTCTTCGCTCGTGGTAGTCTTCGAGCTTATTGCCTAATTGGCTTGGCATCACCAGTATCAATTTTGTGTTTGACTGCTGAGGTTCTAGTTTAGTCTTCCCTTCTTTTGGTACGAATAGGTCTCGATACTTTCTTTCTTTCTCAGTTCTCAGCTTGATTCAAGGATTAACCAGCTACTGATAATATTTGTTTCCTCCGGACGGTCCATCGTGAAGATGTCGTAATACTTCAGAGATACAATTCCTAGGAACCAATATTCGATGCCTTCGTCATTTTCGTTGATTCTTTTCAGCAAGCCGTCCTCAATAACCAGGGAATTCCACTGTGCCCAGTATGACTTCAAAATTGGCGAAGATGACGATACTTCTTGCCAGGTTGGCCGACGATTTACTGACTTCAATTCAATTATTTTTCCAAGGTCCGCGTCGTTCACTTGATGCTCTTAAATTTTCTCTTGATGCCATTCTTCAATGATGACTTTGACCTGGTGCAAGCTGGCATCCTTCTCTTCCATGCGGCTGCAATAGGAGCAAGTCGGTTGGCGTGGTCTTCTGGAGAGTGCGTCGGCATTACGGTGGCTTGTACCAGGTCGGTGTTGGATCTGGAAGTTATATTCTTGAAGTTTTTCCAACCATCTTGCGACTTGGCGCTCATGATTCTTGCAATTAAGTAGCCACTTCAAGCTGGCATGGTCGGTTCGGATCAAGAACTTCCTTCCATACAAGTACGTGTAGAAATGCTCAACAGATTTCACCACTGCCAGGAGCTCTCGTCTGGTACCGCAGTAGTGACGCATTCTTCATCCCAGCTGAATCTTCTACCTTCCTCGGTCATTCGGGTTAGTGGTTTGGCAATGTCTCCAAACATCTTCACGTAGCGTCGATAATAGGAGCAAAGCCCCAGGAAGCTTCGAAGTTGATGTTTGTCGGAAGGGGTTGGCCATTGCTGGACTACGTGGATCTTGTCTGGATCTACAGCTATACCTTCCCCGCTGACTACATGCCCTAGGTAGTTGACTTTACTTCTTCAAGTTTAATGTCATATTGGTTACTTGAAGTCTCTCGAAAACCTCTTCAAGATTCGTCAAATGTTCGCCGCAGAATGATAACGTCATCCAAATACACTAGGCCCCGACAAACCTCTGAGGATGTTCGAAGGTGGCTGGAGCATCGCAAAGACCAAACGGAAGTACCGTAAACTGCCACAGGCCTGTTCCGCTGTCGCCAGCAGGACCATCATTCAGAGTTCTTCAAAAGACAACAAGAGGACATTTTGAACATAGATTTTGAAGGCCAAGAAGCATCAGACGACTCACTAAATTTATTTTGATAAAAATGTCACTTGAAAAATATCTAAAAAAACACCGATTTTATAATACACACAAACGTAAATAATGGTCCTTAGCTAGCTTTCAGCTGTCACCGTCTTGGCGCTGCGATCTTAAACCGAGTTGTCTATAGAATAGGTGGTTTGTGCTGCCGCCTGGTCAGAGTATAAGGGTGTAGCCTCATGCAGTCGCTCGTCGCTAGTTTCCAGCGATAAATCTGGTCACGTGACCGTATTTTAAATTTCCCGCGATTTAAAAAAGTAGTGAAAAAGCTGAAATTGTTGAGCTTTTGTCGCTAGAGTTGAGCGACATGAAATTCGTAGACAAATCAAATAATAATATGAGTTTTCTCTATTTGCAACTTTTTTGTTAATGTTATATGTAAACAATGGATTCAGGTGAGGTAAATATTTTAAAAGATTATTAATTGGTATGAAAATATACGTTTAAACAGATAATTTTGTTTCTTAGTTATACAGTTTTATCGAGAAATGATGTAACTTTTTAACCACAGTTTTGTTTGTAAAAGTTTTTAAATGACAGATATTAAATGTTTTGTTGTGATAATTATGTACTTGTTTTGTTTGTTTATATAAATTCATGTTCTTTTATTATTAACAAAAAAAGGACAATTTTTTAATGATTGTGATAATTGAAAAAAATGAAAAGAAACAAACTATTCATGTTGACTAGTTTAATAATATAATATTGTTACATCAATAAATGAAACATTTTTATACTGATGAGAATGAGAAAAATCGCTGTGTATCCTAGTTTAAATTAAATATATTATAATCAATTATTTTGTTTCAATTTTCTTTCCTTTAGTGAGTGTGTTTGAGCACGTGCGATATTGAACAATGGTGTTTTCTATAATCTATTAGGTTCATTTGTTTGTGGACTTCTTGGGATCTAGGTATCTTTCAAATACAGAAATTAATTAGCCATATAAACAAAAAATACAAAATTTTATTTTTTTAGTATCAGTTCCGGACAACTCAATATAATAATGTATTCCTACAATAGAATACAATAACAATATACATGCAGCATTCATACAATATTAAGAATTTAACTTCAAATGTGTTCCCATAAATACAAAGCCTGTCCATGGGGTAGTGTATGGTGTAATAATAATATTCCAAAATAATTTAAAATAAAAAAATTAGAACATTTATATTTATACATAATATTATCAGGAGATCAGCAAACGTTTAAAATTTAACATAAATTGAAAGTACAGCTTCCTTTTTGAGACAACTCCAAAGTGCTCTGCACATTTCTGCAATTATTATGCTCGCTGTTGTCGTCTCTACCAGATACTGTGGTACGATATGGATTTGAAACAGTCAGTCACCTGTAGTTAAATATCTGTTGAAAAATTGTATTTAGTTTAATGACTGTAATCAATGTGGTTAAGCAAGACAAATCTACAATATTACCGTAGAATTATTAGAAGATGTGCAACAGCAGAATTGGGCTCCCTCACTGCGTTGTTTTGTTGTGAGAGGCCCAAATAAAAATAGCTGCACTTCGAATAGACTCGGTGATATCCGCAAATAAATTTCAAATTTACCTGCGTACCAGAAGAGTGTAGAAAAAACTGGTTAAAAAAAGTAATGTTCCATTCGTAATGTATACAATGGGTGAACCCAAAAATGTTTTACATTTTTCATTTACTACGAGAGCTGCCAATATTCTTTTTTGCCGAATTTTCTGAATCCGAGCTCTGACACAACTTGGTTGACACTGATCAACCCACGCTATTTTATTTTTATTCAGTCCTATTTCATTCACTTGTATCACTGCCACTAGAAATAAACAAAATTAGAAAATCAGTTTTAAGGTTATCTGTCATTAATCTTTGTCTGTCAACTTTCGAGATCGCTACAAGCAGCCATGTTGTCGCTGCCTTCCATCGCGGCGATTTATGACATGTCGCTACTTTTCAGCGCGGCGATTTGTGAGTTGTAGCGATTTTTTTGAGACGTGGGAATTTAAAAATTCGGTCACGTGACCAGATTTGTCGCTGAAACCGAGCGACGAGCGATAGCATGAGGTTACACCTTAAGGGTGTAGCTTCATGCAGTCGCTCATCGCTAGTTTCCAGCGATAAATCTGGTCACGTGACCGTATTTTAAATTTCCCGCGATTTAAAAAAGTAGTGAAAAAGCTGAAATTGTTGACCTTTTGTCGCTAGAATTGAGCGACATGCAAATTCATAGACAAATCAAATAATAATATGTTTTTTCTCTATGTGCAACTTCTTTGTTATTGTTATATTATTGTAAACAATGGATTCGGGCGAGGTAAATATTTTAAAAGATTATTAATTGGTAAAGTATGAAAATATACATTTAAACCGATAATTTTGTTTCTTTGTTATACAGTTTTATCGAGAAATGATGTAACTTTTTAACCACATCTTTGTTTGTAAAAGTTTTTAGATGACAGATATTAAATGTTTTGTTGTGATAATTATGTATTAGTAATTTATGCAACAAGTGCATAAAGTGGTACTTTTTTTCATGAATGAAAAAAGTAGACCCAGGCGAGTGTGGCAATTCCATGACTGAAAAAAGACACTTTATGCACATGTTGCATACATTATTTTTTCTACAGCCCTATACAAAAAAATAAAATGCAAATAGAAATTTGGGATATTTTAATTAAGCACCTTCGGTAAATTACAATTATACGTACTCCAAGTTTCATGAAAGTTCATCCTCGATGCCCAGCCAAGTATCTTAGAAGTCTATCCTCGATGTCCAGCTAAGTTTCATGAAAGTCCATCTTCGATGCCCAGCCAAGGTTCATATTGTTAGCTTATGGGAAGCATGAAATAAAGTTAACGTTATGGCACATTTTTTAACGCTTTTTCACTTTTTTTCACTCTAACCATAAACAACCACTTTAAGCGCTACAAACCGATGAAATACAAGGTACTTTAAAGATAGGGCGTAGAAAAACGTTTTGCTTATTTATATAAATTCATATTCTTTTATTATTATTTATATCAACAAAAAAAGAACAATTTTTTCATGATTGTGATAATTGAAAGAACTGAAAAGAAACTGTTCATGTTGACTAGTTTAATAATATAATATTGTTAAATCAATAAATGAAACATTGTTATACTGATGAGAATGAGAAAAATCGCTGTGTATCCTTAAGTGAGAGTGTTTGTGCACATTCTATATTCAACAAAGGTGTTTTCTAGAATCTATTAGGTTCATTTGAGTTTGTGGACTTCTTGGGATCTGGGTTTCTTTCTAATACAGAAATTAATTAGCCATATAAACAAAAAATACAAAATTTTATTTTTTTAGTATCAGTTCCCGACAACTCAATATAATAATGTATTCCTACAATAGACTACAATAACAATATAAATGCAGCATTCATACAATATTGAGAATTTAACTTCAAATGTGTTCCCATAAATACAAAGCCTGTCCATGGGGTAGTGTATGGTTTAATAATAATATTCCAAAATAATTTAAAATAAAAAAATAAGAAAATTTGTATAAATTTATTTATACATAATATTATCAGGAGATGAGCAAACGTTTAAAATTTAGCATAAATTAAAAGTAAAACTTCCTTTTTGAGACAACTCCAAAGTGCTCTGCACATTTCTGCAATTATGCTCTCTGTTGTCGTCTCTACCAGATACTGTGGTACGATATGGATGTGAAACAGTCACCTGTAGTTAAATATCCGTTGAAAAATTGTATTTAGTTTAATGTCTGTAATCAATGTGGTTAAGCAAGACAAATCTACAATATTACCGTAGAATTATTAGAAGTTGTGCAGCAGCAGAAATGGGCTCCCTCACTGCGTTCTCTTTTGTTATGAGAGGCCCAACTAAAAATAGCTGCACTTCGAATAGACTCGGTGACATCCGCAAATAAATTTATTATTTACATGCGTACCAGAAGAGTGTAGAAAAAAAGTAATGTTCCATTCGTAATGTATACAATGGGTGAACCCAAAAACGTTTTTGACTACATTCCTTCTTGTATGTGTGTAACAAAATTTCATTTACTACGAAAGCTGCCAATATTCTTTTTTGGCGAATTTTCTGATTCCGAGCTCTGATACAAATTTGTTGACACTGATCAACCCACTTTTGATATTTGTAAGCAAGCGACATCTCGTCAATTTCCTACTATCATAGCAGAGTATCGCTGATTATAGATTAAAGCGCTATTTTATTTTTATTCAGTCCTATTTCATTCACTTGTATCACTTCCACTAAAGAAATAAACAAAATTAGAAAATCAGTTTTAAGGTTATCTGTCATTATCTTTGTCTGTGAGCTTTCGAGATCGCTGCAATCAACCATGTTGTCGCTGCTTTCCATCGCGGCGATTTGTGACATGTCGCTACTTTTCATCGCGGCGATTTGTGAGTTGTCGCTACTTTTTTGAGTCGCGGGAAATTCAAAATTCGGTCACGTGACCAGATTTGTCGCTGAAACCGAGCGACGAGCGATAGCATGAGGTTACACCTTAAACGATTTCATATAAAACAATGCATCAACAAACAAATCGGTTGTCGCCTGTCGCTCGCCACCCGTCACGCACAGCCTGACACCCAGAAGTATAAGTGCGGCCTTAGAGCCAATGCCGCATTTTGAAGACATTCAGTATAATAGCAATCATATCGACAGCTTCATCATTTTAATAGTTTTAAGGAGTTGCTTGTGTGTGCAACAAACACATATTACACTGTCTCTGTAAGTATAATTTTAATAATTATGACAAGTTGGTTCTAGACATTTGTTTTTTCTCAATTGCATACTATTCAAATTCTGCCTCTCCTGCAATGCATATTAAGTATATGCATTGATTATTATTATGCCTCTACACGTTTTCTCTAATTTTCTTTAACTAAGTATATAGTACAGTAAATTAGGAGTTTTGCCTAAGAATTATAAACTAGAGGTCTGATTGCCCTGAAACTTGGATAGTAAGTAGAAAATACCACAAGGAAAAAAATTTAAAAATTGCCGCGGTGTGCTATTGCCTAGAAGGTGGAAGCCACCCCTTCTCGGGGGTGAAAAAGATAACATTGAAAATATCTTCAAAATCGATTGAGGGATAAATTATAAGTAAAAAGCTCCATATGAACATTTTTCGATAACTCAATATTTTCTTAATTATTCGTTATTATTTAAAAATCGTAAAATTATGAATTTTTTCTATGAGCTTACTATCGAAATTTGTTTTCAATAGTTTTCGAGTTGAGGCGCGTTCTCACCGGCCGAATTTTGTTGATCGATTCAAGTGGATCAACAAAAGTTTCATTGAATTTCTGTCGAATAGGTTTCGACTTGATCAGAGCATTCTCTGTTGCATCCACGTACATTTTGTATTTTAATTGAAAAAATGGGCATTAAGTGGTTTGAACGAGTTATTTCCAAATTTTTGGAACTTTATTGGAATCATCAGAAGGAAAATATAGGAACAAAGGATTCGACGCCATTTTAATACTGATTATTGGTTTATCAATTTTTAATTCTCGTGTGAACTCGAAGTGAATCAACTCGAATTAAAATTTTATTGATCAACTTAAATCGATTAAGAATGCGGCTTTACGTCATTTTTTTCGAGCATAAACGAGCATCGAAACATAAAAATTTGTTCTCTATAGTTTCTGATATAGCTCCTCTTTTTTACCCATAACATACAACAACCCTCCATAAACGAAAAAAATTCGTTGGCCTCATATCAGATATGAGGCAGTATAAAACCGTGGATGTAATATTCACAATAGAAATTGTAGAAATGAGAACAAATATTTCCATAAGATGGGTCATAATCTTACAAATATCTCTTGGAAATTTTACCGTTTAAGAAATTGCCAATTCAGATTGACATTCTATTTTTCTACGGCCCCTTTAAGTATACCTCTGAGCAACCTATCTCGAAAATATTTTATTTTATGCGTCTGGTGCTTATCATTTTTATTCGAAGGACAACAGAATTATATTCCCATGGGTGTACTTAAAATACAATGATAATAATTATTTAATAGTTATTACACGTGTACACAGATTGAAGCAAACGAATGAAATAAATATATTATTTTCATGATTAAGTTTATTTATACAATCTTTCCGCTAATTTTAGATTTTAACATGAAAAAACAGTTCAATAAAAATCAGAGGAAAAGAACCGAAAGTCCAAGAATCTATGACGAATTTCAGATACCGAAAATAACTTTAGGACAAGACGCGCACCGAAGTAGACTCCATTTCACGAAAGTTAAAGCCACCTGAAGTTGAAACATTGACAATCGCTCAATTGCAGAAACCAAATTATGTCTTGTCTATTTACGTCTCTTAGTAACGTTGTGGTCTACTAGAGCCATTAGCATGGCTCTATAGGACTCTTTGTAATTAAAAAACTGGCTTCCAGATTTGCCAGGAGATAATATCAAAACGTGTTTCCCGTCTAAGGCACCCGGGAACATTCCAATGATCTTCGAATGCATTTGCAATTATTTTCCACTCCTCTTCTGTTGGCATCTGAAACAGAAAGAAATAGTATACTCTACATTGAGCATGAAATGACATACATTTCCCACTGGTAGGTCGGAGGTACGAGTGGGAAATGGGTAATTTCATGCTTATTGTACACACTTTTTCTACGACCATCTGAATCATAAACAAAACTAATATTTTTCATAGCACTTTTTATCGTAAACTTTCTTAACGTCGTTGTTGAATGGTTTACAGAATTTTTTCTCTGAAATTCAGAAATTATTGAGTCGGGTTCTTAATCCATTGCATGAACCATATATTTTTTAGGCTATTGCATTAGCTTCTATCGCGGGCCTTGAGCGTGGAGACCGAATCCAGAAATTCCGTAACGAAAATAACCTGACACAATACGAGGACTGTCCAGTAAATTTTAATACCCATATGCTTATACGAGGACTGTCCAATAAATTTTGATTTTTTTATGATGATACGAGGACTGTCCAATAAATTTGAATTTTTTTATACTTATACGAGGACTGCCAAAATAATTGTTGATACTTTTATGACTATACAAGGACTGTCCAATAAATTTTGATTATTTTATGATGATACGAGGACTGTCCAATACATTTTGATTATTTTATACTTATACGAGGACTGTCCAATAAATTTTAATTCTTTTATACTTATACGAGGACTGCTCAATAAATGTTGATACTTTTATGACTATACGAAGAATGTCCAATAAGTTTTGATTATTTTATGATGATACGAGGACTGTCCAATAAATTTTGATTCTTTTATACTTATACGAGGACTGCCCAATAAATTTTAATACTTTTATGATTATTTTATGCTGATACGAGGACTGTCTAATAAGTTTTAATACCGATATTCTTGTACGAGGACTGTCCAATAATGTTTGATTATTTTATGATGATACGAGGACTGTCAATAAATTTTAATTCTTTTATACTTATACGAGGACTGCCCAATAAATGTTGATACTTTTATGACTATACGAGGACTGTCAATAAATTGTAATTCTTTTATACATATATAAAAAGAAATTGTGAACGTCAAAGTGTAAAACTCTATGCAATAGCTTTACCGCGGCAGTCTCCGAGTGTCACACGTCTTTTCTTTTGTACATGTACCTACCTACGTCGTGAACCAAATAACATTCAAAATTTGACAGCTCGGAAATAAAAGTGCTTTACGCAGAAAAATCGTTATAATTCAAATAGGTACACCTGCGAAACAATTTATCAATTATCAGAAAATTTTGACATAATCAGCACTGCCATTCAAATTAACTTTGGTACAGTAATTGCTCAATACTATTTGGGGAAGGTTTGTCTTTGCGTTGAAAGTTACGTCATTAACACAGAGAGCTTCGCTTCCGGAAGAAGGCATTATAGTTGTGTTTCCAATGGCAATTTATTTTTCATCGAGTCATCTATATATTATGTCTAGGTAGCGGAGGTGGATTTTCAGCCTCCGTGTCTCTTTAAAGAAGTCATATTGCCTCCTTCATCGGCCAGCATAGTGGTCGATGTCCTTCTAAAGCTATTGCTAGTGTACATATCAATGTCAAATCAGCCTCACTATCGCTACTCATTTTCGATTACTTATTTTTTAAACGAATTTTGTAAATACTGATGCGAAGTGTCAAATTATTACACATACGTTAACAAACATGATTGGATCTTATATTATATATTGTAACGGAATAGCTACACAGTAACAGGCCTCGGACTATCAATATGACACCGACATAACCTACAGTAGGAAAGCTGACAGAAAGAGGAAGACTGGCAAGAAAAAGGGAGATGACGTCTAGAGACTTCGACAGGGGGATTGTGAAGGTGACGTTTAGAAGATAAATATTTCTCAAGATAAATATCTTTTTTAGTTGTTTTGTTTCGAGTTCATTCACTGTTTGTAGTTTAGTAGAAATAAATTGTTTCAACCCACACTCGTATTACATTTGGTGTCAGGTGAGAGACCTAGTTAACCGTTACCATTCCATTCTCGGTTCATCCGATGGCAAACCAGGAAGAACCAGTATGGTAAAACATAAGATCGACACTGGTGATGCTCGTCCTATCCGTCAAGCTACTCGGCGACTTTCCCAGGTGAAGAAGGCAGAAGCAAAAAGTACTCTTCGAGGTATGATAGAAGACGGAGTAGTAGAACCTTCAAACAGCCCTTGGCTCTCTCCAGTAGTTCTTGTGAAAAAGAAAGATGGTTCGACAAGGTTCTGCGTTGACTACCGCAAGCTCAACGAAGTCACCAAGAAGGCAGTTACCCGCTGCTTAGAATCGGGTACGCACTTGACGCACTAGCAGGTTCCAAGTTGTTTTCCACTTTGGATTTGAAGAGTGGTTACTGGCAGGTGGAAATGGATCCAGCCGACAAAGAGAAGACGGCTTTCACCAGCGGAACAGGCCTGTGGCAGTTTACGGTACTTCCGTTTGGTCTTTGCAATGCTCCAGCCACCTTCGAAAGACTGATGGAGAACATCCTCAGGGGTTTGTCTTGGGAGACCTGCCTAGTGTATTTGGATGACGTCATCATTCTGGGGCGAACATTTGACAAGCATTTGACGAATCTTGAAGAGGTTTTCGAGAGACTTCAAGCAGTCAATATGACATTAAACGTTTTCCAGACTAAAGTCAACTACCTAGGGCATGTAGTCAGCGGGCAAGGTATAGCTGTAGATCCAGACAATATCCACGTAGTCCAGCAATGGCCAACCACTTCCGACAAACATCAACTTCGAAGCTTCCTGGAACTTTGCTCCTATTATCAACGCTACGTGAAGATGGTTGGAGACAACGCCAAACCGCTAACCTGAATGACTGAGGAAGGTAGAAGATTCAGCTGGGATGAGGAATGCCAAGTTGCTTTTGAAACTTTGAAGAAGCAGCTGACATCAACTCCGATTCTGGGCTATTCACTTCCTGAGGGAAAGTTCATACAGATGCCAGCAACGTGGGAATTGGTGCCGTTCTTTCCCAGCTCCAGGATGGCCGAGAAAGGGTCGTTGGGTACTTCTGCAAGACCTTATCTAAACCTGAGCGTAACTACTGCGTTACCAGGCGAGAGCTCCTGGCAGTGGTGAAATCTGTTGAGCATTTCTACAAGTACTTGTATGGAAGGAAGTTCTTGATCCAAACCGACCATGCCATCTTGAAGTGGCTACTTAATTTCAAGAATCCTGAGGGCAAAGTCGCAAGATGGTTGGAAAAACTTCAAGAATATGACTTCCAGATCGAACACCGACCCGGTACAAGCCACCGTAATGCCGACGCACTCTCCAGAAGACCATGCTAACCGAATTGATCCCATTGCAGCCACATGGAAGAGAAGGATGCCAGCTTGCACTAGGTCAAAGTCATCATTGAAGAACGGCCTCAAGAGAAAATTCAAGAGCATCAAGTAAACGACGCGGACCTTAGAAAAATAATTGAATGGAAGTCAGTAAATCGTCGACCGACCTGGCAAGAAGTATCGTCATTAATTATTTAGGGTATTGCATCTGTAAGACTACTTGAAATGTTTGGTTTTGATTGGTTGTACCAACTGACAGGTTTGAATCTATCTATTCCCGCATATTCCCAAGGGCGCTCTTTCAAGATGTCTACCTATTTCAGTAATACAAACAATTATAATTATATTAGATGGTTGGTGATGACTGTTTTCAATTATCTCAAAACAAAAGAGAATGTTTGAAATCTGATCTCGTTTAATTACCTATCGTTCCCTTAAATGCACAGCACTGCCACAATTTAACCGTTTCTCTATCTCTTTTAGAGATCCCAATGATACGCATCGAATTTGGGATACCCGATACACTATACTTCTTATTCCATAAAAAAATTATTCTCATGTAGAAGTATTTGATTCAATTTGACAGTTTGAAACAAAACCTTGAATGCCGAAGACGGCTTACCCAACAGTCGTGTATGTCACAAGGAATATAAATTGAAGCCGTTATTGGAAATGTTTTTTGAAAGCACGTATTTCCGAAGTTTTCCAATAACATTATCATGAAAGTATACTAGGATTACATTATCAGATTAGAAATGAAACATTATTTAGCGGTAATAATGTAGTTCTAATAGGATTGGGAAATATGATGTGTTGTTTTTTGAAATTAAAACTTTTATTGTGAGTTTGAAATTCAATTTACTTGATATATATACGAGCATGATACTTATTTTGAGAATTTATTATTGCTTTAGTAAACAATAATAAGATTTAATAAGATAAATGATCGAACGGAAACCAGCAAGACTAAATATTTTATAATATAAGGGGAATTATTGTGAGCCAAATTTCAGGTTACAAGGAACCCTCATTTCTCGTCCAAACAGGATTTACGTAGGTGCTTCACCCGTGGACTCATTGATGGCAGATCTATAAGCCAACGCAATTGGGAAAGATACTGTCACAATCAGTTTGATAGCTGGAAACTACTTTGAATAAGTATTTTCCGATAGTACGTTCGTCCTCTCGACCATTCCATCTGGTAATGGAAGCAATACTGTTGTCCTGGTCTTCTTCATTCCAAGCTTGTCACAACTTTCCTGAAATAACTGGCCCTCAAAATTTCCTCCCTGATCGCTGTGGACTTCCAAGGGCACTCCATATCGGCTAATAAATTATTTGACCAATACATCTGCGATAGTTGAGGCCTCTTGATTCGGGATCACATAAATTTCCACCGACTTTGTGAAATAATCCATTACAACCAGAATGTATTTACCACCATTTTCTGTCGTCGGAAATGGTCCAGCAATATCTAAAGCCATCCTTTCGAAAGGGCTTCCAACATTATATTATTTTATAGGTGCCCATAACTCGTAGCACAAGTCGTAAATTTCTTACATCAGTCTTTCACATCGTCAGAGCTGTCCATCCAATAAAACCTTTCACGGAGTCGCTGAAGGGTGTTCTTCACTCCCAGAGGACCTCCTGATGGACTATCGTGTAACTTCCTCAGTACCTCAGATACTCTTGTTCTCGGGCTAACTAGCTGTCATCTCATCTCAGAACCTTCATCGTTTTCAAGGATTCTTTTCAACGGGCCTTCTTCCAGGGCAAGGGAGTCCCACTGAGCCCAATATGCCTTGAATGTCGGTGAAAATCTTGACACTTCTTACCCTTCTCCCTTCCATTGCTGAATCATCTTTAGGTGAGGATCATCACTGATCATGGTGGGTAACCATTCTTCGTTGACTACTGTACGCATTGAAACTTCAGCTTCCTTAGATTCCGCCTTGTTTCAGTGGGAACAGTCTGCTAGGCATAACCGTCTAGACAGGGGATTGGCATTTCGGTGACTCACACCAGCTCGATGTTCGCTCCCGTCTAGTTTCCCATGTAACTGGGATTCTGGGGCGCTTATAAGAACTGTGTACATGCCCTAAATCGCCACAATTCCAGCATCTGTTCTTCTTCGGTTTCTTGTCTACCATACCAAATTGACAATCTGATCCAGTCTGACTTCGTCACCCTCTTCTTGGATGATCCCAACTTTGTTATATCCCGAAGCCTTAGTGGCTGCTTCATATTCAAGAGCAGCAGTCAATGTATCGACCAATGTTTTGGGATGAGCTAATTCAAGCGTTCTTTCCATATCGTGGTCACGTAAACCTTTAATAAAGGCCTTTTTTTCGAGGAGAGGAAATCTTACATTAGACCTCGGTCTTTCCGGAGTGCCGGATTCCTACCGGCTAAAACCTCTCCTCTCTCGCATCTCCCACTGGGTACTGTCAGACTCCTACTGACTAAAGAACCCTCTTTTTATCTATCTACTCTCCACCCTGGAACCGCTTGTCGCATATCTTCAGGAGTGAAGTGCATTGATCACTTTATGCTCGGCTTGCCTCTTGTCTTTCTTCTAGCTCTTTCTGATGCATCACTCTTTTTATGAAAGTATGTACTCTATTCAAAGTCTCTCTTTTACTTCTCATAGTCTCCACTAAATTTTGCGGATTAAGGTTGACCCCTATATCTTGCGCCAACTGGTCCCTTAGTTCTCCCCATCTATCGCATTCAAAAGTTGTAAGAGTGAAGAGTAAAATTACTTAAATGAAAGTCTTTGCAGTGGTTCAAATAGTATGCATTATGCAGTTTTGTTGGTGTTTTATTATTACAATTAAAATTAGCATCGAATATGTAGCTGATCAAAAGTTAACATAGGGTGCATGGACACAGTTAAAAAAATCGCACTACATATATTTTGTATTACTTTGATCGATTCCCTGTAATTTGTTGATGATAATACATTCAAACTCTACTTACTAGCAATCCGAGAAGGAAAAATGCAATAATTTGGCTTTGAGGAGAGAAAAAACTTTAATTAACCGCTTTCATTAATACACAGTGTTCAAATGAGTTGGCTCATCAAAATGTATTTTCTCCAAAAGGATATTATAGATATTCAAAAATATTCAATAATATAATTGTGTCTAAGAGTGTAGTTTAAGTTTAAAGAAAAATAAAAAAATATAATCGACATAAGTTTGCTTCACCTCACTAGGTTCACTGCTGATATTTGTTTAAAACAAACAAACAGGTACCGTACTATCACTTAAAAAGGAACATTCGAAGCAATTCTGTTATAATTTCAAAGTTAGTAACAGTGGTAGAAGTTTTGGTGGATGCGCTTTATAATATTTGGTGGGAATCAATGACCTATAAAAAGAATACACCTAGCATATGATTAATCATAATATCGGGATTATTTTGAAGCTATCTTTAAATTCTCTAACAGTGTGCTAGAAAATTACAACGATACATTACTTATACCGCTTTGGCAAAGCTGTGTAAATGGAATCATAAACTTTCCAATGGCGTACTGTTCTGATTATTTTTTTAACTTTTGAGGAGATTCTCAGCTTAGAAATAGATGTGTGATAGAAAGGCTGTAGAATTACATACTATTTAAAGACTGTATTGAGTTGAAAATGATTGACTGGCCAGTAAAACAACAAAAAATTTTTAGGCCCGGAGCATATCACTCCTCCGCAGCGACCTCTGAGTAAGAAACTAAAAACATCTGCAACGGTAACCGGGCAAGCTACTAGTTACGCAGCAGCTGTTGAAACAGAAGAGGCTTTTAGGGTGGGAATAATGACCAAGGATTACCCTGGGGTCATCCTGAAAGCAGAGCAGCTCTCCACCCTAGAAGACACTCTGGTGGAAGAGCTGTGCCAGAGCAAGGACAAGGGGATCCACTTCTCAGGTATTAATTTCCGTTGTGGAATGATACTGGTGGACTGTGAGTCCCAAGAATCGGCAGACTTGCTCAATAGATCAGCGCCGAAATTAAACTCTTGGAAAGGACCCGAATTGGTGACTCGAGATGGAGACGACATCCCAAAGCCGGTCACCATAACGGTGTTCTTCCCAAGAAGCCACGACACGAAATTGGAGAAGATCCTCCAACTTGTTCAGGTTCAGAACTCCAACCTCACTACTGGGGCTTGGAAGATCCCGTTTTGGACGTATTCCTGTCTCGGGGCTGGGGAAAAAAGAAAACCCCGTGGAGGATCCAAAGGACATAGAGATACCCTCCATATCCGGAACCTCTGGAAAGGGGGAAAAGGCGAAAACTTGACCATGGGTCAGCCCTAGATCTCCTCCGGCTATGCTGGGGAGACAAGATATGCGGAGATCGCCTCTGCATTCCGGGAAACTAAGCGGAGCAGCCTGGGGGTCGAGGGTCTGACTCGAGATCAAGAAACCTACTCGAGCTACGAGGAAGATATTGCCATGGTGGTCGAGGAGGGTCAGGGAGAGATAAAGGAGGAGGGTGAATAGAGGCTGAGTAACTTGGCCTCTCTCATCCATAATAATTCTCCTTCACGTTTACGAAAGTAGATCAGATTAACCTACATCAGGCGAAGGGAGCCTCCGCCGTGCAAGCAAGGTTGTTCGCTAAACTACAACTACATATTGTACTGATCCAAGAACCATGGATCAACAAAGAAGGCCAAATCAAAGGTTTGGTATGCAAGGATTCTAAATTGATTTATGATCTAAGGCAAGTATCTCCGCGTGCCTGTGTAATCATAAGAAATAACATAAAATATATATGTGTTTCAGAATACGTGTCACTGGACCTTGTTCCAACCATGGTTCACCTCTACATTGGGTGTATCGACCGAGACATCGTCATTGCCTCTGCCTACTTCGCTGGAGGCGGGCCGATGACACCGCCAGAAGAAGTTCAAAAGCTAGAGACACTGCAATAGCAGACGGCTGCCAATCATAATTGGTTGTGATGCCAACGCACACAATACCGTGTGGGGAAGCACTAACAACAACGCCAAAGGTGAGTGTTTATTAGAATATCTCTTAGCAAATAACATTGAGACCTTAAACGCGGGGACAACCCCCACTTTTGTCACGAGAGCAAGAGGAGAGGTCCTGGACGTAACAATTGTTAATGTTGCTGCTAGGAAAAATGTAAAAGATCATCGAATTTAGGATAGAGGGAGATACTACCTCGATTTCTACAATCCGAAATCCTAGAAATACTGATTGGTCTCTCTACAAGACCAATCTGAAGGACAATTTGGAACACGTCGAAGTAAATGGGGTAAATCACCCGCACTACGATCTGGAAAAAAGAGTCGAACAGATCAGGGAGGCAATAATGGAAGATTTTCATTCCAATTGCCCACTGTCAAAAGATCGTTCAGAAAAGGATGCTCCTTGGTGGAATGAGAAACTGTCAAACCTCAGAAATCAGGTCCGTCGGCTCTTTAATAGAGCCAAATGTGACGGTAATTGGCAGGGGTACACTGAGAAGCTTATTCAGTACAATAAAGAGATTAGGAAGGCCAAAAGGCTTAATTTTCAAGCCTTTTATGAAAAGATCACTACCACTCACACAGCGGCCAGACTACAAAAGATCATGGCAAATGGGGGAACTAAACCCACATGTCGCTGAGAAAGCCAGACGGATCATACACGGGAAGTGAAGAGGAACGATCGATTTTTCTTCTTAGAACCCACATTCCAGGAAGTGAACTAGCAACAAGGACTGAAATAACAATGAATTACACCAAAAAATCCCGCAAGGAAGATTGGGACATTGCGAGAAAAATATTTACCAGACAACGGTTTGAATTGGCAATAAGTACCTTTCAACCATATAAATCACCAGTAGTGGAAGGAATATTTCCAGCACTCCTGCAGCAAGGGATAGAGGAGATTCTTCCTCACCTGCTGAAGATTACAAGAAGCAGTCTAGCAGCGGGTCTAATACCTAGAAAATGAAGAAGGGTAACATTCATACCCAAAATAGGGAAAAAAGATGGGACTAATCCCCGATCTTTTAGACCCATCTGCCTAACATCGTTTCTACTCAAAAAGATGGAGAAAGTAGTGGATAACTACATAAGAACAGAGAACCTGGAGAATATACCACTTCATAAATGTCAGCATGTCTACAGAGCCGGACCATCAACTGAGACGGCTCTGTGTCAGCTGACCAAAGTCATCCAGAGAACTCTGAACAACAAAGAAATCGCAATGTGCGTATTCCTGGTTATATCTGGGGCCTTTGACAACACAACTCATGTGTCTGTCCAAGAAGCACTAAGAAAGCGAGGAGTAAATAAAACCATTGTAAAATGGATGTATGAGTTGTTGACGACGAGGATAGCTGAGATACAGGTGGGGAATCAAACCACCTCAGTTAAAGCCACTCGCGGGATACCTCAAGTGGGAGTGATATCTCCCCTTCTATGGAGCCTCGTAGTAGATGAGTTGCTCTACAGGCTAGCCGGAGCTTAGCTTCGAATGTATCGGCTATGCTGATGACATAGTTCTAATAGTCAGAGGCAAATTCGAGAGCAACTTGTGTGATTTATTACTAAAGGGCCTCATAATTATTGAGCAATGGTGCTTGTCAGTGGGGCTAAACATAGTAATTCCATTTAGCTGGAAAAGAACACTTCTAGCCATGAAACTCCTATCTTTAAACGGGGAAATCAGAAGTTAAATATCTAGTAATAACCCTAGACAGTAAGCTTCTGTGGAATAAGCATGTTAAAATAACTGCTAGTAAAGCAATAAGAGCTTTGATAGCGTGCAGAAATCTAGCTGGTAAAAGTTGCGGCTGAAACCCAAAAATACTGCGATGGATGTACTCCAAGATTGTGAGACCAGCAATTACGTATGGGGCAATAGATTGGCATACAAAAGCAAGTCAGTGCAGCACGAGGAAGACCCTCGACAAAGTTCAAAGGCTTGCCTGTGTGTGCATCACTGGAGCTATGAGAACGTGTCCAACTAGGGCACTTCAGATCATTACAGGCCTCACATCTCTACTTCTGGTGATAGAAAGATCTGCCCAAGAAGCAATTCTTAGAATACCTAAGGAAGGTTCAAGCAATGAGAGTATTACAAATCAGGGAGCCTGTTCCTCTCTAACAAAATACATCTCATCAGCGAATCTTCCCAGTGACGAAATGATCAAGAAAGTAAGTATCGAAAAGAATTTCACTACGATGCTAAATAAGAGGAGAGACTGGGAAAGGGAATATACCACCCAAACTCTTAAAGAAAACACCATTAGATGGTATACAAATGATTCAAAACCCAGTACTGGAGCAGGCGCTGGAATATTTGGGCCTGGCATCAGATACTCATTATCGTTAGGTTCCTTCTCGAGCGTCTTTCAGGCAGAAATATTTGCGATCGAAAGATGCGTGGAGATGAACCTAGACCTAGAAATGTGATATATCGATCCATTCTGATAGTCAAGCAGCTATCAAAGCATTGAGCTCCCATGTCATTGACTCAAAGTTAGCATGGGAGTGCCGAAGAGAGCTTGATGCATTAGGCAAAAATAACAGGGTCTCTTTAGTCTGGGTTCCTGGCCACTCGAGAATCACGGGAAATGAAGAAACCAATACACTTGCCAGGAAAGGAGCACAAACGCCCCTTATTGGCTCAGGGCCTTTCTGTGGTGTAGCAAAATGCTCCTATAAGAAAGAGTTTTGGAAAAAAGAGAAAACCGAAAGAGAAGCACTCTGGCGATGCCTTCCCGGGCTGGAACATTCCAAAAAGTTCCTGCGGAACGTTGACACTGCTAGGTAAAAATTAGCAATATCTTCTAACGGGCTTTCTTACAGGACACTGCCGCCTTAGGAAGCACCTAATGAGAATAGGTCTAGCAGAAATTGACGAGTGTAGTTTCTGTGGGAAATAAGATGAAATTCCAGATCACTTAGTTCTAGAATGCCTCGCCATTGCAAGCCAACGCAAGAAATGCTTCAGACAAGAAACTTGTAAAAGTGAGGATCTAACCTCGTTGAAGCCGTCCCAAATACTAGAGTTCATTAGAACCCTGGAACTGAAAGGCGAGATGTAGTAGTAGCGAGAGCAGCTCTGATAGGGGGGGGGGGCACAATAAACCTTAGGTGTCAGTGCATAGTAACCCCGTTAAAATATAATCTAATCTAGTATAAGACCGAGTTGAATTCAGACACCAGTGTGCGACTTCGTAACATTACCCCCTCTTTAAAAGGAAGTTCCTCCAGGAACTTCTGTGTAGCCGGGACTGGATATATAAATCGGCAACTGGACCCATCTCCGCAGTTTCCCGTCGTATGGAAATAACAGGGCGCCGTCTTCAACGGGTACCCATAACGAGTATAGCTACAAATTAATATGTGGACACCGGTATCTTGGAAGATCACCTCTACCATGTTCCTGATTACTGGCCAATCCAACTGGATGCTCGCTATCTGACGCATAGCCAGTTTCTTCACGTTCGATTCTAACACATGATCTCGAAGGCTTAGTAGCGCTTCCCACACATTTCGGTAGGTGAATCGATCTGGAAATTCGTTTCTAGTTACCAGGTAGAAGACGCACCGCGAATTGTGGTAGAGTATCGGTGTCTTGCCAGGAGCTGGCACCTGATCTTCAATTCCCAATTGGATTTGTGTCTCCCTGTGAACGTTGGAACTCTCACCTGTGGCAGTCCGCAGTCGCGTTGGTAAAAGCTTCTTCTTGGAGTTGATTATCTCTGGTCGTATAATGGTTCTAGTTACTCCTGTGTCTACCAGCAGAGTATATTTCTTGCCATTCACGTCACCATCTACATATACACTGTCGTTGCGACATTTGAGAGAAGCTATCAGTATGAGAGTGTTTTTGTAACGATCATGGGTGCCCCCTCGTAGCCGAAACGTTCTAGTTTTCCTGTCACTGGGGTTCTTGGTTTGCAGGAGTCTTGGGGCGCTTACACGAACTGCGTACATACCCTAGCTCGTCACAATTCCAGCATCTTATCTTTCTCGGCTTCTAGTTTACCTTATTCTTTATCATGTTGACGATCTGGCCAAATCTGTCTTCGTTACCTTCTTCTTGGATGGTCCTAATTTTGTTATATCCCGAAGCCTTCGTTGCTGCTTCATATACAAGAGCAGCTGTAATGCGTCGACCAATGTTTTGGGATGGGCTAAACCAAGCGTCCTCTGCATATCGGGGTCACGTAAGTCATCAATAAAGTCCTGGATGCCCAGACATTCCATCATGTTTTCTGATTGATAAGCGAATCGAACTAGTCGGGCAATATCGACTTCATACTCTTGAAGGGATTCATCACGTGTCTACCCTCGGTTCTTCAGCTGGGATTGGTACAAAAGTTCTAGATGTTCGGGACCATATCGCATCTCGAACCTCTTCTTCAGTTGCTCGAAGTCATCCGTTTCTTCCAAAGGTATAGTCTGAAGTACATCTAAGGCATCTCCCCGAACCGCTATAGTTAGGTTCACTGCTTTCTCCTTTTCTGACAAATTATTCACTCTAGCGGCTGCTACAAACTGTTCTACATAATTGGTCCACGACACCTTTCCATCGAACGTTGGGGCCTTGACTCGGGTAAAACTGCCAATATCTTCTATCTTAGGATGTGTTTCAGGTTTGCAGGGTTTTAATTGTTCGATCTTCTTTTCATCTGCTGGCGTGTCTTTTGTTCTTAAATCTGTCATCTTTCTTTCTAACTCCTTGATTTTTTCGTCCATCGTTGTCATGTTATTCTCAATCTTCTCGTCCATCGTTGTCATTTTATTCTCAATATCAGATTTTAGAGACGAAATTTCATTTTCAACGTCAGCGGCAATGTCGTTCTTCATAGCATAAATCTTCTCGTCCATATTAGCAGAAATATCGTTTTTCACATTCGTTGATATCTTCTCTTCCATGGCAGAAATATCGTTCTTAATATCAGAAATTGACGAGATTAAGGTGGAATTCTCGTCTTTGAATAAGAATATTTCTGGATCGAAGCCATCACTTACCAGTGTCACTTTGAGTATTTCTACTAATTCACTCTTGTTACCGGGACGATTGCAACCCGCGATTTTCCAATTCTGCCTTTAGTTCTGTCACTTAGTCTCTGGGCCATTTTTACGTAGCTATTTATTTATATTATCCCACTTCTGACACCAATGTAATGTTTTATTTAAAAGTTTTTATTAAGACGGGTGGGATAAATTTATACACACGGTAGGTCTATTCACTTGATTTAAGTATTTATTCACTAATTTATATCAAATACACAGTATATACCCTTACACTAATTTATTTATATAAACATCACTACTGTTTATTTACTTAAACTTAATTTATATAAATATTTTACTATTTCACTGTTCTGCTACGAAATCAAATTGTAAACTAAAAGCTGCAGTAGTCGCTTATATATTAGGTACCTTCTAGTCCGGAAACTTCTCTATTGCGCCTCTCAAAAACAATCGACATCCCTGGAAATGTCTAGATGAGAATTGTCACAAAAAATAACAAAAGACTTTCAAAGAAATCCCTGCGCCTTCGCCAAAATTTAAATTTCCATCTATAGTATAAGACGGAGTTGGATTCAGGTACTACACCAGTGTGCGATTTCGTAACAATATATTAACAAATTTAAATTTAATGGTATTTTATTCCTTTTTCAATAAGTAAGATTAGAAGTAAAGTTATGGTAAAAAATAAGAAAAAATAGAAAAATGGTAATTTTAGTAACGCATAGAAGTTGCCACTTCTAGCCCTTATACATCTTGAATTTGAGCCGGAATGAAATTATCAACATTTTTCCAGTCTGTTAATGCTGCCTGGATGAGTATTTTGACGATTTCTTATACTTCTGCTAGTCCCACAGATTTTCAATGGAATTTTGGTGAACATGCAAGCCAGTTTAAAGTTGTTATTCGAGAAGTGCATTGTCATGCATAAAGATCAAATTATCTCCAATTGCATCTCTCCAAAGCCTAACCACTGGTTTCAATAACAAATAAACATATCTTCTACCAGTTAAAGTAGGTTAAATACGAAGCAAAGCAGTTTTTATTCAAATTCCTTCCCCTATTGGATATGGAAGAGGATTTGAATTCGTGAATGGTCAAAATTAATTTAAGCTATAATTTTCGTTTTAGGAATACTGTTGTCTCTTACTGAATTTCAGTTTAGACTGAAAACTACAACTAAATTAAATTCTCCCTAGGTTTCCACATCTTGTACCAACATCTAATTTCTTTGTTTTAAGCCCTATGCCAGCATTTCAATGTATGGGGAGGTCAACCGAAGATGCAGTACTAAAACTGACAAAGTACATTTACAAATTTCTCGACATTTCTAAACCGTCGCTATGTATATTTGTTGATCTTCTTAAAGCCTTTGATTCTGTTTGTCACAAAAGGCTTCTAGAGAAGCTGGAAAAAATTGGTATCCAGAGTAAGCCGAACGATCTTTTGTAATCATACCTGTCGAACCGAAAACAAGTAGTAGATATTGATGGTGTGGTGAGCACTTCGAGGACAATCACTTACGGGGTTCCTCAAGGCACGGTCTTAGGTCCCCTACTATTCACTATGTATATAGACAGCCTGTTGAAAATGACAACTGTAGGTAATATTATGAGTTATCCTGATGATACGGCAGTAATTTACAGTGACAACACATGGCAACAACTGAAAGCAAATACGGAAAAAGACTTCAACAACATCTTTAAATGGTTCCAATACAATAAATTAACTATGAACGCGGAAAAGAACAAATACTTACCTTTCACCTCCTACAGCAATAACTTGCCGAATATGGGCCCATTAAATATAAATCAAAATATATCCATTCCAGAAGCCAGCTCCATAAAATACCTTGGTATACAAATTGACAGACATATGAAATGGAACTTACATATATCGTATCTAAAAAGAAAACTACGTGGATTCATATCAAGATTCAAACTGTTGAAAGAATTCCTTGAAAATTCTCACTTGAAAACTATATATTATAGCCTAATTCAATCCCAACTTATATACGGTATTATAGGATGGGGAGGCGTAAATGATACGCATTTAAATAGTCATTGTGCAGAAGAAAATTCACAAAATAATCCTTGGCAAAGGAAAGACGTACTCTACCGACAATCTGTATAACGAATGCGGCATTTTTGATATTGGACAAATCTATTGCCAAAATATGTTACAAGGGATTTACAAAAATAAAATTGAAATGACACACCCAGATCATCAATACAAGAAGGCGAAACCACAGCGTCGTGGTACCGAAATATATTAAAACAGTGGGTCAGAGACACTGCAGCTTTCTAGGTCCAAAAATTTGGGAATTGTTACCTGAAACAATAAAAACCAGCCGAAGCAACGAAATTTTTAAAATAAAAATTAAAAATTGGCTTCAATGCCATGATAAACAGATATTTCAAAAAATAATTTAAACTCTCAACAAATTGTTCATCATACTTATAATACTGTAATGTATGTGACCCTAAACCCCGATTATGACACTCACTTTATGTGAAACCTACCTGGGTGTGACCCCTTTTACCAATTGTGATATTAAATCTTATGTGATACTCACATGGGATCAAAATCGTAAGACTGAAATATATGTGTATATGAGACTCTGAACCCGATTATAATAAACACTTTATGTGAAACTTACCTGAAAGTGACACTTTTACCAATTATGATATTTTATTTTATGTGATGTAATTTCTACCCATATGTTTTACACTTATACTTTATCTTATTTTAAGTTTATATTTTAATCTTAAGTATTTTTATTATATTTAGAGGCTATAACACGCACAAGGAGTAATTTTCTACGATTGCTCCTTCAGTGATGCCATTGTTTATTTCACTCAACTCACAAATACTACTCACTTGACATTGTTTTATCAAAATTATACTTGATTATACATTTATGATGAATAAACATTATTATTATATGTATGGAGTTTTATTACTGGATCTTAAGGTACTCCTTCTAAATAAACATCATAAAACCTAACCCTGTCGCAAAGGACGGCCATGTGTAAACCTGATGTTTTCTGTTACCTAAAATAAATTGTAAAAGCGTTGAGAGAGGAATTTTTTTAACTAAATTACAATTCCAACATTCCCAGAACATTACGGTTTCTCTCTTATGTTTTGGGATAGATCTGGCAACCTGGCTTGTCTTCATGGAGAGGCTTGGCCTGTTCTTAAGGGTTCCTAATTCCAAATATCTTGCATACATACGTTTTTGATTACAGCAATCTGAAACGCATATTCATTTTTACATGCTTTTACGGGTTGTGATACTGCGCTTTAAAATGAAGGCACAATTTAATTTGCTAAATTTGAGAAACGTCATGACCTAGCAAAAGTATTCCAAAATGTTAACGAAGACTTCAATAATATACTTTAAACATGTTGGTTGGATTTATATAGAGCTCCAGCAAAAATTAAAGATTTGAATATGTTGCGATTCAATTCTTTCATAAAAGCAACATCCCTTGTCATTTTTACCTCTTACAAAAGATTCAGCATTTAAACATCTGAAAAGAATTTACCTAATTGCAAATTCAAATATGTCTAGGTAATGAACTAAAGAATCACCTCTATCACCTGTACTGTGGTCACTAGTGGTTGACGACCTCCTAACAAAGCTAAAAAGATGGATTTCGTGCTCTTGGCTATGCAGACGATCTAGTTATAGTGGTCCGAGGTAAGCACGACGACATCATTGCCGATCGCATGCAATAATGTTCATTGAAACTCATAACTACCTGATGTTCGAAGGAAGGACTTTCAGTCAATCCTAATAAACGACACTTGTTCCATTCACTAACAGGAGAAAATTAGTATTAGTATACAGACTCCAAGCTTGAATGGTACAACCCTGTTTTTTCGGAAGAGGTTAAGTACCTTGGAGTCATCCTTGATAGGAGACTTACGTGGAACTCACACATCACCTCAAAAGCAACAAGGACTTGGGGTCTAAAACCAAAAATGATACTGGTCATATATAACGGTTGTCAGACCTATCATCACCTATGCTGCGCTTGTATGGTGGAGGAAAATGACGCAACAAAGGGCTACAATAGAGTTGCAAAAATTGCAAACACTCGCATGTTTAGGAATAACGGGTGCAATGAGATCTTGCCCTGGGGCGGCCTTGGAGGTAATGCTAGATCTCCCTCCACTACATTTACATGTAAGGAGGATTGCTCTGCAAAATGCCTATAAGTTAATACAGGCTAAATCTCTGAAACCCGGCGATTTGACAGGACATCTCGAGATACTAAGGGTTGGATCAACCCAATCTATGATGATGCCTAGGGACATAATGTCTGCTAAGCAAGATTTCGAAGTTACTCTAGATGTTATTATTAACGATCGTGAGTTAACACAAAACGAAATCACAGAAATAACAAGGGGTGCCCTCACATATTATATTGATGGGTCAAAAGCAAACGAAGGAGTAGGAATAGGGGCTACAGGACCTAATCTTAGGTTATCAAAAGACCTAGGTAACACTCCCACAATATTCCATGCAGAAATACTAGCGATAGACTTCTGTGCTCAAGAGTGCCTCAACGCAACCAGAATATTTATTGCGTCCGACAACTAGGCTGCTTTGAAAGCTCTAAAGTCTACAACTTATTAGTCCAAAACAGTCTGTAGCTGCAAACGATCTCTTAAGCTACTGGCTAGACATAACAAACGATCTCTGTTATGGGTGCCCGAGCACAAGGGAATTGTTGGTAATGAGACTGCTGATAGTCTTGCAAAAGAAGGAGCTAGCACTCCTTTCATCGGACCCGAACCATTTTGTGGCATCTCTAAAAGCCACATTGTAGAAGAAATCCGGAAATGGGAAAAGGAACTTAGTGCAGCCTACTGGGAAAAGGTTCCAGGCCAAAGACAAGCAAAAAGGTTGCTACAACCATCTGCTCGCTATGCTATATCGCTCTTAGAGCTTCAGAAGTCTGATCTCAAAGCAATCACAGGACTCCTTACGGGACACTGCCCACTCACATCACACCTCTGCAAGATGGGAAAAGTGGACAGAGGAACATGTAGATTCTGCGATAATGCAGATGAAACGGCTGAACATATAATCTGCTACTGCGGAGTACTTGTTCGCTAACGCCATAGCTACCTGGAACGGTTGTTCTGGAGACCTGACCAGGTAACAAAAATAGCTCCCAATCGGATAATAGGCTTCCTTAGAAGTCTTGATCTTCGGGACTAAAAATAGATGGAGGGTATACATAAAAGATTTTCTCAGGTCGCAGTGTGGAAAGGCCAGCTATAGGCCAATCGACCCCTTTGTAATCTACAATGAACTAAAGAAAATAGGGGTTGGAAGCATTCCAATAATATGAATCAATTATTATCTTCCGATAATCTTGTGCAAATGTTATTTTATAATTGTAAAAAAGAGCTGCTTGTGGTGTTGTTAAAGTAGCGAATACTGTGTAGTATACCATGTTTACAGTGCTACAGAAATAGTTGTATCAACAAAATATTCAATACGCACATGAATGTAAATTATTTGAATGACAATTTAACTCATGTATGAAAAATCGCATATGCCACAGTGCAATTGTCACTTTGACAGCGGCAAAAGTTAGCTTTAACTTTTACAGCGACAAATACACTAGTAGTTTTTTCACTTATTCATTTGTTCATCAATTATCGCGGTGTTGGTTACCAGAATAAATAGTTTGGCATGTTTGTCAACAACTTATTGAATTTTCAAGAACTAACAATGAGTCGATTCGGTGTGTCTACAAACGCCGAAATTAGTCAAATTGTTAATACCTGTGTGCCTACTAATACAGTTGCGACGCAATCATCAATCTGGCGACAATTTTCTAACTTTTTCGATGCAAAAAGATACGCATTTGAGCCAGATACTTCCATCGAGAAATTGAATGTAATATTGCAAGAGATGTTTCCAAATTTCTCATTCATTAAATTGTCCTGCCGAATTACACTAGAGGTTTGTATTGATATTGGGTAAATTTGTGTTGTTCAAATTCTAAACTGTTTCCTTTAGCAATTTGACTCGAATAACTGTCAACCTAAAAACACTCCACCTTCGGTGTCGTGTTTTTAATAGTTGACAGTTATTCTCGTCAAATTGCTAGGAAACAGTTTCTCATTAAAAAACCCAAATTTACCTGATAAAATACAAACCACTTGTGCAATTATACGTGAAAAAAAAAATTATAATTTTCTTTATCTATTTACTTAATTTACTTCTTTTTCTATAATACTATCTGAATATACTATTTGTACTATTGCGATTTTTTATTTAAACTAGTAGCTGAACGTACCATTTTGAATTTTTAAATTTCATTCACTATTGCAGTTCGAGCTGTTCAAGTTTTCAACGTCGCAAACGCCCCATTAAATATGGAATTGAAGAAAGAACAAATTTATTATTGACTTAAGTTGAAATAAAAAAAAACGTAGATAAATGAAAAAAGTATTTATTTTCAATGCATTTTTTTGTACATCATCTATTCATAAATTATAACCTGAAAATATGCAGCTTATTTCAATTACAAAATATTTCTTCGGCTGTCTAAGCTAAAAATATGTTTTCTAATTAATTAGTTACTGTGTCTAAAACATTTTTTACAATAATTCGTTTATTATAAAGCTAAATTGTAAAATACAAAGTATTATGTTTTATATATTTACCAGATGGTGACTCAATCTAAGGGCCATAATATTTTAACATTGTAAATCAGAAAATCCCATATATTTGTTTTAGAGCAAAAAATTTTGTATGGGCGTGAAGTACATTACTTCTGAGAATATTGTCAAAAATATCGACTGTTTAATAGCATATAAGTTTAAAAATTAAGAAAATAAATTAAAAAATACAACCTCTCATTGATGTACTTGAATTCGAAAATTGCAGTCAAAGTCAGTTACAGCGCAGTGATAGGAGCGGTTAGTTTTGAAATGAAGGTTCGGGTTCAAAACCATCAAAAATTTTTTTTTATTCTAAATAGAATTTTTGTTCTTTAGTTTTTTATTATTAAAATGATTTTATCAGTTATTAACACCTGAGAATAATGAAATAAATTAAGCATGTTATCACAGTAAACAGATTTAATGAAATTCACTAAAAAAACGAAGAGTAAAAGAATAATAACTAAGAAAATTATGCATCTAGAGAAAATTTTCAAATAAATCACCATAATTCGCTAAACAAAAACCAAGCCCAATCATAAAAATTTCGTCATACATTTCCTAATTGTTTATTTGAAATTTTCGTACATTCTTCAATTATTTTCCGCTTGAGAGAATCAATATTGTAGCGTCTTGTTTTGTAAATTTTAGATTTTAAATGTCAAATCCGATGATCGAGTGTAATTTAATTGCATTGGATGAATGAGCCAGACATCCATCCTACTGAAACCAAATAACATTCTCGCCAGCAACATTTTCAATTGCAGGTTCCATATTATTTTCTAATAATTCTGAATATTTTTATAGATTCAGTTTTCCCTCAATAAAGAATGGACCTATGATATTAGGATCAAATATCCCAATCCAGACATTAACAACTTATTATCAATTCTTAAATGGCGGTGTTCTTGGTACTAATTTCGAAAATTTTGCACATTTGGTTCCCCATTTATGCTGAATGTACTTTCATCGGAAAAACAAATATTCTTAATATAAAATTTCTATCTGTGTGAACCCGATTCAAAATAGCTTCACAAAAAACCAATAGGTTGAATTTATCTTCCTCAAAAATTTCTTGATGTACCGAAAATTTATACGATCGCTATTTTTTTAATATTTTAAGGACACTTGTATGGTGAACTTGGAACTAAGTTGCCTTAAATTAATAGTAGGGCCATAATGCACAGCAGCAAGTACATTTACTCCATTATTTTGTAAACAAACTTCTCTCGGTTCCTCTGGTTCTTCAGATGAATGTTTCTTTTTACAAGATTTGCATGGAACAAATACCGAGCCATATTTTTTTGATTTTGAATAACTCTTTTTATATTTGTTGCCGAAGTGATACTATTACCTGTATAGTACAACTTTAAAAATAAGTTTTTGTCACTAATTGAATACACTGAAGTCATTGCGCAAAAAAGTTTAGTATAACAGCTAACTATTTCAATGGTTGCGATGCCATCAAATAAAAAATATCAAATTCGCCATGACATATAAAAAATCACATTGATAGTCTAAAGTTATTATAAAGATAATATATTAAATTAATTATAATTTATAATACATCAGAGGGCCATAGAGAGAAGAATACTGGGAATATCACTGAGAGATCACAAACCAGTGGATAGGAGAAAGAACAAAAGTAACCGACATCATACAGAGAATCAGTTCCTTAAATTGGCAATGGGCAGGACATGTTGCAAGACACAGAGAGAATTGGAGTGGACACATCACGAAGAAGTATTGGCAGACCACAACAGAGATGGTACGATGATCTGAAACAATTCGGGGGCTGAACTGGTACCAGAGAGCAGAAAATAGAAGTGTATGGTCAAACATGAGAGAGGCCTATATCCAATGGATACAAGATGGGTGAAAAAAGAAAAGAAAAAAAATGTATTTTATCGTTTTCAAATTTTAATAACCTATTTTATTAATAGGAAACTAATGAATAAAAATCCTAATAAGACGAAAAATCCTATTATGAATAAAAAAGAGATATTCCGCTGGTTTCGAACCCGAACCTTCTGCGTCAAAACCAACCGCTCCTATCACTGCGCTATAACCGACTCCACCTGCAATTTTCAAATTTATGTACATCAATAACAGGCTGATTATTTTTAAATTAATTATCTTAATTTTTAAAGTTATTTGATATTAAACAGTGATTATTCTATAGCAATGTTGTCAGAAATAATGTACTTCACGTCCATACAAAATTTAATTGTGTTCTCTTTTGCTGGGAAGCAAATATTTAGGATTTTGATTTCCCATATTAAAATCCTATGGTCCAAAGATCGTATCACCGCCCGGTATATACAGAATGTTTCCAAATTTAATTTTTGAAATTTGTACAGAAGCTAGCAAATACAGCCAAACTTAAACAATATATAAATTTATGGGAAAATGATTTTTAATTATTATGCTGAATACAGATAATGATCTCCAACTTGGCATTCTTTGGTAATAAGAATATTGGAATTAATGTTTTATAAATTTAGAAACACTCTGTACAACAATTATCTAATATTCACATGATATGAATTAACAACTTATAAATACAACCAAGAGGATCTAACAAAAATGAACATTAAAATTTGACTAGCTTCTTCATATATGAATTGTTCAAACTTGTTTTCTTCGAAAACTATACTTGTAATGAAGCAAAACATGTTATATTTTTATATGTAAAAATATAGCGGCGTTTAAAAAGTAAATTTATATCATAGTCTTGATTATGGATCTCCAACAAACATGAGCAAATTCAATCAAAATATAATTTTATATTTTACCGATGTATGTTTCATCCTACCTTTTTTTAATTTTTAGTGTTTAGGTAAAATATAACCAAATTTTATATCGTTTTTTAGAAATCCTTCAGATAAAAATTAATGAAAAATTTAATAAATTAATGTTATGAATTTTTTTAATAACAATTCAGTTCATATCTTGGACGGAAGACGCGGTCAATGTTTTTAGAGTTATTTTGTATAATATATCCTCTTCTGCCATTAAGTGTAGATATTTGTATGAATCGCTTATTTCAGAAACAACCTAAGTCACATTTTGTCCATTTTTGTTATAATATACCAACATGTATTTTTGGTAGTAACACACAATTTAATTGAGAAACAACCAAAGTCCCGTAACCATCGTTGGATTTATAACAATTTAAAATATTAAAAATATTCGTTTATTTCTGAAACAACCTTAGACCCGGACTAAGGTTGTCAATTGTAATTTCGCAATGTCTTTTAACATAACATGTAAAATCCAGACTGTCTGTTGTTATTGATGTTTGTAAAAAGTTTTTTATTGGTAAAAAACGTTCTGAAGTTTGTAATAATTATTATGAACGATCAAGTAACGACCAATTCTGAAAACAATAATGATGGAGAGACTGCTGCTAAAAGACGTAAAGGAATTAGAAAATTCGATGAACATCAGCGTAATGTTATCAGACACTCTAGAGTTAAAGGGCTAAAATATACTAGCTACATAAATTAAACCAGGGAAGCAAAGTAAATAGGACCTAACTGCAAAAAGAGCTTTCTATTAGATTATATTGAGAAGTATATTGGACCAGATATAAAAAGCGGCGCTTGTTTTTTTAAATTTTAATTCAATTTAATCACGAGCAAGCCCAATTCACATAAATACAATATGGAAATATAAAAAAATGCTACAATAACAAAAAAAGAAAAAAACTAGAACAAGATAGAACAATTGACACATACATTAATCATATGTATAAAGCAAAAGGAAAAACCTAAAATATAGTATAAATCACAAAAAAAGCAAATAAAGTAAGAGCAGTGATAACACATCAAACCAGCAACAAAAGATGTACGCTCTAAAGTGAAAGCTCCAGCAAATGTTTTTTTAACTTGAAAGTTGCCACATCAAAAATTAAAATTCCATCAACAGAATTTACTAATCTAAGTGTCCTAGGTAGAAAACTATTCATTGCATAGTTGTACCTATGAAATGCGACATGAAACGTTTGTACCTGCCTAGTAAGATGAGGAGGGACAACTAAATATATTTTAGAGTGAAGCTTGAGACTATCACAAATACCATTTATTATGTAGAACAGCTATTTAAAAAACGTTCAAAGAAATCATAACGAAGGTAAACGTGGATCTTAAAGGAAATGCAGCTTAAAAAATTGTGCTGAACAGCTTCAAGTTTCGCTTTATATGTAATATAATGAGACCATACTGGTGAACAATAATCAAGATGAGTTCTGACCAGTGAGCAATATAGAGATCTAATAGCAGTGATGTTAGTAAAATCAGAAGTGGTTCTCTTTAGAAAAACCAACATCTTCATAAATTTTTGAACAGCGGTAACATGAAAATTATAATTAAGTGTGGAGTTCAATATCACCCAAGTCCTTAGTTTGAGAAGCACATGCATGATTAATATTGTAATCAAAAGCTATTGGGTGGTGTATTATATAAAAACGCATTACATGACATTTGGATGCATTTAGATTCATTCCATTAAGGGTACACCAATTGTAATGTTAGAGCATCATCTCTGCCCCCTAAAACATTTCAAATCATCAGCAAATAACAAGACTATGCTACATTAAAAACAATGCATATCATTAATAAATATCTTTAATAATAATGGTCCTCGATGAGACCCTTGGGGAACTCCAGAGGTTACTGAAAAAGTATGAGAATAGTAATGATTAACTCTGACCATTTGTAACCTATTCGTAAGATAATCACTTAGCCATTGTAATACAAGACCGTCAACACCATAAAGAAAAAGTTTACATAGCAAGAGCTCACGATTAACCCTGTCGAAAGCTTTAGAGAAATCAATGTACACAGAATCAATCTGCAGACTCCCCTCCAAACCATCAGAAAAAAGTCCACATATGTGAGTAAACCCAATTCTGCAGACCCTTTAGAAGTGAAGCCAAATTGTTGTGATGTCATAATACTCGAACAGTCATAGGTGAGATAATCTGTAATAATACTCTCAAAGACTTTGGAAATTATGCTAAGGATAGTTTGAGATGTCCGATTTTCTACCTAAATTATACACTGGAGTGATGTATGAAGTTTTCCAATAATCTGGAAATTCGCTTGCAATAAGAGACTTATTAAAAATATGAAAGAGCGGACGAGACAAAAGGGAGCTAAATTCCCTAAGAAGAATGGAAGGTATTCCATCAGGACTGGGGCCTTTTTTAACATCAAGTTTGGATAACTTGCATAGATGTTCGAAATTTCAATATGATAATTGGATACATTTACCATTGAAGAAACCTGAACACCCTGCACAGCCAGAGGTTGATTTGAATAAACTGATGAGAAATGTTTGGCAAATAGATTTGCAATATCATTCCCATTACCAGCAGTAAGGTCCAGAGTTATTTCAGAAGGTATAGTGTTATTCACCCTCCTGTTTACAAACTTCCAAAAAAACTTAACATTATCTGTAAAACAATTTTCATTATATTTTACATAATTTCTGTAGCACTCTCACGATAAAAGTTTACACTGAGCCCTTAATCTACTAAATTCCATATAGTTTTCAGGACACCTAGTAATGTTGTAAACTTTGTGAGCCACTTCTTTCCCGCACAAATGCTTCTTTAACTCCAGAGTGTACCAACATGGAAACCTCTTCTTGCACACCTTTTTTAGTGGAACAACGCAATTTATTATAGTGTACATTAGATCGTAAAATATGGACACCATCTCAGAAAGAACCTTATCACGTAAAATATTAATTATCCCAGTCAATTGATTCCAAGGAAAGACGCATTGCTTCATGGGTATACCTCAGGGCACTGTGCTTGGTCCAATCCTGTTCATACTCTACATAAATGATCTAGAACTGTTTTTAAATGATATAACAACTGCACTAACAAATTATGCTGATGATACAAATGTGCTCATTGTTGGAGATAATTATAATGAAATGAAAACTAAGACATCTGTAATTTTAAAAATGGCTGAATGGTTTGAAGGGAACTCTTTAATCATGAATAACAAAAAGACGCAATACATTCTATTTAAACACAGTCGTAATGAAATCGTGTATCCTAATAATATTGAGATTAACAATAACGTAACTACATTTTCGTCCGAAATTAAGTTTCTAGGAGTCACAATAGATGAGCACATGAGCTGGGTGGAGCATGTGCAGCTGCTCTGTGGTGGATTAAGTAGAAATTGTTATTCTTTAAAGGAATTAAAAAAGTAGTAAGCAAACATACATTGATAACTGCATATTATGGGAATTTCTATTCATCGCTGACCTATGGAATTGTTTTTTGGGGTGGTTCACACAGTCAGACTGTCTTTGTATTACAAAAGAGAGCAGTTAGCATTTTGGCTGGTTTAAAACTGCGTGAAAGCTGTAGGGGATATTTTAAATCTTTAAATGTATTAACAGTACCTGGTATATACATATATGAGTGTCTTTGTTATGTGTATAGAAATAGGAAATATTTTTCAGATTATACAATTGCGCATGAGTATCATACGAGACAGAAACACATTTTCCAATACCTTATTCATAAAACATCATTGCTTGAAAAAGGTTGCTTATATAGATGTTTGTTAACGTTTAACCTACTACCTAAAGAACTACGGGATATTACTAACATACATAGATTTAGGAGGACTATAAGGAAATGTCGTGTGACTGCAGAACCATATAGTATAGACGATATAAATAGCAACACATTTTTGGATTTGTGATTCAGTGTTTCACGCATATCTTTTTATAATTGTTTGCGTGTTACACATTTGTTTTTTGCTTTTGATCTGTTTTTTAAATATAGTTTGGCGAATATTAACATTGTACAACAAGTGAGAACGTTTAACATTGTAGATTTTAACTGTTTTTTTTTAAATTTACGTATACCTTATATTTCGTTTTTACAGAGAACTTTTGACATGTATCATACAATGTATATATTTTTTTTTCTAAAAATGTATCTTGTCACTAGTACGAAATAAATATCTATCTATCATAATTTGCACGATTAAAATCGTAGTAATATTCTTCACCGGGAACGTTGTCTCTTTTGTGATAACAGCCCAGGTCAAAACAAGAACCACTGCGTTACAAGAATGTGTCTGGCTTTAAACAATACAGGTAGGTTTCAAAATATACAACAGTTTTACCCGCTTCGCGGTCACTTAGTCCTTCCCGGTGCCCGAGACTTTAGTCATTAAAAGCAACCTGCGAAGATTTGACAGCATTTATGACATTCTTAAATATACTGCAAGTTCCCAAAACTTTAATCAAAATGGAAAGTATTTTAAACTTTAAAGACTGGTGGCCCAGGCATTATACGTCTGTATGTGCGTCGACCGAGACAGAAAAGTCGGCGGACTCAGTTCTCGATTTCCAAATTGCACCATTTTCTTTACAACGCCGATATCCCAGTTCAAATGCAATTCAAAAGGTATATAAGGACGCCAATACTATAGGCCAAAAAAGAAAATTTAAAAACGCTGGCTAAATCGGTAGAGGATCCATTCAAAGCAATTTACGATAAAATTATTCCATCACAAACTATGGAAAAATCAAAGGAAGTCACAAAATAAGCTATATTTTATTAAAATGGTTTGATAATAAAAAGTTTTATTTCAAAAACATGTGTTTCATTTCAGAAACAAACGAATTCCCTTTTTTTAGTTTTTTCAATAGTTCAATAAAACTTTAAAATGCTTTTGTTTATGATAAATTCTTACTTTAGTGTTAAACTTTTGACTTCAAGCTCCAGCTTTACTCAAAATATTCAGATAAACTTACAAAACGTTTTTTTTTCACCTCCTGAAAATGTGACGTAGGTTGAAATAAGCGATTCCTATATATTCCTACATCCTTATCTACTTTTAATATTTTTTATGTGAAACTTTTTATGGGTCACTATATGAATTTTGGCATTGGAGTGCACTCGTAAAAGCTAACAAGTATGTTAATCTAGTTGTCCCTTCCTAATTATTAGTTACTTAAGCTGAGGGAGAGAGTCAGAAAAAGAAGAAATCTATAACAGTAACAAGGATCGCAATTATATTATAATACATCAAGAGAGACGCAATGATGTCTTCCCCTCATGTTTGTAAAATGTGACAGGAAAATACATGTTTAATTCTGAATAACTTACTATCTTTCTTATCAAATTGAATTGAAAAAAAAACTATTAACACATTTGAAGTGGTCGTTAAAAATCACCCCAAAAACATGTTAATTTTTTAAAACAGATTTAAGCCAAAAAACAAATATCTATCTATTAAACTACCAAGTTATGGAAAATGTGAGTAAGCACCTTGATGATCTAGTAGTTAAGGTACACTCCTCGTATGTGTTGGACTCGAGTTCAAATCACGGTGATCTTCAAATTTTTGTTTATAATTTCATTTAATTAATTTATTTACAAAGAACACAATGTATAAAAGAAAGAGTAAAAAAATAAAAAGGAGAGAATATCTAGCAGTGAAGACAGGAAAATAACAAAAGTAGATAATTAGGAATTATATATCAATTATAGTTTTTGCGTAACTTAAAAGTTTCACTTCTAATGCTGTTAGTTCACGAATGACGCATACATTTTTATTTATAAAATTACTTCAGTTTTTTCTATTACCTGTCAAAGTTTCGAGGTCTTCCCTTCGTTTTTTGTTTGACTAACCTTTTGAGATGTCTCCACTACCTTAGCTGTGGCTTTTAATTGTTATTTTCGACACTTTCAATAACTAGTCAGTCTGTTACAGTTTCATTCCTCATTTTATCCACTATGGTTACAAGAATGTTGGTAAGTATGTATATTATTTTGGATTTTGTATTTTCTTTTTTGTTGATTATTCCTCTTGCTGTAAAATAATATTGCTGCTTTGTTTATTCTATTATTTATTTCTTTTTCATAATTTCCTATTCCGTCTCTTAACAACTCCTAAATATTTGAGATCATCTATCAATGCTGTTCTCTCCATATTAATATTAGAAATTTTTCTTTATTTTATTTCTGTCAAAATATAGTTTTCAAAATTAAGGTGCCAAATGTTCACAAGAAATAACTATAATAATTCTATTTTCCTTTCCTATAACATGTTTGTAACTTTTTACATTTTATACAGGAAAAATATAAATACACTAATAAAATAAGTACAGTTACATTTTTGTTGGATCATCTTGAGCTAGAAGAAATTTGTTCCCATGATTATATATGATACAAAAAATAAGATCAAAAATATAAAAAAAATATAAAAAATATATTATGATAATATGAGTCATATTGCACAAACCTTCGAGGCAATAAAAAATTAAATAAATTAAAACGAGTGAGCATATAGGCGTTCATAATTCCGAAATTCACTGTATTAGCAATTGAAGTTAGAGTCGCTAGTTAATGTGAAAGAATAATATTCATATTATTGAATATAACATTGTTAGACATTTCCCTTTATGTAACCAAATATGAATGTCAAAATTTAGTTATGTATTTTGTACACTTATCATAGTCAATATCAATACTCTGCAAAAGCATGACTTAATTTTATACATGCCAACAAAATTTGAAAATTGCGGCATCCTACAGCTCTGCAGTAAAATAAACTAACACTGATGGTCAATAAACTTTTGCGTTGGACTATTAAGTAATAATGTAATTGGTTCAAACTTTCTACCTGACCGACTTAACCCTTTCGCTCATAGTTTACATATTGTCACCTTAGAGTTACACTATTGTATGTCGATTTTTTTTCGATTTTGAGTTTTTAGTATTAAATAATTGTATGTGCGTTGGACCGTGGCCCTACAGAGTTTCAAAATTCTAACTCACATCCTTAAACGTATGCAGCCAGAAATACATGGTTGTATCGAGATCAAAACAGAATTACAAAGTGGTATGCGACACCACTTTGTAACAGCAAAAACTGAAAAATATGTTGATAGAATACTACATACAATTTTGTTACTCTAAAACCAGACCTTCCGGCATATCGTGTCAAAAAATAAGCACTGTGAAATTAATGGACTAAAAATACAATAAAAGCATTGTGCTGCCATGAATAAAAGTTAAAGATATAATGTAAACTTTCAAGAAAGTGTTAAGAAGATCTAGAGGATATATCATTTGAAATAAAAAGAGTAGGGTTAGGTTAATTTTATTTATAATAAAGTTTTATACTAAACTTTTAATATTTTAAAGACGAGATCATGAGTGATATGGATAGCCATTCAAGCGATTCTGAATCTGATAACGAACCACTCGCTATTTTAAGGTAATAATGCTTGCTAATTTATTTTAATTTTAGGTTTATAATGTTGTTACACTTTAGGACCAAGATTAACCCTTTACGCGTTGCACATCCTGTATACGATAATAATCTAACAAATATAATAACGTTTATTTGACTTCAATCCGACCAATAATAGCAGAGATATACGTTAGTGCCCTAATGGCATCTTTTTTTTTGTACATTCTGTATACTATAATATTCTAAAAATCATATTGCCGTTTATTAGACTCCAATCCGACAAATAATAACAGAGATATGGGGAAATACCTTTAGTACGTGCGCAGAATTTTGAAATGTGCCTTTTTCGGCTTATATGTAACAGAAAACATGCGCAGTATACGGAAAAAGTAGCGTCGCTACCCCAGCTACCCACGGCCGTTTTGGCACTCTGGTGAATAACAAATAGATATATGTTAGTGCCGTTATGGCGATGACGACGACGATAGATGACAAGTCAAGGTAACTGTATTACCGACACCCGTTGGATAGTGTAGGTTGACGACGACGACGACAGATGGCAAGACAAGGTAACTGTATTACCGACACCTGTTGGTTAATGTAGGTTGACGATGACGACGATAGATGGCAGGATAAGGTAACTGTATTACCGACACCTGTTGGATAGTGTAGGTTGACGACGAGGACGATAGATGGCAAGGATTTGACGGATGACACATACGACGGAACGTACATACGATATATACGTCATATATGACGGAACGCACATACACGTCACGTATGACAGATGAGACATTTGACGGATGGCCATACGGCACGTACGTCACGTATGACAGATGAGACATTTGACGGATGACACATACGACGGAATGTACGTACGGCACATAGACAAACGGATGACACACACGACGGAACGCACAAGATACCAGATTTCCCGATTTTTTTAAGTAGTACTTTTTAAGATTTTGGTATTATGATGGCAACACCGTATGTATCATTCCCCATACTAACAATCATTCGAATGTTAAATCGATTCTTCTTATTTTAGTCGAGATATGTCATTCAAACTAGATACATGTCAGTGAAATCCACATATTTTGGGAAATGGTGAGTACAGGTACTTCTAAAATATAATTTTTCTTGAAAAATATAGGAGATAATTGATATGGTTTCACATACGCTATGAAATGTCAGTACTTATTGGCCTACATGTAGAAATGTGTAATATAATAACATAACAAAATTAGAGAATGTCTAGAAAGTCACGTTTCTCAAGAGATACTTGGAGATACAAGGTAAATTAAAGTTGCATCTGTTAAAACACGTTACCAAGTACTCGGAAACTTACCGCGACTGCTATATTAAATGGCATACAATTTATTATTACTTATTTTGTTTGTAGGCTAACCACACAAAATTTTTGTTGGACTTTGGACAATCAAATAAACGCGCTACAAGAGGGGAATACGTTACAATGGTGCCCGAAAAAAACATCGATTCTGACGTTGAAAGCGATGTTGAATGGGGTTGTTTATCAACAAATAAACCAGTACCAATTAATTTTACAGATGATATGCCTTTTCCCCCAGTTCACCAGATACTTCTGCTTTTCTTACAAATTTGAATAATGCTGACTTTCAAGACATATATCTTGATTGTACCTGTAGTAATAAAATACGAGGCATGTTTTTTAAGTAAGTACCGTTTTGCGATTCCGCTGCCGCAGCGCTACGGTCAGCGTTCCGCGCATGCGCGCTGGTTACCTACATCTCTTGTCTATGCACTGACGCTATTACAGTCTGATTCTTCATTGTATACGTTGTTTACTGAGTGTTTAAGATGCCTCCGACAATCGTGAGTCCCGCCGATTGTGAAGTACGGGCTGTTATACGATTTCTTAGTGTTAAAGGCGTGAAACCGATCGAGATTCATCGTGAGATCTGTGAAGTTTACGGACACACCAGAATCGAAACAACAATCCATGGAATGGCGACATTCATCATCACCCAAAAACGTGAAGTTTAAGCAAACAATTTCTGCCCAGAAAATCATGTGCACAGTTTTTTGGGACAAAAAAGGAGTATTCCTAGTGGAGTTTCTGCCTCGTAATGAGACAATCAATGCAGTGTCTTATTGTGAGACATTGAACAATCCGCGTCGTGCAATCCAGAACAAAAGACGTGGCAAGTTGAGTAAGGGTATCGTTTTGCTGCATGACAATGCCCATCCACATGTGGCTAATCGGACCAAAGATCTTATCAAATCTTTTCAATGGGAAACTCTAGATCATCCTCCATACAGCCCTGATCTGGCGCCCAGCGACTACCATTTGTTCCTGCCCTTGAAGAAACACCTGGGCGGTCAGCGTCTTCAAGACGATAACGAAGTCAAAAAATTTGTGATACAGTCACAACACAACAACAAGTCAGGCGGCAGAATTTTATGAGGAGGGTATTCAAAAACTGGTGCCACGTTATGACAAGTGCCTCAATATTCAAAGAAATTATGTAGAAAAGTAGATTAAGGTACAGGCTTTCATGTAAAAATAAAATTATTGCGATATCTTTGCAAGCCTTTTATTAATTCCAAAACGGTACTTACTTAAAAAAACATGTCTCGTAAATGAAGATGACGAAGTACCACAAGCAGATGACGAAGTGTCACAAGGAGATGACGAAGTGTCACAAAAAGATGAAGAAGTGTCACAAGGAGAACACAAACTTAATATGACTCAAGAAGAAAACGAACTTGAAGTGACACAAGAAGATAATGAACAACTAGAAATGGATTGTAATCAAGAAAACAGAGAAAATGAAGTATGCACTAAAAGAGTGAAATATCTCCAAAAAGGATAGCAAAAATGAAGTCATCGAAAAAAACTGAAATAATGAAACAAAGGGTATTCTCCTGGAAAGAAGATCCGTTTGCTTTTTCGGTGGAAAAATCCATTCTCAATGATGAAGGCAATAGTCCTGATGGTGTGCCTTGCACAAATGTACTAGAATACTTTTTCAAAAAAATTTAATAAGGACATTATGGAGCCCATTGTATCTGAGATTAATTTATATTGTTTACAATTAAATAATTCGTTTATTGATTCAACACTCAATGAGTTTCGAGATTTTTTAGCTATAGTTATTTATGGGAGTAGTCCAAATGCCGAGTTACACAGATTATTGGTCTCTAAAGTGGAGATATGAACCAGCTGCCAAGATTATGTCGTTAAAACGATACCAGCAAATCAGGCGATATCTCCACTTTGTCAATAATAAAGAGAATTATGAAGAAGGCCGTTATTTTAAACTTCGGCCTCTGATAAATAAATTTAAAACAAATATGGAGAGAATCCAACAAGAAGATCGATTTTCTATAAACAAATTGATCGTTCCGTATAAAGGAACCAAATCTGGAAGCCGACGTCAATATATACAATCAAAACCGAAGAAATGGGGCTTTAAAATGTTTTGTCTGTGTGGTATCTCTGGTATTATGTATAATATATACCCTACGGGGAAGACGACACTTTTAGAGGTTATGATTTCACAGAAATTGAAAACCAATTCGGTTTAAGTGGTAATATAGTAGTGGCATTTAGTCAAAGTATTAAAAAGCGTGCGCTGACTAGTATATTTTGACAATTTTTTTTGGTCTCCTGATCTAATCTCGTACCTTAGATATGAGTTTGGATTATTAGCATTGGGTTCAAATAGAACTCGACGATATCCCTTCAAATCAGATAAAGAGCTAAGAAAAGAAGGGCGGGGGTCGTTTCAACTATTTGTTGATTCGAGAGACTGTAATAAAATGAAGGGACAATAAGCAAGTTATTCTGTGTTCTTCATATGCAGACGCCTACCCTGTCAAATCGATAAAACGGTTTATTAAAAATCAAGGACAGGTTGACGTTCCTTGCCCAAAATTAATTCTAGAATATAATTCACACATGGGTGAAGTAGATTTAGCAGATATGCTTGTAGCTCTCTACAGAACCTCTTTCAGGACGCATAGATGGTATATGGCAATTTTCTCCCAGCTCTTAGACATATCTGTTAACAATGCATGGCTCTTATTTAGAAGGAATAATAGCGGAATAAAAATGTCGCTGAAGGACTTTAGATATAACCTCATTGAATCGCTTCTCCTCAAAGAAAAAAAAAGGTGTCAACCTTCACAGGAAAATACTCCTTCCCAACCCACAAAACGAATTAAACCTAAGAAGCTTTTGGTTAATATACAAGTAAGATTCGATTCAAGCATGAACCATTGACTGCCACACCTCCTATATCTTCTACCATAACAACTCAAGACATCACTTATCTAAATTCTTCTTTCTCTCACACAGAACTAACTTCGGCCAGTCAATCCTCCAAGAACACTGTTTCTGGTCCTGACGATATCCCCTATATCTTTATGAAGAAACTATCCTTTGAAGGCCAACGAAAACTTCTTGAAATGTACAACTTAATTTGGACTTCCAACACAATCCCCAACCAGTGGCGAACCTCAGTCATAATTCCCATTAAAAAACCAAATCAAGCAGTTATCTCACCCAGTTCTTACAGACCAATATCATTAACATGTACCATGTGCAAGATCTTTGAAAAAATTATTAACAAAAGGCTTTTATGGTACTTTGACAAATATAATATAATTGCTAAAAACCAGTCAGGCTTCAGACGAAATCGCTCAGTTCATGACAACCTAGTACTTCTTCAAAGCCATATTTCCGAAGCATTAAATAAGAAACAATAATGTATTGCCGCTGTTTTTGACATTGAAGGTGCCTTTGATACCATTAGCAGACACTCTATACTGAACAAACTCACCCTACATAACATCAATGGCAACATATTTCAGTTTATCCAAAATTTTCTATCGTCACAATCCTACAGAGTCTCAGTTAATGGCATTTAGCGATAAACGATTTATGCTCTAATCTTTCTTCACCAATTAGATACGTCCTATATGCACATGATCTAATAATATACTGCCACGGACGTTCTATCTCTACCACATCGAAACTAATTCAATCTGCTGTCGATACCCTTGGTTACAGAACTAACCTCCTAGGTGTATCTTTATCCTACACAAAATCTAAAATCATTAAATTCAGCCGACGCCTTCCCTCCCCATCTCCTCGTATTATGATCAACAACATTTGTATCCCTCTAGTGGGCCACTGCAAAATACTCGGTGTTACTTACGACTCACGACTTACTTGGAAACAACATCTACTAGAATTAAAAGGTGAGTGCAGTAAGAGGCTCAACATAATTAAAACCCTCTCACATTTTCATTGGGATGGCGACGAAAATTCCCTCCTTAAAGTATATAGATCGCTTATAGGGTCCAAACTAGATTATGGTTGCTACATATACATGTCAGCTTCCAAAACATATATTGACCTCTTAAACACCATACGCAATACAGCTCTACGCCTCTGCCTAGGAGCCTTCCGATCTACCCCTGTTGAAAACCTTTATTGTGAGGCCAATGAACCACCCCTTTGGTTAAGACGACAACAGCTACTTCTCTCTTACGCAGCCTCCGTTTCCTCGAACCCCCATAATCCTGTATACCCCCTTTTTATATCACCGACATCCGCATCACACAACGCACACCCAATATTATCAATGAAACCCATTCCATTAGTGCTAGCACAGCTACTTAATGACATAAATCTACGGCAAACAACTCCTCTCCCACTACCCCAGACTCCTCCTTGGGTCATTATCAGTCCTCAGCTCAACACATCACTTACACGATACGACAAACATATATCACCAAGGGAACTCATAATTAAAGCTTTTAATAACATCATACTAACAAATAAATACGACCTAGTTCTATATACTGATGCCTCAAAAAATGAAACATATTAGTTCCTCCCTTATCCCTCTTTTATGCAGCGTCCATACTGTCGAATTATTTAGCATACTTCAAGCCCTCAAACACATCACTTTAACAAATAAGCATGTAGCTATATGCACAGACTCACTAGCCTCTATCCAGACTATCCAAAATATATTTACCCCGAACATCCAATTGCCCAAAATATCCAAGATACTTACCACCAGCTTATCACTTCCCAAAATATATCAGTTACTATAATTTGGCTACCATCACACATTGGTATAGCAGGCAATGAACTCGCTGATCATTACGCGAAAATTGCCTCAACATTCACTGACATTACTGACAATATCCAAATATGTAACAACTTGAAGGCACATATCAAAAAACGAACGGAAATTATATGGCAACAGCACTGGGATACAAACCGCTATTCTTTACACGAAATACAGCCATCAATCAATTGCCCTCTCCTTGCTCCTACAGAACTTACAACGCGAGATCTAGCCATAATAAGGAGACTACGCATCGGACATTCTAAGTTAACGCATGGATACCTAATGACATCCAGCAACCGAACCTATTGTCAAATCTGTCAATCGCATTTGACAATAAAGCACATTTTAACTGAATGTCACCAGTTCTCGGCCAGGAGACAACGTTACCACCTCTCATCAATCCTACAATATATGCTAAATAATCCAGAGCAAATTAATAGCCTACTGCAATTCTTCAAAGATATGCAGCTTTACAGCAAAATTTAACCAAACCTACATATATATGATCTTATTGTATTTTATATAGCAATGTAATCGTTTTGTGCAAGTTGCCATAGTAGCCGAGCACGTTAATTTTAATAAAAAAAATACATCATAATGTGTAGAAATAGTAGAATATAAGAAAAAACTTATTGATAGATTTTTGGAAAATGATTTGAGTAAAAAGAAAGACTTAATTTGGCGAAAAATTGAGTGTTGTGAGACACTACAATTCATCAATTGGCATATTCAACAACAAGATGAGATAGTAGAGCTTGAAAGTCCATATTTTTATTTTACACAATATTTCACAGATGCTTTATTTGTACTAATGACAGAAAACACTAACTTGTTTGCAGTTCGGAATATGACAAAATTTGCTCCAACAAATGTAGACGAACTGAAAACATTTGGAATTCATATGCTGATGAGAAATTTACATTATCCACTTATAAAATTTTATTGGAACCCAAAATTACAAGTGCTACAAATTTATGAAAGTATGCCAATAGATCGTTTTTATTCGCTAAGAACGCATTTACATTTTGTGGATACCCAAAGAATAAATGTTGGTGAAACTGATCAGGATCGTTTCAGGAAGATACGACCTTTATATTAAATTATTAGGTCAAAATGCTTGTCTTTACCGATTGAAACAGAACTATGTGTAGACGAACAGTGGTACATTTTAATGACGTCTAAATGTCAAGCAGTATGTAGCAAAAAAGCCAAAACCTTGGGGTATTAAAATTTTTGCCTTGTGTGGCTCCAATGGATTAATTTATGATTTTATTATTTACCAAGGGGCTACAACTGAACTGAACAAAACCCACTTCAAAGTTTTTGGATCGGCAGCATCTATAGGATTGAAATTATCTAAAAGGATTGCAGTACCCAATGTTCAACTTTTTTTAGACAACTACTTTTCCAATTATAATTTATTACAATTGTTGCATAAAAATATATATACAACTTGCACTGCAAGAGTAGATATGTTTAACACACCACATTTGTTGCTTCAAAAGGAGATGTCAAAGAAAGGTTGTGGATTCGATGAACAATATGTGAGCGGTGATGGAGAAGTAATTCTCATTCACTGGTTTGACAATAAAAGTGTTGTCATGGCTTCTAACTTCATGGACATAGGAAAAGAAGATGAATGTACAAGATGGGACAAAAATAATAACCAATAAATATGTTAATGTGAAACTACTTAAAGTAATTAAAAAATATAACCAAAGTACCGGCGGCATCGATAAATGCGACTTTTTGGTTACTTTGTAGAACCTTTATACGTTCCAGGAAGTGGACACTTCGTATGTTTACACATAGCATTGATATTACATGTTCTAATGCCTAGATTGAATATAGGCAAAATGCGATTAGTTTATGTATTCCAAAAAAGAAAATATTGGATTTGGTTGATTTTAGAGCATATGTTGCTGTAGTTTTGATAAAATCAGACAAAGTATCGTCTATAAAACGCAACAGAAGAAACAAAAAACAGAAACTAGACCAGCGGCAGAAATAAGGTTGGATGGATTTTGTCATTTACCAATTATAGATGAAAAATCCTTCCCTTCGAGGTGTAAATTCCCTGAATGTGCTACTAGTACCAATTTCGTCTGTACTAAGTGCAACATACATTTATATATTTCAAAAAAAAATTGTTTTGTTATATTATACAAATAAATAATTAGTTGCACAAATTATGTTTTTTTAATTGTATTTTATTTGGAAAAGCACTACCACTTATTTACAATGTGCAATATATTGTACAAATCACAGCCCTCAAAAGGGCCGATATGGAATGGAAAAGATTAAAAGAGTATGTCCACCTAAGTTCAGATTTTTATCTTGAAAATGACAATTTACCACTGCCATTGATGGAAGATAATAAGTAACTAAATTAAGTTGTTGGTTCCAACACGATGGTGTTCCTGCATATTATGGTAGAAAAGTGAGAACTTTATTAAATCAAATATTCCTCTACTGTTGGATCGGAAGAGGTGGATCCGTACTATAGCCTCCTAGATCGCCAGATTTAAATCCGTTAGATATTTTGTTCTGAGGGTTCTTGAAACAAAAGGTTTACTTCGGAACCTGTTGAGAGACTGGAAGATGTAGCAGTTCATAATCACACTGCTGTGTCATTTATAGGACAAATCGCAAAAATTTTAATTTTACAATTCAATCTGTTTTAGTTCCTCGATTCATATTCGGAAAGAACGGGCGTCATTTATGAAACAACCTCTATAAATCATATCAAAAATTGTTATAAAAAATTATCTAATACGGCAAATCTCGGATATTTATTATTTAGCTATGAATTTAGATGCGCACAAACTTGTACTAATACCTCTATGTTAATATTACAATATTTTAATAGTACCATCAATTTACAAGGATATAACACCCCTCACAATATGGAGATTCGAACAAATATCACCGATTATTTCGGCAGTTACAATTCCTTTAATAAAATTTAAATAAAATACTGTTCAGAAATAAACTCTACTTCGTTAACAATTAAAATTATTTATCACACAACAAATATGTTTGCAGTATTGACCTGAGCTCATTTGATGTACGCATCAGAAGACAGAGAGAAACATTTGAAATAAATTGTTACAATGAATGGTTTAGATTTTAAATTTTAAGTTCTTGGTAAAAAAATTAACTTTGGTTAGCTTCTATCAAAGTTAACCAATTCTAACCTTACTTTGTGGAGTTTCCTCTTCATGAATGAACAAAATACTAAACCAAAATATTACGTTATTTAAAATAGTTTCATATAATAATTCTACATCTAAAAAGAAACGATAGGTGACAATAATTTTTTATTAAATTTTTAGTATCGTATTTCTAATTCACAAGCAAAAACTTCTAACGAATTCTCTACATAAAAACGGATATTTGTAACTAAGAAACTGTAGTAGCAACGTCCACCGAGCTGTCTCATTGGATATGATTGTAATTTAAATGAGATACTGAAGTGTTTTAAATGAAACTCAACGTTTCTAACTAATTCCACAATATAATGATACTGAAGGTTTTACTCGCTATCTGCTTATTTTTGAGTGTTGAGTTTAAAACCATCTTTACCTGTGACAGCGAAAGATACAGGAACATTTCAGAGAATTCATATTAGGCAGAAAGGCCGATATGTGGTATGTCGATGATCATCGATGCAGTAAGAACTAAACAGTAAGACACTTTTGCATGAAAAATGATGCTGTATTGTCTCACAAAAAGATTCATATGAAATGTATTTTCCATGACAATAAAGCATTTATACTTTTCCGTCCAAACCTATCTAACATGCGAGAAAATTATTGGTTTACCCCAAAAAAAAAGCTGGAATTTTGCATTTTTTTAGTTATTTTCTTCGGTTTTCAGCAAGGACAACACTAAAAACGGGTTTAAGAAAAAAATCCTGTGTGTATGTCGTCGTCGCCGTTGTCGTCGGCCAAGTCTTGTTAGCACGATAGAGCCTCCGGAGTGCAATAAGTCACCAATTTTATGATTGAATATTGTTAAGGACATCTCACAGATGAACCCTATTGATTTTCAGCTCACTGGAGCCAGTACAACGAGTGCTATGATATTTGAAGTCACATTTTTGGTCATTTTTGGAAAAACTTCGGGTTGTTAGCATGATACAGCCTCCGAAGTGTATACAGTTCAATTATTGGATATTTACCTGTGCGTCTTTAATATCTGATAACATAGAGATATAATCGAGATTAAAGGAATTTCTGCTAATGTAAGAATTACTATTGTAATTAGAATTATCTGAATATGGTGTACACACTAGATATCAATTGATTGAATGAAACGACGACTAAGTGTGCAGTTTACACTATTGTGTCAAACTTATTTTAGACATAATTAAACAAATCTATTCAAATTGGAATTTCTCGAACCATTCAAACTGAACACACCATTTACCACCACTACACCAACACTCACAACTACAGTGTCTGACACGTTTTTCGATAACCAAGTTATCATCTTCTGAGACGGAAGGAATAGATTTCAGTCCTTATTAACATATCTAAACTGATATTTTCATGAAATTATAGACATGACAGTAAAAAAGCACCTCTTTTGTACCCTTTTTGGATTACTCTCTGGAAAAGTGTGATAAAACACACAATTTTCAACAGGTTATTTAATAAATAGGTACATACTATGTGTTTTTTGAAAAATTTGTTTTGACATCCATTATAGATGGAAACAAGTTGAAGACTTGCGTAATGAATTAGTACCTACACCTACATTGCAAGATAAAGTTGAAATTAGGTAAAATTCAATGAACATTAGTGTTTTTAAATGAAACTCAAGGTGGAATTAACTAGAGACCTTGAGTTTCATTTAAAAACACTAATATGAGCATATTCCACGAAGTAAGGGTCGAGACAGTCAATTTCAATGAACATTCTTTAACTACGCATTTTCTCAGTAAATCTAAATCACAATTCAAAGCAAGATTGCTCTAATTCTAAAATCAGTCTGAAGGTAAATATTTGTGTAACCGTTTACATCTTTTTGCTTATTTTCGATATATCTATACCTTAATACCTGTCTTCTGCACCAAAATAAAACTCAGGTTAAAAAGCCTAATAGGTCAGTACATTAGTATTTGCTGTTGGAATAACAGAATGGCTAGTAGGGGGTGGCATTTGCATATGTGAAGATTGGCCTATGTTAGCATTGGTGTTTTGTTGCAGTTGCTGAGCTTGGCTAACGTGAACTTGTGGTATTTGAATATTTGGTGTAGTTACTGCAGGTTGAGTATTTTGTGATGCATTATTACCTGAAAATAACATAAATATATCAATAGTCGTTTTTTGAAAACCTACATTACATTTAAAAAAATGTTACTTATATTAAACCATATATTGAGTGTAGTTGCCGGTTTTGTACATATATACAACTGAATAAACGCAATACAAAATTATTCGCAATGAGAAAAGAATGATGATGTTCATACTTTTCTAGGAGAGCTTTTTAGGCCAAAGTAGCCAGTATATTTCGAGAGCCATTTAAAAACCTAGGCCATAGTTCCTCAATGTTCTGACTCTCCCTTACTGTACTTGAACACAAGACAACTTTCATGTTTTCCTATGTATATGTGGCACATGTCTGGTATGTAGTTGTTTTGTTCTATTAGTTTCAACAGGTCAGATAGATTTCTACGCATTTGTCTTCAAACAGTTCATCAATTTATGCTTCCCATCTTTTGAGATCTGAGATATAACTATAATCAAATTACCTCCTCATCTTTAATTAGTCCGTAGTTTTTCTTTTTGTCTCTGTTCCTGTTATCTCTTTAATTTTGTTGTGATCCCAAAAGTGTCATATTTTCTTTCTAACACTTCAATTTCTTCTATTATATACCCTCTATTATCTTTTGTTTTATTGATTTATTTGTTATATTTCAATAAGCTGTCAAATTACTTTGAACTTTTTTCTGTAGTTCATTAAATCAAGTTCATACTCCATTTCTGATTTTTGTTAAGTTGGTCAAGCATAAAGTTGCTCTGTCCTATTTCTATAAGTGACTCATCAATTGTTCTCCATTCCTCATTTACATTGCAAGGGAATTAAATTTGTACAATTATTGGGCAATTGTCAGAGCTTTAAAAAGCAAGAATATCTTGGCTAGGTGGCTTGCGTTTTCGTCAATGATCAATACCAGTCGTCGATATCTTGGGCTAATTTTTTGAAGTTTCGTTTAATTCTTGAAATATTTGTCTTAGTAAATAGTAAGTTCATGAAGAACAGTCCCAACAATTATCCCATACAATAAATTTCTAAGAATTCACATGAATGGTCGAACTTGAAATTGGTATCACAACAATCATGAAATACAACTTTTAAATAGAAAATAGCAGAATATTTCAGCTAGTTTTCTGAACAATTATAACTTTCTGGCCGCAATACAACACTATCAACTATTGAATTCTTCGTCCAATTTTAACTAGTGATGTGAAATTCTCAAGAATAAAAAAATGGAGAATATTCTCAGGAATATTCTCTATTATGACCAATACAAAAAATGGAATATTGTAGATTAATTAAAACTTATATAAATGTTAAATTAAAAAATTTTATTATTGAATAATACTGAAAAATTAATAAACATAAAATCTTATTTGTCAAAAACATAAAAAAATATGAAATAAAATTTTAAACAAACTTACCGTACAGGCTAACAAAAAATAAGTTTAATTTGAGTCAGGAAAAAGTGTAAAAACTTCCACAAACATAACTATTTTCCTCCTCGAACCCCTCAGAATCTGATAACATTTTCGATTTCCCTAGGAATATGGGTCGAGTGGTAGTGGGAGTAGACGGATTTTCATCTTCATGCTTGGACATCGTTGATACCTGGTCCTGTTTCAACAATTTTAAATGATGGGCTATAAACGTCACTTTACTGGCTCGCTCAGCTGTTAGTAGGTTTCTTTTTGCAGATTGTATGAAACCATATGTGATAATGGTTCTTTCAGTAGCAGCGCTGGTTGCAGACATTCCCCGAATTCGAACTGATAATTTACTTAGCTTTGTCCTAAAATAGGTTACCTTCCACCAAATCTCGGATTCTACTATGTTGACCAAAAACACAATGTTTTTGGTGTTGACGGACCAAAAACTCTTCTTTAGATCTGTAGTATGTCAATTCTGCCATTATAACTGTTGAGTCATCTGGATATTTTGAGGTAACCGTAGCCATATTATCAATAAATTCAGTACTCTGAATTTACTCCTCATTGCTCAGATGAGCCACCGAAACGCGGGTCTAAGATATTAGCTGCCAAATGTATAGGGACATAGCAGTATGCTTTCTTTTAGCTAGAAATTCCTGGAAATTTTGATCTTCCTGCTTTGTTAGGGGGCTGGAAAGTAACACTGTTTCAAAATGCCTTTCTAGACTATAGAAACTTGACTTAGTTTAGGCTTATCTGACTCTACTCTGGTTATATATTGAACAATTGGGTTAATCAATTTAAAAAATTTTTAACGCTCATACCCAGAATATATCTTCATCTAAGACTAATTTTGCTATGTGCTTGCTCAATATATTATCTACACTCTCGCAAATTGCTAAATCTTTTAGAGCATATCTGGTATCAAGTAGGCGTTTCAAGCAGTGGATAATTGACCCCTACGAGTTTTGATGGGTAACTTCAAATATATTGACATGGTTGTTTTCTTTTTTCAGTCTGGATTTTTTGAAAGTGGTCAGTAAAAGATATGAGTTATTAATTTCCTTAACGATATTTTTAATATTGGCCTCCATCGAAGCCATCATTCACATTATAGAAATGTTTCCTATTAATAAATTAAGTGTATGGGCGACGCAACCATAAACATATACAGTACAACGGATGAACCTTGGCGGGCGAAGGCCGTGTGCGCAGTAGCAAAATCCGCTGTATGTACGTTTTAAATCGTCTCTCTTGTCGTGTTCACTTCAAAAGTACAATCAGAGACATAAATTTTTGTGGTTTTTGATATTTTAATATTCTACGTGTTCTATTTTTATTTTAATTACAAGTTTATAGTTTGTGTTTATACTTTTCATTAATGTTTCTTGCTATGACCATCGCACTGGCGTTTGTCACTAGAGCACTATACTTTTAGGGTTCTATTCCTCAAACTATTTCTTCAATTTTTTCGGCTGTACGTCAATTTGTATTAGTAGTAAACGTTTTTAAAAAATGGGCGTCGGAGTGGTGAATAAAAGTAATAATGAGATTTTGAGAAAATTGCCAGGGAGAAGATTCTACCTGAGAATATTCTCATTCTCTAGAATGTTCTGAGAATATTCTCGTCTCACATCACTAGTTTTAACTAACTTTCCATCAAAAGTACATGAAGTAGAGCAATATAGATATGTTGTTAAACAGAAACAACCAATGACTTGGTTTTTATTTGTTATTCTATTTTGTTTTCAATTTCATTAAAATCAAGTAAAATATAGCGTTTAATTTGTATTCACCTACCTTGTTGCTGTATTTGGTTATTAGATTGAACCTGGGCGTTATCTGCTGTATGCTTTTTAAGATGTCGTAACAGGTTTCCTTTTTCTACAAACGCCTTGCCACAATCAGGGCAAACATGTGGTCGTTCGCTCATATGTGATCGTCGATGAGATACTAAATGTCCTTTGCACATGAAATCTTTTTCGCAGAGGTCACACCTGAAAAATAAACACAAAATGTAAGAAGGCAATAACTCACCAAATCTTCATGCAATAAATACTATTCAAAATCGTCTTAAACTGTGTCTGGATTTATTCAAACATATTTAATGTTGTATTGTGTTTGAGCAGAAGAGAAAATAGAATATCAAATCGCAGGTTTCAGAAGCTTCAAGAAAAAACCTAACCTAACCTGCATTGCACTGCAGGAGCTTGTTATCCGTACCACAAGCAGAGGGATAACCTATACATGAAAATAAATAAAAGTCAAATATTACAATAGATTCTTTACATTAGTATATAAAAAAATGATTATTTACAGAGAGGACTACTAGAGTGAAAAATCCAGAGGTTGGATTAAAAAGCACTCTGCTAGATATGAATAAACACGCTGCTAGCTATAAGCGAACACACAGCTAGATATGAATAGACACGCTGCTAGTTATGCAACATGCGGCTAGATATAAATAGACACGCTGATAGTTATGAGTAAACACGCAGCTAAATATGCAACATTAATGTACGAAACAACGTTTCACTATTAAGATCACCGCCAGTAAGAATATAGTCAATGGCCTGTTGAAAGTCTGAAAATTATGCACTAAATAATAAATATACAAATTTACAATATTTACAGTTAAAGCTAAACCCGCACTTAGCTTTAATCAATCATGTAAGAGTTTTATATAAATATAAGATCAACAATTTACATAAAATAGTAACGTAATAAAGCAATAAAACGTTCATAAAGTTATCCGGCATTAGTAAACGCGCGGCAACCATGCAAGGTGAATGATTTTCGACTGTAAGATTAGTTGGAGGATATAAAACTGGATATTTTATCATTTTAATAATGATAAAAGTACTTACAATCACACTATTCTTAGCAACTATTAACAATTAAGCGGTACTATGCCCATTTTATACAGGAAAAACCTTAGAGTAATAATATACAATAGAGAGGGCTATTCCTTCTTTAGCACGTTTATTTTTGCGGCCAACAATCCTAAACGCTAGTAGTAAAATAATGAATGGATTACCAAAAGTGGGGATGGTATTATGGATACATGGCTTTGATAATTTCGGCCGACAAATTTGGCACTGAGGAACCATGATAATCCAAAAACATTGTATTAATTAAAAAAGTTACTAAAAGTCTTAAAAGACATATAAAAACGAAAGGACTAAATTTGTTCATTACTCATAATAAACAAAACACGTTTGACATTATTTAGTGCAATTACTACAGCGTAATCGGAATTATCGTGACGATATTTGCATCTCTCTTTATATGGTAATCAAACAAGGACAAAACTACTGGATACGTTACCTCAGGCACATAAATCAGGTACTGAAATTTTGCGCAATGTTGCCAATGTGTCCGCAAGTGAGCTTAGAATGTGACTCGAGATTTGAGGCATCAAAACAAACATATATAGTTAATGTGTTAATCTGAGGGAAAAACACTGCATTTTGCAGAGGCACAAGGAACAGACGTCCTTTCTATGACATTGTATCTTTTTTTTATTTAAATAATAGTCTCATCAACCCTTAAGGTTAATTGAGACACAGAAATGTTATGATACAATGAATACATATATACATTGAATGAAATTTACAATAATTATATTTCGTTAGTAATATTGATTTCTGTTCGAAACGCTATTAGTTTTTTCATATCACATCTGGAGTTCAGTATTGCTTCAAATGATGGAGGAATGTTGTGTATGCGTCGCTGGTTATTGTATGTTGGGCATTCTTCTAGGATGTGTTGGACGGAGAGCTGACTTTGGCATACTTCACCCGTTGGTGGGTTACTTCTTTAAAGGAGGTAACTATGTGTTATTCGGGAATGGCCAATTCTTAATCTGGAGAAAATGATTTGGTGCTTTCTAGTGGCGGGGTTTGATTTCCATGGGATGATATGTTTTTTCACTTGAAATAATTTAGATTGAAAATTATTCCACTGAGATTGCCATTCTCTGAAGATAGAATCCTTAACTGTCTTTTTATAGTCAGTGTGTACAATTTCCTGTATAGTTGGGATCGTATGATCACCAATTGACCCTCTCGCTAATTTGTCTACATCTTCATTGCCTTTTATTCCGATATGCGATGGAATCCATAAGAACTTTTCTGTTTTGTGCTGCAGTGACAGATTATATAACACGGTCTTAATAGAGAGAACGATTGGGTTGTTCGGAAATACCTGGACATTGTATCTGAACAAGTACATTTTTAGCGGCAAAGTAAACCTAATTCAACAACTGGTTAACGTTTGCACTCAAAGTATTATACCAGGGGCGGACCTACTATTGTACGAATTTATTGAGAAATTCGTTAATATCGATGTCTGAATATTCTTTGTTCAAGCCAATACACATATTATTTATTTTTTAAAATATATATATATATATATATATATATATATATATATATATTAGCTAAAAATATTTAATACAAATAAAAAGAGAAGTACCTGATAAGATTATTAATATTTTGCTTTTCACTCTCTGTAAAAACATATCGTCGGTCCAATGTCAAAACCGCGAATGTGCCAATTTGCATATTTTCGGTTATGTGCAGTACATGGTTCAATATCATTCATAGTATTCAATGCCAAAAGCGCGAAAGTGTCTACTGATTCCGTTTCCCTCTCCCAGCCGAGATACATTCCACGAGAGTGTCAGTTAGAGATTGACTGCCATACAAAAAATACAAATGTAGCACGTTCGTGCTTTTGCCATTGCAAGTTATTTTACAATTTAAGATCCAAATCAACGAATGTGCCACATTCTTTGTATTGGCACTATAAACAATTTTGCTTGAAGGTATTTGTGATTTTAGTGATCTTGAGATGATGAGTTCCCGAATAGCAAGAATAATGAAAAATTGCCGAAAACTACAAGCTCAAGGTAAAAAAATAATTGTAAACTTGAATGTAAATAATAGAAACCCTTATCCGCATTTTTTATAAAAAATGATAATTTTGTTCTTGCAAATCAAGGATTTTATTTTATTTGCTACACTAAATACTGAGATTTTTTTTTGCCGTATGCAAAATGCTTTGGCCATTTTTCTATTATGAATTAAAGACGAAAATCTTTACTTTTTAAAACAATTTCTTAGGTTTTGTTTTACAGTATTATCTTTTCTGTTTTCAGATGATATGCTTAACGAACTCCCTTTAAGAAACACCATCGAAAATGTAGATTCACAGTAACAGAGCAGTGCAGTGCAAGTTAGGAAAAAAAATTAAAATCCCATCACCCCTTTACAAGATTTTCCACTCGTCTGCAAAAATATAAAAACTTAAGAGCTATGATATGGCTTATTTTGTGTTGCTGTCAGCCTTACCTATTCCCTTATATCAAACTATGCACTTTCACGTGAAAAGTTAAGACACAATTATATTTTAATAATTTTTTTCAGGTGACATGCGTGACTATCAGCTATTGAGAAACTCGATTGAGCAGCAACAATGTAGTGAGATTCGTGTTACTGAATCAAATAAAATGGAATTTGAGCAGTAACCGTCAACATCTTTTCAAGTTGACCATCCTAACAGAATATCCCCAGCATCACCACAAAACATTAGAAGATTTTTTGTTTGTTTCTGATTCATCTTCTGATTTCTATGAACCTTCGGGTTCGTCAGACACAGGAAATAACAGCTCATTGCAAAGTGGTGTTGAGTATTTTGCTGACCGTCAGAAGACTGAATGCACAGCAACTCCTAGAAATTAGGAGATACACGAATCTACCAAAAAAAAAAGAAATGAGAAGGTATGGAAGAAAAATGTTAGGAAAGTTAAAAAGCTTAAAGGTGAGTCTTGTATTGGCCATAGGGGAATCGGGAAACCGGGGAACCTGCATTGACGATCAGCGTCATTTTGTGCATAATCACATTGAGCGAAAACCAAAAAAACGCACAAGAAGTATTGAAAATTCCAGAAAAAAATACACTTGCGTTTACAGTCTTATGGTTGATAGAATTAAACTCACAGTATGTAGAGAATTTTTGATGGCCACGCTGAATGTGACAAACGCCTTTATGCGAAGCACCATAAACAAGCGCTCATCCAATGGAGTTTTGGAAAAAGATAAACGCGGGAAACACCAACCACCAAACAAATTACCCCTGGACAGTGCCGGATTAACCACGTAGCAAGAGTAGCAATTGCTACCGGCCCCGCATATTCAAACCCACTCATCTCTGCCTGAGCGTAATTTTTTGAGTGAAACTTATTAAGATGTGCTATGTTGAATTTTTTTGATGTCACAAAAATGTGAAACGTTACAACTTTTCCTACTAAGACAATCCACGTCAGACACTCGGTACCCGACTATTTCCTTGGCGTAAATTGAGAGATTCGTTAAGTTCTTAGATATAGAAGGCCACACTGCTGAACAACTCGCCCAAAGTTTATTAGATTTCTTGAGTAAGAATGGCATTGATATCAAAGATTGTCGTGGACAAAGCTATGATAATGCCAGCAACATGAGTGGAAAATACAGCGGCCTGCAAGTTCGAATTAAAGAAATAAATAAGTATGCAGAATACATTCCCTGTCTTGCACATTCATTAAATTTAGTTGCTAAGTGCGCTGCAGACTGTTGTACAGAAGCATTAATTTTTTTTCCGCTTCTACACATCGTTGGTGTCTTCTTACGGAAGCTCTTACTTCGAAAATTCCGATTTAGAAAAGGTTGTCGGATATTAGGTGGTCTGCTAGAGCTGATGCTACGAAGGCGCTTTTATGTGGTTTTAACAGTATCAAGCAAGTTTTGGATGCCATTTCCAATAATATAGATCAAAAGGCAGAGTGTCGTAATCAAGCTTATGGACTTGTTTCAAAGATGAATAAGTTGGAAACGGGGATAATTACATGGAATGGAATAGTCTAAAATAGACCTTAATACGGGATACACCCTTTATGAATCATTACATTGATATGTCCAAACAATGGGATCTACATTTTCAAATATTGAAGCACAAGCCAAAGAGCTGACAGGCTGTCATGAATATCAGCAACAGACTTCAAGACGACGCAATCGGAACACAAAGTACGACGATTTTAGCGGTTTTAGTACACTTGACGAATTTGTTGAGAAATAAACACCTGGTAAACAGTTTGAAATTGAGGTGTTTATTGTCATTATTGATAACACCCTATCTGCTTTAGACAAACGCAGTGTTTTTTAAATATTTCGACAGTTAAAATCTATTACAACAGAAGAGATTTAAAAAAACACCAGTTATAGTGCTTATGAAAATGATTTGGAAGACAGCCTAGACAACGAATTAGTGCGGTTTGCTGAGCTTCTCAAAACGGATGTGGCTGGTACGATTGACAGTATGAAAAACGAAGCTCTGGAAATTCAATATTATAAATACCTAATAAACAATTCATTAGAATCATGTTTCCCCAATTTAGAAAATGCTTTGCCCATTTATTTATATCTCATGATCACTAACAGCAGTGGCGAACGTTCATTTTCGTCATTAAACCATATAAAAAATAAGTTAAGGAACACTATGAGTCAATAAAGTCTGAATTATCACGCTTTGATGAATATAGAACATGATTTGCTCAGAGAAATTGATACGAATAGTATTGTTTCTAAATTTGCCAACATGAAATCTAAAAAAGATACTAGTGTTTTTAAATGAAACTCAAGGTCTCTAGTTAATTCCACAATATAATACAAGTTATTGAAAATTCAAAAAAAATTGACAATTGTTTCGATAAATCAATATCATCGTCAGAATGACAGAAGTTACATTTCATTTTATGCCTACCTGATGTTTAGTAGTTATATTTTTGGCTAGACCAAGAAGTAACCTAACTTGTGATTGGCTTAATATATGTTTATAGAAAAAAGAAGAAGATGTGATATTACAAATATTGAAGCTTAGATATTATTAGCCCTATGGTGATATCCTGGATATCATTTTTCCAATTAAGATCAGTATAACTGTGCAATGATATAGAAAACCAGGAAAACTATATCTGCTGATCTTTACAATTATCACTTAATAAGACAGTTTATTAGTGGAGAATTCCCTAGATTTAACTGTTCATTGACAACTTCATATTGTGGGTTTCTTAAATGTCTTCTAATTTCCAGTTCTTCAAGGAAATCCAGTTCTTGTTCCTTTTCACAAATATGCAGCACTTCTAGTTCTGTGTTAGGTGTCAATGAATGATTGGTGTCAAGTAGATGTTTTGCGTAGTGAGATTTATCTGGTTGTTTTAATCTGTAAGCTCGTAAGTGCTCACTGTATCGTATTTCAAAATTCCTAAGGGTCTGACCCAAATAGACAGCATTACATTCTGGACATTTGAGTTTATATATACCTGACTTCTTTAATAGTGGTATTTTTGTTTTTACATTTAACAATTTTGTTAAATGTAAAAACAAAAATACCACTATTAAAGAAGTCAGGTATATATAAACTCAAATGTCCAGAATGTAATGCTGTCTATTTGGGTCAGACCCTTAGGAATTTTGAAATACGATACAGTGAGCACTTACGAGCTTACAGATTAAAACAACCAGATAAATCTCACTACGCAAAACATCTACTTGACACCAATCATTCATTGACACCTAACACAGAACTAGAAGTGCTGCATATTTGTGAAAAGAAACAAGAACTGGATTTCCTTGAAGAACTGGAAATTAGAAGACATTTAAGAAACCCACAATATGAAGTTGTCAATGAACAGTTAAATCTAGGGAATTCTCCACTAATAAACTGTCTTCTTAAGTGATAATTGTAAAGATCAGCAGATATAGTTTTCCTGGTTTTCAATATCATTGCACAGTTATACTGATCTTAATTGGAAAAATGATATCCAGGATATCACCATAGGGCTAATAATATCTAAGCTTCAATATTTGTAATATCACATCTTCTTCTTTTTCTATAAACATATATTAAGCCAATCACAAGTTAGGTTACTTCTTGGTCTAGCCAAAAATATAACTACTAAACATCAGGTAGGCATAAAATGAAATGTAACTTCTGTCATTCTGACGATGATATTGATTTATCGAAACAATTGTCAATTTTTTAGAATTTTCAATAACTTGTATTATATTGTGGAATTAACTAGAGACCTTGAGTTTCATTTAAAAACACTAATATGAGCATATTCCACGAAGTAAGGGTCGAGACAGTCAATTTCAATAAAAAAGATACTTTTTAAAAGTTTGAAAAATAACAAGGAAACAGATAAGTAGATATAAAAAATAAACGGATTAAAGATTAAAACTAACTTTTCCGCATCTGTGGCCCTGAATAACATTCTATCATAAAATTGTCACTTGTATACACTTCGGGGGATGTATCGTGCTAACAAACCGAAATTTGTCCAAAAATAACAAAAAATGTAATATATCTGGATTTATAGGACCCGCTGTACTCGCTCTAGTCAGCTGAAAATCAATATGGTACATCTGTGAGACACCTTGAACAATATTCAATCATAAAATTGGTCACTTGTATACACTCCGGAGGCTGTATCGTGCTAACAAACTTAAATTTCTCCAAAAATGACAAAAATATCGTACTTAAAGTACTATAGCACCTATTGTACTGGCTCTGGTGAGCTGAAAATCAATAGGGTTCATCTGTGAAATGTCCTGAATAATATGCAATCATAAAATTGGTGACTTGAACTCCAGAGGCTGTATCGTACTAACAAACTGAAATTTCTCAAAAAATGACTAAAATGTCGTACTTCTAGTACCATAGCACCAATTGTGCTGGCTCTGGTGAGCTGAAAATCAATAGGGTTCATCGGTGACATGTCCTTAACAATATTCAATCATAAAATTGGTGACATGTTGCACTCCGGAGGTTGTATCATGCTAATAAGACATGTAACGAAAAGTGGCCGACGACGACGACACACATAGGATTTTTTTTCTAAAAACCGTTTTTTTGGGTTGTTGTTGATGGAAAACGTAAAAATAACTCAAACTATGTATTGAAAAAAAATTATTTGTGTAGTATCATCAGTTTTCGATTGTTAGTTTCCTATCAAAATTGTTCTAAATTGCCAGAAAATCTCATCTCAGGCTTTTTGTACTTGTCAGAGCCTATAGTAATTTACTACACTATTAATTAACCACAAAATTGTAACCTATAGATAGCAAATAAACGTATTGAGTATTGAATTGTTTTTTTACCCCTTTATACTTACTTAAGAACCTATAGCAGATCAAAGGCTCTTTGAAAAAATTTGCTACGGGCCCCGCGCTTGCTTAAACCGGCACTGCCTCTGGATGTTGAAGAATTTATACAGAGCCAGATTCTATAATTTGCAGCGGTAGAATCGCATTTTTGTCGTAAGTCCAGTAAAAAAACATTGACTCATCCCTTAATATATCGATAATGTACAGGATGTATAAAGAATTGTGCAGAACTCAAAATGTCAAAACTGTTACATTTGAAAAATATCGTCAGCTATTCTCTAAATACAACTTAGGCTTCTGTAAGCCAAAAAAAGACCAGTGTCGGAAATGTTTGACATACAAAAATATATCTGAAGGAGAGAAAAAGGAAGAAGTTTATAAAAAACATGTCAAAAGGAAAAATGAAGCTAGACAAGCCCGTGATGAGGATAAGTTACTAGCAAAAGAAAATCCTAAAGTTCTGGCTTTCAATTTCGATTTGCAAGCAGTCTTAACAACGCCTAAAGGATCCGCGGGACAAATTTTATTCAAGAAAACTAGCTGTGTACAATTTTATCATTTACAATTTGGGAAATGAAAATGTTATGTGTCACCTTTGGGGCGAAACAAAGGGAAAACGAGGTGGTAACGAAATTGCGTCTTGTGTAGATGATTTTATTATGAGCTATTCTGACGGATGTGGAGGCCAGCAAAAAATTCAATATTTGCAACCATGTGCATCCAACTTCTTGCGAAATATCCACCATTGAAAATAATTGATCATCGCTGAAATGGAGTGAGACTCCGTTCACACTAAAATTGTTAAAAAGCAAAAAATGTACCCGTTTATATCCCTGAGGGATGGGCGCAAGTTATAAGTGATGCTGTGAAGTCTTGCTGTTTGATGAGTTTTTCGATTTTAAAGGATTTTGAAATAATAATTCCTTCAATTTCAATGACATTCCCCGGAGAAGCTTTGCTGCCTTAGGTACATTAAAGAAAATAGTTCCGTAAAAGTTCTTTACAAAACAGACTTTATGAGACGATGTTTTTTATTGGTGTAGACTGCAAAAAACCAGAGGTCGTCCAAAACAAGGCCTATCAGAATGACTTACCAATCAGCGCGGCAAAATAGGGTGACCTGGATAAAATGTGTAAGGATTTAACAATACCTGTCAAAAATATCAAGTGAAAAACTCTAAATTAACGGAAAAAATAATGTGGAAACATCATGAAGAAGTAATGCATACAGGCGTAAACGCAACATTAGCTAAAACTAGAGAAAAATATTGGATAATTCGAGGAAGACAGAAGGTAAAATCTATATTGAGAAAATGCTTAAAATGCAAGCGACTTAAAGGTAAATCAGGAGCAGAACCTTTTGCGCCATTACCTAAGGGTAGGCTAAACGCTTCAAATCCATTTCAAGTAATTGAAATATATTTTGCGGGGCCGCTGTATGTCTATGAAGCAGACCAGCGAATAAAAACATATATTATGCTAATCACCTGCGCTGTTGTGAGAGCAGTTCATATGGAGTTAGTTCCTAACTTAACGACCGAACGTTGCGTTCGAGGGATGAGGAGGTTTATAGCTCGTCGAGGAGTTCCTGAGATTATATATTCGGACAACGCCAAAACGTTCCGTAGAACCGCTCAGGAACTTCAAATATTTTCTACGATACTCGAGCAAAGCGAAGTTCAAGAATATGCTCAAAAATATCGAATAAAATGGCATTTTATAATCGACAGAGCAGCTTGGTGGGGAGGATTTTGGGAGCGTATGGTAAAAACAGTAAAGGATGCTCTTAAAATTACTCTTGGTAAGGCTCTTATAAATAGTGATGAACTCCAGACAATTCTAACAGAAGTAGAAACAACGGTCAACTCAAGACCATTAACGTATATTGATGACGACGACACTAATTTATTGATTTTATCCCCAGCGCATTTCCTAGTGGGAGCAAAAAATGTTGGTTTTTCCCTAAATCTAAAATTGCCTGAAATCAACCGAAACGATATACTTAAACAATAGAAATCGAGGGAACAATTGGTTTCCAAGTTTTGGAAAAAATGAACAACGGAATATCTTCAGCAGCTGCGTACGTTTCACCATAATCATCGTCCTAATTCTAGGAGCTTATGAATAGGTGACATCGTACTATTGCATCAAGAACATACGCCCAGGCTACAGTGGAAGATGGTTAAAGTCATCGATGTGTTTGTAGGGCGCGATGGTCGAGTGCGGGCTTGTGAAGTGCAATTGAGTGACAGGTGTAGACTTCGTAGACCAGTGCAACTTCTTTTTCCGTTAGAAGTTGAAGATTCTCCGCCGCGGGAGGATGTCAAAAATATCAAGTGACATTAAAAAAATAAATGTAAACTGACAGATATATAATAAACTTCAACTTGACAATTCAATTTAAAAAACATTTGTAACATCAATTTTTGAAGATTACTATTAATAAAACTTATTTACGAAACAGCTCGGGTGCTTTATTTTCAACGAACTCATAAATTCTTTAATACCAAAAACTTACCATGACTTTTACAAATCATTAAAATCAAATCACTTGGCGAGGGACAATTTACGGGAACCAGACAATGATGCTGGCGAAGACGTTTTATTTAATTTTTTTTTCGTGGGAGAACTTGATGTTTTTTTATTTTGTTCAGTTTCATACTGTCATAGACTTAACATGAATTTATTTTATTAAGTTTTTTCTGTACAGGAATTTAATGTTTGTTTATGAAGACTAAATGTTAATGTTTTATTTAAGTTGTTTTTTTGTAAGAGAATTTGATGTTTGTTTATTTTGTTCAGTTTTTCAAAATGTTGAGTTGTTATAAAAAAAATATAGTTAATTTTCTTAATAATATGGTTTTATTTGTTTTAACGAAACATGATATGTCTTAAAGTTTACAAAGCCAAAACAATGAATGTGTTTTTTTTTCGAAAAATAATGGAAACTTGACAATATGTGGAGATCACATAATCTCATTTATTAGTTGATGCAAACAAATATCTACGATTTGAAATATCATTATTTACAATAGTTTAGATGAATATACATTGTTCTAATTCTTAGAGAGCAAGGGCTTGTGGTAATCTCCGAATTGATTAATTATTTAATGTATGTTGGGTGGAAGAGCAGAATCACATAAAAGAAGCACGTGCGAGGTACACAATTATTGAATTCTGGTTTATTTATACTCTTATAAGTTGCATTCAATCATTGGTAATTAAGTTATCCACATAACACATTTTTTCATATATATTTTGGATGTTAAAAATCTACATACCTAAACGGCCGTTCCGCATTAGCACCTTTATTATGAGATCTTTGGTGGAATAAAAGATTTCCCTTCAGTGGGAATGATTTTCCACAATCATTACAAGCGAAGGGTCTTTCTCCAGTATGCGATCGCATATGATTTACAAGGTGTTCTTTTCTGGTGAAAGGTTTAGAACAAATATTACAGCAATGTGGGGTTTCTCCTGTGTGTTGTCGCAGGTGATTAGTGAGATGTTCCTTTCTAGTAAAGGTCTTTTGGCAAAACTCGCAACGATGAGGAGATTCGCCTGAAATAATATATTACATAAGTAATTATAATAATACATATTGTTATAAAAAATAAGCTTGGCAATATCGCTAAAACTGATACAAAACAAATAAGAATCGAGGTCGACTCCAACAAACTACTCGGGGTGAATCATTACTAATTGGAAATAATTTAACAGTAGAATCCTGACTTCAAAACTGTTTTATATATCTATTTCATATTTGGCAGACACTGTACAACCTACTAAATTATGTTAAACACACGTTTCTGGCTACTACCAGAGGCGTACGACAGGGGCAATTGACTGGTTAATTGTTCCAAAATTCTACGCCACTGGTGGAATAGAAAGTTAAACATGAAGCTGCGCAATTCTTTAAATTTTGATGTGTAGTAACTATGTCGAAGTTTTGAGCCAGTGAATTGCATTTAATAGACAAATGTAACTTTAATCTGTAATAACAATAAAGAACACAACTATTAAATGAGCGGATAAATTAAGAACAAATTGTGGTTCTGAAAATGTAATCTAAATAACAGTAACTACAATTTTAGTAACACGAAAATATCAGAAACAAATAGTAAAAACCTTTTATAACAAATGTTCTATGTCCCTAAATGATCATCTTACTTTAAAAAATATTAGCCGAATTTGCTGCCATAGTTCCTGACGAGTGTTTATTTCTTGTGAATATACTAATAAAACACATGTATCTTTTTCGATTAAATGGCAATTCCTCGAGATGATCGAAAAGAATTGTTTATAAAAATTGTAAATATGAGTTACCATTCAAATTTGCTGTTAATTCATATGGATCCAACAAACTATCTCCAAAGATACTGCACCATACATTTATCTTAAATTCGTGCTGAAAATGTGATTCTCGGAATACATGGGGATTTGCAAGATCAGAATTGTGACAGTTTCTCCAGTTAAAAACCCCTCTACGTGTAAATATGGCCTCGTCAGTAAAAAGAATTTTATTAATAAAGTTACGATCTTAATTTTTTTATTTATCATCCACTGAGCAAAATTAATTTTTAAATGATAATCTTTAGGTAATAAATTTTGTACCAGTGCAAAATGGTAAGGTCGTAAATTTTCCTTTTTTAAAATTCGCAAAACAGTATATTGGCTTACTCCAGTCATAACTGCTAAACGCCGAGTTCTTAGTTCCGGATTATTAGCAACTCGCATTAAAATATCCTCTTGATCCACAGTTATTTTCGGTCGTCCCATACCATTGTTACGCTTAAATTTACCAGTTTCTCCTATCGACGAAAAATATTGCTGAAAGTTTGCCGATTGGGTTGAACTCTGTTTGGATACATTGTTGATATATCCAAGCAGCAACAACACAGGAATAATTTTCCTTAACACAAACACAAAGCATGTCTCGCATGTCAAGATTAGTAAAATTGTATCCAAGCATTTTCACTCAACCGACTTTAAATTTTACAATAATGAAAATTTCAAGTGACATTAGCAACAACTAACCGCTATGGCAGCACCCCACTGGATCGAAACAATTGATTCAGACCAGAGCCAACTATGCAAAACAAATGATATTGAAAATGCCACTTATCTGATTGTAATTAAAAATAGAGGTCAGTTTATTTGTTTTACAATATTTTTGAATCATTTTGATATTATTTTAAAGTTAGAAGATCTATTTTATTATCATCAATAAATTTTAATGTCTTTATTATTAATACAGATTAGTTACATTTGCGTATTAAATGCAATACACAGGCCCAAAATATCGACATAGTTATTACACATCAAAATTTAAAAAAATTGTGCAGCTTCATATTAACTTGAAATATCTTAAGTAATATTGACTTTATCGTTATGAGGAAAGAATAGTTATGTAAAAAGTATAGGACCATCCAAAAATTGTGCTAAAATTCGTATGCCTCTGGTAGTAGCCAATAACGTTTGTTTAACATAATTTAGTAGGGTGTACAGTGTCTACACTTACTGCCAAATATGAAATGGATACGTAAAATAAGTTTTAAGTACTGAGCACAAATCGCTTTTAAATTTTTAAACAAAACACCCTGTAACTCAGTAAGCTGCTACATTTTATTTAGCTGTTTTAAGTTAAATCTTCATAATTTGAAGTCAGAATTCTACTGTTAAATTATTTCCAATTAGTAATTAAATGAAATTTCAAAAATACGAGGTGCCTCTAAGATCGTAACATCGTGTAGCTCCTACTATCACCTCTGTTTATTTTGAAATAATAGTCTGACCGCTCCTCGAAGGTGAAAACAACTACTTTCCTGGCTAATGCCACGACGAATATTGAATTACATCCCCTTCGAAGAACATCGACCTTTTTGTTGATACTAACATTTCGGATGGTTCACAGTCTCTAAGACGAACTGAAGACAACACTAATCAGCGCCGCTATCTGGTTCGCTCACTTACCAGAAAGTGGAGATGGCGTCAGTTAGCATTATCTGGTAAGAGGAGATATCCACGAACCAAATAGTGGCGCTAACTGGTGTTGTCTTCAGTTCGGATTAGACTCAGAAGGAGAGTGCATTACGCCGTTCTGACGAGATTAAAATAGATCGAAACTAGTCAACGGATTATGTTTTTCTCTTTACAATTGCGAAAAAGGTCGATCGGCGTCACGTTCTTCGAAGGGGATGTAATTCATTATTCATCATGGCATTAGCCAGGAAACTAGTTATTTTCTCCTTCAAGTAGCGGTCAGACTATTATTTCGAAATAAACAGAGGTAATATTAGCAGCCTTGGACTTGGGATGCAAGTTATATTGTAACAAATTTATATATTTTAGTTAATCAACATGCAAGTGCTATATGACATGAAAAACAGATTAAAACGGGATTTTAATCAATAAAGTCAATAGGTCAGAAGATGATTTGTGAGATTCTTGATTGATGATATTTATCAATTTATTGGATGTTGTCATGCAAAAGCTTGTATTGGTTCTTACAAATATTTTCTGAGCAATTTGCCTCTTTGAATGTTTGATGATGATTTCATTAATCATTAGTATATTAGCGTTGCTGTAGAGCCAAGCTGTTCTAGGAAAAACTAAGAGTCGAAGATTCTAAACAGCTGTGGTAATGCACTTGTTCTGAATAGACTACAATGTATGGTAATACTGTAATTTACCTATATAAAAAAACATGTAAGCGAAAGTTTCTCTATGCCAGTAGAAGACTCAAACTTTGATATACCCTTGGTACATTAGTAAGTTGAAATTAAATTTAAAACAATCTATTCATTGAATCACATTTTCTCCATTAGTATACAGTATAAGAGGAACTAAAAAAGCTGTTTTTTAGTACATCTCAAATATCTCAAAATCCTGACATGATGAACCAATGCTGTTCCCAGATTTGGATTCTACACACAAATTATTCGGAAATGACTATTTACTTTCTAAGAATAAAAACCATATTGCCCGTTATAATTTATATGATTCATGTGCCGATATATCTAATTATGTGAAATAATGTAAGTAAGTTTTGCATGCCAAGAAGATTGAAGCAAAACCCTATCACTGTTGAATTCGAACTAGTACTAATATTTCTAGACGGTCCACTAAATGGTACATGTATCATATTTTAAACAATTTAGTGAAAAGCTCATATTAATTTTTTGCGTATTAGTTTAAGGTTATTAACAGTTTAACAAAATAGTCTTCACCTGTATGTTGATGTAGGTGATTGGTCAGATGTGCTTTGCGGGTGAAAGTTTTTTGACAATACTGACATCGATGTGGGGATTCACCTGGAATAATAATAACCTTGTTAGAAAGCTACCAACTTGTGAGGTAAAATCCCGAAGGCTGTAGAAAAATATTATTTAAATAAAGCTACTATATTTTTTATAAATAAAAAGCTGATAAACTGAGTTGAGGGTATTTATTTCAGCAGTAGAAACATTGCTGAACGAATTACTACTACTGGGTTTTAAATAAAGTTTAAAAACATTCACCAATTATTTTAAATGCAATTTATCCATATTACTGAAATCCATTTACTTCTGTGAGTTGATGAACAGTTTGAAATTATATTGATCGTGTACATCAAGGTGAAGTTAACAAAATAATAAAATCAAAATGCAGAACCATAATTATAGTAGGATATCTAATAAAGAAGAAATCAACATAAATTGTGAGATGCGGTGAAGGGACTATCTTATGTCTTTCCGTTTCAACTTGATTATAGGTCAAAATACGAAAAATGTGTATTTAATAACAATAAGAAATAATAAATCTAAAAGTAAACTTAGTGACTTGGAACCTGTTTTGGAAACTTAGTTATGATACTTCTACAGTGAGAAGGTCTCCCTACCTTATTTTATATCAATTGAACAGTTTATTTCTAGTCTTCTGTTAACTGTTTTTTGTAGTAATGGTTGATGTATCAACACAGCCTTTGAACATGTGTTCTCAGTGGCTCTACTAAAAGTAAAATGTGGATATACAAAACTTGATCAACTTATGAAGACAAGACCTGATATATCGAAAAAAATGGAAAGCATGTGTACAAGAGAAATGGGAGCAATAAGAACCATTTAGGGAAAACACTTGACAGGTTCAGAAATGAAGACCTGATAATGTGAATGACAAAATATTCTGGAATAATATTATCTATCGAATGGATTAAGACCACCTTGTAACACAATAATCCTTTTGGAAAAAACGCTAGAAACATCACCTATCCAAAGATTGTTGGACTTCTTCCTCGGGAGAGACTTTGTTGTCGATTTTGCCTACCTGTATCAGAAACCATACACGAAAGAAAAAGATATTCATTGAATTTGGCGACTGAAATTATTCTCTTAGTGGAAACTTCCAATGAAAAATATTCACTAAATATTCCGCCTGTTCAGACGAACGATAGGTGTGTAGGCAACCTTTAACCATAGCCTTCTACTCAATAAATTACCTTAGCCCTGTTTTTTCGGTGCGCTTTTGTTTTTCTGTATATAAACTACTTTTGGCTTCCTTAGTAGCTTTGTTTATTTTCTTAATAAAATGTATACACTATTCTTCTTTGGAAACCGGCAAATTTTTTTTTTCCATTTCTGTTCAAAGTAATTGTGCTTTGTTAAAGTTGGAAAAAGATAAAAGAAATTTTAACATGCATAAAGGGTTTCTTTCAATAGAAACATTACCATCTTACCATCAGTGTAATATATTTTATACTGATTTATTTTGGTCAAAATTTGGTTCCTTTCAAATAAGCATATATCTAAATCCATTTAAGCAATTCCGTACAGTTCAGCTTTGATATACATATATGCAAAAATTTCTTCTAAAATATTTCTGTCTTTTATATTTTTATTTCATAAAGTTGAAATATTTATATCAGATTAAAATTACATTTGATTACAATCGATTATTGAAACCTAATTCCTACACATCATGCAAACGCTTTCATAACAATAAACTTTCAAACTAATTGTAAATAGGCTTACCTCAGGATTTTACCTAACTGTAAAAGCAATCACTGAACAAATTACAAATATTTTAAATCAGTTGATTTACAATTGCTTGATAACTGGCATCGTATCTTAAACATGTTGCAAACTTTTAAAAAATCGGATAAAATTTGAAAAGATTTTTACTCGCTGCTATATAAATAAGTATTTATTTAAAATATTATTAAAGTTGGTGGTTGACATAACTTGTTTTACAAATTATAAAATTTTACTTTAATAATAATGGAAATGTAAGGCTAACAAAATATTTCAGAATAAGTTCAAGGTAAACTAATAGAGCAAAGTTTCAAATCAGGTCAAATTCACCTTTTAAAAAGATTTTATCTTCCTCAAATGCTCTTTTATGTCTTCTATCGACTGAAAACAGCTGCATCGAAGTGAGTTTTGGCAAGAAAAAGTAGACCAAAACCATATCAGTGGTTGTTATAAATTATTTTATTAGTAAATATAATTCAAAACTCAATTGTTGTATTGCAATAACTTCCATTAAATTGCAATTGTCAAATAGTAAACACAGCCTTCCAATAGCTGGTAGTTCCAGCTAAAAACTATCACTGAGCCTATCAATATTAATATTAAGAATTTAATAATTATTGGGCAAGTACACAAAAAAAATATTCCTCATCTTTTATATGGGTGTTTATCGACTTACAGCAGCAATTAATAATCTGCAACGGAACTTAATATTTAGGACGTATTACTAATAAAAATTTGATTCATCATAGATTTGTATTTATTAGATTAACTTAGTAAATCATTATCTTCGCCATTTCATACATTTATATCACCCAGAATTTTTGTTACATTTATTTTAGTCTAAATAATATGCAAAAAAATAATTCCTTGTAACAAGAAATACAGATTATTCATATAGCCCACTTTGAAACATGTTTTTGCATTAACCCCACCCAAAAGATAAAGGGTTTTTGGTCCGTCAATCTAGCGCATAAAAAATATTTACTCTAGTCACAATATTCACAAAAGCTAAGGGTTCTTTCACCTTACTATACTATAGTTAGTTTTAAAACTATGAGGACTGATTTGTAGTTGTTGGCAATTCTATAGATTCCTGATTGGTCAGATCGCAGCTTGTTTTACTCAATACTTTTCACTTTTGACGTATATTATGATCCAACAACTATTGTGTAAACAAACAATGTCCATTTTGTTGATTTTGTTATTTCTTGCATTCGTGGTTACTTGTTTTGTGAAAATATAAAAACAGTTCTTGTCAGGACTAATTTGAAAACGGACTCAGATACTATTCCAAGTACTAGCAGACTTCATTTGACCCTCCCCCCCAAAAAAAATAGGAGTTCTGTTAGTTTAGTCCACATATCTAAAGAGAAGCACAACATTGTGAATCTGTATAAACAAATCTCAGATGATGAACCATACAAAAGTGACGGCCATCATGTTTAAAGTTGTAAAAATATTGGGTAAATTATCAAAAATAGTACTTTTGTGTTAAATTAACATATAAAAATTTTCCTTTTTAGGAGTTGCTAAATCGACTGTGTGTATCTTACTATCAAAGAATATAGAAACACTGGAGTAATTGTCTCTTACAACCGTCGTGGCCAGGGATAGTTAAAACCTTCTATGATACAACTAAAAATATAATTCGTCGTATCGTTCAGTTTCTTTTTTAAAAATGAAATCCCAATTTGGGTAAAATTTTGACTGAAATATAGAAATGTCCAAATTTACCACAAATAATCATTTCTTTGTCTAATAGTGACAGTGAGGCAGATTTCGAATAATTATTTATATTTTATATAAATTTATTTAGTGTTTCTAGAATTAATAAATAATAGACAATGTAATTCATAGTTCTGATATATTATGATACATTTATTTGTTACTAAGTTTAATAAAAAATTATGCAAATAGTTCAATGACTGAACTAGTTTTATACCAGATCTGATTTCTAAGTACTGAAATGACTGTTTTCACTGTGAGTATTAACGATAGTAGGTTGACTTTCCAACTTATTGAAAGCTATGCCTATTTTCACACAATTTGGAAATTTCCTGTTCGATACTTCTATAAAATATTCCAATAACAAATCTATGGAAGAAGTGATGACAAATACATTATTCTGCTAAAATGTATCAAGTACAGATACTTTTGATGATTTATTTCTAGAACAAAAAAATATTTGTTGTATTTTTAAATGAACAAACTCTTATATTTACAATGGAACTACTTCAAAAATCTACTTCATACTTCAACTTCTGATATCTACTTCATACTTAAAGGTGTTAATTTCAAACAATATTTTTATTACAGTAATCTTCATTTCTCATATAGCTTAAAGCTTAATATTCGCTTCTCTGCTCTCTCAATAATTCTATTTTCGTCTATTGTGGCTCCTTCATTCTCAATTATCTACATTTGATCAGAAACGACTCAGATCTTAAATTAATGTTCCACTGCTTTTAACCTTCGCCGACATTGGAGATATTTATAGATTTAATTTTACAATTCGTTCTACTGTTTTTTTCGTTTTCAATAATTTGCTTACCCTCGGTTACCACGAGTCAATTAGCTTAATTATTATTTAGTGATTTATTATTTATAATTTCAGTATGGCTAGTATTTTATATCATCGCTCCCAATCTAGTAACTTTTTTAGTGAGGTCTAGTGGTGTTATTCAGGTTTCTTAAAATGGCCTCCTAGTTAAAAAAACAGGGTATAGAATCTCATTGGAATCCATCATAATGTGAAAGAACCCTTAACTCAAACAAGTATCGAGCAATGTGTAGAATATTAATTTTCTTTGATAATTAAGTGAACTGTATTTTTTAATTAGTTTATTTCATTTGTACTATGTAATTTATAAACTAAAATGTAATTTAAGACAATAATATGATTGCGAAGATGCAAAGATTCAAAATATCTGTGTTCTGTCGTCCTTCCTTTACACATCACTTCTCTGAGGTAGTTGGTAGGGATACCAGTGGCCCAATTTCCAGTCGACCAAATGAGTTGCACAACCCGTCGCCGTTGAAATGACAAAGTCTATCGAACAAAAACACAACACTTATTGTTGACATGGCAGCATGCAAAGTTTTTGAACAGCTCGAGTGGTGGTGCCTATTGGAGTTCGGACAGTTACGACTCGGACCTATCCATCCTGACCTGGATGCAATTCATCTACTTGTCCCAATTTCCATATTAGAGGAGGAAGATCGTTATCCACTAGCAGGACCATGGATCAAGGGGTTAACGACATCTGTACAAAATTCGTCCATTTGTTACGATTCTATAGTAGGGAAAGATATTCTCTTGACCAACGGGACCAGAAATGTTGACTAGCTTGCTCGAGAGCTTGGTACTGATTTATTCTGTCTGTAGGAAGTTCTGAATTATCCTGATGGGGAAAAGAGAGCAAGGAGCGGCCAATTAGGAAATGCCCGGATTTAATGCACTAAAATCGTTAGGATTGTTGGATAGGAGAATAGATCTCGAATTTAATATTGCCTCCACTTGAGAAAACATGGTAGCAAATTCCTCAAAATCAGGTATTTTTATTAAATAAATCTACCACAGTTTTTTTCCATTCACTCTTGATAATGGTTTGATTTCTGCTGCGTAGCATTTCAATTGACACTTTACATTGATGAGGATGATACCATTCGGCTGAAGACCCATACGTTGAATTTTGATTTTATTTGATACTTAAGTGAACTGTATTTTTTAATTGGTTTATTTCATCTGTACTATGTAATTTATAAAACTAAAACGTAAAGTGTTTAAGACAACAATATAAGGATGAATTCTTATTGCGAAGATGCAAACATGCAAAATCTCTGTGTTCTGTCGCTCTTTCCTCACACATCACTTCTCTCAGGTAGTTGATGGGGATACCAGTGGCCCAGCTTCCAGTGGGCCCAGTGAGTTGGACTTTAACACCATGGGCTTCAAGACGCTCACGGTTGCAGAGTCGCATTCTTTAGAATCACACATATGAAGAGCTTCCATTTAAATATATGTAGAAGGGCAAAGAGCTACTAGAATCAGATTCCGGAATCTGATTCTACAATAGTAATGTGAAAGAACCCTAAGCTGTGAAAGTTTCAGTAAACAGTATGACATCATTATTTATAGAACATAAATCATTCCATAATTGTAGAATAAATCATTATAAATTAACAACTATTTCTTTTTGAATTGTTTGAAAAAAAATTACTAAAATTCAGGGTGTCCCACGAGGTTTTGGCCAGTATATATCTTGAAAACTATTTGAACTACAATATTGAAATTTAGCAGTTATAAACCATAGTTTTACACATTTTAAGTAAGCAGTTACTTTGTTACGACGTCACATTTCGGGTCCCGTGGTACCATTTTTAGAAAGGTTAACGAGACACCAGCCCTGTATATTGTTCCAATGTTGTAAAGGTCTCTCTTATACTAATTTGGTGATACCTATTTTTTTGTGGTAGGTACTTAGAAACGACAAACAAATTTTAATAAAGGCATTTTATTTGAAAAACAAAGAGAGTTGAGAAACAAAATAAATTGAAACACAATAACACTTTTACTGCAGTTGATGCTCAAATTGATGTCCACCTTCATTAATGCAGCATTCAAATCTTCCAAGTAAATTTCTTGTGCATGCTGCTTGAATACCTTCTGGTGTTACAGATTGGCAAGCTGCTCTGATTCTGTTTTTTAAATCATCTACATTAGTAGGAGCTATAACATACACTAATCTGTCTTGGAAATACACATCCAGATATGACATTACTCGCTGACCAAAATGAGGAGGTGCACCATCCTGTTGCCACCACGTCATCGCTATCTCATTTAGTGGAATATGTGAATACATCGTAACATCTTTGATGAAATAAGCATTCACATTAACATAAAAATAAACTTTACTTATTGATTGAATTACAAAAATATTTTAGTAGAACAACATAACATTAACCTCAAATATACTTGGCGGTCTATTCACAAGTCGCCAGCCAAGTCTTTTTCTTCTCTCACGCTGTTTGCACAATCTAGAAGTGTTAAATGCGGCGTTGTCACTGTGAGTTAGTGATCGACCGATACCGATACATCGACCGAGAGCCGATTATCGGTATCGGCCGATAGATGTAAATATATATATCGGCTATATCGGCCGATGTATAAAAACAACCATAGCAGCTTAAAAATTTTTTTTTATATTTAAACTTAAAGTAATATTTGAAATAAGGTAATCTTAAGAAATTATGGTAGATATAACATGAAATAGGCATTTAATATGAATACTGTAGTTTTGGCAAATTATCATGTAAAAAATAAGTGTCTCGGTTGTTTCTGGATTCAGCCGATTCCTTTTCGCCGAATTTACGGTTCCAGCTTCTGAAAACATTTGCTCACTTGCAACACTGCCAACTGGTGCAGATAAATATATAAGAGCTTGATTATATAATGGTAGAACTTCTCTTTTTTCTTGCCACCAAGAAATGGGATTCGCTTTTCTTTCAAGAAGAGGATGTTTCTTATATTCTGTAATTTCAGCATTCACTTTTTCACAAATGGATGCTCTATAAGATGATTTTGTGTCACAAGAAGATGTTGGAATGGTTTTTGTTTTTGTGGAGCTCATCCCTTCTCCAGCAAAGTCTTCGTAGATTTCCCAAAACAGATTTTGGCTAGATGTTCGACTAGTCTCAGGTTCAGAAGTTCGAACATACTTAGCAAGTGGTTCGTTGTCATCACTATCAATTTGTATAGTTTCATTTATTGTATGGTCTTGATCTTGAATGTAATCCGAAATGTCAGTGGAACTGGAATGTTCTACAGAGGTATTGTTTTCTTTTATTTGGGACTTTATATTTGTAATTATGTATCACGGTCTTTTGTAAAAAAATTGTCTTTGAAGCGAGGATCCAAGAAAGTCGCGATGGTATAATGTTTTTTTATAAATATATTCTCAAATCGTTTATTCAAGCAATTCTTCTTTCATTGTACCTACTCCTGCAAAATTAGCGTTTTCTTTGTTAAGATAGGCAGTGATAGTCGAAACAAATGGAATGACTTCAGATATGAAGCAGTCTGAAGAACTTGTAATTTTTGTTATGTCTTCAAATGGCTTTAACAAATTTAAAATGCTTCCAACTAATTCCCATTCGTTTAATGTCAAGTCTGTAAGAGTCCCATGATCCAAAATATATAAATGTACTGCTTGTTTTTATTCAAGTAGGCGAGAGAGTAGATAAAATGAGGAATTCCAACGTGTTTGTACATCTTGGAAAAGTTTGTGTTTGGGAAGTTTAGTTGTTCTTGTAGTTTACGTAGTTTATCGCAAGTAGTTTGAGAGTGATTAAAATGCGAGGCGATTTTTCTTGATTTTGCTATTAAATCACTGACCGAACCTTGACTTCCTATAGCATCCTGTATTACAAGTTGTAAAGAATGAATGAAGCATGCTTCATAATTTACTTTTGCCTTAACAAAACCATTCCTCATATTGGCAGCATTGTCTGCTAATACTAAGTGAATATGTTCCCTTTTTATATTCCATTCTTGTAACAAAGAATTAAATGCTTCAGCTATGGCGTCTCCTGTATGAGATCCTGGGAACTTCTTGCAGGCAAGTGAAAAATGGGATCTCTAATTTAAACTTAAACATGTTTTTTAAAAAAAATGGATTGTGAGAGACAAAAAAGAACTGATTGTATATTGGCACGTCCAAATATCTGTAGTAAAAGATGCTTTTCCCAACATATTTGAAATTTTTTGAGTCACTTGTGCTTTACATCTTGAGTAAATATCTGGTACATCTTTTTCTCTGAAGTATTTGTCAGAAGGAATTTGATAATTTGGAATAGCTCTCTTTAGTAGCCGAGTAAAGCCATCATCTGATACAATGCTGAATGGCTGATTATCTAAACATATCATTTCACCTATAAGGTAGTGAAACTCATACGGGTTAAAAACAGGATTCGTTCAATTCTATACCCAAAAAAACACAAATACTAACCTTGGGACATCCAGAAATAAGACAATCCTAATTAATAAATAATATATATCGGAATAACATCTCAAAATTCGATTAATAAACCTATGAACAACTTCTGCCAGCCATTACCATGTTTACATTTTTTTTTAGTATCCATTAGAAGGTACTGTCAAACCGCAAATAAAATTCTTCTTCCACGATTCATTTAAATTATTGTTATTCATTGGATAAAGTCACCGTGGCTAAATAGTATGTTGAATGAAGACGTCTTCCTTCCTAGTTCGGAGAGGAGACATATGTGACACTGGTACCTTTTCCTGTTTTTTTGGCTTCTGAGGTTAGCATGTGCTACCATCCTAGTTAGGGATAATTTAGCTGGAAAAAAATAGGTATTAATACTTATTATAATCAAGGGATTATATACATTTAATTGGATTTCAAGTATTAAATATTAGTTACCTACGAGGTCACCCAAGAACAATAGGTGAGTCTTCATTTCAATTTCGTTCTTTAGCTAGAATTCTTTTACAATCATTTGGTAGAAGTACATTGATCTTCCTTGTTTTAGACCTTTATTTTCTTACGATCTTCATTATTGAGATACCTGGATGTTGAAAGGCACCATCAATCCCTTACTTCAGGCAGTTACCAGTCGTGGTTTTCATCACCGGAATAATTTATAGCTTATGGGGATATGAGCCCGCCTCCAAGTAAGCTCGTTCCACTTATACCCAGTGTTGTTTCACTCAGTTGAATGAACTCCCGAGTTCAGGTTTAATCATATATTGGATGTGTGTGTAGAATTACCCAAGTACATTTTAATTATAACTAAAGTTACTGTGCTATAAGACTTCTATTGTGTCATTGATATGTAAATATGAATTTCCCCCGTATCTAGAATAAGAGGTGGTTAAACAAATAGATAATTATTAGACCATTCGAAGTTAAGTTCAAAATTTACCTGAATGATTTCTAAATTCATTTACCGAGGGATAATCTCAACCATTTAGTTAAAAGGTATTAAAAATAGTATACTCATTAACACATGTAAACAAACAGTACTGGTTGTCCGAATAACTTGGTATAATCCAAATGTAATCTTTTATTTTCATGATGACTATTATTATGACATTCGGGACGAACTTCACATTGTCTAGGTTAAACTGATAACTGATATAGAATTTCAACACAGAATATAACGCTACCCGAGGTAGAATTATTCTATATGTATAAATTCTCTTTTCCCCTACCATAGACAAAATAATATAGAGACGTCTATAGTAAATAAACATTTGTACTTATTTTTATGGAAAGTAAATTTTTTTTGATAAATACCCCATCCCTGAGATATTTTCAATAGAGTCTATTTCTCATTAACACTAATAAATTAATAAAGTTACTTAGGGCGCAACAACTCCTTCGCTCTGGATGAATCACTTTTGCATTTGCTTGAAAGTGTCAGCCAGTGAGACTTGCAATAGCTTAGAGTTAGAAGTACTACTAGAAGAAGGTCCAGTCGTTTCTAAAAAAAAATAGAATCATATTGTAGGTGTTAATGAAACGATTTAAAGTGATGAAAAAGAAAAATGACCCCCTCCTACACAAATTCTTTTAATTTCCCCAAATTGCCAACAAATTACTTAATTCTTCAGATTTTTAGCAAAAAATCTTTAGGTGGTTTGCCCCTGGGGGTAATTTTTTTACACAAATTCCCTTAAAATTCCCTAAATTCCTAATAAATCCCTAGAATGTTAGCAAAAAATTCCTGGGTGGTTTGCCCCTCAATCCTATATAATAATATAATCCTGAATGAGCAGTTCTATTGGTAAATATTTTTATAATGCGAACTGGAAAATAAAAATTTAGTACTAACCTGAGCTTGAATCAGTCCCTTTCAATTTATAATATTCTTGAGGATGTTTTTTCTCTAAATGGTATTTCATGTTTGAGGTATTCGCCGATTTTCCCACTCCCCCCAATGAAATGGTTTTGTCACACAATTTACATTTTGCCGTGGATTTCTTATCTGCTGGGGATAATTTATTCTTTATGAAATATTTCCAATAAATACTTTTTCCATCCATTTCGCTACTTTGCACTCCACCAAACTCCAATAGGATTATTATTTACTATTAATATTATGTCTGTTAAAGATTAACTAAATTACGCCAAGAAATAATACTGAATGCACGGCAAAAAACGCACGGGATTCACCGAGAAATTAAGGGGATTCACCAATGACTTGGCGCTGAGCCACATAAATTACCGCCTATTGCTGTGTTGCCAAAGTGCAATTTTTGTTTTTATTTTTATGATTTTAAATTGAACGTTAGAGAATTATAAATTATATTACAGAATATTCAGATTTTAGACAATAATAATGTTATCAATCAAAAAGGCCGATACGCCGATATATATCGTTATCGGTCAAGACATTATCGGTATCGGCTAAAAAAGTCATATCGGTCGATCACTATTGTGAGTAAAAGGTATTTAGACGTTCGAACAGAATGTCCTCAAGCAAATGAGGAAAAATATTCTGGAGAAAATCTAAATACCTTTCGCCTGTCAAAGTACCATCATAAAAATACGGCCCAATCAATCGGCTATTGAACAAACCGCACCAAACATTTATCCCCCAAATAGTTTGGAAATGCGTTTCTCGCACCCAACGCACCCACCTGGGGTTTTCAGCCAACAAGTAGTGATAATACGTCTATTAACTATACCTTATTGTGAAAACGGCTTTTGGCACTCCACAATATTCAATATTTTATTTAAAAAAAAATGTCCTCTACGATTTTAATTAACATTTCAGCAATAAAAGTGAGTCTCCTTTCTGGATCTGCAAGAGTCAGATCTTGCGTTAAATGTATTTTGAAAGGATGATATTTGTATTGCTTCTACACCCTCTGGATAGTAGATTTACTTATTCCAAATTCATGTTGCAGATATCGAGTTGAAATGTGGGGATTGACTTGATATAAGCAAAAATGTTAATAACACTATTTTCTGTTACAAAAGGCTTACGTCGAGGATTTTGATGTTTTCTAGTTGGAAAAGAACCATGTCTTCACTTTTATTCTACATAATCAAAAGTATTTTACCTGAAGTTATTCGGTCAGGGAAACGATTTCTGTATAAATTTCTAACACATCTGCTGTTTCTTCCACATTCTCCATAAATGATACTTAGTAAAGGCATGATAAGTCACAAAACTCTAAACAACAATAATACAATGAAGGATTGTTCACTAATACCGAAGGCTTTTGACAATAAGAGTAGCCGTTATTAGAATATAATTTTTGTTTCTCGGCTCTTTCTTTTTCAAATAAAAGGCCTTTATTAAAATTTGTTTGTCGTTTCTAAGTACCTACTACAAAAAAATATGTATCACCGCATTAGTATAAGAGAGACCTTTACAGCAGTGGAACAATATGCAGGGTGTCTCATTAACTTTTCTAAAAATGGTACCACATGACTCGAAATGTAATGTAACAAAGTAACTGATTGCTTAAAATGTGTAATACGCACAGTTCATAACTGCCAAATTTCAATATTATAGTTCAAGTAATTTTCGAGATATATACTGGCTAAAACCTCGTAAGATACCCCGTATATATATATATATATATATATATATATATATAATAGTTTTGCATTTCTCACTGCTTTGCTATACAATAAAAATATCTGTTCAAACAAAAATAAGTTACTAATTTTGTTTTAAATTTGAATGTCAAGATGAATAACGATCCAAAACATTTTACTAATTAATTAATGTATAACAATGTGATGTTAATTGAGAATAATTTTATGAAAAATCTGCTAATAGTCAATAACCAAATCAGCCAAACGTAGCATATGAAATGTATGTTATTAATTCATCACTTAATGTAGGTTAAAAACACTAATTGTTAAATAATTTACAACATGTTTGTATGTATTTCACTTTACAGGATTTTTATTAAATATAGCTTTGTTACGAATATGTTTCTATGTCTATTATTCTGACACAAGAGATGTTCTTCAAAGATTGCTGATTCACAATTTTAAAGTTTCTCTATACAGTCTCGATTCTTATTCCATAGAATATGTTTAGTATATATTATCAAAAATAACAAAAATTAAACTTTGAGTCAAATTAAATATAATTTAAAATTAGAAAATTTCAAAAATGATTGAGTATAAATTAAATAAATTTATAATTTGAATTCCACTGTATTTGCTAAGTATATCTGCAATTATTACTTGGAAATAAGTCTGGATTTTATTATTAATGTAATTAATTAAATATATTTTCTATTATAGTCTCTATCATTTTTATCTACAATAAAAGCTTGAACGTTGTGATAATTAAAGTGACGTTTTAACGTATATTGCCTTACCATTTTCAAAACAAACGAAAAAACCAAAACAAAATATGTAACAAAAGGCTAACCTGTGTGTATTCGGACGTGGTTCGTAAGATGCTCTTTTCTTGTAAACGACTTGGAGCAAAAATGGCACCGATGAGGAGATTCACCTGTATGTTGTCTAACATGATTATTCAAGTGTTCTTTCCTGGTAAAAGATTTAGTGCAGAAGGTGCATTTGTGAGGAGATTCTCCAGTATGTTGACGAACGTGGTTGACGAGGTGATCTTTTCTTGTAAAAGCTTTGGGACAAAAGTTGCATCGAAAGGGTGTTTCTCCTGGAAACAGTATTAATAATTATAGTAATTCAAGATTTTTTCTAGTTTTTACCTGTATGTTGCCTAACATGATTGATCAAATGTTCTTTCCTGGTGAACGATTTTGCACAAAATCCACACCTATGTGGGGATTCTCCTGTGTGTTGTCTCACGTGATTTAGAAGATGTTCTTTCCTTGTAAACGTTTTAGAACAAAAATCACAACGATGCGGTGTTTCACCAGTATGCCACATTATGTGATTCGTAAAATGTTCTTTTCTTGTAAACGATTTGCCGCAAATTTCACATCTGGAAATAAATTACTGAAATCATGTATTTGGAAGTTTTTAAAGAAGAAGATATCCGAGGACAAAAATACAGGATATATGGAACAAGAAAAATAAGGAAATAGCAGTGTTATACCATGCAATAAATACAGCTGGCTTTAAGTGTACAGAAATACTTGAATTTTGAAAAATGAAGTTCCAAAATTTGGATGAAATCGCTGCAGGTAAACGAAAAGATAAACTGAGAACTATATGAAGAAGGGGAGAAATGAAATTTTTGAATTAAGAAAAGACAAAATAAGAGTGAAAGGGGAAAATTTAACAGTTAACATATTGTGATCGTTATGTACATAGTTATTTACATTGAAGAAATATCAAGTAACCTTATTTAAGATAGAGGTAGTCATATTTTCAATTGGTTCTTCTTATAATTGAAAGATAATAACACGCATGATTGGAGTTTAACAAAGTCATAGTATTTGAGTGCTTTTTTCTGACATTATATTTGTTCAGCTAAATGTTCTAAAAATAGAACTTTTGGGTGCCAATTGTTTCTAATTGGAAATCCTTGCCTTTTCCTTCCAGGAGTGATTGACGTTTCAATTCTTTTTATACCCTTCTATAATGAATTTTGTAGCCTTTCAAGCTGACTGTACTTGTGGATTAATTTTCCGGACAGAATTTTATACTTCAGTTTAATTTCTGTAATTGTACATCTAAAATGTATGTATATTTCGTTATTCTTGTACTAACTACTAATTTAACCCGAACTTTAGAATATAAATGATTTCTTTAGTATTTTTTAATGTTTTCTTCAAATAGATTCATTGCCCTTAACTTAAGTCATCTTAGTCTTCTACTATCAATCAGCAAACACCTTCTTAGTAAAAAGTAAATAACGCTTTTAATATTTGCTTTTCTTAGAAAGGAACTTAATTGCAACTTTTTGTTTTAGTATAGTCTAAAAAGTAGTATTTTCACATAGTCTTAAAAAATTCAATTTTCGAGATGTGTTTTAAGCCTTTGTTCATCTGGTTGTCTATCTATAATATCTTTGAATACCAAAACTTCAGTCCTTTAGAGCATTATGTCCTTCTAATGATTCTAATTATTCTTAGGCAGTTTTTTAGAGCACCTTTTTTATTTTGGACTACTAAAGAAATTTTTTGGTTAATATTTTGCTGACTTTGGTTAGAGATTATTCTACTTTAAGTGTCTTTATTGTGTCTAATTTCCTGTTCTACTTATATATACTGGTATAACTGTCTCAACTGATAGTTAATTATGTATATAAGAGTAAGCAATCTGCATATGGCAATCACAGCTTTGGTAACTCCAGTATATATGTCCACATTTTTATGTACTCTGTATGATGTACCCTAAATACTTTAAGTAGAGTTGAACCTCGATATAACGAAACTAAATATATCGAGTTCCTTGATGTATCGAAGTTTTTTAAATCCCCTATTTCTACAAGGTTAATTTTACCTCTACATATCGAAGTAATTGTGGTAAAAACCTCAATATAACGAATTTTGGAGGTTTTTACGCCTGTCAAATCCCCTCTATATATCGAAGTTTTGAAATAAAAACTTCATACAGCGAAGTATGGATATATGGAATGCAGTAGAAACTATAGATTTTTGGTTTTCATGATTTATCGAAGCTGTTGTGAACGTCTATATATCGAAGTCTGATGAAAATCATCTTGATATATCGAATCTCAATATTGTAACGAGGATTCCTTTCTTTAATGGTTATTTTAAGTTTCCGAGTATATTTTTATTTGATATTACTTATAGCCCGTTATACCCTCTAACTTCTTTGTGGAAATCATTTTATATATAAGATTTATAATTATTTTAAGTTTCGGAGGATATTTTCATTTACCCTCTGGCTTCTGGGTAGAAATCATGTTATATATCAGGTTTATAATTATTCCAAGTTTCCGAGTATATTTTATTTACTCTCTGGCTTCTGTGTAGAAAGCATTTTATACATATAAAATATTAATTCCGGTTTTGAACTCAAAATTTCAAAATATTGGTTTCCCCACTGCCACGAGATAAAATAGAGTAGGTAGTGCGCAGGTCGAACTAACCGAGAGAGGTGGAAAGTAAGGCTGAATACGAGAAATTTTGAACCAAAAAGACAGTGCTGGCTGACTATAAGTTGAGGCTGCTAGTTATCGCTCACCGCTCCGCCTGCCGATTTGTTTTGAATTTGTTTTTAGTACCTGTTCTAATTTCTTTTGAATTTTTTTTAAAAACATATAAATAAAGCATTAAAATCAGTTGCTGTGAAGGACCAGAGAGAACGTTTTTCTAGCAATAACCCTCCGGGATGCTGACAACACTAGACCCCGGAACTTACCGTACCTCTATCTGAGGCTACCTGGAACTCTTGACGATTGAAATCAAGGGGCCGTGGAGACAACCACGTTAAAAATCTGGCGCCCGAGAAAGCATAACGTTTCAAAGGTGTCAGAAGTGACATACCGAGGCAGTAAGAGACAGGGCAAAAGGGTGTGACACAAAAAAAAACAAGACGTCACAATATATCGAAATCCTTCTTATAAAAAAATTTTCGTATTCCCCATGACATTCAATATATCGAGATTCCACTGTATGTTCATGTCACCTTGAATAGTTCAATAAAATGTTTAATAAACAATTCTTAGTAAATCTACCTTTAAGAACTTAATTAACATTAACAGTTAATTTATTTTTGGAAATAACAATATCTCTTCATCTTTTCTAAAATATGGAACAATATTATTAAAACACAAGTATCATCAGCATACATTATTGATATCATGGCTGACTGACGTAGAAAAATCGTGGCTAAAAAGGTAGGTGACAGAATCTTAATGTCATAAAGCTACGGCTAAAGTCAGGATGAACTTTGTCAATCACTTAATTTAATAAGCCAGAAATATAATTTCTGTAACTTCTGTTTCTGTCAAACCTTGGACCAGTAAAAATGTAGTGAATAACCATAAGAAATAAATATAATACAGAATAATATTACTTATAAAATTATATAACATATACTTGTACTTACCTAAAGGGTGTATCATGAGTATGGCTTCTCATATGATTAGCTAAATGTTCTTTCCTAGTGTATTTTTTTCCACAAAATGTACAGTGATGGGGAGTTTCTCCCGTATGCCACATAACATGATTCATAAAATGCTCCTTCCTTGTAAATGATTTTTTACATATTTCACACCTGTGGGGCGTTTCTCCTGTATGTTTCCGGACGTGATTTACCATATGTTCCTTCCTTGTAAACGTTTTGGTACAATATTGACACCTAAAGAATGAAACTAAATTTATTAAATTGAACACTATTCATAAATGGGAATTTTTATATCATATATTTCTTGAACACCAAAAACTTTATTAGATAAAGGTTAGAAGAACAGCAGATAACATATGGTAATTTTATATTGACACAAAAGAATCAAATATATTAGGGTTAATTTGTAAAAAATGAAAAAAAGAAATTTAAGAGAAAGTTCATAAACTCGAGGCACACCATATTTTGTAACAAGCAACAATAGACAAATATTGATAAATAAATGAAAAAAATTGAAGCATTTATTTAAAAAACAGAACTGTCCATTAGTATTGATGCTTTGCACAGAAAAAAGGCTACTATAAAAACTGGCTACCGAAGAATCACTTTGCTTGATCTACGAAATCTCGAAAAGAAATAATAATGTTCATTTGCAGAAAAAAAATATAAATAAAGTTAACAAAAAATTGTTATAAAGCAGCATTCCGCAAAAAAGAGATGACAACAGCAGAGCTGATAAGAGTGCCATCTCTCAGAAGTATGTACATTTACAAATTATATATAGTGTGATCTAAAAAATGATACATTGCAAAAATGAGCCAATAATACAACGTATTAAATAAAATTACACAAACACATCGAACATCATCAGTTAAAAAGAAAATAAAAACTGTCCAAAGACACGTAAAATGAACAAATAATACATTAAAAATAGATGAAATGCAAATTTTATATAAATTTTTCCACAAAATCAGTATGCGCTAATATCTAATCACTCTCATACAGTACTCTTTTGTATTCATATTTAAACGCTTCCAATTTCAAACTTTTCAAGGTCTGAGGGACCTGGTTATAAAGTTTAAATATCATGTGTAAGAAAAATAAGATTTGAATTTAAAGATTCGATGAATTGGAGGTGAAATATGTCCTCTGAAACGTGTATGTATATTATGTACATCAGAACGGAATTTAATTTTGTTGTATAAATATGGTGGATATGTGTTCATTATGTGTTACCAAATGTAAGTGCCTTCTCTTTTCTATGCTTAACCAATTAGCATCCCTCAATTTGTGACTTATCCTCTGAAATTTCCATATTCCATATATATATCGTAGACAATAATTTTGTGTCCTCTGAATACGTAAAGAATCAATATTGTTCAAACATGGACCATATATTATGTCACAATAATTGAAATGACTAAGCACCATAATATCACACAGCATTATCTTTGTCTTTTGGTCAAATATATGTCGATGGGGATAAAGAGTTTTCAAGTTGGTATATGCTCGTTTCATACATTTGTTAACTTGTGCTTTGAATTTTAAATTAGTGTCCAGCTCTAGACCTAGGTTTCTAGCTACCTCCACAGACTGGATAAACGTACCTTCAATAGATAATGAAATATGTTCCTGTAATTTATTTTTACTTTTTCCATAAAGCAAAATTTGTGATTTGCTTGGATTTATATTTAACTGATGTCTTTTTGCAGTTGATACAATCTCGGATAATTCCTTATTGATTGTATTTGAAACATTTTCATCGAATGTTGAAAAACTAAACCTCAATTGTGTATCATCGGCATACATGTATGCTTTGCTGTTCCTCAAACTAATGCATAAATTGCTTGTGTAGATACTAAATAAAATTGGACCCAACACATAACCTTGAGGTACCCCACAGAATATAGTTTTCGTAGTCAATATTCCTATATTAGTCGCAACAAACTGAAAACGGTCGGTCAAATAATTTTCGATTAACTGAATTGAAAGATTGAAAAATCCAGAATAATGAAGAATACCACATAAAAGTTTATGATTAATTGTATCAAAAGCACTTGAATAGTCCAGCAACAATAAGACAATCGTTTCCTGTCCCTTATCAATATTGTGTAAACAGTTAAACTCGAATCATCGAGACGAGTGGTCGTTCCGAAAACGAGTTCAGCAATAGTGTGTATACTTAAAATCTAATCAAAATAATTAGTGTAAAAACAGGTGAGAGAATCGATTCCAATATTAAAGTATCTGGGAATTTATTAAAATAATATGATAGAATATCGATATATTCTTCCCACATAAAAGTACCGTTGCCATACCCAAATTAAAAATTTCTGAAAAAACCCACACAGTGATGGCTTCCGACTACGGGGGCGCATCAAATTCTACAACAACTAGTCAACGTCAATATTCTCAAGTTGTTAACTCTGATATGTTTCCAAAAAAAGAACAAGCGATCATATTAAATGTTAATGACAATCTCACTCTCGGAGACTATGTGGAAGCCGTAGTAAGTATTGTTGGCTCCAAAAATATACTGTTTGCCTCTAGAATGTCAAATAATAGAATATGTATGTACTTGTCGACTGTCGAAGCTGCCCAAGATATAACTGAAAAGTATCAAACTTTAAATATAAAACAGCACCAAGTAGGAGTTCGACGGCTCATTACTCCAGCAAAGCGAATCATCCTATCAAACGTGTGTCCATCAATACCACATGACATACTAGAAGCAGAAATCCTAAAAATAGGTTTTTCAAAAGTATCACCAATGGCATTCCTCCGGGCAAGTCTGTCAGGAAACGAATACGCACACATCCTAAGTTTTCGACGTCAAATCTATGTAGTACCAAACGATGACATAAGTCTACCTCCCTCATTGGTCATTACATTTGAAGATACAACATATAGAGTGTTTCTATCATTCGACGGAATAACATGTTTCCTTTGCAAAACCCCAGGACATGTTGCCAAGCTTTGTCCAAATCAAGCACCAAACTCATCCAACTACCAAGAAAATATTACAATGCCAGTCGAACCAATATCAGTAGAAAGCTCCGTAGAAGATCTTAGCCGAACTGACGAGACGAATGATACTCCTCCATCAAATACCTTTAAACGACCACGGCAATATCTAACAGCTAGTTCCAGCGACCTTACATCCGAAAAAGATCCTGTGGAAGTGGCAAGTAATACAACAGATCAAAAGACCAAAAGGAAAAAATCCAAACAATGCCCCTCCGCAACCAAACAAAATCCAAACGCCGAAGATCTGGAACCTGTAAAAAAATTCTACAATAAATCACCTCAACAACTCCTTACATTTGAAGAACTCTCCGACTTTATGGATAACGCATTTGGCACAACTGACCCCTTAAGTATAGCCCAACAATACACAGATAATATTCCTGAACTACTCGCCCTTCTCCACAACATTTACCCATTTATACAACACAGGGCGATGAAATCCCGATGCACAAGAATCCAATCCAAGATACGTAAGCAACTGAATTTAGTCTCGATATCAACAAATGAAGAAGATGAAGATAGTTACGATTCATCCACTTCTCAACTAAGTCAACACTAATACTTTCTTACTCCAATGGAATATAAATGGGCTAATAGCCCATCTGGAAAAATTAAAACTCTTAATATCAAAAACTACAGAAGATGTGATCTGCATAGAAGAAACTAACCTCAAAGATAACAAATACTACTCACTAAGAGGTTACGAATGCGTCCACAAAAATAGAGAGTCTGACAGAGCTAGTGGAGGAGTGGCTATTTATATAAAAAATAATTTTACATGGAAAAATATACAAATTACATCAGAACTAGAGGTAGTTGCAATTAACATACAATACTATGAGAAGAATTTGAACATTATTAATATTTATATTCCATCCAACAAAAAATTCACTTCACAAAGCTTACAAGAAATAACCAACCAAGTAAATGGCACAAAAATAATAGTAGGGGATTTCAATTCACACAATACAGCGTGGGGATCCAAGACTACAGACAAAAGAGGGAGAGAAATAGAAAAATTTACAAACACAAACAGTCTTATAATAATAAACTCTGGAGCGGGTACAAGATTAAATCCACTAACAGGAGAATTATCTCCTATTGACCTAACTATTTGTGACGCACAAATTGCACCAAACCTGAGTTGGCAGCCAAACTCATACTTATATGGAAGCGACCACCTACCTATAAGCATAGAATTTCATTCCAGAAAAGACAAGAACGATCATCTTAGCTCAATGGAAAAATGGAATTTTAGACGAGCGAATTGGTTTAAGTTTACTGAGTACATAGAAAGAAATATTCCAGAATTTGATCAGATTGAAGATAACATTGACGAAATAACGAATGTACTTACCGATACCATTATACAAGCTGCAGAAATACATATTGGGTATGTAAAACCACTAAAAACAAAAATTCCAGTACCTTGGTGGACACCACAATGCGAAGAAGCTATTAAAGCAAGCAAAAGAGCGTTATATAAGTTAAAAAAGAACAAAAACCAAACTAACTTAGTTGAGTTTAAAAGACTCAGAGCAAGAGCAAGATACGTCACTAAGCAAGCTAAAAAGGACTCCTGGAAATCATTTGTCTCAACAATCACTCCAAATACTTCAAACTCCGAGATATGGTCAAAAATAAAAAAATTAAAAGGAATTTCATCAAAACATAAAATAACAAGTTTATCCCACAATACTGAAATTATCTCTAATAACGCACTTATAACACAAACATTTGCAGAAGAATTCTCTAGAATATCAAGCGATGAAAACTACAAACCAGAATTTAGGGAATATAAACGCGATACAGAACAAAGAATAAAATTAAATCATGCTACAGGTCAAAACCACCCATTAAATGTACAAATCGACAGTGAAGAATTAGAAGAGGTGCTGAAACAATGCAGCGATAAATCCAGCCCGGGACCTGACAAAATCCACTACACTTTTTTAAAAAACCTCCCAATAACTGGAAAAAGGTATTTGCTACAGACATACAATAAAATTTATTTAGAACATAAATTTCCAAAATCATGGTCAGAAGCTATCATAGTGCCAATACCCAAGCCACACAAACCAAAGAATTTGGTAACGTCTTACAGACCAATATCCCTAACATGTACAATGTGCAAAGTCTTAGAGAAGATATTAAACCGCAGGTTAATGTGGCATCTGGAAAAACATAACCTTACATCGATACACCAAAACGGATTTCGAAAAAACAGGTCAGCAAACGATAGCATTATAAACCTGGAATCCGAGATACACAATGCATTTGCTAACGGTCAGAAACTGCTAGCGGTATTTATGGATCTTGAAAAAGCTTACAACTTAACATGGCAACATAAAAGTCTTCAAACACTGGTAGATTGGAACATTAATGGAAATATAACAGCATTTATCGAAAAATTCTTGACACAATGTAATTTTGTAGTCAAAACAAATGGAGAATTATCTACCAAAAGAAAAATAGAGAATGGAATTCCCCAAGGATCTTCCTTAAGCACAACATTATTTCTTGTCGCCATAAATGACTTCACCTCTTGTATCACATCTCCACTACGTGTAAGCTTATATGCTGACGATATTGTAATATACGGAAAAGGTAAAAATATTAAAACATTGCAATCCCTAATTCAAAATGGATTAAACAAAATTTATGAATGGAAAAACAAGTCTGGCTTCAAAATATCTCACGAGAAAACGAAATGTGTCTTATTTGCACGAAGAGCCCAGAAAGAATACCCGGAACTGACCATAGGAAGCACCAAACTCAGTTTCACGAAAGATATCAAATTTTTGGGAATAATTTTTGATGATAAACTTAACTGGAAAAAACACTTTGACTATCTTAAACGAAACAGTACGCAAAGCTTAAACCTATTAAAAATCCTATCACATCAAAAATGGGGAGCAGATACAAACAGTTTACTTAACATTTACAAAAGTACCATTAGATCTAAAATAGAATATGGAGCCATGGCTTTCCAAACCGCTAAAAAAAGTTATATAAAAACTGTGGAAATAATTTCAAATAAAGCACTTAGAATAATAATTGGTGCGTTCCCAACAACCCCCACAGACACTCTCTATAAACTTCTTGGAGAGATGCCATTTACATATAGAGTTCAACATTTATCTTTATCCTACTCAACAAAAATGTTGGCTCTTCCTAACCACCCTTACCACAAAAAAATTTACACTGGATCAGTGCAAACAGCTTTTCCCGCAAATATCAATATTACACCACCTTTTTACAACACAGTTAAAACGTATATGGCAGAAATCAACTACAGTTTTCCTGAAATAATTCCTATAAACAGCTATAATTTTGCCCCCTGGATTCTCTCGCCTATCTCCGTAAACACAGAACTTTCCAAATTCAATAAAAAAGAAACACACCCTTCTCTACTGAAAAATGAATTCAATACAATATGTGGAATTTACAAACCGTCAGAAGTTTTATTCACTGATGCTTCAAAAAATGAATCAAATCGATCAGTAGGCTCATCAGTAGTTACAGCAACTGATACACAAAAATTCAGGCTACCAGAGGAGTGTAGTGTCTATACAGGAGAAGTCTTCGCTATCCATCAAGCTTTAGTTTACGTAATGAGTAACCCAAAACCAAAATATGCAATCTGCTCTGACTCACTAAGTGCCATAGAAGCGATTCGACAAATGTGGGCAAGCAACCCTTTAGTGCAACAAATCCAACAACTCCTCCACCAATTATTTACGCTAGAAGTAAAGGTCACACTTATCTACGTCCCCTCACACGTAGGAATCGACGGCAACGAGTCAGCTGATACAGCTGCCCAAGAAGCAACATCGTTAGAAACCGCAATGTCTCAAATTTATACTCACAGTGATATCGACAACTACCTCAAGAAGTTAATTAAGAAAAAGATGCAAACAGAATGGCATAATGATCAAAATAGCCTCAAGAGCATTAAATCGCAATTTGCAGACTGACTAACATTAACACCCAGCCGGTTAGAACAAATTAAAATATCAAGACTAAGACTTGGCCACACTCGTTTAACGCACGGCTATAGAATATCTAAAGAAGAACCCCCCAAATGTAACAAGTGCAACGTAAGACTGTCTATTAAACACATCCTTGTTGATTGTACAGAATTCGAAGAGGAAAGACAAGAGAACAAAATCTCCACAGATGTTAGTGAAAATCTAAAAACTCTGGAACAAATACAAAAAACAATACAGTACCTAAAAGATATAAAACTCTATAATTATATCTAGTGAATGTTTTAGTGAATATTTAGTGAATGTAATGCTGTAATTTACTATGTAGTTAAATGATATTGTAAGTGCTAATGACCCTTAGCGGTCGAAGCACATCTTCACAAAAAAAAAAAAATTGTGTAAAATATCATCCGTAACATCCAGTAGGGCAGTTGTACAGCTAAATCCTGGCCAAAAACCTGATTAGCTAATGGGCAAAATGTCGTAACGATTAAAATGTTCTTCAATTTGCTGTTTAATTGCTTTCTCCAAAATCTTCAACATAATTGGTAGTATAGAGATAGGTCGAAGATCACTGATGGCATGTACATTTGCTTTTTTTGGAATAGAAGAAACTTTCGAAACCTTCCAAATATCTGTAATTGTTGACTGGATAATGGTAGTATTAATTATATGTGTGACATAGGGCAATATAAAAGTAACATATCAACCTGGATATCATCCATACCAGTAGCATTGGTTTTAATTGCAAGTAGATATTCAAAAATGATTTGTTGACTCATGGGCTTAAATCGTAACAATTCCTGATAGTTTAACTTTAAGTTATTGCTATAAAACTGCAATAGGCCTTCATCAGCATCTGTGGAATTTCCGGATGTTATAAGGAAGCTGAGTCAAGAGTTAATCAGGAGGTTTTATCCAACCTCCTGATTAACTCTTGACTGACATTAATTTCGTTTTGTTGTTCAGAGATAATGCACTAAATTCCCACTATGCAACAAATAGTTCTTGCAGCCATTACTATGAATAGTTTCAGTACAATGAAAATGGCTCTTGCTATGACTATATCTTGATTTGCGAAGCCTCCAAAGGTTTTCTACAAACAGCTGCAGTATATTTGTCTTTCCCTCAATGAAGTAAGATCCATCAATTCCTTATCAGAAACTGCGTACCAGACGGTCATACTTTAAATGTGCTATGGTATTTATTACATATTTTCAGGTTGATAGAGACCAAATATATTGCTAGCCTATTTACAAAACCTTATAAATGAAAATGTCATTCATCACTGTACCAGCTGATGTTACTGACAAAACTGTCATTATATTAAATTGAAGCAATGATTCTATGACAAGTCTAATTAATATATCGTTTTTTCCTGTAGCTTTATATTTTCCTTATTTTTTATTAATTTATTTATATTATTTATTTATTTATTTTATTAAAATTCTCCGAAAAATATTTGTGTGGGGAAATTCAGAGCTTGGATCATTTTGTTTAGCAATATCATAACATTATTTATGCACTTGCATACCAGTACATATATCCAGAATCAAAAGCTAATGCTTGTATCGAATAAAATGTTAACAATTGTCAGTCTTTTGAGTTTACTGTTTCAGTGTGTTATGTTCAAAACTATTTACAAAAACAGGGGATCAATAAGAAAGATGATACAGATAACAAGTATGTCTAGTGGGCATATATAAATGACAATCCGCTGATTTAAAAACTATGTAATGGAGTTTCCATTGAAAAATATTTTAACTACTAAAAATGTGCTATGACAACAGGGTCCATAATTGGAATTCCAATACCCTTTACTGTGAAATTTTGTTTCAATCCATATTTTTTAGAACAAATCCACCTTATATTTTCTTTTATAAATACTTTTAAGTAAATATTTTTATACTAACCTATAAGGTGTTTCCCCTGTATGGCATCTCGTATGGTTATCCAAATGTTCTTTCCTTGCAAAAGTCTTTGAACAAATACTACAAGCGTAGGGTTTATCTGTAGAATGTCTTTTCATGTGCCTCTCCAATGAAGCATCATTTGCGAATACATGAAAACAAACTGAACATGTAAACATACTTCCTCCTAAATGACACTTTCCATGGCGAGTAAGTTCTTGTGCATTAGTAAAAGCTTTGCCACATACTTGACAAGTGAACGGTTTACGTTCTGTATGGTAACGTCTGTGTACGATTAATTGGTAACGGTATTGAAACATTTTACCGCATAAGTCACATGCATGTGTAGGGACTACAGTTGGTAAGTTTTCGTTGGTAACGTTGCTCGTGGACGGTTCTTGTTCGTCTTTGGTGATGATTATATTTGAATTTGAAATATTTAAGTGATTTGAATTTTGTGATACGTTTTGGCTGTTGTTAGATAAATCTGTACCTGGAACAAATTTACAAATGTCTTGAAAAACAATAAGTATTAAGTTATAAGTTAGGTCAAATTGGCGGAAGATAAAAGAAAATGAACTCTAGAAATTAACAAACAGAAGTCAATGTGCATTTGATTAAAAAACACTTTCCCGGAAGTTTAACTCTGGATAACAATCGACCTCCCCACTTTGAGAATGGCATTTTTCCAGCTCTTCTGCAAAACGGACTGGTAGGATAGTATATATACCGAAATTGGGCCACACAGTCCCACACCCTAAATCGGTCAGACCAATTAGCCTAACATCTTTCCTACTTAAAGGACTTGAAAGAGTACTAGATTGCTACATCAAGCGGGTAGCATTATACAACTCCCCATTGAGCATCCACCAGTACGCTTATCAAACTGGCAAACCAACAGATTTAGGGTTACACAACCTTGTTGGGAAAATCACACAATCCCTTAACAATACGGAGATTGCGGTGGCCATTTTTCTTGACATCAAAGGAGCATTCGACAATACACTACCGGCCTCCATTGGTTCAGCTTTGGCAGAAAATGGCTTTAAACCAACGATTACCGGCTGGATATATGCCATGATCACTAATAGAACAGCCACTACATCTCTTCAAGATGAGGCCATTAGCTTTAAAGTTTCCAGGGATTGCCCAAAGGGTGGAGTACTATCTCCCCTACTGTGGTCGCTCTTGATGGATGACCTGCTTGGTATCCTCGTAGGAAGAGAAATAGAACTGCAAACATATGCAGACGACCTTGTCATTCTGGCAAAGACGGGTAGCTTATAATATCCTCCAAAAGATATTGGACAATGTCCACAGTTGGTGCCAGAGGAAACAGATGTCTGTTAACCCTGGTAAAACTGTAATAGTTCCCTTCACTAGGAGAGGATAATTGGTGGATCTTCCACCACTTTCCTATAATGGTGAGGTTTCACTAAACATGGCTAGAATTTTATCAGCGAGTTTAGCTAGAAGTTCCATAGCACATAACTCTAATTATGATACGGTAAGTTTATTTTTTGAAGGTGCGACACGAGATTTAGCGGTAATAAGATTCGAAGACATAGTATTATCGGAGTAACTAGCGACTAAATATATGCAAGTGCCGTATGCCATATTACTGTCCTCAGCAAAACCGTGGATTGAAATACTGCGGATGGTTAAACTGGAAAACACTAAACGGGGAATGGTTGCATTTCAAAAATGGCTAATTAATATGTTTTTGAAATGCACGAGAAAAAATTCAAGGAAATAATGTATGCATGGATGGTATTCGGATAGAGAATCCCATAACATCAAAGGATTCATCGTTATCATGTAGAAATAATGTTACATATAACAACTGTGTGTTTCATATTAATAAATAATTTGCTACTTATTTATTATAAATTGAAGGTTTTTTTTAAATTAAATAATTTCCCTTTCAAATGTAGATTTTCATTGTAAGGGTAAGGAGAAAAAAAATATCGGAATCTCGTGGTTACCATAGAAACGTCTTAATTGAGTCCATTGGTTCATAAAAACGACATGGGATTCTTGTGAATATATCTTAATTGCCTCAAACACTCCTGTGCCAACTGGTCGTCTGATACTGAAGTTTTGGTGTCTTGGTGACGAGTCTCGGTGTAGTGACGTCGAGCGTATCCCCTCTTCGGGATATTTGAGGGGAAATTATAGCACTATCTCAATGTAAGCCATCTCTGTCGCTCTCATCAAATCACAATACCCAAGATATATTCTTTCCAATACAGTATAGATGAGAAAATTGGATCTTACCTTGATTGCCCTGCAATTTTCCAAAAATCTCATGATAAGCCAACAACTGATTCAAATCATCCACATTAACTTTATACATGTTGTTTACGATGTCTAGCCCCAACGTTTTCACCAACTCCTGTTCTTGCATATTAGTCTGTATTTTAACAATGCTACCATCAGCAGTCCTGACGTCCATCATGTTACTCTTAAGATCCTGCAAACCGTATTGTGAGCCAGATACTAATTTACAACTAGGAAATGATTTTTCATCTTTTACTATTTGTATCGATTCGGTAAGAGAATCCTGTTGATTGTTATTTGATTGGTTCTGGTTGTTTTCCACAGAGTTCTCAAGCCGAACCTAGAACATTTCCATGGATATATTCAAGAGAAAAACATAACAAAACAAAAAGTAAAAGATAAAATCTAATAATAGCACAAAACTGACATGATAAACATTTGATCAAATTGTATAAATACCACATTTTCCAAAACTTGTTGAACCTGCATGTGTTGTAACTGTTGAACAGTCAAAGACTGCTGACCTATATTGTTTTCTGAAAGTTGTAATTGGGCTGCCTGTAGTTGGGCTGATATATCTTTTTGATCTTTGGTATCCTCTATCACTGATACCAAATTATCCTGTACCTGTACTTGAACTAAATTTTGAGAATTTTGTTGTTGATGCTGTTGTTGTTGCTGCTGCTGTTGTTGCTGCTGCTGTTGTTGCTGCTGCTGTTGTTGCTGCTGGTGTTGTTGCTGCTGGTGATGCTGTTGAGATTGCTGATTTTGATGTTGAGAATGGGTTATCTGAAACAAAATATCAATTAAGGGATGTGCATGTAACTACTAATAGACAACTCTATTAAGCCCTTCAGTGGAACTATTAACCAGCCACACTTTAACATAGCACTTCCGAACATTGGGCATCCAACAAGGGGATAGTCTCAGCTCTCTACTGTTTAATACCATCTGAAACCAATTAATACCCCCGTGATACACAACTATCCAATGATCTACAAAAATTGTTGCAGAGGAACAGGATTCGCCTTCTACAGGATGACGATGAATGTATTACAGGATTAACAAAACGTTTGCTTTGAAAATATCACTTAATTCTGTATACTCAACTAAATACAACATTGTGTACTAACTTAAAATTAATAGAAACTGTTAAGCAACAAGACATGGGACAGTAAGAGGGTATACAGAATGGAAATAACTTTATGTTGTATGAAATATAGAAGCGGAGTTCTGGACTGAAGAAATTTTGTGATTCATAGTATGAGTTCAATGTACAATGGTTAATATTTTCACAATCTGAAATCAAAGAAAACAATGTATTCTTCTGATTTACTGTAAGCTATTCAAATGGAGACAATGTCAACAAAAAATTAAATAAACTAAAAATAACAAAAGCATTTGATGTTTTTGAAAAATAAAAATAAAAACGCTAATGTTCTATTCAATCTGGTGTTTGGTATTTTAACTATGGTCATTATCGTATATTAAAGTATAGGTGGATATTAAGGACTTTAAAACTCGCGATTTTTCGAACACAACGGCGTAGCGAGAGGGCGTCAACCCCCACTCGCATAATAGGTGGTAACATTTGCATCATCAGCTGTTCATGGCCTGTAAAGGCTCTCATGCTGACTTACCAGCGCAACTTAATACTGTTCTTTTTCAACTTGTATGGGAAACAATAAACTGCGGAGATAATAAGCTATGAAATATAAAATAAAAGGAAAGCATGGGGGTAAAAGTTGAATAATCATATTATAATATATCCCTTAGAGTAATAATATACAATAGAGAGGGCTGTTCATTCATAAACAAGTTTATTTTTGCTGCCAACAATCCTAAACGCCAGTAGCAAAATAATTAATGAATTACCAAAAGCGGGGATAGTATTATGGATACATGGCCTTGGTAATTTTGGCAGTTTATCTGACAATCCATGATAATCCAAAAACATTAAATTAATTAACTTAAAAGTTACTGTTTTAAATGAAAGTAACTATTTCAAGATATTTCCATTATAATGAAAAAAATGTTAAAAATTCTAAGAAATTGACAATTGTTTTGATATTAAATTATCTAGACAGTTAGTTCTATTTAAAACAGTAATATGAGTAGATTCCACAATGTAAGGGTCGGGACAGTAAATTTTTTTAACTTAAAAATTACTGAAAGTCACTAAAGTTCTTAAAAAACACATAAAAACGAAAGAACTAATTTTTTACTAGCTACTCATAATAAACAAATACTACAGAGCATTAGAAATTATCATCGGGTACACTCTTACGATATTTGCATCTCTCTTTATATGGTAATTAAACAAGGACAAAACGACTGAATATGTTACCCTAGACACATAAAGTAGGTACTGAAATTTTGAGCAATGTTGCCACTTTTAGTTATAACAAATACTTGTTTAAAATTTATATAAGAATATGCCTTTATTAAATAAAATTGAAGTATTTTTAAAAGCAGCGACTTAAATGCATAAAAATTAGTATACATTTTTTTTTATTTGCATAACTTTTTAAAAAAATTTCAATTAAATTTCTAATTTCATTTTTCCTGCAACTAAAGAGAATTTGAAAATATGGCACAGTGGTGGAAATGTCCGCAAGTGAGCTTAGAATGTGACTCGATGTTTGGGGCATCAAAAACGAAAACAAACATAAAATTTATTTTATGTGTTAATCTGTGTTGGGTGGAACGACAGATGGAAGAATACTTTTTATTTATTAAGAAGAGTTTGTTTAATCTACTTATCACAACATTATAAAATAGAGACACGTTACTTAACGTTTTTACTAAAACTTCAGAAGTATAATTGACAAGTAAGTGTCAAATATTAGAACACGGCAATAGTGATGCGATAGTATATCCATAGACTTACAATCTCCTCCTCACAGCACTAATGCGGGAGACCCAGTTTGCCTTTCAATGTTGTTAATATGGGCCCTGCTAGCGCCTTCGTCAAAAGGTCATCCTCCATTTCTACTGTAAGTGACATTGAGGAGTCCTTGCTTAACACAATATCTTATATAGTGTACCTTGAGGTCAATGTGTTTTGACTTCGAGGATACTATGGGGTTATGTCCTAATTTTATGGCAGCTCGATTATGACTCCAAATTGTTATCTGTCTGAAATCAATCCTTAAATCTCTGAACAGTGTTCTAAGTACACAGCTTCTGTCAGAGTTGTGTATTCAGATTCTGCAGTTGATAGGGCTATGCTTCTTTGCTTCTTGGATGCCTAAGTAATAGCTGCTCCTGCGTATTTAAAAATGTGACCGGAACAAGACTTTCTGTCCAACTTGCAAGCACCACAGTCGGCATCTGTCATACCTTTTAAATATCGTAATATTTGCTTTGCTGATTTGAAATGCTCTGGTCCAAAACAATCATTAAATCTTGATAAATAATTTACAGGGTACATTACGTCAGGTTGGGTAGCAACTGAAACATACATCAGTGTTCCAATTAGGTTTCTGTAAGGTAAGTTCTCTTCTTCTCCTTTCGTATTAGGTTCCAGATTTAAATTACCTTCCATCAGAGTGGTAGCGATTTTACAATCCTCCATATTTAATTTCTTTAAAGGTTCTTGAATAATTTCTGTTGGCTTAATTTTATTTTATTTTCTTCCAAATCAACTCCGATTAGACATTTTGGTTGTCCTAAATCTTCCATTTCAAAGATTTCGTTTAAATTTTCATTAATTTCAGCCAGTATTCTAGGGCAAGAGTAAGCAATAAGGAGATCATCTACATACATGACAATCACTGTCTTCTTTCCTCCTTTGGCTATTATGTAGACACAAGGATCAGCTTTCGATGTTTGAAATCCTATTTTCTATCGTTCTAATTTTGTACATCATTGTCTTCCTGCTTGTTTTAGCCCATAGAGAGCCTTTTTGAGGCGACATACTTTTTCTTGTTCAATACTTTTGATGTCTTTTAGTATCTTCTTTGCCTTATCATACAAAATAAAATAATCCTTATCACATTCCTCTACCATAATTTCGGCTATATATTTGTCGGTATATTCTGAAAACTTCATAAATATATGTTCTGCCTGATCACCAATCAGATATGCCATGGTGACATCCATTTGGTTGAATTTTAAATCCTCTTTGACAGCTAGTCCATTGATAGTTCAAATGGTACTTAATTTGGCAGCTGGTGCGTATGTCTCATTGAAATCAATCACAGGTCTTTGTCCAAATCCATGCGTAACAAGTCTGGCCTTCTTTATCTCTCATTTTTCTGGAGTCCATTTATTTCTCAAAACCATTTTGTGATCAATGATTTTCATATCGTTTTCCTTCTTCACAATTTTCCATGTTCTGTTCTTTATGTGAGCTTTTATTTAACATTTAACAGCGTCATGCCATTCCTCATTATCGAAATCTTTTTCACACAGAAATGTGAGTTCATCTATGTCTACATTTAATGGTTCTTGATTCTCACCAGAATATGAAAATGTATTTGTCATCTCGTAATCTTGATGCCAAGTAGGAGTTTTACGTTCTATACGGGATCTTGGCTCTTCGTTTATACAACTTCTCATGTTCAATGGTTCATGACTTGTACCTTCTCAGATATCAGGTTCTACGTTGACTTCAAGTTCATTATTTTCAGGTTCTCGCTCAAGAAGTATGACTTCAGTTTCATGTGTAGGTTTTGATGAGAACTCAACTTCTATGATTGGTAAGTTTTTGTTCTTCTCTCTTTGTTTTTCCTTCCCCTTTATTTCTGTATTTTTATTAACCTTATTTTCTTTTTAAGATCTCATTTGTTCCTGTTCTTTAAAAAATCATCATAGTTTTCTTCAGTATGAACTTCATCCCTATAATACATTTTATCAATAAATTTCATGTCTCTGCTTATTACAATACTTTGTTTTTCAGGAATGTAAATGCAATAACCTTTTGCTAACTGCGCATAGCCCATGAAAACTCCTTCCTCACATTTTATTGTAAATTTGTCTTTTTCATGTTTGTTCAGGACAAAAGCTTTACATCCAAATACCCATAGGTGATTTCCAGATGGAATATGGCCGGTCCATTTTTCATATGGTGTTCAGACCTTTAGCTCTGCTTCGTTTGATGAGATAATTCGCGGTGTATACGGCCTCGGTCCACAGTTTTTGAGGTATGTTTCCTTCAATCATCAAACTCCGTGCTTTATAAAGAAGAGACCTATTTTTGCGTTCGCTTTGACCATTCTGTTGAGGTGTGTATGGTGATGTGAGCCTTCTCTTGATTCCATGTTGTTTCAGGATATCATCAAATTCTAGATTGCAGTATTCCATTCCGTTGTCAGATTGTAAGCTTTTTATCGGTTTGTTATGGAATTTTTCAATTTTGCTTTTGTATTCTTGAAATTTCTCAAAAACCTCGTTTTTGTGCGATATGTAGTAGACATAACAATATTTAGTGTGGTCGTCCAGGAATGTCAGGAAATATTTAGATCCGGCTAGTGTTTCAGTGTCGACTGGCCCACAGACGTCACTATGCACAATTATAGTCTAGATATCTTTCCTTTAATGGATACAGGCCGTTTTCTTTAGTATCAGTCAGAGTTACTTCACCTTTTTGGTTTTTGATGTATGCCTTATGTTTTGTGAACAATATGGTGTTTCCTTTTTCAGTGATCTTTGCGATTGACATCAGCTTTGTTGCCAAGGTAGGTACGTACAATGCTTCATGGAGGTTAACTGTTTCATTTTGAATGTTTATACATACTTTGCACTTTCCTTCAACTTTAGAAGTGCGATTTACAGACCATAATCACAAAGTTCCACTTTCAGAATCCATGTTCTCAAAATATTCTTCCTGTGCATACATATGGCACGTGCAGCCACTGTCAAGGCACCAGGTGTCTGCAGAGGTAATTGACAAACAAGTAGGCATTATACTGAAGTTTTTCTCTTCTATTTTCTGGAATGGTTGGTTTTGTTGAAGTTTATTCTTCTTACTCCAGCATTCCTCAGTATTATGTCCCCTTTTTCGCGCTTTCATCTATAATTTTCAGCTCTTCGGGCTTTGGTAATGATCTCGATGCTACCACTATTCTGAAATTTTCAAATGAAGCGGGTAAGCTGTAGAGCATCATGATACTTAACAGATCTGAATTTAGAGTAATGTCCATCCATATCTGCCAATTTATCGACAGTATCCATCCATCTTTTAGATGTTCGCGGACATCACCCTTATCATACTTTTTCAGTATGAGATGCTTCAGCAGCGTTACTTTTCTTGCAGTGCCCGCACTTTGATAAATGCTTTTTAGTTTTTTCAATGCTTGCACACAGTCTTGCAGTCTTTTATTTGTTTTAACTCTGATGGTGAGATAAGTAGTAATAATTCTGACTGTGCTAGTAGATATTTGTGCAGAAATTCTTTCTTTTTATCTCACCGCTACCGAAAAAATAATTGAAATCTGGTTTACTCAAAAACAAAATTTGGTGAACTGCTGTAAACATGTGTTTCAGAAGCAATGATGTGTTGCCGTTTACCGAAACGTCGACCTTCAAGCTGTGTGGGAATCTTCTATTTACAATCTATAGCCTATCCAAAAAAATCGTTCTAATATAACTAGTTTAGAAAATGTAATTTTGAAAGTTTTAGAGGACTAGAGACTAAATATTACATCAGTTTCATGAACTACATAAATTGTATGTACTTATATAAAATCCAAGACATTCTACAAAAAATCAGCTCTCCAATAATCAGCCAGTATGGTTACTTATTCACCCAGTATATCGATAGTTTTAATAAATATGTCAATGTAACCATATAAATAAAATAAATACAATTAAAAAAGTTAAATTTCTTATTTAATTACCAATTCGTAAAATGCTGACCTTTGGAATATTAATCATAATGATTATTTCTATTGAGTTGACAGAAGTTTTGATTTAATTCATATGAATATTGTTGCTGAGGTAACAGTCATGTGATTGAAAAGCTCTACCGTTTCTACTGTAGTCTCCTATAATAGGAACTCAACAATTTTATCTGGTATTTGGAAAGTATTTGAAGTAATGAAGAAATTATTAATGTCATGGAAAAGTAATTAATATAATTTCAACATAATTAAAATACTTGAAATGCTTACCAGGTATTTAAAATATTGAAAAACGAATTAAAATACTTAAAAAGTAATCAGAGGTAATGAAAAGACTGGAAAAGTAATTAACAGGGAATTAAAAAAATAATTAATGGACTTGCAAATGTAATTGTTGTTTGCCTCTCGATGTCCATAGACTTACAATCTGAGACTTATAGGTCGATTCTGTGTTTTTCGTAATCATCTACGAATCTGTAGCTTACGAGGTTCTGTAAATGGGATTTTACAGAATCTGTAACTTCGCGATTCTGTGATGTTGTCTGTAACTCGCTGAATTATAGACAGACATTTGAACTACTGTACGTCAAATTTCGATTTCTAACCTATAAATTAAACAAAATCCAACTACAAAAATATTCCATTTGAATAAAGCTATACTATGTCACATAATCCTGTAACGAATGTCTGTTTATCTAATGAAGGAAATAAAAAAAGGAAGAGACTGAAAAATACAACCTTAGAACAAAATGATTATGCATTCAGAAGCAATACAATCAATCCCACTATGGACCAAAATTATATACATGAGAAGTGGGAAGAGTTAGTGTACAAATTAAATGCAGTAGGGCAAGGCCCTGCATTGAAGAGTGGAAAAAGGTTTGTAAAATTAAATAAACGAGTTACCAGTATTACATTTTGCATTCTAGAGATTTGCAGATTGGAGATATGGTACCAAAGCAAAATATTGAAAAAGTAATCATCATAGAATTCAAACTGGTGGGGGTCCTGTTTCAGAAGCAATATTAACTCCATTAGAAGAAAGGGCATTGAGTGCTTGGGGTATGGTAACAGTTACTGGAAATGAACATGTTACCACATATGAGAGCATTCCAGTAACTGCTGGCGATGTAAGTAACAAATAATGAAAATGAAATATTTTATGAAGAAGAACCAGAACAAGAAGATATTTCAACAGAAACTGTAATAATAAATGTTGAAAATGTAACACCCCCAACAACAACTCCTCATAAGACCTAAGCCCTTATCCGAGCTGGCTGAAAATTTAATTAATGCAGTAAAAGCTAATGCTACTTTAACAGAAAATTTTTGTAGGCATATTAAGGAATTTACTGATGCATTTATTAATGCAGAAAAAGAAAATATTGAAATTCGTAAACAACAACTAGATTTTGAAGTTAAAAAGTTCAAATTTTTACACCCTGACTTTTAATTGTAATATAATAAATTGGACATAGGCTAGGAATTTGGAACTTATATTATTTTTGTAAGGATTGTTTATGTTTTAATTTTTGTTTTTATTAGTTTATTATTGTAAGTATTTAGTAAGAATGTTTTTTTTATTTATTTGAAAGTTTTATGTTCTATTACTTTATTTCTTTTTTATTATAATTTAACAATGGGAATGTTGTTCAATAAAACTGCTTTTTTTAATTTATTTGAATGATTTATTTTTTTATCATTTTGTTACAAGTAGAAATAAAATAGCTTAATAAATTTTTTATTTTCCTAAAATATTAATAATTATCTCAAAAGATTTCTATTTGCAGCTGGATTGTCAATGTGATCATTTTCTTGTGGATATTCAATTTCTCTTTCATCCAGATTCAAACCTGCAGTTAGGGCCATATTGTGCAACACACAGCATGTATAAATAATATTGGCTGCCCTAACAGGATGATATACAAGTGTTCGATGTCTGGACAAACAGCGAAATCTTCCTTTCAAAATGACATTGGTTCTTTCAATAACATTACGTGCAGATGTCAGAGTGTTGTTAAATGCTTCCTCTTGTTGGTTCTGTGGATTTAAGGTGTAAATAACCAAGGTTCTAAAGGATAACCACTATCTCCTATTAAATGACTAGAATGGTCGCCATTCTGATACCTAATTTGCAAATGAGTTCTTATAGCACTAACTCGCCACACTGCGGCATCATGCACAGAACCAGGAAATCTTGCATTACATCCTATAATTTTATTGTGAGCATCTGATACCAGCATTACATTTATAGAATATTTTCCCTTTCTATTTATATATACAAAAGGTGGATGATTTATATCAGTTACAGAGGGAGCAAGAATTTCTACATGAGTACCAACAATAGCCCCCAACACACCTCGAAAACCATATTTTCTAAAAAATTTAAAAACAATTTTTTAGTTAATATAGGTATTAAAACTATCTGATTATTGGCTACCCTTGTTTGACATTCAAAATTTCCTCATTTTGAGTAGGAAATTTTACCCAGATTGGTAATAATTCTTGAACAATTATTAAACAAATCTCGCTAATTGATCTGCTAACAGTAGGTTGACTCGCAGACAACCAAGCACTTGTTCCTATTGAATTTTGATAAGACCCTACACTTAAAAAATGGAGGGTAAGAAGCACCTGTTAAAATAAAATTTTAAAGTAACCAATCGTAATTCACATATATATGTAAATACGTACTTACTTTTTTCACAAGTGAAATAGAGTTATTATTTCTAATTCTAATGTGTGGTTGTAAACTATTTATTACATTTATTGCACATTCTTTATTAAGCCTAAACGTTTGAATAAATGCTGTATTTGGCATATCAAAGGGATCCATTTGATCTCTCAGATGTTTTCTTTGAATTCTCATAAAGTTCCTAAAAATGATATCTATAAATAGTACCCAATTGCCAACTTGTTATAATAAGGGGAATATATTTTACCAATTATAGTCTTCTTCTATTAGAATTCCAATGAATATTGCCATTTCATTATCCATTTTTGTTAAATTTTTATCAAAAAAATAAATAAATTGATTACTGTAATGACATACGACACCAGTCAAAACAAGAGTAAATATTTACCAAATCTGTAACCATTTAATAGGTTCCTGTAAGATACAGTTGTACGCAGAATAGCAATTATCCTGTAGAGTTACAGATTATCTTACAGACTTGCACAGAATAGACATATTATCATCAGAAAAAAGTCATGTTGAATTTTTTTTCTTGTGGTACAGTATTATTAGAAAAAACAATAACTTTCTTAAGGCCGCTTGACATGGAGCAATACAACCTGCAAGTAATTGCATGCGATTACTTGCAAATATACTTCAAAAATTGCATTAACAGAAATAAACGTTACTTTTGCCTATAAGGCCGCTTGACATGACAATTTATTGCAAGGTCAAAATATTGCATGTGATGAATCTTGCGTGTTGTGTGACATTATGCAAGGCAAATAAAAAACTTCAAAAAAATGGCATTAACAAAAATCAGGAATCAACAAGGTTAGTTCTACAAAAGAAAGTGCTACAGTCAATCAAGTGCACAGAAAACGGACCTATTGTCCGTTGCTCACAAAGATCAAGTGATTTGACAGTCATTTGATTGGTTGTTAAACCAAAAGTACCTAGATTTCTCCCTAGAATTGCAACTTGCATGCAATAGAAATAGCACCAAACCGATAAAGTTGCAATTCCGAGTTCTATCAGCTGAGCTTCATCTGTGCATGCTTGTGATCAAGAAATATTGCATCTTGCATTGCATTACAGGTAGTATTGCTCCATGTCAAGCGGCCTTTAGAAATGAAGATTTAGCACAATCTCACATATATTAATTGCATGCAAGATAATGCACTTAAAATTAATTATCAAATAAGAAAATAACTTACCCTCATGTCCCTAGATAACTGATTTATATTCTGTGAAGATATATTTTCAGAGGAATGATGATTAGATATATTAAGGGCATTTTCAAGATGTACAGAACTTGTTGCCAATCCAAGACTACCTTGTGATGTTGCAATGCTAACAGGAATTTGGGTATGTTGTTGAATGAGCAGTGGATCAGTTTGTAGAAAGCTGTGCTGACCGAGAACAGTATCCTACAAAAAATTTACTCTAAACATTTCTTATAATACCACCACAATGTTTGGTTGTAATTTTTTTCAAGTATTGTCAGCAAGAATTTGTATAATTACAAGTGTTTTTGTTCAGAAGTAACACTCACCTGAGAAATTTTTCCTTGGCTCTCTCTAGTAGCACCTGGCAATCCATAAACTGACACTTGTGGTATTGGTCCAGGAAGCAAATTTGTTAACACCCAATATTTAGCTACATTACTTAAAGCAACAGCATTTAAAGCTGTAGTATTTACTCTTAAATCTGTGGGCACAGAAGAAGTAGCAGGACTTCTATGGGAGGCTCCCTAAAAACACAATACTTGAATTGAAACTTATTTAAAACAGCTAAGTAATTCAAAACAAATATATACATTTAAAATCTCTGAATAATTCTCGTCAGCTATTTTTACATTATTGTAAATATTCCATAGCCTCAACAATTTCATATAATATTCGAATTTGCAGTTTCTTAGTTAGTTTATTTTAGTGTATGATAATTTAAATACGGCAAAAAAACTTGAAGGATAGCGATAAGGAATAGTATACGCATCCAAATACAAACATTCAATGTCATGTTGTAGTTGTTTATTTTACTTACTTCTGAAGTTCCGTGTACTGTCGGTAAAACATTCTGATTATCAGAATTCATAGTTATAGTAATTAAAAAATTAAGAAATAGCTTTTATTCGATATAAATAAACATTGTTAATAGTTTTATAAGTTTTTAAATATCACGTGAACATTTTCACTGTCAATTGTAGTTATTAGGGGGGACGCGGAGGTAGCCATTGTAATAATGTTCATAGGTTTTTTAGCAAATTTAAAGAGTTTATACAATTATAATGTAAATAAGTAACACAAAACACTCCTCAATACACATTAATGTGTATTATTATGTTTATTATTTGCACTAACGCTTTAACTTTTTAAATATCATAATTTAATCTGACAACGGGAGCGGGGCGCCGCAAACAATAAACAGTCGAAAACAACATGGCGTAGTGGATGGAAGCTACGGCGAATGCGTCATAAACATAACAAAGAAGAAATTTGAAACATCCAATTTATTTTTGCTTAATTAAGGAAACAGTTATGGAACATCTTTTATATGTGTGAAATACTTCTATTATTCGTTATTTTATTTATCAAAAAATATTTAATAATTTGAATTTTTAATTCCCTCCTTTTTGTTAACATTGAAGTATTTCCGTCAACAAAATAGAGGGGATGAATTTCATCAACTGTCAAATCACCTTCATCTTTTCAGATGTTTATCAACTATCTGTAGAAGGTATACAGGGTCGACTTAAGAAAATTCATGGGATTTACGAAATTCTATAATAGCATATGTCTAAGAAAAAAATAAATAATAGTATGAAATATAGTCGCTGTTTGCAAATAATTTGAAGTTTACCATACGCTATGTATTTATTATGGAATAATGCATTTCGCACAGTATATTTTTCATTTCTATTGTTCACTTCATATTTTGCAACGTTTTCCGGAAGAAAAAACGGTACGATTAAGTCAAAAAAATAACACAAATCAGTCAATGGAACGTAAATGTATTGTTCGATGATTTAAGACACATTTATTTTACTTGTTTGTGGGTCGGCTTATAAATAATTCGTGAAAATACTCAATTTTTTAGATCAGCTTCTGTCCAATAAGACCTGAAGTAACTTAGCATTACGATGAATTTGTTTGATTATAATAAAAATTTATGCTTTCAAACTAATTAGTGGGTATTGGAAGTAAAACAAAGCCTTTGAGGTACAATTTTACGTGACGCTCGAAGCTCAGATTTAGATTATCAAACCGGTGGTTACGTGACTATAGGATGAAGTTCTGCACAAATCGGTTGGCAAAATGGGAATTGATATTTGGAAGCAGCGAAGTTTAAAAAGTGTATACGAAAAGTGTCTAGAATTGGACGGTTTTGGTAGAAGACGAACCATCATGCCATGCTGCCTATATATATATGTTTTAGGCTGGCTAGGTGTTGGAATTATATAAGATGAGAGATCGATGTTTATTTTTATGAATTAGGGATGTCTCCGGTGTATAAAGAGAGGAATTAACAGAATTTGTAATTTATTAGAATTTTTGTGAGAAAAGTGTCTAGGAGACATTTTTCTAAAAAGTGTATAGAATTGGGTGTTGGATGGTGGCAGTGGATTTGAATATGTCTGTGGAGACGAGCTTGCGGGGGTTTGGGATTTTATGCACGGTACGGCGTTGAATAAAACAACCACAACCATCAAGCAAATGGGAGGTAATAGCTGCGGGTGTATTATTCCCTACGTCGGTCCATTTGGCTGTTAAATACATTCACCATGCTACAGGGAAATCGCAGAAAACCTGTAACGCCGAGAGGAGCATTACATCAGTTACGTGACTGCTTTTAACACTCATTTTTGGGCTTTCAGTGTCACGATATGTCATCCACATCCACAGGAATACAGTAGAAACGGTGAAGCTTTTCCATCACGTGCCTTAGTTGACGATATTATTCAACACATATATGTTGGTACTGTCTTCTTCTAATAACAAAAAAAGAGTGATACTCAATACAAGTGTTTGTCGTATTGTTTTGATTAAGATGCATATATGGTTCGGCTATGTTCGAGAACGTCACACTGGTTGAAATTTTGCACTTGATTGGGGGTGAGCGGGTAAAGGGTGATCGTAGTGCGACGCTCCATAGAATGATTTCTCGAACGGATTTACCTTCTCTGGGGTTGTTAATATGGAGGGTAGAAGTAAGAAGGACCGCCTTGTATAGGGGACAAGTTGAAAAAGTGTCCAGCTGTAAGCAGCGAAGTACAGTTCAATAACCGACCACAATAACGCTAGCGTAGCGAGTGGAAAGAACGTGAACTTAGCAGTTGTAAACGGAGTGAAATGCGCTGAGTTGGAAAATTTAATATGTCTCTGGTGACTAGTGTGGTTGAGCATATTGCAGTTTATACAACGTCAACTGTTTACGTAGTCAAGTGTTGATTAGTAAATAGAACATATAAAACTGCTGAACTACCGTGGATAGTGATTCGATTTTTATAAACTTTAGTAGATACATTTATTATTATTATTATTACGAATTTGTGAATTCAAAGAGGAAAAAAAGTGAAAAGTGAAAATTACTCTACTCCACTCTAATAATTTATGGCGCTGTTTTTAAAATCTTTCCACTTGCTACTATGGCGCCACCTTAATTTGCTCCCTGTCAGCGGACACTTTTTCATACACTGAGTTGGTCCTCCTTACTTTCTAGCCTCCATAGTTGTTAACTAAAACCATACTTTTTTAATTAGGTTCAAATCTTTTTAAACGCAAGATCGTAATTGTTTGACTTTAAATTTTTCTATTTTAAATGTAGAGAATATGGATAAAAAACAGGCCTATGTTTAACATTTATGAATCCGGCGCAAAAAGTTTTAAACAAACATTTTTTAAATCTTTTAGGCATGCCAATCCACCACAAATTATCTCAACAATATTTCAAATTTGAATACGCAAAGGAAATTAATTCAATCCATACTTGAACAAATTATTACCATGAACTAACAAGTTAACTACCTAATTTCACCTGTATCTGTTCATACTTTTTACTTTTGCGTTAAGCACTATATATGAACTATGTAAAGTATAGTTAACTTTGTTAGTGTTAGTTCATAAGTGATCTTAATGTTAGGTCATAATTTTTCGAAGTTTCAATTGACCATTAAAGTTGATAAATTTGAAAAGGTTTGTTGTGTTAAGTTTTGAGATTTTTTGAAAAATCGTCTTTTAGCCCGAACATTAGAATTGCATCAGAAAAGTGTTTCTCATTTCTGTAACCCTAATATTACGTATAATATGCTTCTTCGTTATGTTTACCTTCATAGGACACCAATTTACATTTTTTTTTAAATTAAAAATTTAATAAACATTCATACATCTAAATTCAAACCACAAAATGACAAAATCACAGATTATATGACAAAGAAACTGACAGGTGCGATATTTAACCGAGATGGGCTGATGTAATTTGAGCGACGCTCTAGCGAGTTCTCGGACAGTAGGTAGTAGACAACTAGGAACTAGAAGACGCTTATGAATTCCACAAATCACCCACATGAATTCTCAGACACAAAAATAAGTGAATTTCACACTAGTGCGATGTTCTCGAACTTAGCCTTGATGTCGTGTCAGTCACGTGATGGAAAAGACTCAGCGCTTTTACTGTAACTGCCTTAGAACCGTTTTGCACGTACTAGAATTATTGTGAAATTTACTGTGAAAATAATATTGATTATTTTGATATAACTTTTAAAAATATTTCATCGCTTGTGTGTTTGACACATAATATTTTTACAACAAAAAATTTCATAACAATTTATGTCATAGGCCTGCGCAGAGAGATTGTTTTCGGAAGAAATTGCCACGATTCACATAAGTAATCAGCTGTTTTAAATTAGTTTTGTTATTTTGTAAAATATTTTAAGTATTCATATTGCATTATTTGGCAATTTAATTGGTATTCACAGCCATGCCTGCAAGACAAAAAGAGTTGCTGTTAGGTGCTGCAGCAGTTAGACGTTATTTACTATTTTTATTAATTATCCTAAATAAAAAATTAATGATTGACGTGTTGAAGATCCTCTTATAACGACACACGACAACATTATTATTTTGATTTTATTTATGGCTTCCTTCTGCGTCGATTCTCGCGCACTTTCTAAAGCATTGTCGTTTTATATTTTTACTCTGAAAATTTTGGCAATAATTCTGACGTGTAAAACAGCAAAAATATTCGTACGAAAATTTTCAGAGTAAATTTCGCAATAATTCTCGTAGTCTAAAACGGTTGGTAGAGAAAGTAATATACTATTTGATTTGTCTATGATAACTGCTTTTTCAAACAAACTTTAAAATATTCTATAAATTCAATCGATTATCGAAGAATCATTTTATTATTCATTCGAAAATTTTCAAATAAATTCGGATGTACACTGGAATTTATCTTATAACACGTGAAACAGTATCGTTAATCAGAATCGTTAATTAATACAGATTAATTATTATAACATTATGTAAAACCAAGATTAGTAGAAAGGATAGGTTGCCTGGTAACTTTGGACCAATCAGATGCTCGAATTTCAAGCGCGGCAATACGTCATCCAGACGACTGGGTTTAAATTCCCTATTTAATTGAATGCTTGTTATAGAATAAAATTAAGGTGAATTAATGTTGATAAGTACCTTATAAAAATTGAATAATGCTGTGAAAATGTCTGATGAATTGCAATATAACTTCTAATGTTACCAAAATAATAAAAAACAGTTACCTAATTCATTTTAAAACTTCAATTGAATGACTGTAATCTTGTTTCAACTTCAAAGGCTATTAAATAAAGGGGGAAAGTAAATGCTATGTAATTTAAAACATATATTTAATATTGTAAAGATTTTTTTAACAAATGTGGTACATTTCAAAAGAAATAAAACAGACAAAGAAAGTCAATTAACGATTCTCTTAAATTTTTTCAATGTCTTTCTTTGTGAATGATCAATAAGAACTTTCCTTTTTAATGATTTATTTTTATCTTTTTTTAAATTTAAAAATTTGATACGAACAAATATTCTTTGTCTGGAGAATGAATTGATAAGTTCCTTTTGCACATCAGTTACTTTGGTAGCAATATATTCAGTGGTTTTCTTTATAACACTTTTTCTATCACAAAATTCTTGTTTATGAAACTTTTGGAAATAGTTATCCATCAACGCAACCTGTCGTGTCCATTCGTCAGACGGTTGGGTTAAACCCACGAACTTAGGATCCTAAGTTCGTGGTTAAACCTCCAAATGATAAGCTTTGTATCCACGAAGGCATGCTATAACTATGTAGGGTGTTTGCTTCTTCAGCTTGGTATGTGTACTGACCTAAATGCGGATATTTCAACTTATGTTTTTTGGCCAAATATCCAGCAATATAGGCCAAACCCTTTCTACAGATCTTGATGTAAAACATAGTGAAATGATTTGAATGTCATCGTTTGGTTTGTTCGCTGGTTACCAACTAGGTATGTTCGCTGGTTACCAACTAGGTATGTTCATGCTATGTTCTGACTGATTACAGCACGAACCAAAGATATATACTCGGACACGAACCGTGTAAATATGATGGATGATTATGGAACAATAATACTTATCTTATATCTTAACTAAATACTGAGGTCATCGATTTTCCAGTATCGATTTTGAAAAATAATGTCGAATTTGGTTTTTAATACTCACCGAATCTTAAAAAATATGCTTGGAGGTACGAAACTAATTAATTTTAGGAATCCTTTCTACATATTAAATTAAAGAAAATGTGGAATAACTTAAAAATTGACGTATCCACGCATGCGCATAATAAATTTTACATTCCAAGAGGATAGGAGCATTTTATTCAATTTTTTAATGCAAAAGCTTTAAAAAGCCATAAACCTACAATACCCCCATGTTCAATTACGATTTTCAACACAAAATTAATGAAAATTTCATTAATTTTAATAATCAATCAAACTTTTTCATATTGCAAGTGCTCAATCACGAGAGTGCTTGCTCGACGCAAAGGAGCGCCATTTTCTTAACCTTAAGGCGGGGATATGTGAATTTGTTATTAAGTATGTCTGCCTACATAAATGATACAAATTTCGGTCCAAAAATTCAGTGGTTGTCGTAAAGGTACGTGGAATAGTTTTGTACAAAAATAATAATTACATTAGATTGCTCTACAACGTAAGCCCTTTTCATTTATTTAGTGGCTTTGCATTGTGGCAGATTTATTATGAAACGGTAAATATTTTTCGAATTATCATTACATTTAATTGTATTAGTTAATTGTTTCAACTACTATATAAATTTGACAGTTTGTATTTGTAAGGAGATGAAGAATTGTTTACTGTTCACAGATAACCAAGAAGTAAGCGGAGTCGTTATGGAAAATGGTCCAAAGGACCTTCTATCTGAAATCCAGGTGTCTGAGCACACGAAGAATGGAGCAGTTGGCCCCGTAATGGCAACATTTCCTGATTGGAATATCGCTATTAATCAAGAAAATACGACAGAATACTCTAAAGTTCCGAACATTAATGGTGATAGCATTCATTTTGTGAATAACGAAGAAAATTCATTCAGTTCTGAAAGTGACGCCTTAGTAATTGATGAGAGTGTGAAGATTCTGAAAAAAAATAAAAAAGTTGATCCAAAATTGACATTTAACTCAGAAGACACTTTAAATAATTGTAGTGAAACAGTGACTCACTCAAATCCCTACTTCAATGAATCCCTTTTTGAGTTATCACAACTTCATCATAATAATCAGGAAGATGTGATTAACAGTTCAGAAAATAAATCTGAGAAGAATATAAAAAAATATAAAAAGAAATTGAAGCCAAAACATAAGATAACAGAATATGCTCAATACTTAGGACTTCAACCATCAGTTCAGTTTAAGTGTCCCAAGTGTAGTAGGACTGGGTTTGATTCTCTACCAAGATTACAAGAACATGTAGTTCAGTGTAATGAAGAAACTGTGCAAGAAGTATCACCAAATCGTTCATGTTCTGGATTTAAGTTAACTCGTAAAGTGTTTCTATGTTCAGCATGTGGTACGTACTATGAAAATTGGAACTTGTATATACATATGCTGGAGTTCCATAAACGATACATATGTTTATACTGTTTAGGAATGTTTTCATTGTTAGAAGATCTTTGTCAACATATTCAATCTAAACATAATCTTCAACCAGGATATAAAAATACTCTTGATGAGTTTTTTAGTGTTTATAATGAACCCTGTTATATAGCGTGTTGTGAGTGTGATAAATTATTTAGTGAGCAAGACAATTTTTTTTATCATAATTGCGTTGGCAAAAATAAACTTAAGAAACTTCCAGTTAAACAACAAATTACCCCTGAAAATCACGTAACGGGGGAGTCTGAAACAAATATAGAGAAAGTAGCACCAGAAGTAACCAAGGAGCAGAATACTGACATTATGGATTCCGGTGACACTCAGGGTAAGTTATTTATTCAATTGAACTTTTATCTTCAAAATATCCTTGGATACTTTTTTTAATAATTGGAGTGCCAACTCCAATACTAAAATGGTGGTTCTCTAAGTAACAATGATTTTTACAAATTCATTAATTATTTTTTTTTAATTGTATATACCTTTCTGTACATTTTACCATAATATAATCTGATTGATGGCCGACCTGAATTCCTACAACTAAACACTAAACTTATGTTCTAATAACTAAATTATCCGGATGTTATCCAATACACAAGTATTATTCTCTGGTTTGATCTTCTTGAGTCTTCTGTTTGGATTTGTTTTATAAAGGAGCCGAGGATAGCTTCCATATTATTGTACTGAATAAATCCAGGACCTTGTTGAGGTCATTGTTTCTAAATTACCTAGAAGCATGAATAATGCTCCTTACACTGTTTTAAAATTTCTGGATTGTTTCGGAGATATTCTTTTTGGTGTAACCCTGCAGCTGGATGCCATACTTCCATATAGGCTTGAGTATTTGTTTGTACAAAAGTAACTTACTGGGAGGAATGTCCTTAAAGTAGCCTTTACATTTTTCTAAATTCAATATTGAGTTCTTTCCTTGGCTATTTTTATTTGTTAAATTGACATGCACAAATTTAGATTGATTTAATATGATTCTCCATTTTCTAATCTATCTATTAATTATGATACCTGATGTTTTAAATTTTATTTTTGGTTCTTCTTGATCTTTACCTATAGATGTTATAGCTATACCTCCTGAGCTCTTCGGTTTTAATTTATTTTACTTCAAGAGTAGGCATTTTCCATATGAATTTAAATGTTGTTGTAGAAATGTAAGATTTAAATAGGCAAATTTTTGTAATTAAGACCCACATTATGCCACCTTATAAAAAAACAGAACTACATCAATAAAGACAGTGTAACATATTTTTCTTTACTCTAATGACTTCATTATGTCTCTCCCTAAAACCAAACTGATGTTTGCAGGTTTGTATCTGCAGTGATGGGCTGTATCTTTATGAATAGTATTTTTCCAAACAGTTTTGGTAAGGAGATAGGTCTGTTTGAATTGATTTCAACTTTTAAGAATCATTGTTACTTCTGCTACCCTCCATGTCCAAGTACATATTTTAATTTAAAAGATGCATTGGATAGGTAAGTTTCACAATAGCTTTATGTGGAAGTAGTTGCTCAAACATACGAAATTAAAAAGTGTGACAATAATAATTATTATGAGCAATAATGGGAAATTTACTAGGTAGTTTATGAATCTATGCTACAAACCAAATTTTGAAATCAGCTGTCACATTATAATAATAAAACTTTGAACTTGAAAATATTATATTTAGATAATTTATTAAAATAATTAATTGTTTTATGTTGATCTAATATGTGTTAACTAGTGCTATGTAATGTATGGTGGTGCAATATTGTTCCACATTTACTCCTTTAGATTATCATTTTATTATTATTAAAACTATTAGACTATTACAATAATACATTAAGTTATGAATTTAATCTTCATGGGACGGACATAAAAATTTTACGAAAAGGACTAACTGGGGTCCGAGAAGACCCCATGCGTAAAATTGCAGAAATGCTGTATTTTTCTTTAAATTAAATATATAGAAAAGAAGTTTTATTAAAGTTTTACTATTAACCATTTATTAGTCAAAAATCATCACGAAAAAATACAAAATACCCTAATCACTAATACTACTAGCTACATATCATTTTAACATTTTTTACAAACTATCTCCGATTTTGAATGTTCTAGGCACACAAAGTTATTACTCCTAATACATATTTTTCTGGATTTTCTGTCTTTTCCTCTTTGACACATATGGCAGCGCTCCCTGGTAATGTTTTGTTGTTCAACTCTATGTTCTGTTGCATCCAGTAGTTCGGGAAAAACGTCTGTCATATGCCGTTTTCTATTCGTCTGAATGTATTTATTATTATATCGCCGGAAAACGTTTTTCTTTATGAGTTCTTTTCCTAGTCCCAAAATATACATTTTACGTTTATCCAAACTATTTTTTCGCCAATCCGGGTTTTGCAGTAACCACAATTTATAAGCATTTATTCCTGCGATAATTATAAGATGCGAAAATATTGCCATTGGCCAGCGGTTTGACTTTCTCTGCACTGTATATTCTTTGGCCAACTTATCTGAAGTGTCGACAGCATCTTTTGTTTTGTTGTAATGAAGAATAATTTCTGGTTTATAGTGCTGTTCTTCTCCAGCTACTTTACTATCAGTATGCTCACTTAAAAATAAGATGACAGCATGTTTTTGTTTTGGAACATAGGATACTAGCGTTCTTTGATTTCTAAAAGCAAACATACTTGAAAACTCTTTCTTGTACGATGCGGGTTGAAGTTCCCTGGGAATAAATGTTTTATTTTTCTGGAGGGTTCCACATAAAGTAATATTTTTTTTCCACAACTTGTTCACAACAGCAAGTTCTAAACTTGTAAAAAAGTTATCAGTCGTTATTCCAAATCAGCCTTCCAAATGGTCTGTCAAATCTAGGACAACCCTTTGACCTTGACCCTTTTCCGCTTTGTTACCTTGTTTTCCTAAAAATTAATAGATACATAGGAATATAAAGTTTGTCTATATTGCTTTTCAAATAACTTACCCAAATAAACTTGCATGTTTGCAATATAAGAAGTGGTGCAGTCCACAAAAGCCCATATTTTGATTCCATACTTATCAGATTTACTCTTCATATAGACTCGGAATGGTACCTTACCCCTAAATGGTACAAGCTGCTCACCAGAGCATATCGATAGCCTCTTTCGCTCCGTGAAGTGCGCCAAGAATAAGCAACAGTCGAATATAAGCTTCAATCTCTGTAGAATCAACAAGTACAAACACTTTAATTTTATTCGGATTTTCTATATTCCATTTATCATAATATGTTTGTGCCTTTCTGTTTGTTTCGGTTACTATTATGTTCAGAATATCTGGAGATAGGAAAAGAAGAAAAGCGTCTTTTATACTTGAGATATCAGAACTGTAATTTGTAAGGCCTAGAGCATGTCTTCGAATATTAGCTTTTGAACTTCTAACTTTTGTGTTTCCTGGAATTTTTGACCACTCAGTTCCATCTTTAGATTTATATACTGGAATGCCCTGGCTGTTACTAACTGTTGGTTCCTCTGGGTTCGTTTTCTCTATACATTGAGATCAACAACTATTACATCATTTTCTTCCTCTACTTCTGTGACAATGTCTTCATCTTCTAAGCCACTCGATGTTTCCTCATTGATAACACTATCAAACTCTGGATCATCACTTTCAAGTATACGTAACCTCATTATCAGTAAGCCCCTTGCGATTGTTTGTAAATAAAAACTGACTCATTTTTAAAACGATGTACCCTACTCGCAATATCACAAGAGACTATCCCGAATATTCAAATCTAAAAATTATATCGCAGTGCGGGGAATCCCCCATTTGAACTGGTAATTTACATTTTACAATTATATGGGTAAATTCCCTGTGAGTAAACAAACGTTAAATGTATGGGATTCCCCGATTTTACTAACAGTTACCGGGATTATTTTATCGGACGTAAAAGGCTGATCGGGGTCTGAAGAGACCCCTGGAATATAAAACTATTTTTTGTTTATACCAGCCAATAAAAACTACTAAATACATCATATTTTATCAAAATAATTCATAAACTGCAGCTAGATGAAAGGTCAATGTTTAAAAATTTGCGTTTGCAAAGATACAGCAAAAACATACGTCATGGGGTACAAACGGACCCCGGCCAGTCCTATGAAGGTTAACTTTGTAGAGCCTTATAAACAAAAGGGAGATGTTTGAAAGACAATATACATTTGATCTATAATCTCAAAATGTATAACTAAAAATTGAATAGCAAAAATTTTAACACATTCGGCTTATAGACAAATTATGGCAAAAGTCACTTCTGGTAATATTTAGGAAACTAAATAATCGGCATTTTGCAATAGTTGTTAAGATTTGTATAATTAATTAAGACATTACATTTACATGAAGAACATTTTGGTTAAATTTCAGCCCGGAAATAAGAGGGCTTTGCTCTGCTCCTATTTACTATTTATATCCTTGACCATTCTCTATACTGAGCTCTTTGTTGACCGTTTCCACCAGTATGGAGACCTAACGAACAACTAACCAAACTAGAGGAATTATCTGGTATTTTGATATTATTCCAAAATGCTGATATATACGGCTGTTTGGCATCTTGACAGAAACAACTCAGAATTTATATTCTTCACTTACCAGTCAGGTGTACAGAGTAATCTTATTAACCAAAATGGTCTAGTCAAGAAAGTTGTAAATCTGCTAAATCCCTTATATGTTGAAACAGGTACCAATTTAGTGAGCGTATATTCCTGAAAATGGACAAAACACAAATTATCTATACTAAAGCATGTAAATGCTTATGTTCCTTATTATAAGAAATATATTGACCCACTGGAGCAAGTGCAATGATGTGCAAACACACTTCCTATTAGGGTATGTGCACAACGGAGCTGTGATACTAAATTCTCGCAGGGATGATAGAGGTACTTTATCAGTGCTGTATTTTATAAGCGAGTATGGGTGTGCACAGTGAAGCTTTTTAAAATGTCAGATAGTGAAGATTATTTGTGTTCAGTAGCGACAAAATAGTATATTCTGAATAAACGCCAATTTGAAGATTTAAAATACATCTTTTAAATAAACAAAGACTAAATTAAATTTTATCATTTACATAAAGAATTGAAAAATTATCCTGAAAGATTTTTCGAATATTTACGAATGCAGCCGTCGAGTAGAAAAAGTAAAGTACATTTTAATGGCCTTGTCAGGTAAAATGACATTATTATTTTAATTATTTTCAAAGGAATCATAAAAAACCATTAAAAATATCAATTTGTTTATTATAATTTTTTCGATTTGACTATTTTTTAGCTGACAGTGCGCCAAATATGTTTCCTATTTTATACATAATTAAAACAATACCTTCCTATTAAAATGTATAGCTAACGACACTTCTACCCACATGCTTCTCAATACATATCTGTTGTGGTCATCTGGATACGCTTGATTCCCTAAAAATGCCAACAATCAATATTTCAAAACTCATTTTTAACCCTTATCTGCTTTGCAGCTCACAGAAGACTGGTATCATCTATTCAGTAAATTATAAACGCATACATCTTTATCATTTTACTCTCTGCTCCGTTGTGCATAGACCCATTTAAATACATTATTATATTCTCTAAGCCTCTATAATCGCTGCCAGTATCTAGTATTACAGCTCCGTTGTGCATGAACCCTTAGTATTAAATATTTTCTCTATGAAGAAGTTTCAAGCTCTCTTCTCTTAATGACAGGAGGAAGAGGAGTGACCTCATTGAACATTTAAGGCTGTACAGACTGTACCACTCATACTCATCTTGGATCTCCAACAATAATCCCAACCTCAGAAATAATAAACAGGAAGGTGCAACAATCCACAAGAAAAAATACTCTGAAATCAGTTACAATTCAATATAAGTTATATGTTTTTATCAATAAATCATACTACTGTAATCCTTTGTTTTTTTTGTGGTTTTATTGGTGTTTCAAAATGCAACTCAAAAACATCACCGTTAATCAGAACGCAACAGTGAATGGTCAATGAGGATTCACAAACAGACTTTTGAAAATAATTCCTAAATAAATAATAAAAAATATGTAGTATTGTTGCCTTGGTTTTGAAATTAGACTCCAATCTCTCCATCTAAATTTCAATTTCTGGTCTACCGAGCCACTCACTCCATATGTTATGTTTTATAAATGAGATTTGTACACCATTCATCTAAGTGCAATCAAATTTTGTTGAATTGTTTGCACCCCTCTCAAAGTTTCTAAATGATATTAGGAGTTTTACCTCTTTTAAGAAATATAAATATAACCATTAGAATTTGAGAAAGGGTACTTGTGAGGAAAAAGTATCTAATCAAAATGAAATAGAGGTACTTATAAATGTAAGTTTATTGGCAATGCAAAATTTAAGAAATATTCTTTGTAAAAATCGCAAAGCACTTGAGATGAACTGATAAAATGGAACACTGTAAACAAACAAAATAACAGGTAATGTTCTCTACACTTCATGTGAGTTTAGAGGACAGTTGTGCGAACTTTGTGACAAAAAGAATGTCAACAATTCCTTTAATTGGGCTTTCTAAATTATCAATCAAACTAAAGTATGTGTATTGGCTTAATATTTCCTGCTTGTCCATCAATGTGGCAAATATTTTGTTTTGTATATTGGTATAAAATATATCAAAGTTTGTTCGCCTATAATTAAAAAGTCAAGATAAAGAAGAAATACTTGTTTACAGGCTGACACTATATGCATAAATATCATGGTTCTATTATGTCAATCATACGTTAATCAGCAAATGTTTTTATCAAGTACTTGGAAGTCATATAGAAAATATGTTTGTAATATATGATGTTGATTGTGTGAGTACTTTGAGGTAAAGACGATGTTATAAAGGTATACTTAATGCCAGAGTATCATTGTTCACATTTTTTCAATCTTAAGAATGAGGAATACATTGATATTCATTTTACTAATAAATCATTTAATGGCAGTTTACAAGTATTAAAGTATAAACATTATACATACCTATATACCTATCATATTACTGTATAAGCAAAATTGTTTCATTTTCTGATAACAGAAAGAAAGAAATGTATATTATATATCTGATATCTCTCATGGAAGCCCCAATCACAATAGTTTATTGGAGTATTAATAAGTGGTATTGTTGGTTTATAAAATATAGAATTATTTATTGTAAATATGAACAAGAGCCAAGTTTATTAATACATTATTGTTTTTAGTTGCAGAAAATGCAGAAGCAGGCATCATAAATGGTAAACATTTGACAGAGCCTAATAATGATGAAACAGAAATGAGTATAGAAAATGAAGAAAAGGATGATAGCAACCACTCTACTAAAGTAAATAACACTGGGTCTCAGTCACCTAAAGAATCTCAGAGTCCCATACCAGATAATATGGATGATAAAAAAGAAGATTTTGAAAAAGATCAGAGTCTTCAGGATTATATCAAACAAGAAAATACAGAAACATCAACTGACAACTTTGATATTTCAAGTAACAAATCTGATTATCAAAATAACATTGATGAACATCAAGCTGATTATAATGATACTTCAAGAAACAATAATCAAGAGCCGTTGGACGAGTCCGAAGAAACTAGAAAAGTGCCGAAATTGTCACTTAAATTGCCTAAACTAGATTCTTATGAACCAGATCCTGAGGACAGTGATGATAGTGAAAAACTTACTATGGAAGTAGACCAGATAGAAAGTGAATATGAAAACGAGAATGAGTCGGAAACAAAAATAAATGACAAAGAACAAAGTACAACGGAGATCAAGGCAGAACCACAAGAAACTGAAATACAATCTGCTAAAAAACCGGATAACCACCTTCAAGTTGCGGGACCAGATATTCCTGTGATTGAGTTACAGTTAGAACAACCTCTGGATAAATTTGATCCTAGAATTTTACTGCAAAAGTGCTTAAAAATGACAGTTCCCACTTGTATTTATTGCAACCATGCAAGAAAAATAGCAGTAAATGGTAAACAACTAGGATTGCATTGTATTGCAGAACATAGATTTTCTGCAGTAGTAAATAGTATAACTGCTGAAGAGTTGATACCACAAAACTTTGTTAATAGGTAAGTGAAAAATATCAAGACTAACTGGATGTAAATTTTAAAAATTTTTAATCTGGTGCTGCATGTTTAAGCTTCATATTTGAACTATTTTGGTAGATCAATATTTCTTTCTATCATTCTCTCAAACTTTTAACATTGTCTCACTGAGTAACACACATCATCATTAGTCAACAAGCCATACTTGGAAGTAGGGTTGCCAACTTAATTTTTTAATTTTTCTGGACGTGGGTAATAAAAATTCAGGACAGACGGTATAAATTCTGGACAACCTTATTATTATAAGAAAAAACAAACTTAAACAAATAATTCGACAAAACAAAGTGAGAAACTAAAAAAAGGGCCCAACAAGGAGTTTTTGGGTCAATAGGAACTAAGAATTAAACATTTCACTTAAAAGTACGCAGACTATTAATAAATTACTTAAAGAACGTAAAAGGTACAGCTACTTAGCAGTATCACTACTATCGCTGCTTTGAAAAACATATTTCTTTTCACTTTTTACAGCTACCATTAACTTCTTGTTGCCTCTTACAAAATCATAAAATTATTTACAAATTGAACAATAATTAATCTTTATTTGAAGTTCAGCCTTGCTGTGATCAATGGACAATCTATGACACACACAATCCTCTCAGCGTCAGCACTGGACCCAAATATAGAAAATATAAATTGCAAAATGACTGAGAAATTTTTCAACTCAGTTTTTGTCACAAATATTAAATTCCATTTTTCAAGTGTTGTATGATTTTCGTTATAAACCAGGTTTTTAGCCGGCTTAACTTGGCGGAGTTGTTCATAAAGTCGATCCATGTCTATGTTAAGGAGACCAGAATCAGTGACAGCTTGACACACGTCATTATATTTTAAGGGTTCATTCGAGGGTTCATTCAATGACAACATCTTAAATTTTGAAAGGAAACTGTTTTCAGTAAAATCAATTTTTGTTCTATAAAAATCTTAATGTTATTTTGAATATCCCTAGGGAGGAAAAGGTAAAAATGACGTCATAGTACGATATCAATGAAATAATTTTTGCAATTCCGAGACTAAAGTGGTCACTTTAGTCTTACATGTTAGAAACTATGTTAGACCCAAGGAATATAAAGGGACAGTTAAAATCCCAAGGGATTTTAAGTACAAATAAAAACGTACACCCCTGATGCCTAGCCAAGCATTTTAGAAGTCCGTCCTCGATGCCCAGCCAAGTTTCATAAAAGTCCCTCCTCGATGCCCAGCCAAGTATTTTAGAAGTCAATCCTCGATGCCCAGTCAAGTTTCGTAAAACTCCATCCTAAGTAGTGTTTATTAATTTTGTTTGTTAGTTCCATAAATAAATTATTGAAAATGTCTTGTTATTTGAGGAAGGAGGAAAAATCATATGTATAACATGGGTGTAAAGTGCCTTTTCCTGCCTCGAATGGTTACTGCCCTCCGCTACGCGTCGGGAAGTAAACTTTATCCTCAGGAGGAAAAGTAGCACTTTCCTCCCTTGTTATACAAACAGCTATTAATTCTGTCACTCTTTTGGCTTGCGAACTAAAATGGGCATACACTTTGAGCACTAAATTTTCAATGTTAAAATTGCATTTATCTAGTTCATTTTTTATGCTATTATTTATCATATGAGCAGGACACCCACTCGGTAGAATTCTTGAATTTTCTTTAAGCAATAACTGATATACGGAGTGCAAAACTGCCAAAATTTACCGACGCATTATCAGCAGAGATACTTGAAATTTGTTTTTGGTCTAATCCAAAGTTTTCAATTGAGTTTTTTAAATTGTTGAATACAGCGTTCGCTGTTAACATTTGCATCTTCATAAAAGTCTAAAAGACATAGCTTAATATCATCTCCTGGTATAAAAACATTTTAGTACTTTTGTGATTAGATGCACCAGTAGACAGACCAAAGTAAATACCTTTTTTCAATTCCTTTAATAAACTATTCAAAGATGCAGAGACAAATACATTATAAGCGATAAAGTGCATCCCAAACTCATTTCTTTTGCAATTTTTGAATCGTTAAAAACTACTGGCTCCAGCTGAGATGAACAATTTAACGAGTTGTAGGAATGGGAATGTTTTACAGTATGAAAAACACTACAAAGTTTCGCAGCTATTACTTTTTTCTTTGCAGTGTCTATCACATCTGATTTTAAAAAAGCTAACATTGTTTGATTTTGTTTAACTACTGATGCACCTTTTTATGTTCTTATCCCATTTCGTGTTTATGTACATCGCTCTTTCCTCCATACGCATCTAAAAAGACTTATGGCAAATTTTACAATATGCTTAGACAAACCGCCACCGCCACTAATAGTAGTTTCCTCAAGTAGCCATATATATTCCTGCTCCCATTCTTTTCAGTAATGACATAATCACCTTATTTTCTTGGGAGGAGTTTCCGAAATTGATGCGGAAGACGTGATTTTTTTTTCTAGAATTAAAATCACACATTTTAATTTGCGCAAGATAATATAAGAAACGTCTACCTTTAATCTTAGCGAATAGCGTTGTGTATGTAATAGAAATATTTTAGAAACTTTGAGATCAAGATTAATATGATGCCAATCCAGCGGTCTTAAACGACGCGATGCAGTAACCACATAAAACTGAAGAATATAAGAGAAATATGTGATTTGACAAGAGGTCGTTTTGGTTCAGGCTGATTCGAGCGCTTGCAGTGTGTGGCAATAACTACTGACTACGCTCAAAGTTTGAAGTCTGAGACGCGGTCGACCGGTCGTTGCCAATGTGACGATTAAATATAATATAAATTGGAGTTATTATTTGGAACAGTGAAATTAAGTACAATAGGCGTCCTGCAATAGGTTACTGCAGGATGCTGGATAGTAGACCCCAAATGGTGGACGTCCACCGAAATGCAGGATGGTTGGCAACCCTACTTGGAATTACTGAAGCATCGCCTCCTGCTTTACCCAATTTTGTAGTGGTCAGTGTGTTCTGAATTTTTATATTTCTGGTTACCAAGAGTCCAGAAATTAATAAAGATATTACTTTTTTAAATGAAACTGTTTCTAACTAATTCCACAATACTTATATTGAAAAAATATTAAGAATTCTAAGAAATTGACAATTGTTTCTGACGATGATAGCAATATTGAGACAATTGTCAAATTCTTAGTTAGAATTTTTAACATTTTTTCAATATATTGTTGAATTATCTAGCAACAGATAGTTTCATTTACAAAAGTAATATGAGTATTCCACAGAGTAAGGGTCGAAACAGTAAAATTAATAAAGATATGGTCAAAAAAATGTCAAAATTGTAATTGTTCTGTTACATTTCAATAATTACTCCACAGAAAACATAACTAAACATTTGCACATTTGACAATTTTATGGGTAGATCTTATCCAATGGGCGTTAAATTCGGGAAAAATTGCTACAAATTTTTAAACTAGCAATATTCATTGATTCAATATGTTTGTTTCAGGATAACGGAATGCTTAGATGAGTTATCCTCAGTCTTCTTCAACTTGGAATCCAGCTTTAGTAATGAAGCGATAACCTTTTCGCATCTGTTTGAATGTTTCCAGTGCCATTTTAGCACAACAGTCCACAAGGAACTGTACCTACACAATCGCAAATATCATTCAAAAAATATGCTGTTGTGTATTATGTGCAAATCAAACTTTTACAGTTACAGTGAACTCGTATGTCATTTATGTCCCGGTTTATATGTGTTACATTGTGAATTAACATTTAAATGTTGCATGTGTGTTCATGATGATTTACCCAGTTCATTTCGGTTAATGGTTCATCTAAGGACAAAACATAATGTTTGTGATGTTTGTTTGGACAGTTGTCACACTCAACATCGATTATCGAATCATGTTTGGAAGCATAAGTTACATCATTTTTGCTACAGGTATGTTATGCAATTAATACTATTCTAGTTAATACTTGTCCCATGTTAAATTAAATCCAATAAAACTGTATAAACAGTTGAATATACAATACCAAAATTGTTAGCAGTTGTTAGGGTAAAGGCACCAGTAATTGACACTACACCAGTAATTGCCACTTCTTATTTATAATACCTAAAATAAGGATATTTAAGTAAAATCTGCACCAAACGTGTAATTTATGTGTATAGTTGCGAATTTGAAATACCGTGTTTATTGTCTTCGACCGTTGTTAACCCAGTGGGGAACAATTTATGGACCGTAAATAGCATAGTTGTAAATTAAGACCAAGTACACAGTCCGATCCTACACAAGGACGTCTTTAAAAATGTCTTGTCAAATGTTTTCTTTTAATCTTCCTGTTGTCCGAAACATCATCTTCAGTATCACTGTTGTCACTAATTTCAGTCACTTCATTCTCTATTTCCATTTCATACGACACAATGTTTTCCCATGGACGAAACACTGCCATTTTTATTTGCACAATGCACAACGATGACAAGTCACAGACTGATACACTGCAACACTTGCTTTACCTGGTTGGTGATTACTCCGACCCTATTAGGACGCAAGTATAAAGGATAATTTCAAATTTATGAGGAGGCAGTATCTGTGGTCTTTATGCATTCTTGTTGTATTTAACATTTACACAATGATCCCTGTCATAAACGCGGTATTTCAAATTCGCAAGTATGCAGTAATATTTCTTCTAACCATATATGTCTATAAATAATACTAAAGGATGGCGTCACTATAAGCGGGAATAGCTTAATCTTTCAGTGTAATAGCAGTTTTCGATAGGTTATGTTTTCTTGTCAGATGTGTTAAGAAACGCTGAGCAGTATTTTCGATATAATTGACAAAAATAAAGGCACCTTATAGTTTTTTTGGGTACAGCAAAGAAGCAGAGATAAGCAAGTATGCATATATTATATACGTTTTGTTGATTTTAGTGTTTTTTTTTGTGTAAAGGGGGGGTGGTAATTACTGAATATGTTCTTTTTAAATGTTCCAGTAACGGTTACGAGTGGCAATTACTGGTGAATTTTAAAATAATTCAGTTAGCCCTGAATGTAATGAGATAATAAAGCTTAGAATTCCAAATTTTTATGATTTAAATATGAGCAAGATATTTTGGAAAAATCCAATAATTGCCACTACTTATTTAAAGTGGCAATTATTGGTTTAGGATACTAAAATGGAAAAAGCTTTCTTCCAATATTCACAAGAAAGCTTGGAGGCTCCTTTTGCAACTTGTAGAAATGGAATGCTGTATTCTACTGCGGCGAAAATGTATGAAGTACCAAGAAATACGCTAAAAAATGATGTTCTGCGAAAAACACCACTGGAACGAAAAATGAGTCCTTCAAGTGTTTTACCTAAAACAGAGGAAAATGCCATTGTAAAATGGATAACCACAATTTCAAGCAGGGGTTTTCCCCTCATAAAGATGATCTATTATCAACAGTTCAAACAATAATGAAAAACACCTAACGTAAGAACTCATTCGTAAATGACAAAACTGGTAGGAAATGGATAGAATCATTTTTTAAGGGAAATCCCACTGTAGCTGTCAGAACTCCTGAAACTTTGACCACCACAAGAGCTTCAGTAACAGAACACCAAATTAGAAAATGGTTTGAAGAAGTTTGTACCTTTTTCAAAAATGAAAATCTAGAAGTCACTTTAAATTGTTCAGAACAGATTCTCAATTGCGATGAGTCGGTGTTTCAAATATGTCCGAAATCAAACAAAGTAATCAGTCCTAGAGGTGAAACAAATATATATGAAATTACAAAAAGGTCAGAAAAATCTGTAACAGTAGCTATTACAGTTAGTGCAAGCGGTGTTTTACTACCGCCCTTTCTCTTGTTTTCGTACTCTCGATTACCGGGACCGCTAGTGTCCATTGTTCCTGATGACTGGGCTGTTGGAAAAAGTGAAAAAGGCTGGATGACAGGAGAGTCATTTTACGAATATGTAGCTAACATTTTCCATCCTTGGCTGGTTAAAACTAAAATAACTTTTCCTCTCTCAAAAACCTGTTTTGTATACGCTCAAGATGATGGATATGAACTTGATAATGAGGGCTCCAGACAGGAGAGGCATATTGGAGACAAGAATATATGAGTGATATGTATAATGTTTTTGTTGAAAGAATTGAAAATTCCCGTGTATTTCTAAGAACAAAACCTAGTTTTCGAGAGCTGCTGCTTACAGTTGAATTTATATACTGAACAAATGTAAGTTTTTCATCAAATAATACCCCAAGGTCCTTAACCGATACTCTTTTTATGATCTTATTATCAATATTATAGTCATTTTGAATTATAGGATTTGCTCTACTAAAAGTAATACATTGGCATTTATCAGGATTCAACAACATTCCATTTGATTCTGACCAGTTTATCAAGGAATTAAGATCTTCTTGTAGTTTGTTACAATCAGTTGGTTTTGAGATGTTTGTATATAATTTTAAGTCATCAGCAAAAAGAAGAAATTTACAATTTTTAAAAATAGTTCCTATGTCATTGATAAAAATGTTAAACAACAGGGGACCCAAGTGCGATCCCTGTGGCACTCCTGATGTGACAAGGAAAGAATTGGAAACAAAATTCTTAATTTTAACTAACTGATGTCTATTATAAAGATAGCTATGTAACCAGTTTGTCAACCACTACGGAAAGCCAGCGGCAGACAACTTGTTGATTAATAAGTTGTGGTTCACTTTATCAAAAGCTTTACTGAAGTCAGTATAGACCGAGTCAATTTGATTATGTTGTTCTAGTGCACTGACAATATCAGTTTGATATAATAATAAGTTAGTTACCGTTGATCGACCACCTACAAAACCGTGTTGTTGTTCAATTATTAAATTTTTACAATAAAAAGAAATATAACTGACCAAGAGTTGTTCCAATAATTTTGGTATGGCAGAAAGTTTGCTTATTGGTTTATAGTTTCTGATTTCTCCCTTAAAACCGTTACATAACTATTTCGCCAGGTAGTAGGAAATATTTGATTTTTGAGTGACCAATTGAATAAAATTTCTAATGGTTTACTTAAAGAATAAACACACCTTTTCAGAATATACGAAGGAATTCCGTCTGGTCCAGAACTCAGATTGTCTTTCAGATTAATTATTCCATTAAAAACCTCCAGAAGGGTAATTTTCAAAGGGGGAATCGATACAGTATTAACTGGATTGAAATTTACATAATCAGCAACCTCAATATTGCTATATACACTTCCAAAATGTTCAGCAAACAAATTCACAATATCTGTGCCACAGCTGGCTACATCATCATTGTATGTCATGATATTAGGAATTCTATGATCTTTTTTCAAAGAATTGATATAGTTCCAAAAATATTTGGGGTTATTTGAGATGTTGTTATCAGCCATACCTATGTAGTCACTATAACATAACTTGGATAAATTTTTGCACCTAGTTCTCAAATTACAAAAAGTAGTATAATCATTAGTATCAGACGTCTCTTTGAATCTTTTGTGAGCTATTTTCTTTTCTCTAATTAGTTGCTTCAATTCAGAATTAAACCACACCGGATAACTTGAGGATTTGAATCTACGAAAAGGTACAAAATTGGCCAAAGCATTATTGAAAATTTGATAAAAATTCTTAACCGCTAATTCAACATTACCACACAAGAACACATCCCAGTCAATAGCAGCAAAATAATTATTTAAACCAATAAAATCTGAATTTTTAAAATCATAGTAATAAGTATCAAACTTCATACTCTCATGATTATCTGGTAGTACTAAGTCACAGGATAATGCTACATGATGTGGATTGTTGGGCAATAATAGATCAATTGCAAGATTCACTGACATAATGTCTTGCGAATTGGAGAAAACTAAGTCTAAAAATACATTATTGTTATTAGGTATCGTATTAATTTGTTTTAGTCCACTAAAGGAAAAATGTTCATTCAGTATCGATGCTGGATATCCAATTGGGCAATGCTGTAATAGTCCATCCCGATCTTGGGGGTACCAAGTGGCCTATGGCAAATTATGATCACCAAATAAAAATACTGATGAGTTCATATAATTGAATAGTATATTTTCAACTGACTGACAGTGACTTTCATAGATGACGTTGCCAGAGCCCGGACGAATGTATGTTGAACCAAAAATGAAACTGCTTTTGTTGTGTGTAAGATGTACGAATAGATGTTCAACATCAATATTCACTTCAGTAATTTGATAAACTTGTAAATTAGTCTTAAATGCCATCAAAACTCCTCCACCTCTTTTCAGGTTACTTGTTGATTCATTTCTATCACATGTAAATACTTGATAGTTTTTTAAACCAAGCTCTGAAGTAGCAAATGAGTCTGTCAACCAAGACTCAACTAAGATTATGATGTCGTAATCGCAGCATGCTACAGCATTCTGCAATTCAATTAATTTTGTTCTCAATCCTCCCAACATTCTGAAAATAAATCTTGAATTTTTGTAGAGGGGTTTCGCTTAGGTTTTTCTTAGGAGTTTAGTTTCAATAACCGGGTGACCTGCTCTGTATCGAATAATCAAATTTTGTTCACCATTTTCTCTGCGTAATTTTAAGTCATTGTGAACCTTCCTAAACGCTTCTTGTTGTAATTTTGTTCTGTCAGGACCAATATTATATCTAGAGGAGGACAAAACTCTTTCTGATTTCAAGGCTTTAGTAACAAAATCAGGGTTAGATAAGACTGCTTTGACAGGTCTCGGCTTATTGGATTTCTTACCACTCGAACAAGCTCCTTTTCATGAACACCCACGGACTCCAGGATATCAACTACTTTCTTCTATCATACTCAATACGTTGGTTCAATTCCTGTGCACCTGATTCTTCCATATTATAGATCATCATGTTGTTCGCTCGTTGGGAACGTTCATAGACTTCCGATAGAATGAGATCCATATTGTTGGAGGAATTCATTTGTTTCATGGTTTCCATCTCTTTTTTTAGGGAACTGATCTCAGATTCTAATGAAGTTATTTTATTTAGTAGGTATGGCACTCTTTTAATAGCCGAGCGACAAACCTCACAGAAAAACATTATAATTCTTTTGAACAACTACAGCTCGGATTTCGCTTGCACATAATTCACTACATTTTTCCACAAGGTGGAACCAAACTCTGCAGCTATCACATTGTATTACCTTGTCATCATCCGAAATTTCCTGATTGCAACTCGAGCAGGAGATCGACATTCTAACCTCAATTTTTCAAATACTGTTTTCTTTGTAGAAATATGTCCAGGCAGAACAATTTTGGTATGGATTATATACAGTATTATAAGACTTAATCGATTTGTTGAAAACTGTTATTTAAATTTAATTTAGAACCGAAAAATTTTTGTTATTGAATTACGAGACATGGGAGTAGCTACTCGCACGACAACACACAATAGAAAGTATAGAAGTCACTGAAAATATTCCTGTTGCTTCAACAAGTCGTCAGAATTTGTCTAGTACTTTAGAATCGGATGAAAGCAAGTTAACCGTGCCGACAAGTACTTCAGAACTTTCCAAAGAAATACATTAAACTGTTATGGCTTTCTGCAGAATTTGTGTTCGAAGGGTAACATTGATGAGCAAATAACCCATTAAGTATTATGCTGTATCCATATTTTTCCTTTCTCGATATAAAATATTACAGCTTGACAAATTATGTCATATAAAACAAAATAGGGTTTCAATATGGTATCATCATAAAATTGAATGCATAATAATGGCCTTTATCTCTATTAAATTAATAATTCAGTTTTTCTTAAAATAAATATATAAAATATTTAATTTAATCTCCTCAATGGCATGATATCTGGAAGCATTATTAATATAATGCAATGGTGCTGCTATTAAGTTTAAGATTTGTACCTATATTCTTTAAAATAAATTACACTCTAAATATTGTGTTTTATAATTTGAAATGTAAAACTATTTCACAGTGTATTAACTATATCTATATGCAAGTAACCTAGCAACAATAACCACAAAGAAATCAAGATTGATCTCTTATTAGTTTATCTGTCATCAAAGAATAGCATTTGTGACTATACTCTCAACAACTTTCAGTTGAGGGTTGACGGAAAATCTCGCTTGCCTAACAGAGTATACCTCTTAAGCTGAGATTAAAAATTTCAAATTTATTGTGCTATTCATCATTATTAGCATTGAAAGTATACCCTGGTAGGCCAGAGATTTTTTACATAATAACAACAGTCTGTTTATTATGTTTGAGTTAAAATACCTCTTAAAATGCATTCTATCATTTTAGTGTTCATTTAAATTGTTATTTTTATTGACTACATGAACTGTTATCTTACATATATTTTCTGGAAATAGGTGTGGTATAGCTTATAGAAACAAACCAGACATTACCAGGCATCTATTCTGGAAACATGGTACAGAAAGTGTTCTTTGTAAGAAATGCCTACAGAAAAAATGGCCCCATGTTTACCACTTTTGTATTCCTCCATCAAGTTTTGGGTGTGATGAGTGTGGATTAAGTTTTTCTAGAGCAGTTTACCTCAAAGTTCATAAACGATTACATAGCAATGAATATAAACATGTGTGTACGTTTGAAGGGTGCGAGGAAAAGTTTATATCTAAAAAATTGTTGGCAACGCATGAAAGGAGGCACTTTGAACCTCCAGAGGAACCAAAAACTGAAGAAGTCGAATCCAATAAAGATGAAGTAAAAGAAGAGGTACATTTTACACATAATTTTCTAATGACTCAAATAGTATTTTAAAACATGATTATTCATAATTTATTTAAATGTCAGTGTTATCTGAGAATAGAAAACTTTTAATTCTTTTCAAAATTCAAACATACTTTATTTGTATCTATTAAATAATTTTGTATGGTATTAAATTCTGAAAAATAAAATTGCAAGTTTAATATTACTTAAAAATTGAACTACCTTGTAACAATAGTATGAATCAGCGCATTTACTCAAAATATCCCATAGATTAATTGAGGTCCATAACTTACCATCAGCAAAAAAGTTTTTTATTGTAACAAACTTAATTTCATCTCATTTTAGGTAGACGGGAATGATCCGGAAATACTAAATGAAGAAGAAAAAAATGAAGAAAAACCAAGACCGAAAATTGACGTCCTTGAAGATTTACCAGCACTGAATCTTTCCGAAAGTGATAGTAGCAGTGAATCGGAAACTGAACCAAATCTTCCAATTCCAAAACAGGAATCTGCAGAACCGAAACAAGAGAGTTTAAACCCAGAAACAGAACTGGAACCTCCAGGAGAATTACCGCCCTTGGATATTCTCCAAGAACACAAATCAGCTATTGAACCTTCTGAGGAAAATTCCAGCAATCTTATGCAGGGCATATGGGATAATTTTAAAAATTATCAAGAGAAACAGCATAAATTGGATAGTATGTTTAATGATCAGGAAAAAACTGATAATTCTGAAGAATCTGTTATGAAAATCGAGACACCTGATAAATATATAGTGTTGAGTGAGCATAATTATTGTGCCTCTGCTGATGAGGTTACTAAAGATACCACATTGGTTGAAGTTAAACTTGCTCTTACAGAAAGTGTTGATCATGATTATTGCTTTTCTAAACCCGAAGGTAAGTGTTAGTCTTGTTAGTTTGGGTTACTTTATGTACTTTTTAAGTAGTTTGTAGTGTAATGCCAGAAGAAATTACTGTTTTCACGTTTGTCGTCAGAGTGCCTGAAAATAAATATCACTACTGGATTACAGTGGCGGCTCGTGATTGATTTTATAGGGGAGTCATAAGTGATGTGACCAAAATCTTAAAATACAGAACGACATTGACCAGCCTCCCGGAGGCCTATTCGCCGTGGGCGGAAATTTTTCGAAAAACCACGCCCAATTTCTGCCCAGAAGTCGTTAAAATCGCTAAAAAAGCAAAATTTGTGCAGTTCTTTTCCAAAGCCAGAGAGGCAAAAAAATTTTTTGGGCCAAGCTTGTTTTATATAAAAATAATGCTCTTTTAAAAAACAACCAAATTTTATTCTTTTCTATACATATTAAATATGACAAACTTAAATTAAATGATAATTAATCTGAATCTTTTTAAAATTTAAGTGAAGCCTTCAATCTTTTGTATTTGCAAAGTGATCAATAACCCTTTTATTAAAATTATGAATACTATTCACAAATTGCATTTCTATGCTTAACATAGCTAACGCTGACAATCTCTCCTGTCCCATAGTATTACGCAAAAATGTCTTGATTCTCTTTAATGTAGAAAAACTCGTTCGCTTTCTACAGTTGTCATTGGTAATGTACATAAAATAGTCAATAATTTTACAGTTTCCGAGAGATTGTTATTAATAAACAATTGCAGCATTGGCACATCTCCTGAACTCTTAATAAAATCGTCGCGTTCATAAATAACTTGAAGTTCAGTTTTTAGTTTTAAGTAATTAATACTAGAAAAGTTTTCTCTTACTGACTTAAGAATATGAACTGGAAAATTAATTTTATATTGTTCGAACTGGTCGCTGTAAAATAACTGGGCAATCACTAAATGATCACTGAAACTAAAGCGGTGGTTAATCTCAGAAATTATTATGTCGCAAACCTCCAAAGCAACTTTGCGCTTTGAGTCTTCATTTTTCCTTGGTCTTTTTGCACCAAGTGAAGAAGATGAAGGTGCTTCGGGAAATATTTCATTTAATATAATATGGTCTCTGACTTTTTGAATGGACATTTCAAATGAGTCTATATTTTTTTCACCAATATCACGTCAATACCATGTTTTTGAAGTTGATTAAAAAGAACTTCACAATTAGGCATTATTAAATGGAAAAAATTTAGCCAATAAAGAAAATCCACGCTTTGCAAAAAAGTTTTTAATCCTATTGCTTGATTAATTGTATTTGAGTCTTCTTCAACCTCAATTATCTTTTCTATTGAAGGCAGAATATCAGCTTGATACAAAAATACGGTTTCCACATAACGTGTATTAAAATACCACCTTGTCGGTGCTGCTCTAGGTAAACGCACTTTAACAAATTCATCGAGAATCGCTGTACGTTTTGGAGATTGACTAAAAAATGTGGAAAATCCCTGTAAATTGGCAAAAAAAAACTTTAACATTTTTATTCTGACTTGCTGCTTTTTGCAGAATTAAATTTAATTAGTCAGCATAACAATGAATAAAATTTGCTTGAGGATATCATTCTTTAATTTTTTTTTGTACTCCGCCTAATCGTTCACTCATAGTAGAAGCTTCGTCATAGCTTTGTCCAATTAACTTTTCCGGTGTTTTATTAATATCTAGCACCTCTAATTCTTTAAAAATTATGTCCGATAAATGTTCGTCTGTGGTGCCGGTAGGATTTACAAATTTTATAAAACTTTCGTGAACGACACCAGATAAAATGTACCATATAATAAAAGTCATTTGAGTTCTGTTCGAGCTATCAGTAGTTTCATCCACCTGTACTGCGATATATTCGGCTGGCTGCATCTCCTATTTCAGTTGTTCTTGAGCCACTGATAACATTGAATGAAGTAATTCATTTTGTACAGTTTTAGAAGTACCCTTAAAAACTGTAGCCTTATCCTAGTATTCTTTGAATATTGGATCCAGCTCTGAAACAAAATTTATAAGTCCACGAAATATTCCCGGGTTTACAGAAGATACTGTCACGTCGTGCCCTCGCAAAGCAAGTTCAAGCGCCCCACCAAATTTCACACAGTCAATTATTTTAGAGAGAGAGAGAGAATATATGTTTATTGTCCAAGAACAAGTCTTATTGACAAACACCTTGTAAAATAAGTTAATAAGTTAAAAATTAAATTACCAACAAATCATTAAACATTACTAGATAAAAGATATAAATAAAAAAAAAAAAATAAATACATTCACACACAAATCTTACATATTATATACATACAACATAACTTATATGTATTGTCAATAAATAACTAAATTATAATACAATAATTAAAAGCACTCTAAAATATTTTAATTTCATTTTCTTTACTTGTTTATATACACTGTTGACAAGAATAATATTATAGAGAATGTATATGAGAAAAGCATTCATTTAAATTGTAGTACGCCTCGTCTATCAACTTTTCTTTCATTACTTGCCGAAATTTATTTAAATGCTCTATATTCTTTATATATGCTGGCAACAAATTATATAATTTGACTCCATTGTAAACAAATGAGGCTTTCACCAAGGAAGTTTTAGGTATAAGTAGCGACAGATTGTCACTTTGTCTTGTATTATAATGACTTTCTGTAATATACTGCTCTTTGTTCTTATGAATGAGGGATGTTACTTCTAGTACATAGAGTGATGTAAGAGTCAGTATTTTGTGTTTCACGAAATATGTTATATAATTATTTATAATATATCTGTTTTTCGACACATTTTTATTAAAAACTCTTACCGATTGTCTATAAGCATTGTCTAATTGAGAACGAATATCCACAGTACCGATTGTAGCAAAACTCATGGCACATTTCATATGGTCTGCCGATAAACTATGTTTTTTTATTTTCTCTTTTAAATGTTTTAAGTCTTGGACACCGTTTTTACACCATAAAGAATTATTCGAAAAAACCAGACAAACGAAACAGTAAAATGCATCATTTACTTCACATCCGCAAATCCAATCAGACAAATCATACATAGACCTGCGAAAATTGCGATGAACTTCTTTGTTCTTGTCCTTGCTAGTCTATTTAATTTTTAAATCTGGAAGAGGACGACCACCTTCCTTTAGTTTTAATAGTTTTTCAAAATTTAAATCACTTTCAGTTCTCAAATTTTGAACCATTTGCACCACAGACATGATAAAAGGTGTAGAATAAAATAACACCAAATAATTAAAACATACGCCCTCAAAAAAACGAATCGAAAATCAAAATAATAACAATAACAACTTATTACATCAAAACACAACTCTTACTTGACTTCAAATGATCTCCTTTAAATCAAAATATAGCGCGGCCTGCCAACCCCTCTTCTCATCTATTTTCGAAGCGTGTAATAATCGAACGAGGTAAGTCGATTCATCATGGATATTAACCCGGGCTTTTAACCCAACACATGTAAATTTCGGGCGTGTTTCTTTCACGTTACGAAGATTGTCAGCGTTCGGCAAATTCCGTCCCCATTTAACGCGTTGAGGTCAACGATGGACACCAGCCCGGTTTGCCATTTTGAATTTCGCAGAGATGTAGGTACTTGCTGCGAAATAACGTTTACATGGTTGTCTTGAAAAACGTTTACACGGGGTCTTGAAACGTTTTAGGTAAATTTTATTTAAGAGAAATACTTAGTATTAGTATTTAATACTATACTATATGTATAGAGGTATATTTTATTTTTTTAAATACCTATTTAAATATTTTTAATGGGAGATCATTGACCCAATGACCTAATGGAGGAGCCGTCACTGCCGGATTATATAATACTACTATATAAATCTGTTCTGACATCAAACATTGTTAAATTTTAAACAAATTAGCTTAATGTAACTACTCAGTCAACAACAAAATTATTCTTATATTTTTAGTGTTTTGTTTAAATCTTCAAATGTCAAACAACCAAATCATTAAACATATTTTGGATAAATGTTATAATTTACTTTTTTCTACAAACGTCAAAAAATGACAAGGTTTGCACATTGACAGAATAAGGCTTTTCGGAAACTATGATCGGGTTAACCCGTTCATGATCTGAACGTTCGGAAAGTAATCCGGATCACGTTCACTCACGTTCGGAAACTGAACGAACTGAGCGGATCATAATCATATGTTTGGATCCTTTCTACCCTAGTACACCGGTGGGTAAATGCGATCAGCTGACGGATTGTTTCGTTTGTTTTTGTTTTCTTCAAGCTAAAATTAATTCTTTAAGCCTAGTAGTGGGCAGGCTGCTGAGGCTTGTGGTTTTTGTACTTTTTGACCTTTCAATATAAAAAATAGCTTATTGGTATTAAAATGTTACTTTTGTTTTCTTTAAATAAAAAGTTATTAAATGTTTTAAGCCACGTAGTTAGCAAATTGCTCAGACTTGCGGTTTTTATCATTTTTGGCTTTTCGATATAAAAAATAGCTTGTTGATATTAAAATTTAGTATCAACGATGAGTGAAAACAAATTAAAGCTTTACGAGATGAGTATGGAGAGAAGTACATGAAAAATCAACCCACGAAACTAAAGTAATAAAAATAAAAAGTTTTTGTTAAGTATTAAATTTGACATTTCCACACAAAACAGAACGCGTCGTTCGGAAACTGATAAAAATCTCGTTCTGGGTTAGAATCAGCTGATTAGTGAGCTATCTGATCTAAGATTACCGTTTCCGAAAAGCCCAAATATGCGAAGTGACACTTTTTTTCGGATCCTTACGTTACCATGAATTTGTGCACTAGGGTGCGAAGTATTTTGCACACTGCATGCAACTTAATAAGACTTTTGTATTTAAATATTTGAAAAATGAAGCAAAACCTCAATTTATTATTTATTTTTAAATGAATAACAATTAAATACTTTTAAAATAATAATAGAATTTTACTATAATTTTAGTTATTATTTACAATATTAACATTAATTGTCCACCTCCCAGGAAACGATAAAGAGGAACCTTCAAAACTAACAGATCGCAAGATCTTAAATACGAATAAGAAGAGAAGAACATTAATTGTACAACCAGTACACGAACCAATATTTATTCCTAAACCAGATAATTCAGGTTCAGCTCGGGATATTGGGGTTTTGGGGGTTGAAACACTAATAATTTTTGAGGTAGAGGTGATACCATGTGATCCTGAAATTTCACAATCTAAAATTCTATTTGATATTTGAATCTTATTATTGATAGAATCTTCCACATATCCTTTGGCCATGGTGGAAGATTTCCATCCCCCGTGTCACTTCAAACTACATATATCACCCCCAGAAATGTGGCCGAGGTTCTCCGAAAACAGTGATCTCTGTAAGCATCAGAATTTGGTAATTTTAAGTATTTTGCTATTAAGCTGGGCATACCTCAAATAGAATTTATTCCAACAACTTGGTTAATGCATCTCTTATTTTGATACTTCAAAAACAATCGGCGACTGTTACCATAACTTGGATGAAGAGCCACGTATTTTCGGTAAATATCAATATAATCTAGATGCGAAACCGTAAAAATTCATTGTGTGTTCGTTTTTGTATCTGGTACTTTCTCAATCAAGATGGAACCTTTATCTTCTATGTCATCGACACTCATTTTAGTGAGTTCTTCACTGCGGAAAGCACCAGAAATACCCAATATTAAAACGACTTAAAAGGATATTGATATTTAGTAATTTAAAATACATATAAAACAATGATTAAAAATATACCTTAGCCATCAAATATATTTCATCATCTGCCTCTCTTATGAATTGATTTACTTCTTTTCGAGTTAATGCCTTGGATTTCTTATGGTTGTGTCCAACTGACAATTTTTACCAAATTGGTAAATTTTTTAATATCTATGTTTTCCTTAGCATTAAGTGTTGATTTTAGCATGGAATATACTGCCCATAATGTGTAAGGCTTCACCTTCTTGGATCTTTCTGCAAAATATGCTAACAGCACCAGCACATTTTCGGGTGCTTTTCTTGCTTTAAGTATTTGTTTCACACAAATTGCCGATATGCATTTTCATATTGGCGCTTCGATTTTTCCGGTAAAAAATTTGAAGTTATCAAATTGGCCGCATCTGCCATATTAGGTGGTGTACTACTTAGTTAATCGTCAATAGCAATTTCCATTATTTTAAATAATATCTGGCACTTAAAAATTCAAGACACGAGCAAAAACGTCACTTTAAAATAATTATTATTGTTGTCAACAACCGCCACTTTGTTTCCATAGTAACAGTGAAAATTTAATTAGGAAAGACATTTTAAGCCAGTTCAACACTATTATCTATAATAAATTAGCATTTTATTTATTTATAATTTTTAAGCGATGTATTTTGACGTTTGTAGAAAAAATATTGTTTGCATCTCGTGCGCGAAATACTTTGGTGGCCTCGAATAATTTTTTAACTCGGTTTTGCCTCGTTAAAAATTCAATTCTCGATCACCAAAGTAGCATTTCGCGCACTAGATACAAAAATAACTATTAATTGTAGGGACCAATCTTGTACAATAACATTAAAAAATTGATCATTTCACCTTTATCACATACAATTGGTCATAAAACTGTTTTTAATCACTGAACTAAAGGGTTTACAACTTCTTAAAAATTCTGGTAAACTTAACTGACCCCAAATGTTTTCCATATTCTTTGTAAATACATGTCTGTAGAGCATTGATGATACAAATCTTCTGTGGTATCAGGCCCGCAACAATGTTCCCTGGCGCCCGGGGCGAATTACAGTATTTTCCGACACCTTCCCCCCATGACACGAAATTAGTTAATGCAAATATTTTAAAAGATATTTAAATAAAATACATAATAAAAAAATGCTTAAACATTGATTAATAAAATAAAATTAAAAAAATATATTTCGTTAAATAAAATAAATTAATAAAAATCCTTTAAACATCTTCTAAATAGTATAAAAATAAAATAAACAACCACATTCATTAAATAAAATCACAGAAAATATGCCATTAATACTTAAGTACATAAAAACAAACTTTCCGGCTTTTTGCATTGGCATATTCGTCAATTAATTTCGAGTAATAAAATTAAAAACATAATATATTTCGTTAAATAAAATAAATTAATAAAAATCCTTAAACATCTTCTAAATAGTATAAAACTAAAATAAACAACTACATTCATTAAAGAAAATCTCAGAAAATATGCCATTAATACTGAAAAACTTAATCAAAAACTTTCCGGCTTTCTGCACTGGCAAATTCGTCAATTAATTTCGAGTAATCCAGTTCTTGGCCCATACATGATCTCAGATATGTTTTTATTAATTTTAATTTGCTAAATGATCTTTCGTAAGTAGCAGAAGTTACTGGCATTGTCAAAAATATTCGGTATGCTATTGACATATTGGGGAAACTTGCTATTAATTTGTAATCTAAGAGTAACTGAAACATGTCTTGGTGTGAAAAATTTGTAATATTTTTAATTGTTGTTAGTATTGTTTTAGCACTCAACATTTCAGATAATAATTCGTCACAATTAATATCTTTGAAATACTTTGATGCAAAATCAGATGCAGCCTAAATAAAGCTACGAGAGCGCCTTCGGCGAGCCCTCTTTTCTATATGCCGCCCGGGTATACCAATTATCGCCAGTCACGTTATGCTTTGAGCCGATTATGGGCTCTGTCATTGGTAAAACTACTTGGGTAGGCTGTGAAAGGTCTGATCTTCTTAACTGTGCCTCATTTCTGCCAGTATAAACTTCAGCGTTGCCCATATAAAATGTCTTCCAGTCAGCTAAAATCTGAACTTTTAAACCATATCTAGCCGGCTTGTTAGTAATATACATACGGAATCCGCAATGCTCTCTAAAGGGTTCCAGAATTTCATCAATTGTAAGAAATAGACCTGGGAAGTAGATTGCTTTACAATTCTGAACAAATTCCGAAAATATACCCGAAAAGGCGGCTAGCTTATCGGTTTTTCTTCTTTCAGCCCTAGTTTCATAGTCATCAAATCTTAAGCAAAACAAGATGAAAGAGAATCTAGCCAGTGACATCGTACATCTAAAAAGCTCGCGACCAGTTCCATCGGTGTCCCACATGGACCTAATATATTCATGGTCAGACTTGAAAACTCCTTGCATGTATAGCAGACCAATAAAAGCTTCAATTTCTATTTTATCCACTGGATTCACAAAGGACGGTCCAAAAGTTTGTCGAGAATTCCTCGACCTTTTGAATTTTGAATATTTATCTCATCATCGTCAGTTCAATCCTCTCATTAGTATGCGTTACAAATTTTTCAATGATTTCAGAATTAATCAAAAGCTTCCACGCATCTAAGTGTGTCTTAGGAGGCAAGCAAGCTGGCCCTTTTAGTCCTGGCAAAACAATATTTTCCCTTGTTGTTTTTCTCCTTTTGGGGGGATCTTTTGTGTAAAGGTAGTTGGAGGCGCTGGTTTCATCCTCTTTATATTCTGTCATCTTTATTTTTCTTTCTTCTTTTATTTCCTCTTCTTCATTTACCTCATCCTCTGATAACAAATCCTCATCTGCAGATGGTTGCCATTTTGACGTCGCTCTCATCTCGATCACTTTCGTCGGCATTTTCAATCATTATTTGCCAGCCTCGACTTTTTGGGTATCAATATTTGATGAAGTATTAGGGATATGTTCATCATCGTTTTCATCATTCCAAAAGTCTTCGGACTCAAATATTGCAATTATATCTTCGTAAATAAATAAATAATCAGGTTAAAAAACACGCAATTGCCTATTTACCCGAGATTGTCTTACACCACAAAAGGTACGTTGATGCTACAACTGGGCACGTGAGACCCGACAACCAGAATATGTAGAAACGTTTATTAATAACCGTCACACACGCACTAACGTCTCAAGCAGAACTAAATGATGGGAGAATACACGAGAGCACAACGGCAGACGGCTACGTCTTAATGAGTGGGAGGAGAATTAACTTGTTGTTGGGTCTGTGTGACCCAACTTGTAGTAGTTAAGGGTTAATATATTTTTATGGGTCAAAAGTACCCAAATTTGAGATTTTTCGAACCATTAAAAATTCATATCTCTAAAAATATTAACTTTACCGTGAAAAGTCATAGGACCTTTGTTATTTGTATTTCAATAAAAAAAATAAAAAAAATTGTCCGGTTAAAAAATAACAATTCCTTCCAATTGTTTAAACAATTTCGGTTTAAACAATATGGCACGGGGTTGCCCCATGGCAACATGCATTTATATCATTAGTAGGGCAATTTAAAGAGGATCGCATAAAAAAATTGAGGTGGAATAGTTTTCGGTACTCATGCGCCGATTCCTCCTAGACTAATAAGATTGATTCAAATGACATATAGTAATGTGTATTACTAATTCTATCATAGCCAATAATATACAGGCACATGAATTTAAAAACAAATAATTCATCACTTATATATTCAAAATAATTTGAAAAAAAAACAATCAATTTACATCATACTCATTTTTCTGAAACTGCTTATTTAAGTTAAATAATTCAACTACATTATAACATGCCCTATTTAAGGTTCTGTAAAGGAAGAAGAACCAATTGTTGAACAGCCAATCAGTCCGGTGAAGGAAGATCAAAAGGAAGAAACAAAACCTTGTAGCTCGTCAAGTAGTAGTAGTGATTCGGATTCAAGTTGTTCCTGTGGGTCAAATTGCAGCTGTAGCTCTAGTTCAGGCAGTTCATGTTCTTCATCAGACAGCTCTAGTTCAGATAGTTCATCAGAAGAGGGGCGAAAAAGGCAGATGCTAAAGAAAGAGAAGAGAAAGGAGAGGGCGAAGAAACTAAAGGAAGAACAAGAAAAAGGTAATAATTCAAAAAAATTTAATCGGAATTTGGTTTCATACTGTAGCAGTTCTTTGACAGTTTTGTAATTATTTTAGCCAACAAAGTGGAAATAGTATCAGATGCAGTTCCCGTTATTATCGAAACTCCGATAAGGGAATCCGATTTAGAAACCACCGAAAGTGAAACTGACGAAGAGTTTTATGATGAGGCACCCCAAAAACTAGCTAAAAAAATTCTCGAAGAAAAACGTCAACAACTTCTCGAATTAATGGGACCGAATAATATTCCGAACGGCTCGTTTATAGAAAGTACTAGTCGACCTCCTACTCCACCATCAGAAGTCATAGAACCCGAAGAAAAGAAGAAGAAGAAATCCAAATCTAAAAAAAAGAAAAAGAGGAAGAGTGAAAAGAAAATGGCAGAATTTAGTGAACCTATTGTCAATAATATTATATCACCAGATATTCCTATTCCTCCATATTATCAACAGTTTCACCAACAGGTAATTACTATTGCTGCATTATTATTTTTGTGATTATTATCCCTAATGTTATGCTTAGCCAGACTGTAAGTGTTATTCTGATTATACACAGTAGGTATATATTCATCAACAATTTTACAAATCAATGTACCTATGATATATATATATATATATATATAAATAATAATACAATGATTGGACCACCTCCATTTCCTTTGCATGTCACATCTGCACAGTTGGATTTGCGAATTTGTTTTCTATGGACGAAAATGTTATGTGTTGTACTTTTATCTTTAATATCAAATACTTGTAAAGTGATAACACTGGTCAACCCAGTTTGGTTTTCTTATACACCAATACGTGTAATTGATATTTTTTGTCATGCTGATTCTGATTTCAAATTTGTTCCATCACGTCAGGATTTTGAGGAATTAAATAGGTTTTTCAAAAAATTCATTAAATTTTACATAATTTGAAAGTTACTTTTATATAAGAAAGATACTGCAACAAATGTTGTTCAGCCAAACATTGAGTGGACGTGTCTGAACATGTCCTTGTATGTTTTCTACGTCAGAGCACTTAAACCACGACCAGTTTTGCTCTGGAACCAATCAAATTAAGAATTGGTAGATTTCTGGCTACGTAGGCACATCATAGATATATAATACGCAGTAGATAAAGCGTTTCATTCATAAATTGATATTTGTTTTGACCTGAACATTTAGAAAGAAACAAAATATTTTGCATGTGAGTTTAATAAAGAGAGACTCTAATGTTAGAACTCGTATGGCAACGCTGCACAAAAGCCTAGAAAAGGAGATTTGCGCGCGCTCCTAACACAATCAGTGGCGTATCCCAATAAATTAAATACATATAGGTTATTAATTCGTGAGTAAAAAACAAGTAGCTATAAAATAGGTAATAATGCAAAATTAATTATTTATACAAAGGAAATAAAAACAAACAAACATATTAATTTAAATCAAATCTAAAAGATAGCTTAAAAATTCGTTCAACATGTAATTTTATTTCTTTGTAATATTTTAACTTGAAATTTCAATGTTTAAAAAATTTATAACATTTAGAGTACCTTTCAGTGTTGATAAAACATATTTACTTAACTTATTGGATTTAGGTACCTTTGGCCTCAATAATATGAAAATCTACAATTTTAAGAGTAGAAGAATACTTCTGTATTTTCAGTTTATAAAAAATATAAAATTATATTACTTGTTCATAAAAACAAACAAAATGATAATTTGGTACCTTTCAGGGAGAAGGAACTTTTGGACTTAATAAAACAAAAAACTTGGAATTAATCTAAGGGTAAAATAAATACTCGTTTTTTCAGTTTTAACAAAAAATATATTTATACATTATTCATTTCTAAATAAAATTAGCTTTGTATTAATACTTCTTGATCAGTTTTTTCTCAGTAAATCTATTTTTTTGGTGGTTTCATGATGAATTCTAATGCTGAAATAACTTTTGAGAATTGATTTTATTAATTCCATAGCATGGTTGTCTGAAATATCACCATCATAAAGATGTTCACCAAAAAATAAATTTAACAAACCCTTAATATTTTTATTAAATATGTTATGAGTTTTATAAAAAAAATCTGAAATATTTTTCTCCAGCCTTACATATATTAAATACCAAATCAATTGATTTTTAAGTCTACCATAAGCTTTTCTTACTTGCTGTTTTGAACAAGTTGTATCCTGTTCCAACATATTAACACACTTAGAACAAGTAATAATTTTTTTAATGATTTAACTACAAAACCAATAATATATGATACAACATCTTGGACATATAAAGCTAAGTCCCAAGATGGCGACATAAAAAAATTATATTCTGCAATGTCCATATTTTCTTTGACTAAAAAATTTTTATAGTCTTCAGATTCTTCTAAATTTTCCCCGTTACCTGTTTTTGGAGCCGATATCTCACTGTGGACTAACAGTTTTTTAAAGGCAGCCTCAAATTGTCTGGCTGTCGGGTTGTTATTATAGCCCTCCTTGCTACAAATAGCTCCAAAAAAATAATTCAAGGTGATCCTGGGATAACTTATATGTCAATAATTTTTCTTGTTCAACATAGAAGTTAAACATGTTTTTAGATTCTCAATACATATAAGAAATCCGAGGAAACCAGTCCTCCTTGCAGATTTAACAATTGGAGTCTTATTTAAGGTAATAATTGAATACATATCATCCGTAAATAATCTCTTTCTTACTGTAGCCTCTGCAGATGCAACATCATGTTTCTTTGTATGACTGTCAAAAGGCCATCTGAATTTGAGCTGTAACATATCATATATATATGTAGTTAAGCAGCACTTTTAAGGGTGAGCTAACTAAAAGTAGAATAAGGCATTATGCATTAAATAAATTTATTCACAAATTTTTACCTAAATGAGCTTGATGGAAACAAAGAATGTTGAAGTTTTGGCATTGCTCCAGACTTAAGGTATCTTACACCATTTACTTTAATAAGGATATCTGCAGGATCGAAATGATATGAACAAAGTACTGTTCTTTTCTTAAAACCTTCAGTTTCTTCAAGACCAATAAGTGACAGCCAAATATTTCTTGCTTGCAAGTCGGTGGGGAAGCTAAGAGAAAGTAAAAATTTAAGAATACTTACATTCATTTTTTCAACTTTAAAGAAATATTAATAGATCAACAATGGTTTTAAAGATTAAAAAGACAGATTCTTTTTCACAAACAAAGCGTTAGTATTATTTTATTACTTGGTGAGGGCTAAAAGTTATAAGACACAATGTAAAATCGTAAAATTTGCAGATATTAATAACTTCTTTTTAACTATTTTAAATAAATACCCAGATAGGATAGCGAGTTCAATATGTTGCTGACATTATGATGGTTTCAAATAATAGTAAATTGGTGAAATATAAGTATTTTTTTACATAGTATTTTATAATTTTTCAATCTGACAAAGTAACTAAATGTTACAAAAGCTTTGTTTTGTAATAAAACTATTGTTGATATTTTCGCATTTATTTATCCATCACCAAAAAGCTGCTTTAAATCTACGCATCTGATACAAGCAAACGTTTCCCATATACTATAACCATACTTACTTATGAAAAGACACTTCGGCTCCCACATTATCGTATCATTATTAATAGTTTTAACGAACAAAATAGTAACAAATTACATAAAAATACTTTAAATTAAACACAAAAACACTTAGAGCAACAACAGAACTGCTCTGGCAACGTCACAACTACAAAATTGACGGACCTTACTATTAATTATTTAATGAATGAAAAGCAGCCATTTAAACATTTATTTTTCTCGCGACGTTGCCATACTTAACAGGAATGTTATATTTGATTCCATTAACTATATTTAAAAAACTATTTTACATTAACTGTTTTTTTGGTTCAAAGATATATGCATTGACTTAAACAGTATGAATCCATGTGAAATACGTGGAACCAATAAATAGGGGCACGTAGTAATTTTACCCATCAAAATAATTTCACTAAATCGATCAGTGCTATGGATAAGTACAATCTGGCAATTGCGCACTCACGTCAAATCACAAGGGATGTCGGTTCTTATTTCTTAAGTTTATGAAATAGCTACGCATTACGTCTTTTTTTAATGATTGACTGCCTTTCAATGTAAATAATTGTATCTATACTTGTATTATATATCTATGGGGCACATAAAGATACACAGCTTTTTTAATTCAGTGTAAGTCAGTTTGTGACCATTTCATAATGTCTCTTGCATGTGTAAATAATCCAAACAGCTTCTGTTATATATGTGGAGAATTCACTACTCACCGGCATAAGCGGAATTTTACACCTTTAATAGAAAACTTATATTTTCGCTATTTTGGCTTAACCATTAAACGCCAAGACAAGACATGAGCTCCCAGCATCTGCTGTGCATGCTGTGCTGTTACTATGAGGGGCTGGTCAAACGGTAAGAACATCGCTATGCCATTTGCAAAACCTATGATTTGGCATGAACAAACTGACCATTTGACCAATTGCTACTTTTGCTACACAAAAACTTTTGGATTTTCCAACAAAAATAAGAAAAACATTAGTTATGCTAATTCGGAAGCCTTGCCAGTACTAAGACCCATAGGTGTTTCGAGTGAAGGATATGCTGGTACAGAATCAGAAGATCCAAGTGTCATGTTATCGACCAGAGAAGATGAATATTTGCCATCTCAAGAGGGCGGACCACACCTAATAAATCAGTTAGAATTAAATGATCTTATTCGAGATCTGAATTTGTCAAAAACTAAAGCAGAAATACTAGGATCTAGACTCCAAGGATGGAAACTGTTAGCTCCAGGCACACAAATTTCTGTATATCGTAATCGTCAGAAAGAACTATCACAGTATTTTTCAAACGACGAGAGTCTTTCGTACTGCAATAATGTCGACGATTTGATGCTGGCCTTAGGTCACCAACACCATCCAGAAGAATGGCGTATTTTTACCGATGCTTCGAAATTGAGTTTTAAAGCTGTGCTACTTCACATAGGAAACGTGTATCCATCCATCCCCGTTGGCCACGCGATTCACATGAAAGAAATGTATGAAAATATGACTCGTCTTCTCGACAGAATTAATTACAAATTGTAAAAATGGTATATCAATGTAGACCTCAAAGTTGTAGCAATTCTACTCGGTTTACAACTAAGGTGTACAAAGCACTGCTGTTTTCTTTAGGAGCGGAACAGTCGAGCAAGAAATTCCCACTACATTGTTAAAAACTGGCCAGTCAGGATTCAGTATATTCCTGGACAAAAGAATATACTTCATAAGTCACTAGTGGAACCTGATAAAATATTTTTACTGCCATTACTCATAAAACTAGATTTGATGAAAAATTTCGTTAAAGCAATGGATAAAGATGGCCGTGGATTCCAATACCTAAAACAAAAATTTCCCAATATCTCAAATGCAAAACTCAAAGAGGACTCCAAATTAAACTTCTACGACAAGATACAATATTTGATGAAACCTTAAGTGACTTGGACCCTGTTGCTTGGAGTGCTTTCAAAAGTGTGACCCAAAATTTTCTAGGAAACACAAAATCTAACGATTATATAACACTTGTTGATGAACTTCTTAGAAGTTATCATAAATTGAGCCTTAAAATACATTTTTTGCACTCGCACCTGGATTTCTTTCCAGCGCACCTCGGCGACGTCAGTGATGAACACGGCGAAAGATTTCATCAAGATATTTCTGTTATTGAAAAACGTTACCAGGACAAGTGGAACAGTGAAATGCTTGCTGATTATTGTTGGACATTGATATCAGAAAGTGCCGCAGAACAATATAAAAGAAAAGTAACAAGAAAAACATTTTAAACAGGACGATAGTATACAGCTTTATCTAATGAACATACCTAATAATAATAATAATCTTTATTTAATAAAGGAGGTCCTAATAAATAGTAGTAAATATCACATATTGTAGTCAGTACACACAAATTCAGTTGAATAAATAAAATAAAATGAGATATAACAAGATGAAATGAAATTAAATAAAATAAAATTTTGATAAAATGAATAATAAAAGTAAGAGTTAAAAAACGAATACATATCAAAATATAATAAAAATAAAATACATATCGAAATAAAATAAAATAAAAACAAAAATAAAAAAAAAATAAACGTACATACAAAAATTACAAAGTTTACGGCTTGGAAATAAATTGTAGCAGATATTTTTTAAAGTGAGGTAGAGAGGGGCTCGTTTTAATTTCAGTAGGCAAAGCATTAAATTCACGTAATCCGCATATAAAAATAGATGTTGTTGCTATGGCCAGTCTTGCTTGTGGTATATAGAAATCATTAATAGATCTAGTTATGTATTTCACTATTATAGATGATAAATTCATTGAAGTACTCAGGAAGTTTTCTATTTTTAGATTTGTAAACAAAAATCATTGCTAAATAATAAAATCTTGGTCTCACCGAAATCCAACCTAAAGTTGTCAGCATACTATTTATCGGTGTGTATCTGTTACATCGAAGGATTATTCTCATTCCTCTATTTTGCAACTTTTGTAGTCTTTGTAAACAGTTATTATCTAATTTATAAAGTAACGATCCGCAGTAATTAAAATGAGGTTGTATAATAGTTTTATACACTGTTAATCTAGAGAAGAGAGAGAGAGAGAGATTTGAAGCCACCCTTGAGAAGAAAAATAGCTTTTTTGTTATTATTTTACATATATATTCGCAATTGGATTTCAATAATAAATTTTTATCTAAAATAACTCCCAAGTATTTAAATTCATTGATCTATTATAATTTATTTGATTCAATTTATATTTACTCCCCAAAATCATTGCCTTCGTTTTTTTAGTGTTAAGCTTAAGTTTATTTTTATTCAAAAACTGGGTTAAGACTTTCAACATGTTATTCAGCTTATTAAAAATTTCTTCAGGATTCAAATATACAGAGTGATTAATAACTATTGGAACATACGCTAAGGGTAGATTGTTTGGACCAAAATATGGCGATAGGACCAAATATACCGCAATAGAATATTGCTGTGGAAAAAGATAAAGGGCGTTAAAGTTGATATTTTTTTCGTTTTTTGCTAATAATTTCACTGTACATTTATAGATTGTTATCAAAATCGGCACAGAGACATAATTTTATACAGGAAATATTATTTTATGTATTATTTGACATTTTGTTACAGGGGGAGCCTCGTGAAGGATTTCTGATGATGATATTGATTGGCAACTTTTTTTGACGAAACTTTTTAGTGATTTTTATTAAAAAGTATGACACAAACATCGTTTCTACGTAATATTGGTACTCTTGTTCAAACACGATATTCTCATCCGTCTTCAATAAAAACGCAATTGAACAGTTCAGAGTATTGGAAGGGGATTTCAAATATTATTTCATTTCAGATAATTGTTGCTGATAAATGACATTTCTTGTCAGTGAATATTTTTTTCTGTGAGTTTATAGTCAATTGTTGCATTTTTAAAGCTATCATATACTTTTTCGATTGAAATGCCTCGTCACAATCATTTTACGAATCAAGAAATGTGGGATATGATTTGTGTATACGCACGAGAACATTTTTGCGGGCGCTCTGCAGCCAGAAGGTATGAATTGTTATATCCAGGCAGAAGGCAACCAAATCACAAAACTTTTTCAAATATATTTTATCCTTCGGGTGAAACCGGGTCATTTCACAATAAAAATCAAGGTGGTTGTTCAAATTTCACCTAATCAATAAGATGAAAATCCTACAGTAAGTCATTTGTTATCAGCAACAGGAGTAAGTCAGTCGTCTATTATTAGAATTCTAAAAAAAGAAAAGTTCCACCCTTATCACTTCACTCCTGTTCAAAAATTGCTTCCAAGAGATCTCCCACGACGGTTACAGTTCTGCCAATGTATTCTCAACAAGCATAATGATGACCGAAATTTTATTAAGAATATTATGTTCATCTATGAAGCGACTTTTACAAGACGAGAGGTATTTAATTGGCGAAACAGCCATTATTGGGAAGAAAAAAATTCGTATGCTCTGAAAGAAAGACATTTCCAGCATGAGTTTAAATTGAATATTTGGTGTGGCATTAGAGGCGACCAACTACTAGGGCCATATGTTCTGCCTCCAAATTTAAATGGAGATTCTTATTTATGTATTTATTCAAAATACTTTTAATGATATTTGGATAATCTGTTACTAGCTGTAAGAAATAAAATGTGGTTTATGCGGGATGGAGCTCCACCTCATTTCCCTTTAGTTCTTAGAAATCATCTAAATGACATATTTCCTCAACGATGGATTGGCAGAAGAAGTGATTTTGAATGGGCACCAAGAAGTCCTGAGTATAACCCGCTTGATTTTTATGTTTGGGGAAATATGAAGTCCTTAGTTTATGCTAATGAAATTAACTCGAGAGACGAACTCTGGAGTAAAATACAAAATGCGGCTAACTTTATAAGGGGATAGAATAATATGTTCTTTGAAGTTCGAAAGTCCTTTATTAAAAGAATTAGAAAAGGCATAGAAGTAGGAGGAGGCCACGTAGAACATTTAATTTGAGTTTGCTCTTTTTATGTTACATTGTTTTTATTTATGCTTTATCGTCGAAATAGAAGCCTTAAGATACAAGTTTTTTTATTGTGCGTTACTTGAAATCCCCTTCCGATACTCAGAACTGTTCAATTGCGTTTTTCTCGAAAACGAATGAGAATATCGTGTTTGAACAAGAGTACCAATATTACGTAGAAATGATGTTTATGTCATATTTTTTAATAAAAATCATTAAAAAGTTTCGTCAAAAAAAGTTACCAGTCAATTTCATCATCAGAAATCCTTCACGAGGCTCCCCCTGTAACAAAATGTCAAATAATACATAAAATAATATGTCCTGAATAAAATTATGCCTCTGTGCCGATTTTGATAACAATCTATAAATTTACAGTGAAATTATTAGCAAAAAACGAAAAAAAAATCAACTTTAACGCCCTTTATCTTTTTCCACAGCAATATTTTATTGAGGTATATTTGGTTCTATCGCCATATTTTGGTCCAAACAATCTACCCTTAGCCTATCTCCCAATAGTTATGAATCACCCTGTATAATAAACAGAAGCGGTCCCAATACACTTCCCTGAGGTATTCCTAAGTTATTCTCTAACATTTCAGATGTTGATTTACCTAGCTTTAAATATTGTAATCTATTAGTCATATACTGCTCAAACCAGGTCAGGACTTGTCCTGCAAAACCATAATATTTCAATTTATTAATCAAAATTTTACGATCTATTGTCTCAAAAGCTCGTTTGAAATCCAGAAAAACTGCTATTATATATTTATTTTCATCAAGTACTTGCTGCCATTTAGATATAGTCAATTGTAAAGATGTTTCACATGAATGGCCTTCCCTAAATCCAGACTGATTTCCCACAAACAAACCATTATTATTAAAGTATTCTAAAATTTGGTCACGAACCACGGTTTCTAATAATTTTTTAATTGTCGGAAGTGTATTGATAGGCCGCAAGTTGGATGTGTCTGGATCGTTTGCAATTTTTAGGACTGGAACTATCTTGCTAGCTCTTAGTCGATCAGGAAATGTTCCTCTTTTCAGCAATGTGTTTATAAAATTTAATACTGCAAAGCCAGTTGTATAAAAGGTCTCCTTCAAAAACTTAGCACTCAATATTTCGTCATAGCTTCCCTTATTTTTTAACGAAGAAACAGATTTTGAGGTATTGAATTTGCTATTTCATATATACTATTTACAAAATAATTATTTAATTTGTTGGCTGCTTCTTCTTCCGTTTTAGCGAAAGATACAGACCCCTGAACAGAAAACCTAACATAGTCAAATTTAATTTCCCGATTTTTACCTTTAATTATATTTTTTAGTGTTTTCCACATTTCCTTAGAATCATTCTTGTGTTCATCTATTTTACGTTCATAAAATTCTTTTATCTTGTACTTTAATGAAGTAACGACCATATTTGTCTTATTTTTGTATTCAATCCACAATATATTTTTATCTGGACTTACTGCTCTTTGAAACTTTTTGTACACTTTATCCCTCTCTCTGGCATGTACCTTTACCTCCTTTTCATACCATGGAACATGATTTTTCTTTATCTGTATCTCAGTAATAGGTGCAATATTGTTTAAGACTCTACCACAATTACTTTCTAGTTGACTAAAAATTTCATTTACATTACCTGAGTCAAATAACCAGTCACGTGGTATTAATTCTAAATTAATCTCATGAAATTTATCTATATTTAGCTTTCTAGAGAAGAAATTTAATTCATTCACATAATCCACATTTTTCCCAAAATTAATACTTATAATCGAATGATCTGTTATCTTGGGAAAATGATGAACATTTACAGAAATATTTTGATTCGACCAAACATAATCGATCAATGTCAAGCTGTCCATACTTATTCTGGTATAATAATTTACATGTTGTTTAACGCCATAAGACTGAATCAAATTCCTTATCCTTTTGCTATAAAAACTATCTACAAAATTATCGATATTAACATCACCCACAATTAAAGCTTTGACGTTCCCTGATAGGAAATTCTCACACCATTCTTCCATTTTATCTACAAAGACTGCATCACTGGAACTGGGCGAATGGTAAAAGCCACCAATCAACCATTTAGTTTCATTAAAGTCAACATGGTCTCTAAAAATCAAAACTCTGAATCGGATAGAGGCATTTGAAATGTGGACAATTCGTAGACTCCTACGCATCCCATGGACTGCACATAAAACTAATGAAGAGGTGCTGGAAATGGCCGGTATACATATAGAACTTCTGCAAATCGTGAAGAAGAGAAAGATATCCTATCTTGGACACATACTCAGAGGCGATAGATACTCAATACCTAGGTTGATTTTGCAAGGAAAAATAAAAGGTAGAAGAGGCCCGGGAAGAAAACAACATTCATGGCTGCGAAACATTAGGGACTGGTGCGGAACTAGAGATGCAGCCACAATCTTCCGAAAGGCAGAAAATGGCACCTTACATTTGACATGAAAGAAGTACAAAGGACCGCCAACGTGCGAGAAGCACAAGGCACAATAAGAAGAAGAAAGTCAATGCCAACAATTTTACACCAATAATTAGGCACAAGAACATCTTCCTTTTTCACACTAAAAGTAATATTGTTCTGCAGATAAATTAGTACACCTCCCGTGTGTCGATTTAAAGAATTACATCTTACCCATACATACATCTACTGCAATTTCAACCTCTTGGATATCATCTGTACATCTTGCTTCACTTAATATCACTATATATGGTTGATAACAAAATATTTCAACTAAGACCTCATTGCGGTGTGCCAAAAAACTCTGTACATTCATATAAATTATATCACTTCTAAAAGATATATTAGGCCATTTACCACTTTTTTTGTTTGTTTTGGGTAGATGCATCGCTATCAACAATTGTTGGAATATTATTAATGTATTTGATAGTTTTGTTTTCACCGTTCTCTAAATATTCCTGCAGCTTCCTTTTTACATTAAAGAAATACTCTCTTTGTGCTTTAGTTTGGTTCGGAAAAATTTTAATCGTTGGAATTTTTAACTCCTTTTTCATGTTTAACACGTTATGAGCTTCTTGTGGACTGGGAAAACAAACTTTTAGGGGTCTATTTTTGTTTTGGTCTTTACCTAGTCTGAACACCTTTATATTTGTAATATCAACATCAATATCCTTTAGTAGCTCATTTACTGAGTCTTTATCTTCTCTTATTTTGTTTGCAACTATTTTTTGTTTCGATTCATTTACATTTAATATAATAATGTTTAATGCCCTCTTCTGTCTTTCCACAACTTCCATCATGAGTTCTTCGCTGTTAATCTTAGCTACATTTGAAGTTGCATCTTTTTCATTATTGAAATCAGATGCATTGGTTTTCATAATTTTTTCAATGTTATTTTTTACTTGCTTCAATTCTTTAGTTAGTTCTGGGACTCTCCAAAAACCTGTTTCACATTCACTGCACAAAAAAATTAGTTTTCGTTTATTCTTTAATTGTAAACATTTGATCTCTGACGCTGCACATTGAGCGCATAAGTACTACTTGCATGAATCACATGGAAAAACTAGATTAACTTCATCATCTTTACACCTTGCGCAGATCCTTGTATCCATCTCAAACTTCAAATAAACAGTAACGAATTTTTAAATTTTAATCACACTTATAATGGTTCAGTAGCCACTTCCTATTTATTTACTTTATCAAGTCATTATTTTTCCTGGTTTTTAACCGATATATAAAAACTTGTTTTATTCAGCACATGGATCTTCTCAAAATGCACATCTAAATATCATCAACATCAGAAAATACATGCATTTAGCTCTTGATTTATACCAAATTTGAAATTAACTGATGGTTATTTCCATTATAAAAACTCTCACTTTTGTAGACAACAACATAGCGACTTTTAACAAAACACTTGCGTTAATAGATAATAATAGATTAATAATATTTCATTTATTTTCTATAATTTTTTTTCCAAAACCTGAAGTGTCAGAATAAATTTGGTTTCATTACTATTTTATTAGAACTATAAAAGAAACGAAAATTGTATATAGTTGCTAAAGAAAAATAAAAAAAAACTGTTGTATACTGTAATTAGCAGATCCTGGATAATAAATATTTTGTTTATTTGATCAGGCCATTATGATTTCGTATCGTACATGTTTATCAAAAACTGTCAAGACTTCCTTATTTTGGTTAGGGTTATAGGGAGATATTTTGCGAATTTGGTGTTAGAGCTTTATCAACAACAACAAAGGATTATGAAACGTTTGTGATGTAGTATTTCTAAAGACAATTGGAGAACTATTATTTATAACATGTATACTAGGGTGGAGCGAAAATATTAAACTACTGTATGCAGAAAAGTGGTGTAGTAATAGGTTAATAACCTCTTTAAAATTTGAACGCGATCGCATGCTGTTTACCGATACCCCCACCACTTCGGCGCTCTCGGACGCACTCATAAAAGGCTCGACTGGGATTCATTTTGTTCGTTCTATGGCAGTCTACAGCTGTCAATACGGGAATTCAAAATGGCATTATCCGTAATCTAGAAGTGGAAACCGGAAAATCCTTACACTGGATAATTTGCTTGCGGCATGGTAATGCATTTCCGCTTTGCCACGTAATTAAAAACTTGGATGGAGAAACAACTGGGCCAAATGCTTATAATGGAGTAATTGGCAAGCAGTTGTAATCTTGCGAAGAACTACCACTTGTTTAATTTAAAATGATTAACAAAATAGTTCCAGAAGGGAATCCTAAGATTTTAAGCAATGTTTGAGATAAGGGTTGCAATATGAAATAGCATTATTTAAAAAAGTTTGGCTCAGAAGCAACTTGGAAAGTTGGCACATTCAATATGGCTGACATCTGCCAACATAATTCTGCGCTTATATGTTGGAACTATAAATTGTTACCGTCTTAATTGGTCGATACCAATTTTTCCAAGTGTCCTTGGATGGGACCAAGATAGCGATTTTATTTGGAACGATACTGGGCGATAAACAATTAAGACGTATGCGAACGGCACTCTTGTTTTGGTTGGAGAGCTAAGAGTCGTGGGTCTATTTGCGGAACGTTAATCAACCGGAAATGTAATTAAAGGGCGCCAGAAATTTCAATTATCAGGAAACATTTCAAAAACTGCGATAAGCGAGAGAAATTATAAAAAGTAAGGTATTTTTGGTAGTGTATCTGTGGAGGTTTGGGAAGTACTCACTAAAACGCGGTTTATTAGGTTAGCCAGTTTATTAACAGGTTTTACCAGCGTCGGTGAACAAAACATCAAAAATATTTACAAGATGAGTGCATGCATAAACCTGGTACCGCAAACAAAATTAATATATACATAAAAACAATAAAACAAATTATCACTAAACACTACACGGTAATTTGTTCGAGAAATAAATAGTCTCCAAGAGACAACAAATATACAATTCTAAATCCTATACATACACAATGATCAATGTCGCAGAGTTTGCGAACTAAAAAATTAGTTTATAAACGAAATTATTTTCCGTTTATTCAAAAAAGAAAATGTAGGATATCATATTATTAAATTACTTGAAAACAAAAAAACACATAGGCTTTGTGAAAGTTATGTCAATATCGGGAAAATAACTTAGTCTAGATTTGACGTGCACGCCGAATTTCCTAACGATTATTCTATAGAACATAAATAAAGGTTCTCTAAAACAATAGCAATATTAGTAATCAATAAACTCGTTATCGTAATACAATAGTTCTGACCATATCTTTCCACCATTGACTAAGAAAGGGTGCAATTACTCCAGGTAGGAGAGATACTAAATAATCATTAACGATACCTGCGTCCAATTGTTTCCATCCAATCACCAAATTACTACTCAAGTGAAGATACTTGCATCAACGCCAGAGGCGTGGTTTCTCGATTAGGTCGATTAAAAAAACTTACGATAATACTTGCAATAAGTAACCTGCCCTCACCGCGTGATGGAACAGATCACAGACACTCGGAAACCTTCGGTAATTTAATGTCGGTAATAAGCACTATAAACATATACTCCGGTAATTTTAATTCAACTATGAACACAGGAAATACCGATACTTTGGTACGATACGATAATTTAATCTTAATAGCTAAGAAAATCACCACTGCTTCGCTCAAGTAATTTTCGTAGACTCAATCTCTATAGCGGTACTAAATAATTATACGATAATTCACTACAAGAAGTTTTTCAACTACTCGCGTTGAGAATCGGTTGCTGACTGACTCTCGTGACGAGATTTTTATAGATGGATAGCCTTCTTTTTGAAATTCTTTCCGAAAAATAACTGTAAAATTAGTTCCAAAAAGCCATATGACAGCCATATGAAACGAATCGGGCAGTGAATTCACAGATTACGCTGTCTACTCAGAATTTCAAAAAAGGTACTTTCCTTCTCCGAAGGTAATTCTAAAACTATTGTGTACTCATCGTACTCCTTTTAAGGGCGGTATTAAAAGTACAATAAATTGTCACTTTGTTCAACTGAAAATCCCGATTAAGCCGTAATAAACTTTTTTCGGCGTTCAAAGATGTATTATACTCCGGTAATTCTATGTTTTTTAGTAGTATAAAACAATCTTCTACACAGTCCGGAGAAAATATTATTACGCAGGGCCGCACTGGGATATAAATTCGAATATAAAAAATTAAAACGTTACAAAATCCATCTGAAGAATTGAAAATTTTAAGAACCTATATATTAAAAGTTTATGTAACAACATGGTTCTCTATCAAATTAAAACCAGATACGAAATACGGTTTGCTACATTTATTCAATTAAATTCAGAGATCTCGATACCTACCCCCAAATTTTAGGCAGATCTTTGACAATATTATTCATGTTAGCGGCTATTTCTCACACCCAGGAAACACCCTTTTATGTATGCTTGGCATTTGCATATTAGGGATCTAGGCTTGCGACGTATTTTAAAATGTAGAACAAACTATCTTCAAGCTAATGTAAGAAAATTCAAAATACCCAAAATTAATTTCGAAGCTACAGATTACATCGAACTAATTCATTGGCAAGCAGTAGCTGTAACGGAGCCTCCAATTACACGAAAATTTTCTACAGAAGATCTGAGGAAAATGATTACTGAAATCCCTGAGGAAATTCAATATTTTAAAACTACCATGTCACACCCAAACTGTCGACACGTTGCATAAAACTTGTATTAGCAGTTTGTGGTTCCGATGCACGAGATGGTTTTATTAGAAATCGTATTTCTGGGCGTCAAATATTACCTAAATTTGAGAGTAAGCGTGACCTATGAATGTTCAACTTAAGAAAGTGGGTGGGCGGTTGGAGCCCGGCTTGCAATCACCTACACGTGGTGAGCTCTTGGTTGTTTTACAAGAAAAAACATGCGAAGAGCTGCAACTTTAGAAATTTATAAGATTACGTTAATATCTAAAACATGAGTCTAGAGGCGCCGGAAAATATTGTCCTAGAAACTTCAGCTTTTGCAAGGTAATGCACGCCACTTTTCCCGATACAGGGTTCATCGATTTCTAAAAAAAATGTTTGCCAATGTTTCACTCCACCCTAATGTATACATGATGCTCTCAAAATATTTATATTTCCCAATTGAAATGTGAATTTTAGTTTGAAATTTCTTTAGTCGTACTGGAGGAATCAATATATGTCGCTAGACAAAAAAAACTAGTTTAGTATTTGAGCTAACTATATATTATGTCAGATAACATTGAAAATCAAATTATTCAAAGAATTTTTATAACAAATTGAGATCTACCAAACAATTTGTTCGACTATCATTTACAAAAACCTAGAAATACTTACTTAAAGAATTGTTGTCAAGTTGTGAATGAAAATATAAAAAATAGACAGCAGACCGCCGAGTAGGATTGTATCAAATTAAAAAATATTTGAACTCCAAGAGACAATAATAATAATTGTCTTTATTATTTTCAAAATATAAATGTTTACAATAGAATAAATGTAAAAACAGATTCATTAATGAAAATAAAAGGCGAAGTTCAGCTTTTATGAGGCATTAAGCACCATAAAAGCTGCTCTACCACTTAACCTTAAGGAGTGTACATGCTTAAATAAAGTTGGTATCCAGACTTAGATTAGGAATTATAGCTTGAGAAATTTTTAATTTTTTAAAATAAGGTAATTAACAGAGTGAATATCTGTCCTCTATGTTACTTTATGATGTAAGTAAGACGGCTTTCTTGTAAGTACTATTACTTTTCCGCCCAACCTATCTAATATGCGAGAAAAGTATTGGTTTCCTCCAAAAAAAGTTGGAATTTTGAAAAAAAAATTTGTTATTTTTACGATTTCCGTCAACAACACGAAAAAATGGTTTATAGAAAAAAAATCCTGTGTGTATGTCGTCGTCGACGTCGTTTGCCACTTTTCGTTACATGTCTTGTTAGCACGATACAGCCTCCGGAGTGCAACAAGTCGCCAATTTTATGATTGAATATTGTGAAGGACAGTACAATGGGTGCTATGGTACTTGAAGTACTACTTTTTGGTAATGTTTTGAGAAATTTCAGTTTGTTAGCACACTACAGCCTCCGGAGTGCAATAAGTCACCAATTTTATGATTGAATACTATTCACGACATCACACAGATGAACCCTATCGGTTTTCAGCTTACCAGAGCCAGTACAACATGTGCTATAGTACTTTATGTACGACATTTTTGTCATTTTTGGAGAAATTTCAGTTTGTTAACACGATACAGCCTCCGGAGTATATATAAGTGATCAATTTTATGATTGGATATTATTCACATCATCTCAAAGATGAACCCTATCAACGTTCAGCTCACTAAAACCAGTACAACGGGAGCTATGGTACTTGAAGTACCAAATTTTTGTCATTTTTGGAGAATGTTCAGTTTGTTAGCACAATACAGCCTCAAGAGTGTATACAAGTGACCAATTTCATTATTGAATATTGCTCAAGGTGTCTCACAGATATACCCTATTGATTTTCAGCTGACGAGAGCGAGTACATCGTGTCCTATAAATCCAGATATACTACATTTTTGGTTATTTTTGGAGAAATTTCGGTTTGTTAGCACAATACATCCCCCGAAGTGTATACAAGTGACAGTTTTATTATATAATACTGTTCAGAGCCGCAGATGCGGAAAAGTTAGTTTTAATCTTTAAAACCGTTTATTTTATGATAGAGACACGCCGAATGTAATATCCTTCTATTATTCATGTTTAAACGCCCAATCTCTTTAAGTTTATTTGAAATGCTACGACGTCTTCGAATACCAAATATTAATCTAAGACAACAATTCTGCATTTTCTGAATTTTCTTTTTATATTCAACAGTTAAACATGGACCATATAGAGCGTCAGCATAATTAAACACTGATAAAATCAACGTCTCACATAGTGTTTTTTACACCATATGGCAAAAAATGCCTGATGCCATAAACTGTTTTCAAAGACATGTACGCTTTTTGAAGTACCGCGTTAATATGTTTCTCAAACTTCAAATCAGTATCCAAGATCAGACCTAAATTTTTAGCTTCCGAGACAGTAGCTAGTTTTTTATTATTTATCTTAACATCAATCTCATTAGAAATCTTTTGACGATTTAGTTTGGAGCCAAATAGGAGAGTTTTTGATTTATTAGGGTTGATTAAAAGGCAATGATTTTTAGCGGCCTCTACAAATGCATTAAGGTCAGCATTAATAGCATTACAAGCACGTCCTATTGCCTGCAGGAAAAAGCTATAGTAGAGTTGGGTGTCATCTGCGTATAAATGTGTACTACAATTAGATATGTGTTGCAATAGTTGAGACATACATTGAGAAAAATAACAGACCCAATATTGAGCCCTGTGGTACACCCGACGAAAGTGAAAGTAGCTCTGAGTTTTTATCATTTAGTGAGACACGTTGCTGTCTATTTCTTAAATAATTACTAACTAATAAGCGAGCATTGATCCTAAACTGCCTTCAAATTCATCCAAAAAAAATACTAGTATTTTGTTCATGAGGTTTGTATATGAGGCCTACAGCAATAGTTTTTTTATTTATTGTAACTTTAATCCAACACTGGTCTCATATCAAATTATAAACATCAATTATTTCCCATTTAATATTATTCATACATAGTCTGTAGTTTGCAAGGATTATCTTCTAAAAGCCAAAATGGTACCAAATGCTGAGTTGTTCACAGAATAACAAATAAAAAACTGTACAGTTACAAATTATTTCACCCAATACGGTGATGTACAATTCGCATTACCATTCGCATTACCATTCGCATTTATAAGTAAAAATTTGAAAATTCATCGGAAACAGCAATTTAACTGTTTCTGCAAAGCAACAAAATAAATTTTGATAAACACTATTGTTATACACATGTTATTAACAATGTAAATGACAGATCATACACTTGTTCAGTTATCTCAATATTATTGTGTATTGAGTTTAATCGAATTAGTTTGGACGTCGATAAAAAATCATTTAGTGAATTCCAATCAAACTCAAATTTAAGTTTTGAACTTGATGACAACATAAAACAAATTATGCATATCACTGACTACAGTATTCCAAAAGAATATACTCGAACTAGTATGATAGATGTTATAACTGTATACAACTCAGATTTAGTAAAGCATCTACTATTTAGGTACCCATGTTTGGGAACAATTATATTGGATCTCGAACATACTTTGAATACAAAACGCAAAAAATTGAATTTACTTATGTGTACATTTTATAAGTTTAACTTTTTTTAGCAACAACTGCAACCTCTGACGCCATCTGTAGCGCCTCTTACTTTAACAATATCAAGGAATTCCCCGGTATCCAGTCCATTATCGTCTGTATCCACCCCAGTTTTACCAGCACCATATTCTAAAGTACAAACTGAACCCACTTTTAGTAAACAAGATTCAGTAGAAAAGAACTTGAGGGCGTCCAAACGTCGAAGAGTACCGAATAAATTTTATGGATATTCTAGTGATGAAGAAGCCGAGAAACCTTCTTCTAAACATCGTAAGATCGAGGTTAGTTGCTCGTTATTTAATGCTCAATTATAGACATGGAGAATTGACTGAGCGTTCCGTATTCAGTTGTGCCGTGAACACAGACCGAAAAGTAAGAGATAGACAAAGCGATTATGCGGCCAGTAGTTGTATTTTTCTAGTATTCTAATTAGTCCACGTTACTGGCCGTTGTTATTACAGGCTTGCAAAAAAGATACAGGTATTAATAGATATTAATTGGCAACACAATTGCTTTGTCTCTTTCTTGAGTGTAGTCACTTTTGTGAGAATAACATTCAGCCCATTCTCTATGTCTATGCTCAATATATGTTCTGTCAAAAACTGTTTGTATTTCACTGTTGTTTTGGTACTGAGGTATCTGGAGCATTATATTATCTCTAGTTAAATCCATGGTTTATCGAAACAAAATATAAATTGGTTGTGTTGAGACAAGGTGGGCTAACAAATTTTTATATATATTTTATTTACAGACTCCACAAACCCCACGTTCACCGATGGTAGTTCCCCCTATAACAATAAAAACTCCAGCACCTACTCCACCTCAACCACCCATTGAACCTATCTCCATCCGAACAGGAACACATCTGAGTGATTTTAGAGTGCAACGTCCCAGGCCGAAGCCTAGCATTCCACCTATAAGACTGTTGAGCAGTCGCGGTTTGGGCGACGGAGATAGTGAAAGTGATTCCAATGACTCTAGCTCGGATGAACAAACATCTATCACTCCAAAACCTGCTCAGCCACAGTTGTATTGTTACTGCCGGTGTCCATATGACGAGGTAAGCAATTTTTTGACATTTTGGTATTAATTTAAAAGAATCTTGAAAATAGTTCATAACTGAAAGTAATTTATATAGCTGCCAAAGAGAGAAAGTGGTTGCTGAAAGTGTTATATCCAAACATCAGGTGACACTGTGACTCCAGATAAGTTTCTAAATTATTCAATACATCTAAAAAATAGGGGATGTTTTACCAAAACAGAAATATAAGTACAATCTCAATGTATTTACATGGGCATATTGCTAATTAGAAAATCATACCTTCACAACCAGATTCATTTTTCTAAAATGGTGGGCATATTTTCTTTAGTTATCAAGTATCACTGAATATGCAAATAATATGGACGCATTTAAATTTTTATTATGTAATAATAAATCATTTAAACTAATTTCAAGAAGTCGCCTAATTGAATTATCATTGTTTTATCTATACGAACAAAGTAAGACGGATGCGATTTTTTATATAAATATATGAACCATCTTTTGAGTTATAATGCACAACACAATCTACCAATATTTCAATTCTTTATATTTAGATATTGTAAATGGTATTCAACAGTACATTTGACTTCACATTTTTATCATAAAAATTACCTAAGACCACTACTTCTAAACGAAAAATAAGACTTCACCTTTTTGTTTTCAAAATCGCATTTTTGAAGTAGTGTTGATAAAACTTTTGTATTTCAAGCTTAGACATTATAGGCGTTGTACTTTTCTAATTTAGTAGTCAATTAATTCAGTATATCCTCAGTAACATGCATTCTGTTTTTTTTATAAATGAAATGTGTATTAAGTTGTATCCTTGTTTATATATACACGACGCTCTAGTTGTTCAATTGAGAGTAATTCAGGGAATTGGCTCACAGAGGGGGTTTTGGTTTTGAGGTGCCCATTCATAAATTCAATTCAAATTTTACTATAAATACGTTTCGCACAAAACAAGAAAGGCAAACGTTGTTGAATTGTGTAGACAAAGATGAGACTATGTCTAATAAAAGATATAAATAGTGTAACTCACCTTGAAATGCGAATTTCTTATCTAGACGATAATTTTTTTGGCTTCTGTAAAACTTACCCAAAAAAAGGAAAAGTAAGTAAGATATTAAATAAATAATATGAATAATATTAGATTGTTTAAAGTCTTTGAGTCAATTAAATATTTATGTTACACAATGTAATTATAATCAGAAGTCAGAACATTTTCTCATTGGTAATTCGTCCAATTGGTGAGATTGTGTCAATTCTCAATGTAAAATATCGTTTTTAAAATACATTGGAATTTACTTAGCGACAACTCTCGTGTGTAGAGACATTTCCAAAACAGAGTCTTTTATAATAAAGATTATCGTATACAGGGTGTTTCAATAAAAACTCCCAGACCGGATATTTAGGAAAGTAATAGAGATATTTTAATTCTGTAAAAGATAATTTGTAGAGCGCTAAGAGAGCTCTTCAAGTTTGGATATACATTAACTTTGAATAAGTGAATATGAAGATGGCGTTGTGCTCAATAATTTTTTTTTTCGATGGCAGAGGATCTTTCAAATGTAGCACACCACGAATGGAGTGCACCATAGGAGAAAAATCGTTATCTTAGATCAGATGTACAAGGTATTAATAAAACATGACAACGTTTTAAGAGAGAAGTGCCATTATTTATTATTTAAAGCAAAATGGTTATAAAAAAAAAGTTGGCTGTTGTTGTACCCGTTTTCATTTAATTGGTTACGCCTCTGGTCGTCACACATCGGAACAAGCGTAGTGGAGACGAAACGGTAGCAGCGCGCGCCGCAAGTGTAAGTGCCATGCGCGATAAGACAGACTTTCCAATTCATTTCGTAGATATTCATTCAGACATTAGAGACAGACAACATAACATCTTTATTTTATTTTGTAACAACATACAGTCCATTTATTCATTGTTATATTAATTAAAAGTTCAAAAGGAAAAAGGAGTGTAACAGTTTATTTTTAACAACACCAAAAAAGAACCAGCTACAACGAGTTGAATACTCAACAGCTGTAATTCAAAATAAAGCCCGAATACAAGTTTTCAAATCAAAATTTCAATTATTCCCCTTCTTCTATTTTGTTGTGGAATATAAACAAAAATCACTATGATCATTCAACTAACACAATTTTTTTTTACTTTATTGGAAACAATACTGCCTTTACAATGATCTACCTCGACTCCTATAACCACCTGTATTTTTTTTAAAATTTGAATGAAAAAAATAACCTTAGAAATAGGAAAATCGTCTTATGAATATTTTAAATAAAAATAAAATCGCAGGTATCTGTGAAACAAAATTTGTTGACATTTCTCAAGCAATGAGGTTCTGTCATTTTATCTCGTTTTTATTACCGATTAGTTAGCTTACTCCACCAGCTGATAGTTTGGCTCCGTGCTGTTTCACATTAGGTTTTTGTTTATTAAAAAGAAAAGTTTTCTGATAATGAGATAATGATACTTTTTTATAATAGAAGTTTAGTGTGGTTAATTTAATAATATTTTATACCATTGAAAATCAGTTCATTATAAATAAAAATACACTTATACATTTATTACACAATTATCAATCATAATTTGTAATCTCCAAGTGTATACTGAGGCTGTTCTTTTTTATATAGTTTGAAATTTGCAGTAAGCATATCTAATATTTTAAATTAAAAATGTTCATCTCCTTTTAGCACATGAATCAGTTTAATGAGAACAATAGAAATATTATTGGCATGGCAACATTGTTGACTATTTTCTTCCCCTTCGTTCATTCATAAAAAGCTGTTTCTTCTATGTTCAGTACGAGGGTAGCACTTCCTTATTATAATGATATTGAATCATTGGACAACTAGAGCGTAGCATATATATATATATAAACAAGGGTTGTATGTTACATTTTCAAAACCAGTAATATGTTTGAAGACGACAAAATAATGTTTAAGCTTCATACATATTACTTTTTGCCTTTATCGCTCAATTATAAGTCTCTCCTCTATTATTATTGTAAATAATTACTTTTAAGGTATCGGAGATGATTGGATGCGACGCTACTGATTGTGAAATAGAATGGTTCCACTTTGAATGCGTTGGAATTATGGTCCCGCCTAAAGGACAATGGTTCTGTCCTGACTGTCGAAAAAAGAAAACAAGAAGAGAGATAATGCAACAACATATGAAAAATAATTAAATTATAATGTATTGAATTGAATTATGTGATCGATAATTGTTTTAAGAGTAAGTGAGATGTGAAGAACTTGTTTTTTTGACGTTTGGTTAATTGAATTATAATTATTATTTTCCCATAGAGCTCTTAGTTAATTTGTATAGGCGACTCAAGTTATCTAATATTTTGTTTACAGAAATTTAGAATGATGAAATAAGAGAGTAAAATTTGTAGTACCATATAGTTTTTGTATTTGTACTAATAAACATTAAACCTATATTTTCATAGGTTAATAATTTTATAAAAGATTGTTTTTAATCCATTATTTTAGTTGTTCTCATAATTTACTTGACTTTGGGTCAAGGCTATTTATTGACACAGTACAAAACTTTTGCATTATCTGAAAAATCATATTCGAGTATAATTTTTTTTTTAAATATCGGGTGAACAAGTAATTCATTTTGAATTTTTCTCATTAAATTTCAAAAATGTAATAAGCATCTTGGCAATAGTTGTTGATTATTAATTTATTTAGTAATATAATTTGAATGTCTCTCGGTTTTCTTTTAATTTTGTAATCTATCTACTTGGTTGATACACTTCTTTTAAGTAGTGCCATGAAATATGTCAAAACTCTGTGGATTTCAGAGGACATGTGAAATCTATATTAGATTGAATAAATTACTAAATAAAAATTTTAAGCTGAAAATGAATTAATCATAAATGTGCTATGTAGGTATCCTTGAATATCCCTATGATTAATTTAAATTGTTAATTGCTTCTTTATTCAAGATTTAATCAAGCTTTTTGAGGATTAACACCAAAAAGTTTTAATATAAGTAGCTGTAAATTGTGTTTTGATTATCAAATCTGAAAGCTCACTTTACCTTGTTTACTACTTGATGTTTTTGATTCCAATCAGATTTTATGAATAAGAATACTATATATACTAAGTTAATATATTTTTGGTTTGTGATGACTTTTGTCGAACTCTCAACTGATATAAAGCTTTTTTTTTTCAAGCCAATTAATTAAAAATTCGTGTTTTGTGACATTTTACGATTACATCGGAGCTGCATTTTAACGTTTTCTTGTTTTTGTTGCCAAACCAACATCACCGAACTCGGAATAATTCTAAAAACTGAATAGAGATAGCAAAAATCTATAATTTTTTCGATGGTCAAATCTCCAGTTACCTTACTGGACCACATATTTCTGTTCGGTGCGTACGTTAAAAATACATTATTTTTGTCTGACTGCATGAATTCCGAAATTATAAAAATGTAATCCTTTTGTTTTCAGACTTCATTCACTTGGGATAATAAATTCTTAGCTTTTAGTACATGAGTATTATATTCCGATTGCAAAGTGTGGCAAGAGACAGACGCCTTTTTTACAGGCTTCAATTTTAGGTCTCATTTTGAATAAAATGTAGATTGCATGCTGCTACCATTCGTCATCTAATTTCTATTTATCTGAAAATCTTTCAAAGCAATATCTATTTGGCTTTACCATATTTAAAACATAATCAAAAACGTTTATATATTTTTTTCCTAATTTAATATTTTCTGGAAAATATCCGTTTTGATATTATTATTTATTAAAAATGATTTTTCTTGTTACCTTCTTACAACATTAGAGCAAACCTTTCAAAAAATGACTTTTTACTTCTAAATTGGCCGATCAGTTTTCGCATTCCTTGCTAGTAACAATTTCTGTACATTCTTTTTTAAATGGCCATTTAAAACCACTCTCAAATATCTTCGGAGTAAATTCGTTCACTTTGTCAAAAACATACTGTGTTGATATTACAGAATTTTTTTCTCAGTTCGCGACTTGTGTCTCCATACTTCTCTTCCTGAATAATGGACTGGTTCTTCACATTGCGTGCCACGTCAGTCATATATGCCTGACACTGAGGTTTCCGTCCAGGCCGCGTAGGGCATATATGATTGACGCGCTTTGTTCCATACCAGGCCGTGTTAATCATCGATGACTGACGATAAGTGTATTTCCTTATGGGATCTTAAAGAGTGGCCTGTGGGAAACATTTCGGTATACTTGGTTTGGACATATTCGGATTTTTACTATTTTTGTTGAGGGTTTTAAATGAAATTGTATTATACCTAATTTCTACAAAGAAGACAGTGTTAACCTTGTGAATAATAATATTGTTTCTTGGCTGTAAGATCACTGTCTTCTTGTAGGTTTAAGGTATAATAATTTTATTATGCAAAAAATATTTATTTCTTAGTTATAAGCAAAGAAAAATACAAAATTTTGAAAAAGTAATATCGATTATGTATGAGTCAAATTGAAACATTTCAGACATGTAAAAGGCTGGTCAGGACATTCTACACAATAAGTGTGGACCAATTTTGTGTGTTTTCTGGCTACTTCTCTTCCTTCTGACAGTTTTATTCGAGCATAGCACCCAATACAACTTCTTCTTATTCTCTTGCCTTTATCGTTTATTTTCTCTTCTAAATGATGAGTATTTTGCGCTGATGGTTTTCTTTTTGTTTTTTGTTTTTTCTTCCCGCAATCTGCAACAAGTCTTCTACTAAAGTCTCTCGAAGAGCACGAATTGACATTTTATTTTTAGTGATTTTCTTAAATACAACCCAAGTGTTTACTACTGCCATATCTAATAGGAGTTAAAGTCCTAGTTTGTGCTTTACGTTCTTTCTTTTTTGGGTTACTTTGCAGTGCTTGATTGTGTTTGGTTGTTTGTTGCGTTTGTGGGTGAATTTGGAGTGTGAATGGTTGATCGTTTGTTGAATCAGTAGAGGTACCCGGTTGCGGTTGAGTGGTTGAGATCATTGGTAAAGGCAAGTCATCGTGGCTGGTGGATGGTTTTGGGTCTCCAGCTCTAGATTTTTGAGCAGTTCGAGGCTTTGGTTCTATGTCTACCATTGTGGGTGCATGTTTCGTCGAAAGCATTCGAACATCTCTAGTGCCCTTCCATTTTAGGACAACAATTCCGTTTTCATCCTCCTTCGAAATTACTTCCCCCCTCTTTATTTTTGCCAACATAACCTCTATGGGGATGTCTTTCTTGTTAGCACGTAAGGTACCAACAATGTGAGTGGCATTCTCCAACAATAATTTTGCAAGGGAATAACTGGTGTAAAAATTATCAATATACAGGGTTCGGCCTTCATTTAGGAGTGGTCCAGTAAGTTCCATGCACACATTTTGATCTAGACCCACTTTTCACACACCATCTTTGGATTTTCCTGCGTAGATTTTTAGGGCCCATGTGTAACCCTCAGTTGAACATAATTTGATCAGTTTTATTCCGTAAGTGTGTCTTGTTCGGAATATATTGCCGAAAAATCAGCCTGCCCCTCCAGGGCACTAGGGTCTCGTCAATTGCGATATCATCTCCGGGGAAAACAGTTCTTTAAATTTTCCTTCGAGCATAGTACAAAGAGGTTCAATTTTGAGGAGATGATCCCCTTTTTGGATTGTTTCATTATTATTGAAGTGAAGCATGCTGAGTAACATTTGACATCGGTTTCGTGACATAATGGTAGAAAGAATATACTGTTTGTATATATCTTGATTTGCCCAGTAGTCAGCAAGGGAGGAAAGTTTTCGCCAAACCCATCCACATCGTTAAACCTAGAAACTTTCTGATTTCTTCTGCAGTAGTTGGTGTTCATTTGTTGTGTCAAGCATAGTTAGTATTACGTTTAGATAACAGTGATTGTTCGTCAAATCTGTTTGTCTCTGTAACAATAAGATCTGTGACATCCTCATTGACCAAGACATTAAATACATCCTAAGGCATTACATCATCTGCTATGTTTTTTCTACTCCTGTTCGGCCAGTAAAAGTAATTGCTTGTGGCGTCCAACATAGTCGGTCCAGGTAGCGTTTGTTGTATTTGCGTCTTGGTTTGAAGGTGCAACAACGTCATCATTTTGGTCATCTTCCCACTGATCATCATCATCATCTTCCTGGAATACTTCATCAAAATTTTCTTCAAAAAAACTTTCATCTGATGAAGTTTGGGTGTTGTAGTCCGGATCGCGAACAGAATCGTCTGAATCAAAGACTTCAGGTACACTGTCTTCGTCACGGGCAATTTTACGGGCGCTTACTCATTTTTAGCACTCAGTCACTTACTAATAGTTTCTAGTCACTTTTCAGTCAATTTCTAACACTTATTTTTAAAACCTGTAACAAAAGGAAAAACAAAAATTAGAATAAATGCGTCGGGCATATTTGACTGACGTGGCCCCCTACGTAAAAAAATCCATAAAAATTTCCTGGGGGGCCGCGTCAGTCACATATGACTGACATAGAGAAAATGGTGTGAGAAAGCTAAAACCAAACAAAAAACACTAAAAACAACCAAACCTAACATTTTTGCCACTTTTAACATAAATTAAGAAAAAAAACACACGTGGTCCCATGGGAAATTTTCCCAACATACACGTGGCCGCAATGTGTTAACATGTCTTTTAGACTAGAAGACTGGCCATTCTTTTTACCCCTTTTCACGGTTCATTCTGAAAATATAACACTGATTTAGCAATATAAACAGCAAAAATGTACAGATTTTGCAACATAAATACATAAATATTACCTAAAATTGTTTGCATAACCCTATTAATTTATATATTTTTTGCACTCCTGATAACACATACCTGAACAATATTATTAGCATATCTTGTTTCTAATACGTTAGGTACTAATATGGCACATTAAAGTAAGTACACTAAGACTAAACTAAAAAACTATTACTATATCATTATTTCTAAATAATGTCGGAGGATTTTTATTTTTTTATTGCGAAATGTAAGTTACGCTCTATTGTGTTCACTAGATGGCGACAATTATTGTGGGTTGAATCAATCACATGCGAATTTATTTGGAAGATTTTTGAAGACTTATTAAAATCAGAAAAACTAAAGGCAGTTGTCAATTCAATTATAAATATTTGGATATATATGCAAAATTTCTTGAAACATTCATTTTATTCAGGTGATTATTTAGTGTTTTGATATACAATAAATAACAAATAAGTGGCTTATTTCTGTGTGTACTTGTATAATTATATAATGATTATTTCCAATTCAAAAGTTTGAACAAAATTTTAGATAAAAAAAACTAGCAATTCAACTTAAACATTTTATAAAAAATGAAAGATAATATATTTGTCATATTAACACATTAATTTTTCACTGTCAATATTACCAACAAAAAATTAATTAAAATCAGTCGAATTGCTGGATATTTTTTTAAGACATTTGCACAATAAAATATTGATATATTCTCAAGTTTGTCAGAAGTAGCATCATTCTCTGGAAAACATAAAAATAATAATATCCTATGTATCAAGGTATTAACAAACAATTATGTATGCAACTGTTTGTTCTTTAAAACATAATTCTGTAAACCGATTATACATATATTGAGTTGTTAAATAATTTTTATTAATATTAGCTTCAGAAATATCGGCAGTACAACAAAATTCTTCTTCTTCGCTCCCCATACCCCTTCAGGTGTCGGAATGGGATTCAGGTTTATCATTTATCCATTTTTTCCACTCTCTGCTATTTCTTTCATCTCCCTTATGGATTTTCCTTCCATATTCTTCAACTTGATCCAGCCACTTCCTGCTTGGTCTTCCCCTTCTTCTTTTTGTCGACTTTCTCATCTCCATTATTCTTTTTACCAGTCAGGATTGGTCCATTCTCACCACGTGACCAAACCAATTAATTTTTTTCTTTTTATCTTTGCTAGTATTGGTTCTAGGACAATGCTCTTTCGTATTTCTTCACTTTTGTTTCTGTCCTGTTCCATTTCCATTGCGTTTATCCTTGCTTCTCTTATTTAGTATCCAATTTTCGCTATGTTATTATTGGTATTGTTATAGTATTGTGAATTTTCATTTTACTTCTATTTATTTATGTCCTAGTATTGTTTTGTTTAGTGCATAATATATTTTAGTTGCTTTGTTTCCTCTATTTGCTATTTCCGCATCCATCTTTCCGTCGTTTGTTATCACTGTACCCAAGTATTCGAACGTGGTTACCTTTTCTAAATTCCTTCATTTCCTTTTATTTGATTTATGTCTGGATTTAAGGTTTGTTTCTCTTCACTATCATTACTTTTGTTTTTTTTCTATGTTTACTTCTATTTTTACATTTTCTATTTCCTTTGTCCATATGTTAATCTACCTTAGCATTATGTTTTTTGAATTTGCTTTAAGGACCACGTCGTCTGCGTAGAGAAGATCGCTTACTTTTATCTGTTCCTATATCCTATAATTGTATCTAGATTGGCTCCCCTTTCCCTTATTCTTTTGACTATTTTGTTCATTATAATTATGAATAAGAGCAGACTCAGACTATCTCCCTGTTTAATTCCTTTCCTTAGTTCAAATTCCTCCGATCTCTTTCCCGCTATCTGTACCTGCGCTTTTACAGTGTTGTAGGTGGATTTAATGACTACTTTTCGTTTTCCTGGAGTATGTATTTCCTCTAAGTAACTCCAGACTTCATCCCTATTTACCGTATCAAAAGCTGCTCTTAAATCTATAACTGTTAGAAAGAGTTCTTTTCCTTCCTCTAATCATCTTTCTATTACCCTTCTTACTACGAAAATATTGTCATTTATTTGTCTTCCTGGTCTAAATGCCGCCTGTGCATTTTCTATTATCTCCTCAACGTAATTTCGTAATATATTCTCTAAGACTTCATACATAGCTTAAAGCTTGTTTGGGCGAGGCATATTGCTCTGTAGTTTACACATTGTGTTTGATCTCCCTTTTTATGTATCGGTATTATTAAATTGTTTTCCCACTCTTTGGGGATCCTCTCTGTTCTCCATGCTTCTTTTAGTATAGTACATAGCAATTTCTCTCCTTTCTCGCCCATCCATTTTATCATTTCTGGAGCTAAATCGTCTTCTCCACAAGCTTTTCCTATTTTAATGCTTCATATTACTTCTTTCATTTCCTCCTGTCTTATTTTTAGATTGTCGCTTGCTGCTTCTTCTAACATATTATCTGCTTCATTTTGTATTTCATTTAATTTTTCTTGGTAGTACTCCTTCCATATTCTTAGTCTCTTCCTCTTTTCCTACCCTCAGTTGGTTTTGGCTGTCTCTCAGGACTCTTATTTCTTTCTTTTTATCTCCTCTTAGTCTTTTAATTCTTGTCCAGAATTTTCTGTCATCTGGCCTATAATCCCCTGTTATTTCCTTCCCAACTCTCCTTTTTTGCTTTCTTTACTGCCTGTTTCACTTTTTTTCTTATAGTGATGTATTCATTTTTGTCTCTTTGATCTGCAGTCTGGGTGAATGTTTTCCATGCTTGTTTCTATTTCTTTACTAATTCTTAATGTCCTCGTTCCACCATTTCGTACTTTTTAATCTTTCGTTCTATTTTCTGTTCCCACATATCTTCTGTGCCTTTTCTAGTAGTACTTCTCTAAACATTTTCCCATATTTCTTATAGTGACCAACCTCCTCTGTGGTTGTCTAGTCTTGCGAATTCCTCATCTTTTTCTTTTGGTATTTATTTCTAATTTCACTGTCTTTGTCATATTATCCCGTAGCTTTGCTGTTACTAGTCTATGATTTGACCCTATTTCTGATTCTTTGTCTGTAATCACCTGTTTCAATTTTTGTGTCAACTCTTGTGTATGTACGATATAATCAATCAGGCTCTTCGCATTTCTTTCTATTGCTACAAATGTATATTTATCTTCTATATTTTGTTCACAGAAGGTGTTTCCTACCCCCTGGCAAGTCGTTTCTTCTGCAAAAATCTATCATTTCGATTCCATTCCTATTTGCGATTTGTTCGCCATATTTTCCCATGTCTCTGTTAATATCCCTACCCACTCTTGCATTCCAATCTCCCATGATTATTATATTTTCCGTTTCCTCTCTTTTGCTGTCTAGTGCAGTTTGTAGATACGAGTATATGTAAAATTCCAATATTTCTTCTTTCGCTGTCCCTTCTAATGGGGCGTAGATTTGTTTTAATGTTATTATCTCTTCAATTTGTAAAGTTATTGTCATTATCCTAGAGTAACTGATTTGTACTGGATTAGTTTTTGGTCAATTTCTTTTATTATTATTATTCCTACTCCCTCTTTTCCTCTTTGGTCAGCATTCACTCCCGAAAAATATAATACATTGATATCCTTTAATTTGATCTTGCCTTCCCCTTTTTTCTTTGTTTCGCTTAGTCCCATTATTTGTTTTCTTTTTATTTCCTCGGCTATCTCTCTTCCTGTTATTGTGTTTATATTCCATGTTCCTATTCTTATTTCTTCCAGATCTCCTTCTTTACTGTTTATCCGTTTCTCCCCTGAATTGTCGGGTGGAGCCGATGGAGAAGAAGAAAGGGGGGCCTTGCAAAATTGTTCGCTAAGCATGTTACTTTATAATGAAAGTTTCTATTGTACCTTTCCTAAATGTTTTTATAATTGATGAATGCCTCACTTAAATTATTCATTTTCTAGTTATTAATATTAGTTTCAGAAATATCGGCAGTACAACATAATTTAAATTCTAAAAAATATGTTCCAACCAAATGTCACAATAACGTTTGTATTAGCAGCACGAATGTGTTGCTTTAAGTCCCGTGGAACATACAAAAAGATCTGGTGTTCATATGGGGAAACAATAGACAATGTGGAAAAAATACCATCACTTAGTGATAGAGCAATTGTTTGGCGACACCAAGTGCTGTCGCTGTTTATTTATGTTGGACATATCCAATTTTGAAATCATGTGGTTTAGATAGTCCATTGCATAATTCTCTATGTCCTTTATTTTGAATGTCTATAAATTTTTTGCAGTACCTACCCTAAGAAAAGTTTTTATCAGTACACTGTTGGATTACATCAATTAATGTACTTACTTAGATGAGAGTGTTAGCCAGGTTCGAGAGAACTCTAGTGCATTTTATTTTCAAAATAAGGAATTTTTTTAATTCCATTTTTTACTGTCGCATCAACTATGTTGGTTATTAGCGACAATAGTTATTTGTATGCCAAGGACTGAAACTCTAAGAAAAGTTTTTATCAGTACACTGTTGGATTTCATCAATTAATGTACTTACTTAGATGAGAGTGTTAGCCAGGTTCGAGAGAACTCTAGTGCATTTTATTTTCAAAATAAGGAATTTTTTTAATTCCATTTTTTACTGTCGCATCAACTATGGTGGTTATTAGCGACAATAGTTATTTGTATGCCAAGGACTGAAAGTGCTACTTTGTTGGACGAGTCTGACAATTGCGAGACGAGCAACAGACTTGTCCAACAAAGTAGTATTTCAGCCGCGGCGTACACAACATTTTTTAGAGGACGCATAAGATCCAAAAGATCAGGTGGCGTGCATTCGAATAACTCTTCATCGCTGATGTTTTCTTTTTCATCATCATTCATTGTTATCAATTAATTTAGACAAAACTTCGGATGAAACAAATAATTTCAAAAAAATTGAAAATTTAAGGTTATGCAAAATCATCGAAGTGAAACTGTCAACATTGGAGTGGCTAGAGTCACATTTAAGGAAGTTAAAGTTGTCTACTCCAGAGCGTCCTGAAAGTGTTTTGCAGTACGGAACTGTCACTTTCACTACATGGAACACTCAAAACGCAACTTTCGGTATGTAAATTAACACAGAACGAGCAACTTTCAGATGGCATCTAAAAAGATTATTTTACAAGGTTTTGATTACATTAATTTCAGTAAGATATCGAACTAATACGTTTATGTCGAATTTTGACCTAATTTGACATATTGTTTTTCACTCGGGCATCCTCATATCCGGGACACTCAACCAAAATATGTTTTACTATTATTTACTTGGAACATGTAGTACACTGAGGCATTTCGGTCCTGGCAAGTAAATGTTGATAAGTCAGTTTAGTGTGTCCTATCCTTAGTCTTGTCAGTAGTACTTGGTTGGACCGCCTGCTTGGTATTATATTCCAGGGTTTTACACGTGTAATTTTGCTTTCTAATCAGGCCACTGATAATGACACGCACTTACCACTTTTTCTTTCACGGTACGCTTCAAATCACTGATGGTCGTTGCGTTCACTACTACCGCCAAAGGAATTTTTTGAATGAAGGGTTTGGCATAATACAATAGACGGAGCCGAAATCATATCTCATGCATAAAAGCGACGTTCTGTATATATGATTACTGAAATTCATTAGTAGCTACAACGTGACGGAAGTTACTGAATGTATAAAGAGGCAAACATTTCCATATTGAAAATTATAGAATGTGAAAATATTAGGCGACAATTAATTTGTGTACCAAGTGTAGTCATGATGCTATATGTATAGAAACGACGCATTTTGTTTCTAACTCAATTCTTTTAACTCCTTGGAATTTTGACTGATCGTTATTTGTGGCTTAGCTATTGATTTTTTTCCACCAGAAACAATTTTACATCGTCATCATCGATCAAAAACTAATAAATTATAAAATAGTCTACTTCATCAGTAAAACTTATATATATTTTTTCGTTTCTAACATTTTTTTTTGAAATGGTTTGAGGTGGACGTGATTTTTATTATTATACATAGGTAATATATATATAATGTTTGAAGATTGAAATGGATATTACATGGCATTTATTAAAATTTGATTTATCCATATTGGAAATTATTAAAGCTTATTCATTTACTTTTTTACAACAAAAATATCAAATTTCCAGTCCAGTTCAACAAATTAATGTGGGCACACTACGAGTGTGATACAGTTTAAAATCACAAATCTATTTTTCCCTTAAAGTAATAAGAAATAAATAATGTCATTCTAGTGTTTAAAAAAATTGGAATATCCACTATGATTACTGAGTTGTGCATGTTTACCTATTTTAAAGATTACTTACAAATCTAAAAAATCGAGTCATGATGATTATGAATATGACACTGAATTTTTATAACTCTAACACTATATTCAATTATCTTCCAAACCATATCAGTCATACAACGTTTGTTTTTGTCGGCAAACAATAAGTACACTGAGTTCCAAAAAGTCCGCACCATATGAAAAACTTTTTTATTATCCATTTGTCAGAAAATTGTGTTATTGATAAAAATTGGTGTACTGTGAAAAACTGGCATTCGAGTTGTCAAATTCTAAATCTTCAAACGGTGTACAGGGGGTACAAAAAATAGGAATTTTGATCAAGCGTAAACTATCCTTATTATTTTCGACCTAATCAAAAAAAAATTATTTAGAAACGTTGTTTACAATTAGAAACTATTTAATTTTGAAATCACAGCCACCTACGTAACAAAAAATGTTTACCCTATTTTTCATGGTTCTAGTGTAATAAAGAGTGCTAGTGTCACATACACATTTTAAGCGACCCACATATTACTATAATAATATTTTTCTTCAAACGTCATATAAGTGATAACTTATGTGACGTTTCTCAATGACATTAAGTTTCATTTATATGACTAGGAGTATAAGTACTTATATTCCTAGGCGTATAAGTACTTATACTCCTAGGCGTATAAACACATTATAGTACTAAGAATTTTTTTTTCGTTTTATTTATTCTCTTTGAGCATTGCTCATTTAGTCATTTAATAGACGAACATTTACACAATACACATTGATTATTTATTGGTATCCACAATGGTATTTATTATTTATTTGTAATATTTATAGTAAAAGTACAATTATGAAGAATTGCATCATTTAAGAATCCTCTATTTCTTGCAATATCAGTACAACTCATAACCACTTTTCGAGAGTGAACTACTTTTAAAAACCCATTGCTTATACCGGGATCATTACATGTACGTATCCATGACAACGATACCAAATAGGGATTATACAGTGAAATAAGTTAAAGATTCAATCTTGTTATCTTTATTAAAAAATTCGTTTCCTTTTAATGTTTTATCTCAAATAAAATTATGCACGTTTGAAGAAAAATTAGTATATGATATTCGGAGAAAAAGATACTTAATGTGCTTCGTATGGATTGTCTGACTCACAAACTTTCCATACTCAGCACATAATGTATTACTTATTCTCCTTATATCATAATATACTATTTAATAAAAAATGTGGGCTTAATTTATTCTTCATACTATTATATCAACGTTTGTTAAAAACTGTTAAAGGATTAATTGAAGAAAATTATTATTTACGCTAATTAATTAATAATTGAATAATACAAATCTGCAAGTTTACGATCACTTTAATCATAGTGTTACCTTAAAGGAAAGTTCTAATGTGGGTATGTATGTGAAACAAATTTTTTCCATTGAAATTTAGTAATATGTAGGAGCCGCCTAGAATTTATATGAGACTAGAACCATGAAAAATGGGGTACAAAAATTTTTGTTGCTTAGGTAGCTATGATTTCAAATGTAAATATTGTTTCTAATTATAAATAAACTTTTTTGATAATGTCCATAATAAGGGTAGTTCTCTTGATCAAAATTCCTATTTCCTTCACCGTTTGAAAATTTAGAATTTTGACAACTTAAATGCCAGTTTTCTGTAATGTACCATTTTTTTTTCAATAATAATATTTTCTGATAAATGGATAATAAAAAGTTTTCCATATGGTGCATGCAGACTTTTTGGAATTCAGTATATAAAATGATAAACATTGTATTAGTTGACTTGAGTCGCTAACATTGCAATTTTTTGTGATACATTGTCTACGCTTTTATTATATTCGATAATAATATTGGAGTTATTCATGTACTATGTCTATTTTTCGGATTGGTTTCCGTGTATAAACAGTATACTACTGCTTCAGGATCGCAACTGACGTAATTTTTTTAAATATAAAAATTCAAATATTGTAATAGTGGTTTTTGTTGAACTATATTTAGCAAAAGTTGTACATACAGTGTATTTAAAAAGTAACGTAATGGCTTAATAAATCGGTCTTTGATGTTTTTATAAAAAAAGTTGGATGTAAAAGTTTCAGTTAAAAATGTATTATTTTAGTGAATATCACAAAACAGATTGTACATTTCTTTGGTGCTAAAAAAATATTTTTTTTAGTTTATGATACTTTGTCAACTTACAAATACCACAGTGAAATTGCTTATCATTGTCTTTATTAGTATTAAAGTAATGGGGACATTAAACAGATGAAAAATGAATTTAGTGGAATATTGTTTTAATAATCGTTAACGAATATAGTATTTGAATAGATGATGCTTTTACTTGATGAAGATCCATAGTGAACGATGAAATAAAACAATATAATTTGTTTAAAACTTCATTTATTTGAACTAATGTTCAATTTAAACTGGTTGACGCGTTTCACTAACACAGTAGCTTTGTCAAAACGAATGAAGGTATAATATAAAAATGTTTTAATATATACAGTGTATAACTACAGAATTCTATTTACGAATGTTAACAAAGGTATTGAAATAAATTACCTGGAAATTCATTCACTACAAACATTCCTAAGCTCTCTTCTAGGTAAAAAGGTTTAATAAAGGAGAGTGATTGATATCTATTTGGTCGTTAAGAATATTTATTTTTGTTAATCTCTTAAACTAATTTACCTACTACATGGAGAATTTCAAAATTTGGGTCGAAAATGTGTTGGTTTTCTAATAAATGATTTGAATAGTTAGAATCTAATTTTTTGTGGTCATAGCTACGTTTGTGTTCCGAAATTCTAGTTTTAAAATTTCTGAAAGTTCTACCGATATAAATTTGATCACAGTTGTCATTACCACATTTTAATTTATAAACTCCTGATTTGTTTAATTTTGAAGATTTAGATTTATTATTTTTAATGAGTGTGGATAAATTGTAATCAATTTTAAAGGAAATATTCATGTCTAAAGTTTCTAATAATGATTTAATTTTTAAGGATGGTGTTCCAAAGTATGTTAAGCTTTTAAATTGTTTATTATTACTTTTATCAGAAGGGAATACTTGTTCTAAAGTCTGCTTTTTTATCTTTTTATTTGTGATATTGTCAATTAAATTTGGATTGCAATTATTATTAACTGCTATTTGCTTTATGATATCTAATTCTTTGTTATAATTATTAATCGTTAATGGGACTGTTAAGAGTCTGTGTATCATACTATTGAAAGCTGCTAGTTTATGTCAGAACTATTATGAATTGTAATATCTGTACGAAATGGTTTATGAAATATAGAAAAATCATGTTTATTATTTATATTTGAAATTGTAAAGTCTAAAAAGTTTATAGACTTATTTTGTTCAAGCTCTACGGTAAATTTTGATATTATTGTGAATTGAGTTTATGTAAGTAATGAAGCTCTCTAATTGTCTATTTGTACCGATGAAGCAAGCTAAAATGTCGTCCACATATCGGTGCAAGTACATAATTTTTTTTACTAAGGGGGTGTTCATGAATTATTTTTTCTATATTATCCATGAAAATTTCTGCTAGTAGGGGGCTGAGGGGGTTACGTTACCCATAATCAAACCGTCTTTACTGCTATAAACCTCTCCATTGAAATGAAAATAATTTTGATTCAAACACACTTTTAATAAAGTAATGATATCAGAGTGAATTATACATATATACATTATTGTATGTGAGCAAATTATCAACAAGAGTTATAGTTTCTTTAGGAGGTATACTAGGGAATAGATTTGTTACATTGAACGATATGAATTTAGAATTATGGGGTAGTATTATATCTTGAGTATTATTAATTAATTCCCTTGAGTTTTTAACTGAAAATCGAGGTTTGAATGAACAATATTTAGAAATGGCATCTATGAGAATCTTTGAAATTTTCAATGAAGGTGCCGTGAAATAAGAAACAATTGGTCTGATTGGGTACCCCTCTCTATGGAGTTTATTAATGAAAAAAGTTCAGGGTGTTGCGGATTGGGTAAAAATAATTTATTTTTCTTTATCGATAATTATTGATTTAGCATTATCTACTGCTAATTTTATTTCTTTCTGAAATTTATTAGTTGGGTCTTTTTTAAGGGTCTCAAAATTGCTTGCATGAATAAAATTGTTGGTTTTTAATATATAATCTTCTTTAGGTAATGCTATTACCGTATTTCCTTTATCTGCTTTTGTGAAAATAATACTATTTGACTTTGCTTTTTGTTGAATTGATTTGGCGACTGATAATTCAAAGTTGGGTTTGTTATATCATTACTTTATTAAAAGTGTGCTTGAATCAAAATTATTTTCATTTCAATGGAGAGGTTTATAGCCGTAAAGATGGTTTGATTATGGGTAACCCCCTCAGCCTCCTACTAGCAGAAATTTCCATGGGTAGTATAGAAAAAATAATTCATGACACCCCCTTAGTAAAAAATTTATGTACTGGCTCTGACATGTGGACGACATTTTAGCTAGCTTCATCGGTACAAATAGACAATTAGAGATCTTCATTACTTACATAAACTCAATTCACAATAATATCAAATTTACCATAGAGCTTGAACAAAATAAGTCTATAAACTTTTTAGACCTTACAATTTCAAATATAAATAATAAACATGATTTTTCTATATTTCATAAACCATCACATACAGATATTACAATTCATAATAGTTCGGTCCACCCATTCAGTCATTAACTAGCAGCTTTCAATAGTATGATACACAAACTCTTAACAGTCCCATTAAATATTAATAATTATAACAAATAATTAAATATCAAAACAAATAGTAGTTAATAATAATTACGATCCAAATTTAATTGATAATATCACAAATAAAAAGATAAAAAGCAGACTTTAGAACAAGTATTCCCTTCTGATAAAAATAATAATAAACAATTTAAAAGTTTAACATACTTTGGAACACCATCCTTAAAAATTAAATCATTTTTAGAAACTTTAGACATGAATATTTTCTTTAAAACTGATTACAATTTATCCAAACTCATTAAAAATAATAAATCTAAATCTTCAAAATTAAACAAATCAGGAGTTTATAAATTAAAATGTGGTAATGACAACTGTGATAAAATTTGTATCGGTAGAACTTTTAGAAATTTTAAAACTATAATTTCGGAACACAAACGTAGCTATGACAGCAAAAAATTAGATTCTAACTATTTAAATCATTTATTAGAAAACCAACATATTTTCGACCCAAATTTTGAAATTCTCCATGTAGTCGGTAAATCCTTTAGTTTAAGTTTATTAGAGGCCGTTGAGATTAACAAAAATAAGTATTCAGGTGATCTTCTTAACGACCAAATAGTTATCAATCATTCTCCTTTATTAAACCTTTTTACCTAGAAGATAGCTTAGGAATGTTTGTAGTGAATGAATTTCCAGGTAATTTCTTTCAATAACTTTGTTAACATTAGTAAATAGAATTCTGTAGTTATGCACTGTATATATTAAAACATTTTTATATTATACCTTCATTCGTTTTGACAAAGGAACTGTGTTAGTGAAACGTGTCAACCAGTTTAAATTGAACAATAATAAAAATAAATGAAGTTTTAAACAAATTATATTGTTTTATTTCATCGTTCAATATAGTATTTTATTGAATGTTCAAAATGTCCCCGACCTTCTGTTTGTAAACATCCAACTATTTTGTAAAATGACATTCCGGTTTTTCTGAACTCCAATACCTGCTGGAACCAAATTTCATTGAAATTATTACCAGCAACCTGCCAGATTGCACAAATTATTCGATTTTGTAGCATTTCTAAATATTTTTGTGCATTTAAAGTGTCTTTATAAATAAATAGACCTATAACAATAGTTCTAATAATACCGGCTCACCCAGACATTCTATTTAAAAGGTCTTGTGTTACATATAACAATACCTTTTAATGTTGTTTTAAAACACTACTAACAAAAGTATTTTTTATTATTTTTCTTTCTCATGTCACTATAACTTTCAAACTAATAAATACAACATGCTGTTTTCACTGTTGTATGTTACCTAATAGATTATCAGAAAATGAAAAATACGGGGTTTGAAAAAAACTTGTTGTTCCAAATAAACGGAGACTCTGTAGTTAATATGCACTAATAGAATATATTTTTAACTAAAACTTTTGTATTCAACTTGTTTTTATAAAACTATCGAAAACAGAGTTTTGTTACTTCTGAACATACTGTATAGTAAGTCTTGACCTTTCGAAAATAGTATGGTAGGGTATGGATACACTGGGTAAAAAATATGTTTAAAATAAACCTGCTTACATTTATTTAATAATTTTTTTCTTAAATCTACTTAATATTTCACTTCGAATAATTAGTTCATCAAATATAAAAATACAAATACATTCAGCTTCTTGTGAACTCTAGCCTAATTCCCCATAACAATCTTGCCAATGGTCTCATCCTATATCAAACATGAATTATATATTGACGTGCCTAATCAATCTAGTCTAATCTTTTTCAAATGATAAATTCAGCTACAGGATATATCGCTAACTTAAATTATCGCTCTAACAGAAATATCATCAATAAGTTGGCTATTATTAAAATATACAAATTTCTATTTTTTTATGTAAACTCGTTTCATCTTGAAAGTCTGTATTCACTGATTATGGTTTAAATTAAAAGCTCAACTCTTTAAGAAAGTATCAGATGTACATGAAAAATATTGAGCTTTGTACCTAGATACTTTTAGGCTTATAACATCATCCTAATACGAGAAACTGTTAATATTCGTTTTTTTGTAATGATCCTCACTAAATGCATATGCTTTTATTTCATATGATTTAGTGATGTACAATATAACAGCGTTTATAAGATCAATAATTGCAATCACTTAACGAAAAATCATCATGATTTTTTTATAATTGCATTAATTATCTAATCAATAACAATATTAATCATGCATGTTATAGTGGAGTGCCGTAAGACAAAAAAAAACGTAAAAACCTCGGAACCCGGTTCCAATGAATGGATGTTCATGGGACCTTTTTTATTACATTGTTAAAAGTTTACCCGTCAAAATTTAACGACCTCAATTACAACAATTAATTGAAAAATTGGAATAATACGAATAAAAAAAAAATGTAGCGAATATTTAATTTTTATATGCAATAAATTATATGTTTATAGTTACTTTAAAATTTATTTATAATTTTACTAGGGCAAGTTGTTTGAAATCGTATGTATATCGGACAGAATATACAAAAAAAGGCGTAAAGAAAAGACAAGCTTTTTAGAACAATATAAGTATTTATTATATGATTGTTATTAAAATATTGAAAAATTTTTAGTGAATTATGTATATTATTTTTGTCATCTTCTTCTTCTCATAATGCCTTACAGGATTCCTGCGTTAGCGACCGTCCCTTAGATGTTTTTATTTATTGTAGTTCTTGAAAGTTCTGTACGCCTGTCCACTGTCGAATGTTTCGTAGCCAGGATAATTTTTTTCTACCTATTCCCCCTTTTCCACCTTCGATTTTGCCTTGAAGAATGAGGCGCTGAAAATGATAGCGTTCTCCGCGTAGGATGGTCCCGGGTATGAAATTTTCCTTCCTTTTATATATGCGAAGAGTTCCCGGTCTTCTAGTTCAGCTCTTTGCAGTACTTCATCATTTGTTATGTGCTCGGTCCAAGATATTTTAAGCATTTGCCGCAAGGTCCACATTTCAAAAGCTTCAATCTTATTTATTGTTGTTATTTTTAATGTCAATCTTTCCACCCCATATAGTAGGACTGACCACACGTAACATTTCAGCATTCTGTATCTAAGTTTAAAATTTAAACGTCTGTCTACAAGGAATTGTCAAAGTTTTATGAAAACTGTTCTTGCTTGTTCTATCCTACTTCTTATCTCTTTTCATTCAGCATATCGTATCTGAACCTTGCGACTGTCTCAACAACTTCTCCATTTATATGTATTACAGCATCTGGGGGATTATTTTTACTCACTACCATTACTTTGGTTTTATTTATGTTAATTTTCAACCCTACTTTTTCACTTGCTTTGTTAACCAGGTTAAGCAGTGTCTGGAGAGCATTCACAATATCTTTGCAGTGTCGTCTGCATATCTGATATTATTTACGGGAATCCCGTTTATTTTAATACCTATAGGACTCTCTGAAATTGCCTCTGTAAATGCTCTTTCTGTATATAAGTTAAAACGCATTGGGGACAAGATGCAACCTTGTCTTACACCCTTTTTTATCTCAAACAGTTCCGTTGCTGAGCTATTTATTCGAATTTCTGCTTTCTGGTTCCAGTATAGGTTGATTATAAGCCTTATGTCCTTATCATCTAGTCCTATGTCTTTCAAATATGTTATCAGGAGACCATGTTTAACGTTGTCAAATGCCTTTTCGTAGTCATAAAGTATATATAAGCATCTTTTCTTTGATCTTGACAATTCTGTATTAATGTTTGTAGTCTAAAAATCGCTTCTCTGGTTCCGAAGCCTTTCTTGAAATCAAACTGGCTATCTCCAACTTCTTCACATTTTTTGTAAAGCCTTGTATACAGAGTTTTAAAATATGACTCATTAGGCTGATATGGCGATGTTCTTTAAAAGTCCTTGCGTTGTGTGATTATGGTTTCGTGATGAAAGTCGAGTGGAGCCAATCCCCAGGAAAATGTCCGGTATCATATATATTGTTAAAAAGCGTCACTATTGTTTTTATGTTTTGATCGTTAATTAATTGAAATGTACGTTATCAGGTCCTGGAGCCTTGTTATTTTTCATTAATTTCATCGCATACACAATTTCACTTTTTAATATGCTTGGTCCTGGTATAGTGTTATTTATTTGGACTGTTGAAGTTTCTGGCCTGTCATCTTTAAAAATATTAGTTGCATATGTCTTCCAGGTTTTCAGTAGTTCTTCGGAGTTTGTTATTACTTTGTTTTGATCGTCTCTGATGAAATTTGTTGGTCTTTTATCAAATTGACCAGCTATTTCTTTTATTTTTTTATTGAGGTTAAAGCTGTCCCCAATATGATTAAGATTTTCCGCTTCTATACATCTTTCAGTAAGCCATTTTTTATTTGCCACTCTTATTTCTTTCCGTATTCTCCTTTGTAGATATTTATACTCGTTATTGTTATTTTTGATTTTGCATATTCTACGTTTTTCCATCAATTCTGTCATCCATGCTTCCTTTGCTTTTATTTCAGTTTTTTGAAGAAAATTTTCGTTTTGATTCTTCAAATGCTTTTTTAATGTCATGCCAATGTTTCTCTGTGTCGTTTGTATTATTTGTGTTCGAGAGTTTATTGTTCAAACATTCCTCATATGATCTTCTGGTTTGTTCATTTCAAGTATTTTTGGGTTGGAGGACTTAATTATGTTTTTCGTTGTCATCAACCTCATGAATTTGGATGATAGGTGATGGATTAGTAGAACGATCTAGGTGTTACCGTAGATATAATAGCATGAACTTTAGGTACACTTAGTTAACATTATGTCGCTAGCCAGATAAATATCATGATTATAAACCTGTTTCCGGATATGTCGTAGTAAAATTTCATAAGCAGCCTTTAAAATACGATATTCTGCTTCTTCATCAACTTCCATCCTCTGATACCAGTTCTCAGACAACATTTTGTGTATTAGATCCAAATTTACTTGAAAGTACGATATTATCGCCATCATGCTTTATTAAAAACTGCTTTATTATGTGAATATAGTCTGCTGTTAAAATACTTTTCAATGCTTTCATTGAAAATTGGCATTGCTGCGTTTAGTTGCAGCTTTTGAGGATGAATTTTTTTGTCCTTTGGGGTCACTATTTATGTATCTCTTAGAGATGACAATTTATGTGATATTTAGCTGCCAGTAGAACTAGATCTGGCACACCAACAATTCTTTTATGAATCTTCTTCTTCTTCTAGTGCCTATCCGTTACCGAATGTTGGCAATCATTCCAGCAATGATTATTTTATTTGTTGCTGCTCTGAATAGTCCTGTGGTGGATGTTTCAAACTAGGTTATTAAGTTCTTTAGCCAGGATATTCGTCTTCTCCAATGTTTCTCCTGCACTTTTCCTTGTAAGATGCATTTTAGTAATTTGTATTTGGTTTCGTTTCTCATGATGTGCCTCAGATATTCCAATTTTCTACGTTTTACTGTGTTTATTATATCTTTTTCTTTATTTAGTTTTTGGAGTATTCGGGTGTTTGATATTTTGTCCACCCTTGATATTTTGAGGATTCTTCTATGTGTCCACAACTCGAATGCCTCCAGTTTCTTTGTTGTTGCCTCTGTTAAGGTCCAAGACTCTACTCCGTATAACAAGATGGAGAATACGTAGCATCGGAGCAGTCTGAGTTTTAGTTTTAAATTCAAATGATGTGTCTTGAATAATTTGGACATTTTGTTTGAAAGCTGTTCTTGCTTTTTCAATTGTTGTTTTTATTTCTTGGGAACGGTCCCATTGTACATTTAGTACTGTGCCAAGATATGTGTATGTTGACACTCGTTCTACTGCTTTCTCATTAATGGTAAACTGTACTTCTCCAATTATTTCTTTATTAATTACCATGACTTTTATTTTACTGATATTGACTTCTAGACCATATTTTTTACTTACTTCAACTACCCTGTCCAATAAAAGCTGCAGTCCCTGTGCAGTGTCTGCAAATATGACAGTGTCATTGGCATATCTAAAATTGTTTATTCATTCGCCATTTAATAGTACTCCCGTTTCCATGTATTATAGGGCTTCTTGGAAAATTGCCTCTACCGATTGATTCCAGTATAAGTTCTCAATTATGCGTAAGTCTTTGCCGTCAACTCCACTATCTTGCAGAACTTCCATCATTTTCTTGTGTTGAAGTTTATCAAACGACTTTTGATAATAAATGAAACAAGTATACACCTCACAATTCATACACTGAAAAGGGCCTCTCTTGTTTCAAGTCCATTCATAAAAGCAAACTGTGTTGGCGATATCTGTTCTTCACAGAGTTTGTACAGTCTCCGATGTATGATTTTATGAATATTACGACAATATTCACTTCTTTCGAGACGTATTAAATTTAGGATGGTTTCCTTAAAAGCAGCATTAATTACATGATTAATTTTTAGTCTCATTGATGTGTTCACTTTCTTTTTCCTTTGTCTTATCCACTTCTTTTACATTGAAAAAACACCTATTCCTTCCATTCGAAGCCAGTTGACTTAAGTTATCAAAGTTTCTTCTAACGGAGAGTAAGTACGCTGATGTAGTTTCTCTTTATATAAATACGCTTTAATATATTCTCCGTTATTATATGTTTGTCTACATGAAGAATGAACGTAGACAAATTCGCGATTATTTAAATATTGAAACAGTCCATCTGCTCTTTCTTTAGAAGCTTATCATTGCTTTTCCCCTCCTTAATTTGATCACTTCTTCTAAATCAGAGCTCAATTGTGAACTAGATCCGATTTTATCACAAAGAAGGCAAATATTGTGTTCATTATAATCACTATTCGATGATTTATCCATTTTAATACTAAGCTGCAACAAAAAAATATTAGTAATATTAATAAAACTGTAAAATTAAAGTTTTTAGCATTGATATATCTAAATATTCGTTTCAGTATTCAGAATAGTTTTTGTTATTCAGAGTGACAAAGAAAACAAATAGTTCTTGCATTCCAGTATTTTTAAAGTTTGTTCATAAACAATAAAATGGTTTTCAGAAAGGTGAGGCCACACGTCTGCTGCTATTCCTTCTATAGTCACGTCTTCTAATCTTTTTACCTGAGGTCCCGTACGGCCCTCAAGGACAGGTTATTCTAAGTAAAATCTAACTTTAATCGTAAAAAAAAGTTTTTAACAGAAAATTGATGAAAACTCAAAAAAAATTATATTTGTACATTTACATACTTGAAAAATTGAGATCGGCGGAAATAAATGGGTTAATATTTTCGTATTTAGTGTTAAATACACTTTAAAAAAGTTTTACAAAAATTCGTTCAGTGGACCGGGGTTCCGAGGTGTAAAACTTAAGGCATTCCACTTTTAATCAAAGTTAAATTGCGAAATCTCATTCCTAAATTAAACGTTTTATTCATTAGAATTTGCTTAATATTTTCTTACTATAAGTGAATACAACACTATTGTATAAATTCGCACTTTGATCTACCTTACAGTTGTACTTAATTATTGACTCGTAAGGCTTTCTTTTGAAGTCTTGTTGGTGCTGGACTATATCAAAATTCTTGTGTTGTATATGTTATTGTTCATAACACTTGGCACAGTTCTGATCCCTGTTCAACCACAATAAAGTACTAACGGGCATTTAAAGCATTTCTTTATACTACTTATAAACAACTATAAAGCTGTCTATCTCAATTCATTCAGGTTCTAAAAATATTTTATAGGTTAAGTTGTACTTTCGAATACTTTTCCCATTTCCTTTGTTTACCTAAGTCTTTCAGCATAGCATTAATATCCCTATATTTTACTATTTGGGTAGGTGCATAAACTTTCATTGAACTTGGTTTGGTTTTTGCTATAGCTAATCAGCAAATGTAGTGATAGTATTATATTTCGGATTCCAAAATGTCACCAATGTATAGTAAATAAATACACCCTAGCTTGGATTCTTGTCAAACCATAATATATTTCTTTTTGCATATTTTTCCTACTATGTTTGTATTTTAATGTTGAATGCCCAAAGAATGACTTTCTCTGAATCCGTACTGGTAATCGGATACTGGTTTCCATTGAAAAAATTTCCTGGTTTGGTAGGTATATGCGCGAATGCAGCATGTATTAGAAGTATGTCTTATTTATGGAGTTAGTGGAAGATTTCTCCTGTGTAAGTAAAATCTGAAGACTTCAGTGTAAATAATTTACAAACATTGACTATTCACTCTAGTGGAGCTGTGTAATAATTTCCTGATTAGGACACTAATTGCAATATTTGTTACCGAAGCAGTAGAAAAAGTGATTAAATATTATTTGTTATTTGATTTTCTAAGTTTGGAACACAAATACGAAAACGTTAATATTTCATTGCAAATTGGTTTTGCATTATGAATTATGAAAATAATAACAGACTCTGTTATTAAAATTGTTTCATATATAGTCTACATAATTAACCAATAGATAAAATATTGTTTAAAATTTGGTATTTGAATAAATCTTGATTGGCTACTATTGAATGCCTGACCATTTGGCTAATATAATAGAATGTATATAGACATAAATATGTACCTGTATATAGTAAGATTAAATTTGTATGGATAGTTAAAATTTAAAAAAAACTGTCCAAAGGGCAGATAGCCAAGGAATTTTCATTAAAATCTCACTATGTATATTCAGATCCACTTGAGAAATGTGATTAATAATTAGTTATTTGTTGACAAATGTGTTATGTTAAGTGATTTTTCTCCATTTTCTTATGAAGATGTGTGATAAATCATTTTTTATAATGTTCATAGATTTCGAGACTGGAGTTCTTGCACAATTACTGATAATTTAGTTTCCAGCTAATTGGTTCAGAAGCGGATCAACCTTATATTGCTCATAAAAGTGGACCAACACTGGCTATTGACTATTGTTTTTATTTTTAATGTAGTGATGTATAATAATCAATCATGTATAACTTTTTTATTTATCAGTGAAGTGAACTGAGCTTTTATTGCTAATGTCGGTTTATTAATTATTAATTTATTTGAATAAATATAATTCAAATCTTTCCATAATAACTGATCTCTTTTCATAGTCTCAAATCAATGTTTATTACATTTAACAAAAAGATAAAGTATATCAGGTATCAACAGAGGAACTTTTACTCAAAAAGAAAAATGCCGCTTTATTTAATACTACGTTGAATTGACAGAATCGAGATTTAAGAGTTCATATTGACTGAATTCCAATTGTATCACAATTATGTGTTATACCCAGGGTAACTGTTGGAAGCTCAAGCATTAACGAAAAAAATATTTTACTTAGTATATTCTTTAAATAAATCTATCTAGCTAAATTAAAGTCGTGTCCAACAATTAAAAATATTCTAACTGTAGAATTGAACCAGGCATTGTAACTTTGTTAACAGTATCTACTTTGTATCCATTAAATATAAACATAATTTTGAAATTTAGAATATTTTAAAAATGATATATCACTATATAAGCCAATGTGTAATTAAATTTAGAGTTAGCCAAATAAGTCTTGTATATGTGTAAATAGAGACATACAATTTGCTTTTGGCTCTCTGGGAGGAACGGTAGTATTAGTTTTCATTTAGAAGTTTGAATAAATTATCTATGTACATTTCCGAATATGCAAATATATTCAGTAAATATTATGTATTGTTATTTGGTAATCAATTGTCCCGAAAACCCTAATCATACAGGGTGTTTCTAAATCCATGCGACAAAATTCAGGAGGCGATTGCTAGTATGAAATTAAGATGGGTCTTTCCTATAACAAAATTTCCTCAGCCCACCCCTTTCCGAGAAATCACCTTTAAAAGGTGGTGACTAAAATTAAGTTTTTATTTTTTTTCTACAATTTCAGTAAAGCTAGAAACTTGAAATTATGTAATTTTCGTGCACTCGCAAAGGATATTTTTTCAATATTCCTGTTACATTATACGGCGGTGAAATTAGCAACCCTTACTTTATTTCATATCAAAACTTTTCTTCGAGATGAAGTTTTTTGCAATAAAATTATAACTTAAAATCCTTGTCTTATTTAAAAAAAATTTGTTTCCCAAAACCAATAGCTGCAGAGAAAAAAATAAACACCATATAGTTTATGTGCAATCGCAAAGGACTAACCACGGGTATTTTTTCAATATTAAAACTTTTTTTCGAGATGAAGATTTATGAAATAAAATTATAACTTAAAATCCCTGTTTTATTTAAAAAATGTTTTATTCTTAAATTTTGTTTCCAAAACCAATAGCTGCATGGAAAAAAATAAACACCATAATTTATAATTTTTTTAATAAATTGAGTGGAAAACAGTAAAGATGTAAAATGTAATATAACTCTTCTACTACATTGTGGTGTAGTGATAATTTTACTCTTATAAATTTTTTCCACTTCGTTCTGTCAGTGGCCAATTTTTTAGCTTCTATCCAAGCTTTTCCTTTCCGCTGTAATATTTCTCCTATTGCCTCATCCCAAGTCTTCCTCTATTTTTATTTTGGATTTTCGCTCCCCATATTCTCTTAGGCAGTCTGGTCTCTTCCATACGCTGCAAATGTCCTCACCAGCCCAGTTGTCTTTCCTCAATATACTCCAAAGTGAACTGTATTTCAAGTTCTTCTTTTATTATCGTGTTTCTTATCTTTTTTTTGTTACTCCTCTTAGTATCCTTAGATACTTCATTTCAGCCGCTTGTATTTTGCTCTTTTGTGTCCTATTAAGTATCCAAGATTCACATCCATGTGTTAACACTGGTCTGTAAACTGATTTAAATACCTTTAATTTAGTTGTTCTTGAGATTTCTTTATTATTAATAAACTTTTTATTCATAGTGTCACAACCTAAACACCCGGCCTTGGGACTCCGCTCAGGTAGTGAATTCGGCCTTAGTTACACTATTTTTTATTACCTCAATTGGGATAAGGTAAATCAACAAACAAAATTTCGGGACAAATGGATTTATTTGACACACAATAATAAATCTACATAAACGGTATATTCTCGATACAAATACGAATAAATATCAGTTAAATAGTAAAAATGTCCAACTCAATATTTTATATATACCAAAAATAAGTTAGGGACTTATCTTGGGAAGACTCGGGACGTACAGCTCGCAGCAGTATTCGAGGGGTCTTCAGCCGTGGTAGTCTGAACTGCAGAACGAGGTGGTCCGTTGAGTGGATCTTGTAGACGGTCCTTAAAGTGGTCCTGAAGGTACAGGCTGCAGAGCTGTAGGGAAAGAAATAAAAAAAACAGGAGAAACAGTAGAAAATTGAAAAGGAGGAATAAAATGAACAGGTAGGAGCTTATACTCCAATACATACAAAAATTTGAATTTAATTTTCAAAATAAAACCACAGAAAACTGTTCATTCTTATCCGTCCTGTTCCCAAAATAATCAGAAAAAGCAAATTTAAATCGGTGGAAAATAACCATATAAAGAATGTTATAAATTCGCTTCATAAAATAACTTAGGGCGCCACCAGATTTTTTTTAAAGAAAGATAATACCGGCGAAGAAAAAAAGGAAAACGCCATAACAAAAACATTGTTTTTTAAAAACGAAATAATTTAACTAAATAGAAAAATCGAAATAGAATCATTTGTAAGCACACAATTACAATTTGAAAATATATAGATAACTTACCAGCGAAGCAAATCAAAAATCCAACACAAAATTATATTTAACAGGGAATGCTGATTATATAACTTTTCAGCGAAGAAATGAATAAAATAGACCGAGTTCCTTGAATCGTAGTTTTAAATAGACATTTAATGATAGTAAAAAAGCTATCAGCGATACGTTCCCAATAATCGAAATAATAGGATTTTGGAATTAGAGGTGGGAGTAGCCGACGAATAAGTAACGCTCCAAAATAATTGATGAAAATAGTAACATGTCTCAGCGACATGTTACAATAGAATAATATAGATTGATTACTTTTTCCACTCTTTTATTTATTTCTGATTCTTGAGATCCCCCCTGATCTACCTCTACTCCAAGATACTGAAATGATTCCACCTATTCTATACTTTGATCTTCAATATATATTTTTATCTTTTCTGTTTTATCACCAATCACCATAGCTTTAGTCTTATTAGTACTTATTTTCATTTCATATGCCTATGTTTTGTTGTAGCTCCCTTTCACTTTGCGCGAATATAACAATGTCGTCTGCATAGGCTTCATTTGATATTTCGAGTTTTTGCAAGCTTCTATGTTCTACTATATATTTCTTGCATTTATTATTTGTTTTCGTCATAATTTCATCTATAAGCACAACAAATAGAAATAAAGGGCTTAATCCTCCATCCTCTCTAAGTCCACTTTGAATTGTAAATGCCTCTGATCTTCTATTATGGCTTATAATAGTATTTAGATTATTATCATATATTTTTTATACCATTCTTGTTTTGTTATTTACCCCTCTTTTTTCCAATATTCCCCACATTATTTCCCTTGATACCATATCAAATGCCTTTCCTAAGTCTATGAATGTGTAATATATATTTCTCTTCTCTTGTATGCATTTCTCTGTCATCTGTTTTATCGTGAATATATTGTTTTGTATGCTCCTTTCACCTCTGAACCCATTTTGCGCATCGTCTAGTGTGTTTTCCACAACTTTTCTGATTTTTCGATCTAATACCAGTTCTAATATTTTCATGCTTGTACAGAACAATGTCAGTCCCCTGTAGTTGCTACATTCCCGTCTGTCTCCTTTATTGTATATAGGAACAATTGAAGCAATTTGCCATTCTTTCAGTACCTTTTCTTCTTTCCAGCACTTATTGTATATCTTTAGTAAGAGTTCTTCTCCGCTTTCACCTATGTTTTTGATCATTTCTCCAGTTGTTTTGTCACATCCTGGCGCTTTACCATTTTTTAACTTTTTAATGATTTCCGTGAATTCATCTCTGGATATTACTTCATCATTATCGTCCTGTATTGTTTATACTTTTTCTTCATTCAATTTAGTTGCGATTTCTCCGTTATCTAATAGTTCTAGAAAATATTCCTTCCACCTTTCCATTATTTTGGTGTCTTCTGTTAACATTTCTCCTTTCTTGTTTTTAATATTATTTGTATTTATGTTTTTTTCAGTACTCCATGACCTTAGCACTGTGTAGAAACATTTTTGGTTACTTTTACTATCCTGCTCCATTTTTTCTCCAAATTGTTTCCATTGATCTTCTTTTGCATTTTTTACTAATTGTTTGGTTTACTTCTCTCAGTTTTGTATTTTTCATAATCCTTAGTTTTCCTAGACCTTAGGTAATTTCTCCACAGCTTTTTCTTTATTTTAATTCGGTTTCTTATTTCGTCAGTCCGCCATGCAGTTTGTTGTCTATGATTTATTTTTCTGTTTATTCCACATACTTCTTTTGCTGTTTCTATGATTGCATTTTTCATTGAATTCCAAACTATTTCAATGTAATTGTCTATCTGTTTCTCCAGATTCTTTAATTTCTTGCTCAAGCATATTTTGTATTTTTTCGATATTTCTTCGTTTCTCTGTTTATACGTTTTTATTGTTTCCCATTATTTTTGGGCCGTGTTTCTCTTTTTGCTTTGTTTTTCATTATATATTCTTTTGTTATGCTCAGTACTACATAATGATCACTGCTCTCCTCTACTTTTTACTTCTCCGGTGTATTTGTGTATATTTTTATGCTGAAAGAACGTATTTGTTATCACTAATTGGTATACAAAAATCTAGCATTCTCTTTCCATTATTATTTCTTACTTGCTCTCCATGTTTTCCTAATATATTTATATACCTTTGATCTTCTATGCCAACCCTACTATTGAAGTCCCCCAATATATACAGTGGTCCTTTGGCTTCGTCTGTAGCTACTTGTAATTCTTCCCAAAATTGAGCCTTATTTGCTGCTGTATTGTCATTGGGTCCATAAACTACTATAACTGTTTTCTGGTTGTTTTGATCTAATTCTGTGCGATATTGCATCCCATCCATTTATTAGTTTCTCCATTTTTTTATGTATTATACAACCCACTCCTGAAGATGCCCTTTTGTCTTGTTTTACTCCGCTATATATCAATATATTTCCTTCTGCCATTGTATCATGCCCCTTCCTTTCTTTTTTGTTTCAGTTATACCTAGCATGTCCGCTCCCATTTGTACAAATTCATATTCCAGTTCTTTCTCTGTTAAGCCACTTATATTCCATGTTCCTATTTTCCATATACTACTTTTACGTTAATGTTTTTCTCTATTTCTTTTTATTTTGTGTTGTACTCCATTTACTTTTTGATTTATTATTCCTTTCAATTGCTTTACATTTTCATATGCATTTTTTTCCGATCTATATCATTTTCCATGGCCAGGTCTTTTCCATTTTCGGTTTCCTCATGGGTTACTATTAATTTTTTGCAATCATTGCTTTACCTGTTAATTGCTGTTGCTCATTCTTTTTTATCTTAATCAGGTTATTCGTCTCTGTTTTCCACTTCCATTCATCAGCTTCAATGTACAATTTCCTGTAGACGATTTTAATGTTTTTTCCTGTTTTTCTTTCTTCATTAGCTCTATATCTTATTTATTTAATTATTTCTCTATCTTTCTTTGATAAATTTCTGTATGAATATCTTGTTACCCATTTTTGTTCTCAATTTACATTTATTTTTCATAACTTTCTTTTGATTCCGATCCTTCAACTGCATTAGGCAGGACTTATCTCCCAATTTCGTGCTTACCATCTCTGTATCAATTTTCAGTTCACACTTCATAAAGTTTTCCATAGGTACGTTTACACCGCGGACGTACCAAATTTTTAGTCCGAGGTTTAAATGACGTCACGTGTACTTTACTTTCGGTGTAAACAACCAAGGAGTAAAATTTGGTACTCGAATTTGATCCATCTCATCTAGGGTAGTTCAAATTCAATTTTTGACGGTGTAAACACGGCAATACGGCATATTAGTATTCGTGGACCAATGTGACGGTTTGCTAAAAGCACAGAGTAAAAATAGGTCAGCTGTGGATTTGTACTTCACTGATTTAACATTATTGTCCAATTTTCACTACTTCTAGGTTTCATTCATATTCTTTGATTGTCTAACAATCCCACAAAATTACTGCTAGTTAAAGCAAATAAGCTAAATTGTTTCTTAAATATGTAGACTTCGATGACTCTAATTTAAATCTTTGAATATTTTTTTTCTTTTTCAGGAACTCTATTACCACTTCAACTATTTTTGTATTCATTTTTAAATAAAATCAAAGTCTACCATCAAATTTCCTAAAGATTTAAGGTTATGTCATTTTAATATAAAAATGTCAATTTTGGTCCCTGGCATTAAACCTGGACTATTTTAATACAGCAAAACAGTCAGTATAAACACTTATGTTCTAAGCTAAATAAGTCCACGATTTGGTCCACGAACCAAATTGGCCCACACGGTGTAAACTAACTTTTGTGACTTGCTTTAGTTCTATCCTGTCTTCGCTATCTATTCTTACAATACGACATTATTTCTTCTTTTTTCATTTTCAATTCTTTCCAGCCGTTCATCCATATTTTCTACTGTTTTCTTCAAATTTATATTTTCGTTCCGTAATTCTCTATTTTCCAATCTTAACTCATTAATCTCTTTTCTATATTCCTTCTGTTCATTCCTCATCATCATCTCCGTTAACTCTGTTGTTATTATGTTCATCGTCTCCCCCATTTTTCTCATCATCTTAGTCAGTATTTCCATATTTTCTTATGGCCTTTAATAGTTGATCTTCCCATCTTTTTACTTTTTTTTTGTTACTTTCTCCTCAGTATCTTCGTCCTCCTCTCTCTCGCTTTTTCTTTTTGTGTATTTGTCCGCGTAAACTTGTCATTGTTCAGTAAAGAGATCAAACAACAAATCAAATGTCATTTTTGTTATTATTCTATTACACAGCGCAAAAAATGAAGATCCCAGTCAACCCGTCGGAAATCCTCACTTTTATCCGTGTTTTATATTTCAATTTATTTTTATAGAAAAATTTTTAGCTTACCTTCAATGTATTTTATTTTACCCAATCTGGCAACTTTGTATTTAATGTAGACTGCAAATCGTTTTCAAGTTATCAATGCCACGTTGCCAGTCAAAAATGTAATACGATTCATAATAAATGCTGGAAATGACCACCTCTAGCCAAAACACATGAACTTAGCCTATGTGTCATGGATTGCCGTACACATTGAAGGATTTGAGCTGTATTTATTATTGTCACACGCTATTTGAATACGATTCTTCAAATCGTTGATATCAACTATGGGTGTCGTGTAGACTAATGATTTAAGGTAACCCCATAAACAGAAATCACAAGGATTTAACTCTGGAGATCGAGGAGGCCAATGTTGGGGCCCTCCTCGACCAATCCAACACGGTTGGTATATATGTTGCATCTAAAAATGTTGCCTAGCAGACCGACTGAAGTGTACTGAAGCACCATCGTTCACGAACCACATGTTTTGTCTGATATTGAGTGCGATGTCTTCGAGTAGTTCATGGAGATCATTTTCTAGAAAACTGGTTTAAGAAATTACATTTAATGGCTGAGGCAGAAAATGTTGCCCAATTAAGTTATCCCCTACAATACCAATCCATCCGTTAACTGAAAAAACATTTTGAAAATGGCGCTCTACAATCTCAAGGGGATTCTCGTCTGCCCATACGTGATTATTGTGAAAATTTATGATAAATACTCTTGAAAAATATGCCTCGTCCGTAAACAATACATTATTTAAAAATTGACGATTTTGTCGCATTTCTTGTGTTAACCATTCACAAAATCTAACTCGTCGAGGAACATTTCTAGGTAAAAGAGCTTGAACCCGTTGGATGTGGTAAGGATACAACTGCTGCTCTTTTAAATTTCGCCACACAGATGAATGGCTGATACTTAGAGTGTTGGCAATTTTTCTAGTGCTTATTTCAGAGTGTACATCAAATTTCATTTAAAATTGTTTGTTCTACCATTACATTTCTAACTGTCCGGAATTGGTTGTGATGCCAACGCACACAATACCGTGTGGGGAAGCACTAACTACAACGCCAAAGGTGAGTGTTTATTAGAATATCTCTTAGCAAATAACCCTGAGACCTTAAACGTGGGGACAACCCCTACTTTTGTCACGAGAGCAAGACATAGCCTGGACATAACAATTGTTAATGTTCCATCACTTTCCCACCATAGGATCATCGAATTTAGGATCGAGGGAGATACTACCGCGATTCCTACAATCCGAAATCCTAGAAATATTGATTGGTCTCTCTACAAGACCAATCTGAAGGACAATTTGGAACACGTCGAAGTGAATGGGGTAAATCACCCGCACTACGACCTGGAACAGAGTCGAACAGATTAGTGAGGCAATAGTGGAAGCTTTTCATTCCAGTTGCCCACTGTCAAAAGCTCGTTCAGAAAAGGATGCTCCTTGGTGGAATGAGAACCTGTATAACCTCAGAAAAGAGGTCCGTCAGCTCTTTAGTAGAGCCAAACGTGACGGTAATTGGCAGGGGTACACTGAGAAGCTTACTCAGTACAATAAAGAGATTATAGGAAGGCCAAAAGACACAACTTTCAAGCCTTTTGTGAAAAGATCACTTCCACTCACACAGCAGCCAGACTACAAAAGGTCATGGCAATCATGGCAAATGGGGGAACTAATCCCACAATGTCGCTGAAAAAGCCAGACGGATCATACACGGAAGTTGAAGAGGAACGATCGATTCTTCTTCTTAGAACCCACTTTCCAGGTAGTGAACCAGCAACAAGCACTGAAATAGCAATGAATTACGCCAAAAAATCCCGCAAGGAAGATTGGGACATTGCTAAGAAAATATTTACCAGACAACGGTTGGAATGGGCAATAAGTACCTTTCAACCATATAAATCACCAGCAGTGGATGGAATATTTCCAGTACTCCCGTGCAGCAAGGGATAGAGGATATTCTTCCTTACCTGCTGAAGATTACAAGAATCAGTCTAGCAGTGGGTCTAATATTTAGAAAATGTAGAAGGACAAGGGTAATCTTTATACCAAAAATAGGGAGAAAAAATGGGACTGATCCCCGATCTCCTAGACCCGTCTGCCTAACGTCGTTTCTACTCAAAACGATGTAGAAAGTAGTGGATAACTACATAAGAACAGAGAACCTGGAGAATATACCACTTCATAAATGTCAGCATGCCTATAGAGCGGGTCGATCAACTGAGACGGCTCTGTATCAGCTGCCCGAAGTAATCCAGAGAACTCTGAACAACAAAGAAATCGCAATGTGCGCATTCCTTGATATATCTGGGGCTTTTGACAACACAACTCATGTGTCTGTCAAAGAAGCACTAAAAAGGCGAGGAGTAAATGAAACCATTGTAAAATGGATGTACGAGTTGTGGACGACGAGGATAGCTGAGACACAGGTGGGGAATCAAACCACCTCAGTGAAAGCCACTCATGGGACACCTCAAGGGGGAGTGATATCTCCCCTTCTATGGAGCCTTGTAGTAGATGAGTTGCTCTATACGGGCTAACGTAACTTGGCTTCGAATGTATGGGCTATGCTGATGACATAGTTCTAATAGTCAGAGGCAAATTCGAAAGCACCTTGTGTGATTTATTACAAAAGGGCCTCAGAATTATTGAGTAATGGTGCTTGTCAGTGGGGCTAAACATTAACCCAAACAAGACCATAGTAATTCCATTTACCCGGAAAAGAACACTTCGCCAGCCATGAAACCCCTATCTTTAAATGGGGAAATCAGAAGATAAATATCTAGGCATAACCCTAGACAGTAAGTTTCTGTGAAATAAGCATGTTGACATAACTGCCAGTAAAGCAATAAGAGCTTTGATGACGTGAAGAAATCTAGCTGGTAAGAGTTGGGGCTGTAACCCCAAAAAAATACGATGGATGTACGCCATGGTTGTGAGACCAGCAATTACGTATGGGGCAATATATAGTTTGGCATACAAAAGCAAGTCAGTACAGCACGAGGAAGACCTTCACAAAGTTCAAAGACTTGTCTGTGTGTGCATTACTGGAGATATGAGAACGTGTCCAATTAGGGCACTTGAGATCATTACAGATCTCACACCCCTACATCTGGTGCTAGCAAAAGAGGCAATTCTTAAAATACCTATAAAAGAGTATTAAAAATCAGGGAGCCTGGTCATCTAACAAAATACATCTCATCAGTGAATCTTCCCAGTGACGAAATGATCAAAAAAGTTAGTATCGAAAAGAATTTCACTACGATGCTAAATACCCAAACTCACAAAGAAAACACCATTAGATGGTATGGCACCAGATACTCATTATCGTTAGGTTCCTTCCCGAGCGTCTTTCAGGCAGAAATACTTGCGATCGAAAGATGCGTGGAAATGAACCTAGAAAGAAACTATCGATCTATTCTGATAGTCAAGCAGCTATCAAACCATTGAGCTCCCATGTCATTGACTCAAAGTTGGCATGTGAGTGCCGAAGAAAACTTGATGAATTAAGCAAGAATAACAAGATCTCTTTAGTCTGGGTCCCTGGCCACTCGGGAAATGAATAGGCCAATACACTTGCTAGGAAAAGAGCACAAACGCCCTTTATTGGCCCGGAGCCTTTCTGTGGTGGAGGAAAATGCTCCTATAAGAAAGAGGAAAACGAAAGAAAAACACTCTGGCCGTGCCTTCCCAGACTGGAACATTCCAAAAAGTTCCTGAAAAACTTTGACACTGCTAGATCCAAAAAATATTTGGACCTCAGTAAAAATAAGCTATATCTCCTCACGGGCTTTCTTACAGGACACTGCCGCCTTAGGAAGCACCTAATGAGAATAGGTCTAGCAGAAACTGACGAGTGTAGATTGTGGGGAGGAGGATGAAACTCCGGATCACCTAGTTCTGGATTGCCTCGCTAATGCTTCGGACAAGAAACTTGTAAGAGTGAGGATCTAACCTCGTTGAAGCTGTCCCAAATACTAGAGTTCATTAGAACCCTGGAACTGGAAGGCGAGCTGTAGTAGTAGCGAGAGCAGCTCTGATAGGGGAGGGGGGGGGCACAATAAACCTCAGGTTTCAGTGCATTGTAACCCAACTAAAATCTAATCTAACTAACCGGAAACGACCAGTGTTGTTTGAATTTCTTTTTAAGATTCCAGTTTCGGATAAGCGGTTGTGAATACGTGCATGATGAGGCGTCATTCGTTACGGATATTTTTCAGCATAAATACGTCTAGCTTGTCGAGAATTACCATTTGCTATACCATACACAAAATGCATGTCGGCCATTTCAGCGTTTGTATACATGTTATAAAATAAACAATACACAGATAATGCAAAATTAACAACCTACAAACTTACAAGTAAACTTCGATTGGTAGCTATCAAAAACAGTGTTTGACATCAGTCTACTCTAATTTGAATAAACATTAAGTAAACACGGTAAATGAATTGTCAAAGTGACAGCAGCCTACTATTCTAAAACTTTGTAATTAAAAACAAGGTAGAAGTGGTCATTTCCAACATTTATATGAATTGTATTACATTTTACATATTCACTGTTTTCCACTCAATTTATTAAGAAAATTACAAATTTTGGCGTTTATTTTTTTCTCTGCGGCTATTGGTTTTGGGAAAAAAATTTAAGGGTAAATTTTTTTTAAATAAAACAGGGATTTAAGTTATAGTTTTATTACATAAAACTTCATCTCGAAAAAAGTTTCAATACTGAAAAAATACCTGTGGTTAGTCCTTTGCGATTGCACGAAAATTGCAGAATTTCAAGTTTCCAACTTTACTGAAATTTTGGAAAAAAATTTAAATTCAATTTCAGTCACCACCTTTTAAAGGTGATATCTCGGGAAGGGGTGGGCTGTGGAATTTTTGTTATAGGAAAGATCCATCTTAATTTTGTCGCTTGAATTTAGAAACGCGCTGTATGTGAGAAATTGAATTTAATACATATTAGAAATGATTATTTGGATACAGCATTATCATAAATTTTATTATTTTTATCGTTAACATTTTCGGTCTCAAATTTGCTAACATATTCTATTCAGTTTTACTTATTTTAAAAATTGAATAGATGAGGCTTTTACTTGATGAAGATCCATACTGAACTATGAAATAAAACAATATAGTTTGTTTAAATCTTCATTTATTTGAACTAATGTTCAATTTAAACTTGTTGATGCGTTTCACTAACACAGTAGCTTTGTCAACCTTCATTCGTTTTGACAAAGCTACTGTGTTAGTGAAACGCGTCAACAAGTTTAAATTGAACATTAGTGCAAACAAATGAAGATTTAAACAAACTATATTGTTTTATTTCATCGTTTACTTATTTTCTTTGTTATGTTTACAAATAGTACTATAGATACCTTTTGGCATATTTAAGCATTAAAAATACAAAATTTAGCAGAAGGTTGAAATAGACACTTTCTGTAATACAAATTTTATCTCCGAACAGTGTATCCAACAAGGAAACATACAGTACGTCCTCCGTTAAATAACCAAGTTGCGAAATCCCCTTAAAATGATTGAAGTATGTTTCCAAGTTGACACAGCTTGAGTGCTTCTGTTGTGTAGAATAAAGACAAAAAAACGACAACTTGAAAATAAATTTTAAATATATATTGAACTAGTTGTTGAATTTATTTGCTGCAAAAAATTTATTTGGAAATTATTAATTTTGAGTGTTTTGTTTCTTGTTTCTTTTAGTACTGGATGAAGTCGTAGGGAGGGATTGGTTTTCTCTCATTCTTTTTCTATCTGAAAATAGGATAAGGTTAGTTATGGGGTTACAATTTGCACATTTTCTGGGTTCTGAAAAGCAAATCTAAAATGCTGTTTTGGTTCAATTTCCAAATCTACCGACGTTGTTGTAAAACTTGAAAATACATTATAAAGTTTTGACATAATTGAAGCTTAAGATACAGTATGGAAATACGAGGAAACATCTACAATTTTCTCGAAAAAAGAAATTCTCAAGTTTGAGTAAACTGAATAAGTTCCAAAGAAACCAAACAAGAAAATGGCATATCCCAAATCTCCAGTTTGAGCACAACATTATTCTGATACCAATAAATTCCATTATAGAAAACTGTAAATACCTAGTAAAAAGAATCATATAATCATTTTCTTGTTAGAAAGGAACACAATAGCCATTTTCACAACCACCTAGAAGCAGTAAGACCAATAGAAAATTAGTCATGTGGAAATGGTCTTCATCTCAATTTACAACAAAAGATTCATATTTTGCAACTCTGAACTAAAACCTCCATATAAATGCAAAAAAATTGAATATGTGGAAGAAATTAAATTTCTTGGTATGATTTTTGATAAACTTGGAAACCTCATATACAACATTTAAAGAAATCATGTCAGTCTGAACTAAATAAGCTCAGATCACTAGCCTTTAAAAATTGGGAAGCAGATATGCTTATTTAAAATTTTTTCAAAGTTGAATATAATTCTATAAAGGGAAATGTTATAAAATGCCCATATCATTAGCTGCTTTATATAATAGCCCAATTGAAAGCCTTTACTGTAAAACAGGAGAACTTCTCCTTTATTATAAAGGGTATCTACAGCTAATCAAAAAGTATTTTCTGAATGCTTCAAAACAAAATTGGAAGCAGCAAGACCTCTGGATCACTCTTCCAAACTAAACAATTCAGTCATACCTAAAGCAGTATTACAAAATTTTCATTAACAGCTATAGTATAGTGCATCCAAACATTCTAAAGACTTTCCATGCTCAATATCAGCTCCCAATCACTATGAATGTTCATTCTACTGAATTGTTTGTGATTGTACAAGGAATTACTCAGATTCACAAAGCAAAAATATTTTTAAAATCGAATTATTATTGGAAGTATTAGATCAATAATGCCTTTACAGTAGAAATCCGTTCCTACTACTTTTCGAAAGAGAGTTTAGGAAAGCGTCAATGGAAAATTTAATAATTGAATTTATGTGGAATTGTAGGAAACGAAATAGTAGATATTTTAGCTCAAAATGCCCCGATGAATCCAACCTCAGAAATAATAAATTGATACATCACCACATGCAAGCAAGGCTGTAAATGTAATTTAAAGATAAAATAAAAACTGGGTGCATATCCACATTCATTGTGATTGTTGCAAAGTTATTCAAAATCACTAAATATATTGGGAGATTATCAAAAATATATATTTACAACAGAAATCTACCTTACTTACGTAACACATATTAACTAAAATTTTCAATAATTGTAAAATAGATGCAATATACAAATAACCTTGTTCGCTATTTTTTATAGCAGCCTGCAACTGTTTCTCCTCTAATTCCTTCCTGGACTCCAGTGTTAAATCTTCTTCTGATAAACTACTCAGTCTTGCACAATCTGGCAGTTCATTTTCAGGTAGAAATTTTGTTTCTATGCCAGTAGTACCAATTTTTAGTACATTCTCATTGAGATCAATGCAACATTGATGTCTTTTCAACATATCCAATCCAAGCAGCATGTCCATTGGTTGATCTTCTAATACAGAAAAACTAGTTGTAAGGAAAACATTCTCTATTTGGATTTGCACCATGTGGATCCTTCCTATTATTTTTTGTACACCCACTCCCTTAGCTATACCTGCCCATCGAGTATCAACTAGACGCATCAGATGACAACGTTCTGCACAATGGCTAGACATTATAGTGGTCTGTGCCCCTGTAGAACATGATTATTATATAACTTAATCAATGTTTAACCAAATATAAAAATATACCCGAATCAATAAATGCTTTAACTGGATATCCATTAACATTACAATTTATATAAAGCATAACAACAGTGCCGAAAGATTCAGGATTATGTTCCATAGCTGCTTCCATATTAGCTTCAATATTGTTTTGTCGTATTTCCTCAGCAATGAGACGCTGAGCCTCTATATCAAAGGGATCAGCTTTCAGCATTCTCAGTCTTTGTTCCTCACGCTCTTGTCTTGCTCTATTTTGTTCTTGCAGAACTATTGCAAATGTATCTTAAACAGAAAAAGAAGTTAAAAGTAAACACAGGGACAATTCAATATGTTCAGATCTGTTACTTACTTATGTTACCACTTAAGAGAGCATCTGCCAATCTAGGATTATTCTGCTTTAAAAGAGCAAGTTGATCAGGATTTGCGAGGAACATTTCTCTAATCAGGACAGGATCATCTTCAACATGTCTATTTCTTGTACTATTTGTACTTTCAATATTGCTGGAGTCAAAACTTGCTGAAATATTATTTACATGAATAAAACATTTTAGCTTTACCTAGTAGAATAAACCTAACTATATTGTTTTAAATTATTACAATTAGCAAAAGTACAATTTTTTTGTTTTTAAATTTCTATGTATATTGCAAATTTTAAGTCTTTATGTTGGAGGTCTCAGTAGTCTAGTGGAATGGTGCTCTGTCTGTTAACCGAGAGGCCCCGGGATCAAACCCAGGCCTAGATACATCATAATTAAAAATTCGGAGAGCCACCTGTCTGAAGGCAATGGCAAACTACCGACAGTATTCTGCCTAGAACAGCCTCTCAACATAGACGTTGTTAAACTGTAGGTCCCTTCTATCTGTGGTATCTGGAGAGCACAACATAGGCAGAAGTGAGAGGTCGCCAACATCCGATCATGGATATGGCACTGTAAGAAGAATGTTGGAGGAAACATTAATGGTTTTTTAATTGTTAAATAGTTCAAGACAAATATTGAAGTGTCCGAGATGGTATTTTTAAGGAAAACAGATATATGCATTATGACATAATAATATAGTACAAAAATATATTTTCAACATTCATGTGATAATGGTAAAACAGAGATATATTTGATAAAAATGTCTTTAAAATCATATTGATTAATGAATCCACCTGATCCACATACACATAATTTAATACAATAAAACGGTAGGGTTAATAAATAATCTATTTCAATACAAAATGAGCACAAGTTAGTTTGTTTTGAGCTTAAACATAAATACATATGAAAACTACTTTCCAGAGTTACATACCAGATTGATATAAATTTTGTTGTGAACTAGTCTGTATATGTTGAAGGGTGACACTATCCCCATCCTTAATTCCCAGTTGTTTCAGTGATTTTTTATTTTCCTGCAGGGGTCTACCATTAAAAGCTATTGCAATTTCAGTAGCCGGGAAACCAGATTCAACCTCACAAAACGCTTTGAAATTTTCCAATTCTAAATCTTCGGACACGTCCAAATCGAACATAAAATCAGTCATAGTGGTTACTTTTATCCTCATTTTCTAATATATTATCTAGCGGCAAGTGGATATATTTAATTATACGTTTACAGATAAAGTTTACTAAGGATTTTTCTTTTCATATATTCATTATTTGATATCAAAACACAGTTTAATAAGTTTTCCTAATGACAGTGTCTCGTTCACCCAATGAATCAATGTAGAATCATTTTATCATTTACAAATTGACAGTGGTCATTATTGTGGATGATATTTTCTGTGCGGAAACAAGAAATTACAGAAAACGGACCGTCCGTATTTTGTGCAAGAAATATATTCAAAACAAAACCACAGATCATATAACAAATCGTATAGAACGTAAAATATTACTTTATTTGTCTATGTAAGAAAATCTAAATCATATAGATATACCGTACCATAGATATAAATCTATGGTCTAAACACTGAACTGCATCAGAGAAGAGTAAATAAATCACTGACCCTTTTTTTAATAGTAGTTATATGACTGACCTATAAACAACAAATGGGAGGACAATGCAATTGTCAGTATTACGCTAATTTGAATTGGCGCATACCACGTGATCTCTTGGAAAAATTGGATCCGGAGTATGCGTAGTCAATCAAACGTACAGGACCGGCTATGGAAATAAATAATACAATTGACGTACAGTACATACATAGTATGTATGTATTATTTAAATAAACTGAGAAAGCATTATTTGTAAGGACTGAATTAAAATTATAAACTTGTTTATATGAAAATAACATAAAATAATTACAGAACGAATTTGGACAGATTTTGATTTATCAACACTTTTTGTGAAAAAATTGTAATTATGATATACCTACATAATCAGAGATTAGTAACGTCTTATTCATCATAATTGAGTGCGTATATTTAACTCTACTTTTACAGACATTTTCATATCTATTTTTTAAATTATAGTTTGGTCGGATAGAAGAATTCAAAAGTGATAAATGTTGCTTTTTCCAAAAATTTTCTGTATACATAAAAGTTAATGTTGAATAATACACACTTTCTTCAAAATGAAATATTTATTCAGCAGCAATTCATTCCTAATGATAAACACATTTTACAAAAATAGGAAAAAAATCGATGTTCACAATTATTGATTAGAAAACAATATTATTTTGCTTATTTTTTTCTGAATCAAGGTGCCTCTGATATTTTTAGTTTGTTTTTTCGCTATATAGAAAAACCTTATTCGAAAATAAATTTCCATAGTAGTTTTTATAATTTTGCTTTTACCATTTGTCAATTCATTTTACAATGGTGAATCAGCTACATCTGACTGTTGATGAATATCAATAATCTCCTTGCTGTAAAGAAAATCTTCATTTGTATATATATTCAGTGGTGTAGATGAAAGGTCCATTAAAATTTTTGAAGAATCACTGAAACGTAGAAACAATATTTGACGATTGCAGTGCAGAAATGATACAGAGGGCATACTGAAAAGTTATCTCCAACCTTTTATAAATTATGAATATGTTACCTTTTCCTAGGCGAATCAACATCACAGAAAAGGGGTACATCCGCCAAAATATTCTCCTTGTCAACAGAGAAATTCTCCACTGTCACTGTAATATATTGAGATGTACTTGGCATGGATCCTCTAGATGAACAAAATTCAGATGATTTTTGTAACATCACACTGAGCAAAATGCCGTAATTAGATTTCTTTCTTAAGATGCCCTTAATAACTGGTACAAAAAATCAAATAGTGGTTAAAACAATTCAAGTGATTACTAGCATGTGCATAATTATCACAAGTATGTTGACTTTGTTGAAACATTTGTATAACAGTTATTCGATAAAATGTTGTAGTTAACTGGAAATCTAATTGCTGTTATTAGATTCATTTCGTTATAGACCTCATTGAATTGTTTCAATTCAGCACCTACTAGTCCTAATTAGGTACCCACTTAACACTATTCAGTCCCAACAAAATAGATCACCTACTTACAATTATGCAGTCCTCGTATAACGATTATTAAGATATCGAATAATTTTTTTGAAAGAAACGGCTGTTTAGCATCGAAATGCAGTTTTTTCTAGTCCGAACATTACCGATGTGATTGTCGATCTCGTCTTATTGGTTATTTGTGGTTGGAACCTTGGAACACCCGCGCGCCGCGAATTTCACTTTCACATTTGGTTTAGGAGTGTTGAGTGTGCGGTGTAGGTGATTATTTGCAGTTTTTGCAATTAACTGTGAGGTTAGGTTGAATACGCCAACAGTGTTAAATTGGGTTGAGTATATAAATGGCGTTCATAAACCTATTAATACAGTGGCGATTAAGTGACTATATATCTGACTATTTTCACGTCTCTTATACACCAATCAATCGAAATACTAAAACATTTATAAGTATGTAAAAATTACGTATCTCATCCTTCTTTAAGTTTATTTTGTAGAAAACATTTTTATTTGAATTGTTGTATTTTTGTTATAAGCTTCTTCAATCTAAGAATTTTTGGGGGCTTTGATATCTAAACTTAACTGAAAAATATGTTTATTTGATTTTATATCTATCATGTTGTATTTTTGTAGTTATCTATAGTTAGTTCCATTAATTAAAATATTTTGTTATATTTTGTTAATATAAATGTTTTATAGCACAATTAGTTTTATTTAAAAATATCAGATAATTATTCGAAAATATAGTAATCTTTATTGTATTATAGTCTAACCGCTATTAGAAAAGTTTATAATACTTATAAAAGTGCACTCGATATCGGTTATATGACATATCATATTCTTAAAAAATCTAATAACGTTGACTTTTTACCATCAGTATATTTTTTTCTAGAAAATCCCATAATCTAAATTAAATGCCCTCGATTCCGATTGTACAAAATTCCGTTTGTTATTTGAAAATCTAATAACCTTTACTATATGACAGTACAATTGCTACTAGAAAAGCCGATAATATTTATTAAGTGCACTCAATAACAATTATATGAAATTATGTTTTTTATTTGAAAATCTAGTAACCTTCACTATATGACAATATGGTTGCTATTAGAAAATCCTCTAATATCTATTAAGCGCACTCGATAACAGTTGGACGATATTCTGTTTTTTATTTGAACATCTAGTAACATTAACTATAGGACAGTATGATTGCTATTAGAATATCTTATAATACTTATTAAGTGCACTCGATAACGGTTATACGAAATTCTTAAAAATTATATCTATTAACAGTTATTCAGTGGTGTCCAACAAAGTGACTTTAATAACCATAATCATGAACTTACTTGATGCCTATTTCATGCAAGTTTCTAATAACTGTTATTCAATTTTTGCTAACGGTTAATGGAAATTTCTTTCAGTGCATAATTGCGTATGACATAATTTTGAAAATAGTTATTTTGGAATTCCATTGTCTAAAAAATCAACTTGAGAAATTATATAGTAGAAATTGGGACCAAAAAGGGAAGTTCATATAGACATATTGAGGCAGATTAATCAATATCACAATGAAAAATAATGAAAGAAAAATCAGAAAAAGTCAATGAAAATAAACCTAAAAAGAATATTGATTGGAATAAAAAGCTGTGAAATGAAGTTTTTAAAATGAACAGAAAAGGCTGGAAAAAGTTTTGATTAGAATGAAAATACTGTGAAATGAAATTCAATAAAATTGAAAAATTGTATTCACCTAAAGACTATTTTCTACAGTATTCACTTGAAGACAAATTCAGATACGCTACATTCAAAAAGTAGTGAGCAAACTCAGTTTTTGTTTTGATATTTTTCCAGTATTATATCCAATTCATCAAAATCAATAACATTCTATTTTTTCCCTTATCTATTACTAAGTTTGATTATTTTCCTTATATTTCTATCTGCACTCATATGTTATTTCCCACTTTTTACTACTAATTCTTTCAGTTACTTATTCGGACAATGGAGGTCCGAAACATCTCTCTTAAGCTAGAGACATTATCAATGACCCTCAAACAACAAAATATTGAGTAGGCACCAACCTAGGTTTATGTGCGTTCAAAATCATGAATGGTTTCCTAGGACCAAGCTTCGTGGTAGGTGTGCATATCCTCTGTTAGTAGAATGGAGTTTCTCCAGAGTAGGATCTCTTCCAATGGCTCTCACCCATGGCCTATAGCGCTTAGAAGTTAAACTGTAATCATAAAAGGGTTGGAATAATTTTTGTTGGATGTAAAAATAATCTATTCATTGTTGGAATAATTAAAAATATTTGTACAGAAAATAATCCACTCCATTAATGTGTCCTCGGTTCTTACAAAACAGCACGATGTAGTTCTTCCCCATTATGGAAAAACTGATGAAGAAAGTCTCAAAATGTTGAGTAACGCTGATGACTGATGGTATTTAAGCACAGTTCACACACAGTGATAAAACGACAATGGCAAAACGAAAAAAAAAACAGTTTTTAACAACGTTGGTTATAATCAAACGATACAAACTAACGAGAACGACTAAAAATGAAAATGGCTGTGCCAGCTCTGGTAAAATTAGCAATAAGAATTAACATCCGTATCAACAACAAGATAGATAATTGATTTCAGACATCCCCTGTGACGTCGGATACATAATGCGCATGACCCGTATCCAATTTTCAGCACTTACATAGTGGCCGTAAAAATTCCTCGCGCATCCTACTGTATTGTCGTTCCATTTGTTGTTTATAGGTCAGTGGAATAAATAGGTTATTCATTTCAGCAACTCTCAGAGTGCGTTCTACTTAAAGCCCACAACGATCGCAACACCCACTTTATCGTTCCACTTAAGGCCCGTGGTCGCCGCAAGCGGTCGTTGAACGTCAAACATGACGTCACTGTTTGCGACCGCGTCTCGCCCACTTCACCCATACATATTGGAGGGTCTGAGTGGGCTTTCATCAATACTTGGCGCTAGCCTCTCATTCGTTTTATCAAAAACGCAACCATAAATTCAAGGGAATCCATGATGAATTAAATTTTACCCCGGCCTATGCGAATTATTTACACCAAACTGCACCGAAAATTATTCTATTTATTATTATACACACAAATTGCACGTGTTCACCAAGCCGCCATATTGTGAGCCTACCCCGCTCAAATGTGCATTCCACTTATAACTTTCGTGTCTCTTGAGAGTGGTTTTAATTTTTCGTCATTCGGATACTTGAAAGGACACTTCACTTCAATTAAGCATTTTTCACTAACAAGCTCATATTATCATTAAAAAAGGTTTCAAGAGAATGTTGAAACATGTTTTGGTGACACTAGAACAATCACTATTATTTATCTTATTTTTTCACATTAATCAAATAATCCAGTAAACATAACCTCAACTATAGCTTTTAAAATCAAAAATACGAATTGCGGGATAGCTTACATTATCAAAACTATTATTTTTTGTATTGAGTAGACACGATTACTTACTTTTCAACAATTTATTCCTTTCAAAAACACGTATGAAACGTGTAACAAGCCGATCGCCTGTTACGATTTCTATCGGACTATGTTATTTTAATTTCGTCGTACTAATGTTTCGAAATTAAAAACTTGTTTCTTTAACAAAATTCGTGTATTTAAACCATATCGTACATTGGAAAAGTCTCTTCCTATTAGTAAAATTCATGAGTTAGTACCTACATCGTTGTGGTTTCACATATTTGCTGGTGAGTTAGATTTTTGAAATATTTTTCCCGATGTTTATACTGTTTGATTTAAAATTATAATATGGGCTGGCGTTTGATGAATTTTGTTTGTTTAAATCTTTTTTATTGTAAAAACAGAAACATTTTATATACTTTTTGAAGCAAATTTTTAATAATTTCTTTTCATTCTTTTTTAGATTTATAATTCTGCATTTTCTGTATATTTAGGGAACAAAGCGAATATGATAGAACAGACTTCTGTTAGTTTTATTTTAAAAACTAGATTCAGTTTTTTATGTGTTGAAGCATAAGCTTCCTATCTGTTCTATTTATTCCTTCCTTCCCAGAATTTTTCCTTGATTTTTACTCTATTTTCTTTCCTCAGCTCTGCAGCCCCTGGGCAGGCCCTATGAAAACACCACCCATAGAAGACAACAGAAAACCGGCCGGGATGGATTGAAGACCATATCACCATCGACTAGGACCTAAGCTGAGAGCTGAATAATTCTAGAACCTCTCCAAGATAAGTCCTTAGTCTTATATTCAATTCATGGAAATATAGAATTGGAGATCTGTCTTACACGAATTCGTTTTGTCTTTGGTTACCTGCCCTTGGGATTCTTTTACTTGCCTCATAGAAAGATATGTTTTCATATGTCATAAGTTCTTTGATCTCTTTTTGCCTCTTATATTCTTCGCAGTTTATTCTGTCTGTTGTCTTGTGTCCCAGTTTGAAATATATACATTGAATTTCTTTCTTACACTGTTCTTCGCAATGATTATCTCCACATCTATTACACCTCTCTTTGCCTCTACAAATCTTTTGAGAATGACCAAATCTTAAACAGTTAAAACACTGTATTACTGGTCCAACATATACTTGCACCCTTAATTCGTAATAGTTTATTTCTATGGTCTTCGGCATATTTCTACCTTCGAAGCTAATTAAAACCGTTTCACTTGGTACATATGTATTTTCAGCTATCTTTCTATTCAGTCTCCTTGCTCCTAATATTCTTGTATTTGATTTGCCTTGCTCAATTATTTCCTCCATCGTTGTGTCTAACTCTACTCCTCTTACTATGCCTCTACATGAAACCAATGTTGCCGGGATCAGCACATTCCAGTTTTGCTTGACTAATAATTCATTTTCCATAAATTCATTAGTTGCTTTATGACTCTTGAAGTCTATTCCTATCCGGTTCGTACCTTTTCTTGTTACTTATATTACTCCATTAATTTTATTGTTTTTAAGAATTCTACCGACCGCGATTGGGTGTAATGCTGCTACATTTTTATCCTTACTTTCAACAATTACTATGTAGAGTGGTGGGTCTAGATACATATATTTTGTTGGAATGTCCGGTGATTCAACACGTGGGGGCCCCGGAGGGACCCCCGAGTTACCTTCCATTTCACCTTAAAGCTCTAATCTAATTCTATGAAGCGGGTTATAGGGTAAACAGATAAAAGGTAAATGGGATCAAGTTTTACTTACGTTTGGTTATCTAAAGATTTTTCTTCACCTGTGCCGGAGCCTAAACAAGATGTCGTCGCCTCCTTTTTCGATAAATCCAAAATTAAAGGTAAATATATTAACTTCCAAGAAAATCAACCTCCAATATGAAAAATAACCTTACTCCCAATTTTGAATTTGATCTCTGTAAAAGCTTCTTCAAGTGCATTTTTACTGCAGTAGAGCCCATTACAACACTATATACTTCGTAAAATTGACGACGCTCGCTATATTTCGTTCGAATTCGTTAATCTCCGGCACGCCGCTCTCAGTAGCATCCTGATCAGTCTGTGATCAGCATAAAATAGCTGTGTAAAATACTTCCACCTAGAATTGTAACTGGTTGAAGTATTTTATGGTGATCAGTCTTATAGATAAGAATGGTTGTTCGAAATTTGTTTATTTGATTCTATAATTTGACACCTCGTTGAAAAATTTACGTTATATTAGTAATTACGTTTGTTGACTTTTTTATACTTTAGGGTAACAAATTTTGATTTATTTTTATATGTGTTACTCAAATAAAAAATATTATAGGAAAATGTTGAGAAAACCGTTAACGGAGAGGGAGTTTCAAGGTGAAATAGAAAAAACTATGAATGGTGACGATTCTTATGAAGAACCTTATGAAGATAGTGGAAGTGATTTGGAAGACAACTTAGAAGTGCAAAAGGATAGTGATGTGGATGATAGAAGTGATGAAGATTCAGATGACGACAATAATTTAGACAATATTGAAGATGACGATAGAGATGAGGCAGATGAAAATGAACCAGTACAAGAGACAAATGAACAAACTTCTGAAAGCCCGTCTAATGGTGAACCGTTAGTAAAAAATCGGCGTATAGACTCACACATTGCTTTACCAACCAAGAACAACTTAAGAGGCAAAAACGGTCAGCAACAGTCCCGATTAATTCAAAAAGAACGGCTTCTCGAAATATTATACATTTTGTATCAGGAAGTAAAGGATGAAATGCACGTAATTTCCTACAAATAAAATATCATTTCACGCATTTTTTTCGGATGATAATCTTAGTACCATTATTACATTCACAAACGAAGAAATTGAAAGACAGCGTGGAAATTATTCTACATATTCCGCTACCGTATTACAAATCAACAAAAATGAACTGCTAGCATTTTTGACAATCATCTCAACAGTAAGGAAATGTTCAATCCTATCACGTCTTGTAGATGTTATCGAGCTTGTATGAGTTGTGGCCGATTTACATTTTTATTGAATTGTATCAAATAAATCTACCAGAGAGCTAAGAAAACAGTCCGATCCTTTTGCTCCTTACAATAGACGAACAACTTCTTGGTTTCAGAGGTAGGTGCCCTTTCCGCATGTATATCCCCAATAAGCCATTAAAGTATGGCATAAAGATCGTCATGGTATGCGACTCCGCCTCCAAATATATATATATATCATCATCATATACAGCTTATTCAACCATTTTGTTATGGTGTAGCCTCCCTTTACATATTTATATATTCCACTTCCATGTGGGCCCATTGTTGTCTATTGCTAGCTATGCGGCCCCAAGTTGATCCTGCGAGTTTCTTTATGTCGTAGTCCCATCTTAAGTTGGGGCGTCTTCTTGGTCTTTTCGCGCCTCGGGGATACCATTGCGTTATCTTTGTGGTCCATCTATCGTCTGTCCTTCTAGCGAGATGCCCCGCCCATTGCCACTTTAGGGATCTGATTCTATTTATGACATTTATCACTTGGGTCTTTTGTCTGATCCAATCAAGCCTTTTTCTATCTCTCCTTGTTATTCCAAGCATGCGTCGTTCCATAGACCTCTGCGTTACCTGGAGTTTTCTAATGATATCAGTTTTCAGGGTCCAGGTTTCACAGCCGTATGTTAATACTGGTAGTACGCACTGATCAAACGCTTTCTTTTTCAAACGGAGTGACATTCTAGACTTGAAGATGATAGAGTTCTGTCCAAATGTTCTCCATGCTAATTTGATTCTTCTGTTTATTTCTGGAAGTAGAGAGCCTGATATGTGTATTAGTTGACCCAGGTATATGTATTCCTCTACTATTTCCAGGGCAGTGTCATTAATTGTTATTTCTTGTGCGTTTATCAGTTCGTTATACATTATCTTGGTCTTACTCAGTTTTATTTTAAGGCCTACTTCGTTGCTTGCTGCATTCAATTCATTTATTTGTTGTTGCATTTCGCCAGGGTTACTCGCTATCAGGATGATGTCATCAGCGAATCTTAGATGGTTCAAGTATTCTCCATCTATATTCAGACCTGTGTTGTTCCAGCCCAGTTTTCTGAAGATGCTTTCTAGTGTTGCTGTAAATAACTTTGGTGATATTGCGTCTCCTTGTCTAACTCCTCTGCTGGTGGGGAATTCTGGTGTGCCCTCATATATCCTAACTCTCTCGCTTTGGCTTCCCTATATATATTTGCTAGGGTCTCAATATATGGCTTGTCGACCCCTTGTTCTGTTAGGGCATTAATTACTGCTCTGGGATATATAGAGTCGAATGCTTTCTCAAAGTCGATGAAGGCTAGTGCTAGTGGTTGGTTGTATTCTTTGGTTCGACTGATAACCTCTTTGAGGGTATGGATGTGATCTATTGTACTGAAGCCTTTGCGGAATCCAGCCTGTTCTCGTGGTTGGGCCGAGTCTAGTGTATTTTGTATTCTGTTGTGAATGATCTTTGTGAATACCTTGTACGTCACTGGTAGTAGACTTATTGGTCTGTAGTTCTTAATGTCTTCTTTGCTGCCTTTCTTGTGGATCAACACTATAAGGGCGCTGTTCCACTCTTTAGGTATGCTCCTGGACATCAGACAGTTCGTGTATAGTTTGGCAAGGTACTTCCATGTTTTAGCTCCTGCATATTTGAGTATTTCGGTCGTGATGCCGTCATTTCCCGCTGCTTTGCCATTTTTCATGCTTTTCAGTGCCATTTCTACTTCCTCCAACAAAACTTCTGGTATGGCATCTTCTGAGTGTTCTATTATTTCTTCCAAATTTTCAGGGGCCTTGTATAGGTTTCCATAGAATTTGGCTACTAGGTCTATATTTCATTCCTGTCTGTGGTTCTTGTGTTTCCATCAGTTAATGCAACTATCTGTCTTTTCCCTATTATTAGTGCCCTTTTCGCATTTTTGTAGCTTTTACGGTTTTCTATTGTTGTTTGTACCAGTTTCTGGTACAAATATATATATATATATATATATATATATATATATATATATATATATATATATGACTGATGCACAACCGTACTTGGGGAAGAAAACCAATATAGGAGGCCTGTCACTGGCAAATTATTATGTGAAGGAGTTGACAAAATCTGTCCATGGTAGCAATCGTGATATCACTGTGGATAATTGGTTCACATAAATTCCTCTAGCCGATGAACTTTTACAAGCTCCCTATAAGTTAACTATGTTGGGCACAGTGAGAAAAAATAAAAAAGAAATCCCTCCAGAATTACTACAGATAAAGGATAGAAATTGTGGATCATAAATGTTTTGTTTCGATAAAATGAAAACCTTATTGTCTTACAAGTCCAAGCGGAATAAAATGGTACTAATGCTTTCTACTTCTGAAAATGGTAAACCATATATGGTTATTCATTATAATAAAATAAAATCAGGAGTAGACACATTCGATCAGCTGTGTAGTAATATGGAATGTAACTGAAAATTGCGGAGATGGCCACTGTGTGTCTTTTTTGGAATGGTCAATACTGCTACGATCAATTCCTCTTTCCCGTTATTATTTTATGATTGAACTGAGCAAGAGTTTAGCTGAGCCCTGAATGCGGCCATTGTTGACGATCCCAAACTTACGACGTACCATTCGCCAGGATATCTGTAGAGTTTTGAATATACAGCAAGCCGAGGAAAACTATCAACCCTTAGAACGTAAACGCACTATTTGTTTTTACTGTTCAAACCGTCTTCGAGGGTTCGACGGACAGGGCCGGCGGAAGGCCCGTGCGAACCGTGCGCCCGCACGGGGCGCCAACATCTAGGAGCGCTAAATCAAGAGATAGTTAATAAAGAACTGGCAAGAACTAAAAGTGTCAAATATAAAAAAATATAAATAATAAACTAGAGCACAAGAAAATGTGTAGAATTATTTATTATCCAGTATAATTTAACTGCATAATATATCAATCAGTTTATTTGCTTATGATGTATTGTGCCTTACCGAGCGTGAACAGACGGGCGGGATTATTTTAGGTCTGTTCCAACCAACACAAAAACCGTACAATCACGATACAAACCCAGTTGACCTGCTGATTAGTGAATATAATAAGTCTGTGTAATTTACATCAAATTTGCTGCGTTACTGAGATTGTACGGTAATGAAACGGTATTTACTTCGGTTGGAACAGACCTTTTATTGACAAAGAAAGGCGTCGTCGCCGCGCCGGTCCGTCAGAAGATAAGTAAGCCCGAGCGCTGTTATTTTATTGGGGAATGAAAGGCGCCACCAGTCGCCACCGCACCACCTGCAGGTAATAAATATTTTTTGTTTTGTCTAGTCGGTATCAGGGCAGTGTTTTCAATTTCAAAAAGAAATAATTAGTTGGTACCTACTGTGTGTTACAGCAGTGTTAATCTGACTATGTTGAGCATAGAATTTGATCAAATGATGAATATTAATATTGACATTATTCTTAAGAATTTTTCACAAACTAAAGCCAGAAAAGTTAATTTTAACTAAATTTAGTTTGTATTTAGTAGAATAATATAATTTTTATGCTTTTTTGAGAAAATATTTTTATTATGTTTATTTTTATAATATAATGTTTTAGATGTTTATAACTTTAAGTGTCATTATTAGTTTTTTTAATATTTAATGAATAATTTTCTTCTGTTCTTTTGTATTTTAATTTACACACGATTCACGATTATGAAAGTGAATATAGTAACGTATTAGTTTTTCTTTGAGTATTTTTATTTTAACTTTGTAAATTGATTCCACATAACAGTTATTGCAAAGCTTACCAAATTTTAAAAATATGTGTTTCATCAAATCGAGGGGGGAGGGGGCGGAAAATTTGCCTTTCGCACGGGCGTTAAACTAGCCTTTCGCCGGCCCTGTCGACGGATGACAACCAACTATAGTGGGCAACATTTTTGAGCTTAAAAAATTACAAATAATTGAAGCGAAGCAATTTGCGTTTAGCTCACGTTCCCCCTCACGCCATAGAAAACAATAACCATCCTTTGAATGAAGTCAAAGATGGTAAATTTAAGGACACTTAAACGTTTTATAATATAATGCAGAAACGTTCGACTTGTTACTGAGGAGTACCGATTGTAAGTCCATTGTAAAAACTTTGCGAAATTAGCAACATTGTAAAAACTTTATTTTGCAAATATAGGAAGTGTAGAGACAGTTATTTGTTTAATTTAGTTACCGAAAATTTATTTATAGGAACGAGAAGGTGCCCGAAGAGTCTTTTTAGTAAAAATCTTACAAATACAGGGTAAACCGCTCAAAGTTTAGAATCTTGAAACTATGAGGAAAAATATAAAGTTATTACCATAGTTAACAGCTTGAGACAGCCATCGATAACCATATCACGATTAAAGCCCGATAAATACCCTTATTGATTGTGAAAGGGGTTTACTAGCACGACCCCTGGATTACCGTTTTGTAACGCCAGGAGATAATGCTGTTAACCTTTTAACATCCAATTTAGATAAATCTTGTTTGTGTAAATTTGGTTGACCTGTAGTCACTCCAGTTCCTTCTGAAGACGCAATGATGCACTCTAAAGATTCTCAGGGGTGAATCTTCGCCTTAATTGGTATTAAAGAACATCATCATCCTCGGGAAGAAAGGTAAAGAAAAGATCTCATGGGCGCCAACTTGTTTTTAATTAATCTCTGAATAAGTAAACAGAGAATGAATTTACACTTTTTTTAGTAGATCCATCTATAAATTTATAAGGCCTCTCAACTAATGAAGATCGAAAAACTCCACCGATTTATGTAAAAAATCACATATTTTATCTAGTATCATCACTAAACATTTCATAGGACTCTTTTCGAAAAACTATTTTTACGTTAGAAATAGGTACGTCTATTCGATACCATGATTACTGCTAGCGAGACTCAATTTTTGAGGTAAAAATTACCGGCTTGTCAAATGACGCTAAAATAATTTATCCTTATTGGTTCATTTTGAAAATAGGGGAGGGCCTAAAGCCTTGACCGTTACAATTTTCTAGAATCTTCGGTTGGTGCCAGGCGCAAAAAATGTTTATGCTGAACACCTGCATGAATATTTAATATCGACAAAAAATACAGACTTTGTCTGTGACTGAAGCGAAAAGTTAAAAATATGAATTGTTTCATTATATGAACGCAGAAAAGAGATCTTTTTAAAGTAATGTTTTGTTGAAAATGGGAGTAGAAAAAGAGTTTTGAAAATAACTTATCTGGAATTTAATATTAGAAAATATTGCTAAAAATAACGATAGATAATCTATCGTTACAGTTTCTCCACTAGACCACTAGGCTACTCTGGGATCGTTGTTGAGATTTGAACAACGAACGTGTATTCTCCACGTTAAGAGAGGTTGGCGCTCGTGGCATATCGCTCTGCCAAGGGTGTCATTGTAATATTTTTCTGGCACAATCCACTTGTAGCAGAGAAGTTCGTTACAACACCTTATACATTTAACGAGAAAAGCCGATATGCGTTTGCCATTTCCACTGTTTCCTGCCTTGCATGAACATAACACTTTCAAAATTTTTATAAAATTGTTCTTGGAAGATTGTCCAATACTTTCTTGGGGGCTTGAATCAATAGCACTTGATTGTATGTATAATCCATAAACGTCAGTCAAATCAGCATTTACTCTCGTTTTCCTACTTAAAATGAGATTTCCTGCATTCAACACATTTTCACCCTCTACTACGCATTTCCTCCCAAATATGACACGTATTCCGAAATACTCAGTTTCATATTGCTAAAAAATAAATTGGTATAAACTTATTCTAATCTGACTTCATTAAAACTCACCTGAAAATCAGATATGAAGTAAAAAGAAAAGAAGAGAATCTTCATTTTTTCTACAATTATTCAAAATCAAGTCCAAAACACTGAAGATAACTATAAAAACATTTTAATTATCTACACAAAACACCATAACATAAACAATGGCAATGTATATTAAGTAGTTTCCGGTGTTCACCACCGTGGCGCAGCCGTCTTAATCCGAGAAGCCTATAGGAACTGTAACAAATTTAAATGTAAAATTATGGCAACTACTTTATACATGTAACAGCTGATAAATTCCATTTTTAAGCATGTAAAAGACTTTCATAAAATTACCTAAAATCTACAGGTATAAACTTTTTTAATTCCTGTAAATGATTGAAGTTATGGGCTTTTATTTTGAGTGGTTGGTAATATAAGTAGTTGAGGAATAATCAGATTATCTTGCTGATTTACCCAGTATTCATCATAACTTATTTTATAGTCAATAGTGCCAATCTATTTTGTAGGCCAGATATCGAGTATCAGTAACTTTAGAATCCTTGGCCATATTGCCAGGACGAATGGAGGAATAGTTAGTTAAAACCTTAGAACATGTTCTAAGGTTAAAACAAAAAAATTTTGTTAAAATAGTAGGAGATATAATGAATTTTGTAAACATAGTAAACATGAAATTGACTGTCTCGACCCTTACTTCGTGGAATATGCTCATATTAGTGTTTTTAAATGAAACTCAAGGTCTCTAGTTAATTCCACAATATAATACAAGTTATTGAAAATTCTAAAAAATTGACAATTGTTTCGATAAATCAATATCATCGTCAGAATGACAGAAGTTACATTTCATTTTATACCTACCTGATGTTTAGTAGTTATATTTGGCTAGACCAAGAAGTAACCTAACTTGTGATTGGCTTAATATATGTTTATAGAAAAAAGAAGAAGATGTGATATTACAAATATTGAAGCTTAGATATTATTAGCCCTATGGTGATATCCTGGATATCATTTTTCCAATTAAGATCAGTATAACTGTGCAATGATATAGAAAACCAGGAAAACTATATCTGCCGATCTTTACAATTATCACTTAAGAAGACAGTTTATTAGTGGAGAATTCCCTAGATTTAACTGTTCATTGACAACTTCATATTGTGGGTTTCTTAAATGTCTTCTAATTTCTAGTTCTTCAAGGAAATCCAGTTCTTGTTTCTTTTCACAAATATGCAGTACTTCTAGTTTTGTGTTAGGTGTCAATGAATGATTGGTGTCAAGTAGATGTTTTGCGTAGTGGGATTTATCTGGTTGTTTTAATCTGTATGCTCGTAAGTGCTCACTGTATCGTATTTCAAAATTCCTAAGGGTCTGACCCAAATAGACAGCATTACATTCTGGATATTTGAGTTTATATATACCTGACTTCTTTAATAGTGGTATTTTTGTTTTTACATTTAACAATTTTGTACTAACGTTACTTTCTGTTTTAAAAGAAATTGTTGTATTCGTTGCTGAAGATATTATCTTTGAAATATTATTAGAAATATTTCCTGCATATGTGATGGTTTTATAAGTTTTAATTTCCTCAGTTTGTTTAGGATATATTAGTTGTAATGCCACTTTTTCCTCTTTTTTACTAATTAGCTTATTTATCATATCTAATGGATAACCGTTAGATGTTGCTATTTGTCTAATTGTATTAATCTCTCTATCAAAATTACATTTGTTCATAGGAACTGAAAAAGCTCTATGTATCATTGAATTATATGCTGCTAGTCTGTGTGACACAGGGTGGTTAGAATTGAATGGAATTGTTACATCAGTTTGTGTTGGTTTTCGGTAAATCATCGATATATATGTTATGGACCAAGTAATAAATTGGGGCATTTTTATTAATGCCCGGGCATTACGAATAATGACAAGCTACTTAGGGCGAAGTAATTAATTATAATTTGAAGTTCCTTATTTATCACATTGCCTAGACATTGTGAATACTGTCATGTAGTTTTCGGGCAATCTAATAATACTCTTTGCATGGGGTGCGGGCTGGTGAACAAACACGTGGCACGCGCTGACCAATCAGAGCCCGCGACGGCAGACGTCTGTGGGTTATCTGTGGTTACGAGCGAACGTCATGTTTAGTTTAGTTTTGCATTCACAAATTGATTTGTGTTTGCATTCAAAGCGAATACAGACAAACGTGGAAGGTTATATTTTCGTGATTGTGTGTTGGATTATAGTGAAAGGCACTTGTTACTTCGCAATTATTTTGTTAGTTTGCAATGAACAAATCGAAATTAGTCGACATGAATCGTCGATTTGACGAAAGATTAAAAGAATTGATTTCACTGAAAGGAAAAAATATTCAGTTTTTGAGTTACGAAACTTACACTGAATTGATTGAAAAGGTGAAATCTTCAAAATCAAAAGTGTCAAATAAAAAACCAGAAGACTATCAGCGTTTGCGGAGATTCGATGTTATGACTATTGGAGAGGCCGAAAAATTAATTGTCCTGGTCAAAGATGACAACATAATCAGGTATTACGTGAATGAAAACGAAATATTTCAGATTCTACACGAGACCCACCTAAAAATTGGACATGGTGGAAGGAACCGGATGGAGAAAGAGTTGAATTTGCGCTATAAAAATATTACGAGAGAAATGATTCTCATTTATTTAAACTTATGTGACATTTGTGAACGAAAAAACGCAACGTTCCGAAGAAAGGACTAGTAGTCAAACCTATTCTTAGCAGCGAAATGAATGCAAAATGTCAAGTTGACTTAATTGACATGCAGACCCAAGAAGATGGTCCATATAAATTTATATTGGTATACCAAGACCATCTTACGAAATTCGTTCAGCTGCGTCCGCTCAAGACCAAAAAGGTCGAAGAAGTAGCATATGTACTCCTTGACATTTTTACAATATTCGGTGCACCTAGCATTCTTCAAAGCGATAATGGCAGAGAGTTTGCGAATAAAATTGTCCAGGAAGCTTATAGCATATGGCCCGAATTAAAAATTGTACATGGTAAACCGAGGCACTCTCAAAACCAAGTGTCGGTTGAGAGAGCCAACCAAGATATAGAGAATATCCTCAGTACGTGGTTGGAAGATAACAATACAAATACATGGTCCGAAGGATTAAGGTTCGTTCAATTAATGAAAAACAGAGCGCATCACACATGCATTAACTGTACTCCATATGAAACCATGTTTGGGACGAAGTTAAAAGTAGGACTCAAAAGTTCTTCTATACCAAATGAGGCCTTGGTGGATATTAATTCAGAGGAAGAATTAGAATAACTCTCATCCACCGAGGGTACTGCTATCGAAAATAAGCAAGTTGCGTCCAACGAAAATAATTAAGTAAGTAGAGACTACTGAAGATGATCAAATTGAGTCCATCGAAAATTAAACAGTCCAAAGAGAATCCATTAAAAATTATAAAGTAGAGTCCATTGAAAATGAAACAGACCAAAGAGAATCCATTGAAAAAAATGGTAAAGTAGAGTCCAACAAAACAAAATATGTGGAATCCAGCGATATTGCAATACATGTTCATCACCTATTAGTTTCGATGCTCAGGATGAAGAAACTTCGAATTGAAATTCAATATTTGAAAACGAAATGCTTTCATCAGAACAAAACGTGAAGCGCGAGACAGAAAATGTTATGCTTCTTAGAAAATCAGCTTTAATTAATTTGCAGAAACAAGCCGAAAAAATGTTGGATGCATCTAATGCTAAATATCCCGCAGCTAATGTTGGCGATACAGTGAGGGTCCGGGTTCCAGATGTTGATCGAGCTCGTAGTGACGGAAGAAATATACTTGCTACTGTAATTGAAATAACACCCGCTAATATTTATAAATTGGGAACGAAACATGGTGTTTTGAATCAACTTTATTCTAGAAACCAGTTTACAGTGTGCAAGGAAAAGTTTATTTCGCCAGCAGATGTTCCGAAGACAGCGATTTCATTGAGAGAGTGTGTAAGATTGTTGTACTTGCAAAGGTGGCTGTAAGTCTGACAAATGCAGCTGTCGCAAAAACAAGAAACTTTGCAACTCAAAGTGCCATCAAAGCGGCAATTGTTCTAACAAATAATTATGACATTTATTTTGTTTCAATGTTCATTTCTTTAAGTTTTCCTTGAAATTATAAGCCTGATTATAAACATTGTTTAAGGTACAGTTCCTTTTCAGTTAGATTATACAATACCTCTGTGAGACATAGCATCTATAAAAAGAAAAAAAGTTTTATAATTTTTGTGATTATCTGGGTAGTTTTGTTTTTGTTATTTTTGTAGTTTTTAAATTATAATTTTATTAACTTGTAACCAGTTTTAACAACTTTTAAATAAAAAAGTAACTATGATTAAGAACTAGAGGATTTACAACCTCTACATATCTACTAAGTATATATTAAGTCTGATTAGTCTGTGGAGTTTTCAAAGTTTAATTTTATTTACTTGTAACCAATCTTAACAACAGTTTAACTTTTAAATTGAAATTTGATTATTTCAAAAAATGTTATCACTGTGCCCTCTCATATTGGGCATTCTTCAAACTGCGCGGACACTTTTTACAATATCTTATTAATCACTTGGTCCATAACATATATATCATCTATCTAACTAGGTTTAGTGTCATGGGCTCTCTTACTAATGGGATAAGGGATAAGACATTGACTACTTGAAATCCATAATTACTGTTGACAAAAATGTGCTTTATAATATAAATTTGTAAAAATCAAATATATTATTGTTTATAGTGGTTTCGAGAGTAATAAGTAAATAAAAGATGAGAAGAATGACGAAATTAAAGAGCTGGTGATTCAAGAGAGGAAGATTCTACACGTATAGTTGAGGGAAATGAAAAAGAGGAGGAACGCTGCTAGTGGTGTGAAGGCTGTTACATATGAGATATCTTATCATCCACGTTTCTTCATTTTTTGCCACATACTTTAATAATAATACTTCTAGCATAATTGCTATCCCATACAGCATCATAACTTCAATAAAGAAGATTAGGGTATTTTCAATAAATTGTATTGCAATTGCGGAAGCTGTAAATGCTGTGTTGCTACAAATCATAATATACCTACCTATCTACTTCTATCAATCATATTTGCTCTTGAACTGCCTTTTCCGTGATTGTGATGGAAACGACGTTAGTTTGATCAATATTTACGCCGCGTTGTTAAGTAGGAGGTTGTGTATAAGTTCAAATCTTTAATACGTTTTTTCAAATGGCGACATCAACAATTTCGGATAAATTTCATAGTTTAAGGTGGGTGTTTTTTTATTCACAATATCAGCCTCCGTATATTTATTCATTTTCTGATACTCTATTAAGCAATAATACAGCAGTTGTCTTCATTAGTTTGAATTTTATGGCGACATGAAATAGATATTTTAATAATCAACAACCTCAGATTAACAAATAAAATAGAGTTGTTTGTTTTGATTTTTTCTTGCCCCAAACATCGAGTCACACTCTAAGCTCACTTGCGGACACTGCTACTGCTTTGCCCTATATACAAAGTCTCTTTTGTTGTAGGAAAAATGAAATTGGAAGTTTAATTGAAAATTTGTTAAAAAGTTATGCAAATAAAAAAATCATACTAATTTATGCATTTGAGTCGCTGTTTTTAAAATTAATTAATAATACTTGAATTTTATTTAAATTTTATATAAATTTTAAACAAGTATTTGTTATAACCTTAGATATCTTTATGGTTATAACTAAAAGTGGCAACATTGCTATACATTTCAGAACCTGTTTTATGTGTCAAGGGTAACCTATTTAGTAGTTTAGTCCTTGTTTAATTATCATATAAAGAGAGATGCAAATATCGTCAGAGTGTGTGACGATAATTTCGAATAGGCTGTAGTAAATAAAGTCAAATGTGGTTTGTTTATACAAGCGCAATTACGACTAGACTGTAAACATTTAGTTCTTTCGTTTTGATGAGTTTTTCAAGACTTTTAGTGACAAAATAAACTTTTAAGTTCATTGATTTAATGTTTTTGGATTGTCATCGTTCGTCGGTGCCAAGTTTGTAAGAAGAACAGCCGAAATTACCAAGGCCATGTATCTTCAATACCATCCCCACTTTTTATAATTTATTCACTATTTGATTACTGGCGTTTAGAATTGTTGGCCGCAAAAATAAACGTATTTATGAATGAATAATAGCCCTCTCTATTATTTATTAGTACTCTAAATCAACAACTAATATTTTATTCAAATAGATAATCAAAACGTGTTCTACCTTCTATTTGGCAACATCCAAGTCATTTGTAAAATATTGATACGACATAATTTACGCTATTTTTCACCTGCTATTCCAAAGATCAATCAAATTGTTAGATTTTGTTTTGCGTATCTCAATATTTATATCATCAAGGAACACAGAATGCTCTTTTTGAAAGTCTGTCTGTATCATTTACACGGCTAGAACGGCGACAGAAGTAGGTGATGACGAAATGAATTGGGCACATCCAGCTAAGGGACAATAAAAATTGAGCATTGTAATTGTTGCAATGTGTAATTTAATCTTTCAATAAAGTATTAGTGCATTTCAAATGTGCGAAGTATTGTTAGTTAAAAAATACATAAAGTAGAAACTATTGAAAAAAATAAAAAAAAAACATTATAATTCGGACGCCGATATCGATTCCACAGTTTTTTTTTCAAATTTCATTCTGCATCTTCTTAAACTTCAATTTTTTTATTCATTTTTAGTTTTGACTCATTGGAAGAAACAACTCAAAATACAAACTGGTACACGTTGGTAAAAATATTGACATACGGTCAGTTAGAATCGTTGAGAACGATTTTTAAAAATACTGTAAAAGATAATAAGGAAACTGGTCTTGAAAAGGAACAATTCTCAGATGCTATAATCAATGTTACCGGTAAGGTTTTAAAAATATTCACTTTTTAAGTTAATCACACTGTATTTTTTCCTCGCGCTGTGTCACTGTCACTTTGACAAGGCAAAAACACATAATATGTGTGCATTTCTGGTACCAAAATAGTTTGAATAAAAAATAAATTTTTAATAATCTCATGTAAAAATTATAGATGAATAGAAGTAGCCATTGATGCTGTTATGTTTATCTTATTTATTTAAATAGGTTTTATCACGGCGGGTGGGATAAATTTATACACACGGTTTATCTACTTACTTGATTTATTTATACACTTACTCTTAATTTATTTGCAGTCTTAATTCTAATTTATATTAAATACAGGTTCACTATTTTTATGTTCACTTGTTCACTGCTCTGCGGTGTTCGTTATGAAATCAATATGTAGACTGACTTACGCACTCACGGTTCACAGGTAGTTGCTTATATATTAAAACCCTTTCTGGAACCTTCGGATTCCTGAAATCTCTAGATTGCGGCTCCCAACAACAATAGCCCTTATTATTAAACAAGGTCGATACCAGTGTGTGATTTCGTAGAATTATCTCCTCCTTAAAAGGAAGTTCCTCTTGGGACTTCGGTATACCCGCGACTGAATGCTTAAATCGGCAACTGGACCCATTTCTACACTTCGGGTCGTATAGAAATAACAGGGCACCGTCTTCATCGGGTACTGATAACGAGGGTATAGCTGCAAATTATTATGTGGACACCGATATCTTGGAAGATCACATCTACCATGTCCCTGATGACTCGCCAATCCAATTGGTTGCTCTCTATCTTAGGTATTGCTAGTGTCTTCACGTTGAATTCCAGCATATGATATCGAAGGCTTCGAAGCGCTTCCCACACATCGCGGTAAGTGAATCGATCTTGAAATTCATTTTGGTTACCAAGTAGAAGACGTACCGCGAACTGTGTTTTTGTCTCAGTGTCTTGTCAGGGGCTGGAATTTGTTCTTCAACATTTTCTTATCGCCCAAACTCTTCCGGGAGCGTGAAGAAATATTGTCGTTGTTCTGTAGTAAATCCATATCTGACTTTATCAGTACCTCCATATGCGCCCATGAATTATTCCAAGGCAGGGTCAGGCTCTTCTCGGATAAAGGTCACTCCTTCCTCGAGGTTATGGTTTCCTTCGAATGGCGCTAGTCGGTTTTGGTGGACTACTTTCGGGTTTCCACTGGAGATCTTGCTTATGCAATAGATGACGTCATTGATTTTTCATTAATAAAGTACGGACCTTCCCAAGATTTCTGAAATTTTGGAGAAAGTCATTTTTTCCTCGTCGGGTTGTGCAATCATATTTGTCTCCTTCTTTGAAACTGCCTTCTGTGGCCTGCGTGTGGTACCATTTATTCATTCTGTCGCTGACAACATGAAGATTCGTTCGGACCAATTCGTGCACATCGTCCATTTTTCTTCTCAATTGGATCACGTTTCGCTAGATCTTCTCCTGGTCGACAACCAAATTCTAGGTCACAAGGTAGCCTCATTTCGCGTTCAAACAGGATTTTCACAGGTGTTTCACCCGTGGACTCATTGATATCAGATCGATAAGCCAATGCAAATAGGGAGAGATCTGGTCCCAGTCTTTCTGGTGGCTGGAAACTAGTTTGAACAGGTATTTTCCAATGGTTCTGTTCATTCTCTCGACTATTCTATCTGACTGTGGATACAACGCTGTTGTCCTGGTCATCTTCATTCCCCGGTTGTCACAAATTTCCTGGACTTCCAAGGGCACTCCCAATCGACTGATAAATTCTTTCACCAGTACATCCGTGACAGTTGTGGCCTCTTGGTTCGGGATCGCATAAATTTCCACCCACTTTGTAAAATAATCCTATCAGGATGTATTATCCACAATTTTCTGTCGTCGGAAATGGTCCAGTGATGTCGAAAGGGCTTCCAACATTATATTGTTTCATGAGTGCCTTTTTCTTGCAATGTGGTTTATTACTCGTAGCACAAGTCGAGAATTTCTTACACTAGTCTTTCACATCGTCGGAGCTGTTTATCCAATAAAACCTTTCACGGACTCGCTGAAAGGTTTTCTTAACTCCCAGATGACCTCCTGAAGGACTGTCGTGCAACTTCCTCAGTATCTTAGCTACTCTCGTTTTCGGGGAACTAGCTGTCTTATCTTCTTGGAACCATCATCGTTTTCAAGGACTCTTTTCAACAGGCCTTCTTCCAGGACAAGGGAGTCCCACTGAGCCCAATATACCTTGAATGTCGGTTAAAATCTTGCCGAATCATCTTTAGGTAAGGATCATTCTCCTGATCTTCCCTGATCCTGGTGGGTTACCATTCTCCATTGACTACTGCTGTTTCCTTAGATTCCGCCTTGTTGTAGTGGGAACAGTCTACCAGGAACGGCCGTCTGGACAGGTAGTCGGCATTTCGGTGACTCACACCAGCTCGATGTTGAAATCGTACTCTTGAAGTCGTTCGATCCATCTAGCGATCTGGCCCTCGGTATTCTTGAACTGCATCAACCACTTGAGTGCTGCATGATCAGACCGGATTAAGAACTTCCTTTCAGATAGATACTGGTAAAAGTGTTCCACGGACTTCACTACCGCTAAAAGTTCTCCTCTCGTATCGCAATTATTTTGTCTGATTTCGAGAGGACTTTACTGAAATATTTTTGCCCACCTTGAATATGTGAGAGCACTCCTCCAATTCCTACGTTGCTTGCATCAGTGTTAAGAATAAAGTCTTCCTCCGGTAATGGATATTCTAATATTGACGCCCTGGTTAAATGTCTCTACAAGGTTTCATAAGCCGTTTGACAGTCTTCCTCCCAATGGAAGCTCTTGTTTCTTCTGTGAGTCGAGATAATAGCTTGCCAATATCTCCAAACTTCCTGATAAATCTTCGGTAGTATGTGCAAAGTCCAAGAAAACTCCGAATTTGATGTTTTACGGTTGGTTGCGGCCATTGCTGATTGGAAGCAATTTTCTCTGGATCCACCGCCACTCCTTTATTGCTCACTATATGATCCAGTCAGTTAACTCGGTTTTGAATAGCTGACATTTCTTCGTGTTTAACATGAGCTGGACAGCTTGAAGTCGTTTGAATAGATCTTCCAAATTCTTCTGGTGCTTGTCAAATGCCTTTCACCGTACGATGTCCAAATAGAACAGGAGTGTTTTCCAAGATAACCCTCTCAAGACACTTTCTATGAATTTTTCAAATGTCGTAGGCGCATTTTATAGCCCGAATGACATGACGTTGAAATGCCATAATCCAGATCCGGTGGTAGAAGTGGTCTTCTTTTTGTCTACTGGGCCCATTTCTACTTGCCAATAACAAGATTTCAGGTCCAATGTGGAAAACAAGCGTCTTGCGTATCGTCGATTCGAGGCAGAGGATAGCTGTCCTTATTCATCACATCGTTTAGCTGGAGATAGTCCACACATAATCTCGTAGTTCTATCTTTCTTATTGACGAATACTACTGGAGACACCCATAGACTGGTAGATGGTTCCTCTCTCTTCGCTCATGGCCGTTTTAGAGCCGATTGCTTAATTGGCTTGGCGTCTCCAGTAACGATTTTGTTTTTGACGGTTGATGTTCTACCAGTCTTCCCTCCTTTTGGTACGAATCGGTCTCCATGCTGCAATATAAATTATCTCATTTTTTCAGTTCGATTCAAGTATTGATCAGCTACTGATAACATCTGTTCGAATCTGGCATTGGAATTGTTAGTTGTCGTTGTTTGACGAACTATAGACGCCACTGCTACGTAGGATCCAAACCTGGTTTCCTTTTTGATGGTAATTGGGTAATTGTTCACGTTTATCACAAGTACTGGGATCTTCTTCGCCGACATAACCAATCCTTTTCCAATTAATACTCCTCTACCAATCTCTAGTCTCTCCTGTATCTACCAGCAACGTATATTTCTTGCCATTAACTTCGACATCCACATATACAATGTCGTTGTAACATCTGAGAGAAGCCATCAGTATGAGAGGGTCTTTGGAACGATCCTGGGTTGGTGCTGCCCCTCGTAGCCAACCCGTATTAACAGGGCCGGATTAAGGCTATAGCCCCGGGCCCAGGTCCAAGAGGGCCCCATCATTTGGAAATCATTCTGTATTTTTTGATGTGTTGATACCACAAATCTAACGTATTGATATTATTTTTTTAATTTTATCATACAAAAAAAATTGATTACATCTAATTTTTTAGCCTATGCACTCTAACTCTTGATCGTATCTAATATAATCTTTAGTGCAAAGGAAACAAATAAGCAATCAAATACGAAAATTGTATTTGTTTTTTAAATGTGTAATTCACGGGAGAGCAAAATTTCATAGCTCAAAAGTGCAGAAAAAAATTCTAATGACTTTCTCATGTAGTACTCAAAACAGCATAAGAATGTATATATTGTTACTCGAATGTATATATTGTTACTGAAATTCTAAAATGTAGTTATAATCAATACTTTTGAGATAATATATGTAATAATTATTTGTAGAGGAAATATGTGGTATAATTAATTTATTGGAAATGCCTATCACTTTTATTACTCTTGTTTTTCCGGGATTCCGAATTCCTTAAGCGGGCCCCGTCATTATTTTAGCCCCAGGCGTTGTAAATCTTAATCCGGTCCTGCTTATTAATTTTCCTTTGAGTGGACTTCTTGGTTTGCAGTAGTCCTAGGGCGCTTATACGAACTGCGTACATGCAATAACTCGCCACAATTCCAGCATCTGACCTTTTTCGGCTTCTTATCTACCATACTCTTTATTAAGTTGATGATCTTGCCAAGTCTGCCTTCGTCACCTTCTTCTTGGGCGATCCTAACTTTGTTATATCCTGAAGCCTTCGTTGCTGCTTCATATTCAATAGCAGCTGTCAATGCATCGACTAATGTTATGGGAAGCGTTAAGCGAAGCGTCCTCTGCATATCGGGGTCACGTACGCCATCAACAAACGTCTGGATGACCAGACATTCCATCAAGCTCTCTGGTTCAGTATCTATTTAATACTATTGAAAGGTTTCTGCCTTCGGTTCTTCAGCTGAGATTGGTACAAGAGCTCTAGATATTCGTGACCATATTGCATGTCCAACCTCTTCTTCAGCTCCTCGAAGTCATCCGTTTCTTCAAGTGGTACCGTATGAATTACATCTAAGACATCTCCCCGATGTGCGATGGTTAAGTTCACTGCCTTCTTCTTATCGGACCAATAATTCACTCTAGCGGCTGCTTCAAACTGTTTTAAATAATTGGTTCATGATGTCTTTCTGTCGAACGTTGGGGCCTTGATTCGGGTAAAACTGCCAATATATTCTATCTTGGAGTATGTTTCGGGCTTGCAAGGTTTTATTTGTTCGATCTTCTTTTCTTCGGTTGCTGTGTCATGCGTTCTTAAATCTGTCATATTTCTAACTCCTCGATTTTCTCATCCATGTGATTTTTCATCGTTATCGTCATCTTCTCAATATCCGATTTTACAATTCTGCTTTTAGTTCCGTCTCTTAGCCATTTTTACTGTTTATTTATATTACTCCACACCTGATACCAATGTAAAGTTTTTCTTATTTATTTTAATAGTTTTTACCACGACGGTTGGGATAAATTTATGCATACGGTATATCTACTTTACTTACTTGATTTATTTATACACATTTATACTCTTCACTATTTTTATGATCACTTTTTCACTGTTCCGCTGTGTTCGCTATGAAATCAAACTGTAGACTAACTCACCGTTCGCAGGTATAGTTGCTTATATATTAAATCCCTTTCTGGAACCTGCAGATTCCTGAAATCTCTAGATTGTGGCTGCCAACAAACAATAGACCTTCTTAGAAATGCTTCTATAAATATCACCACAAAATAGCCCTTCCCAGAAATCCGTGGGCTTCCGCCAACATTTTAACTTTTAGATATCTTATTAGACAGGGTCGGCTCCAGTGTGAGATTTCGTAACAATATAATTTATGATAACTGTAGCCTCAAATTAAATGGAAAATCAAGAGATCCCACTGGTAATGAAATTGTATTCATGCCAAACCATTAAATGGAACAAATATAAGATTAAATATGATATTATTTTTTTTTAGGTAATTCCGAGCATTGTTTAGAGGCGAGAGCTTTGTTTGAAGACATTGCCCAAGATAAACGATCAATTACTTGGAATATGTTCTTAGATTTCTTATTGGAAAACATTACTATCAATACTGATTTCCCTGTTTTTTTGAATGTCGAGTCAGTTAAATCATATCCGAATGTGACAAATGTAAGTACCTAATATATGATACTACTCATTAGATTTTAGGAGCCGACTATTTTTGAATTGTGAATAGAAAAACAACTTCTTTGAATTAATCATTACTCTTGTCGGCCCTCCCCTTTTGTTTGAAGTTAGGAATAGAAATATAGTGCGTTTTCAGCGTTAATGTAGGTATCTCCTCATTACAAGCTATAATATGCTTTCCCGTTCGGCATATATAAGCCACAGTGAACTTAGAAGCTATAAGCTATAAACTGTGTCTAAGCTAAACAGAAGACGGCATGATTACGTTATATACCAGTTTCTATCCTGTATGTATATGTACGAAACGCCATCTCCGTCTTCAACCGTATCACTCTCTATCTAAAGAGAAATCATTTGGAGTGTGAGGTATTTCAATTCCTCCAGAAAACTACAAAAATTTTAGTTTTAAGGAATCCTTATTACCAAACAGAGGGTTGTCAGTAGAAATCCTCAATTCAAAGAAGGTAATTCATATCAATGTAACTACAAACTTTAAGAAATTAATACGAAAATAAATGTTATTAGATAGTGTGAAATAAGTTTTAAGAAATGCTGGAACCATCTTATCACTCTGTAGTGTTCCAACAATCTTTATGAATGCTTGCCATTGCCAATAATCTTTGATGGCTAACGCTGAATTTTTATGACAATAGAGAATATTCACTCTCCCTCTTTAGATGTCGTAGCACCATTTTGTTGAAATATAAACTTGTTATAATTATCAATCAGTTACTGAAATAACAATAATTATTTATTTTTACGGTTTATACATGCTGTATAATGAATATTGAGCACATGTAATTTGAGAAAACTTTATTTACAATGAACTTACGAAATACAGGTTGTTTCTATATTCGACCGATTACGCTCTACCACAGAGAGATCTCAATAAATGATTCATTTTGATATAGGAATACGAACCCGTACGGGGCCTAGTTGCTGAGATATAGGGTGTTCAAAATTTTAAATCAAAATCAAAAATTTGCCATAAACCAAGAACGTCTTTAATTTTTTTTTTCTTATTTGGTGAACACTATGCTCCTTAATAAAGTAATATTTTGACATAAACAAACTTTGGAAAAATTTAACCAGTGGCGCGCTGTCAGGGTTAGTTGTCACTTTTATCCCTTTATTTTTTACGCCACTGGAGAAAATTCTTTTTTTAATTTTGTTTTAAATTGCATGATTATTTTTAGTTAAAATACGAATACCTTTTATGGAGCTAAAATGAACTGTGTTGTAGAAATTTGCCTGTAAACAAAAGTCGGCAGGTAATTAAATACTACTCAATATTTCTAAATTATAATCTAGTAGGCATCACGTGTCATATTTTTAATAGTTCGTGTCACTTTGTGTATTGGACACGATCTTTGTAGATTAAATCATAGAACTAGTTTTTACATTAATTTTGTTGTTATAAAATTAATTTTTCATTTGAAGAGTTGACCGATATATTAATGATTTACGGGGAAGCTCGAAAAAATGGTAGAATGGCAGCTCGTTTATACCAACAAAGATTTCGCAATCGTCGCAATTCCACATCATTATACATTTGCAAGTAGGCTGAAAGAAACCGGAAACTTGTTAATTAAAAGAAATAATGTTGGAAAGCAACGTACAACAAGGAGGAGGAGGAAATATTAAATAACATTTTTGAAAGGCCATATTTAAGTGCTCGCTTTAAGAGTGGATCATTCTACTGTATGGAAAGTTTTAAAAGAACAAGTGTTATATCCATACAAATTGGCCAGTGTTCAAGCATTAGAACCTAGAGATTTTCAGGTGCGAATTTTCAAACTGGTATTTACAAAAGTGTCGTGAAAATCGAAATTTTTAAAATATGTGTTGTATACCGACGAGGCTAGATTTACTAGGGAAGGAATTTTCAACTCTAGAAATATTCACGTTTGGGATGAAGAAAATCCGCACTTTATTCGTGAAAGGGGATTTCAGCATAAATATTCGGTTAATGTGTGGGTGGGTATGGTTGGAGATTGCTTAATCGGGCCTTACATTATACCAAATAAATTAAATGGGGCCTTACATTTTACCAAATAAATTAAATGGAGCAATTTATACGCGCTTTCCGGAAGAAATGTTGGAGAATGTACCGTTAAATATTAGACAACACATGTGGTTTCAACACGATGGGGCATCTGTTCATTTTGCTGCAGCGGCAAGAAATTACTTAAACAGACGTCTTAGAGAAAATGGATTGGTCGGGGTGGACCCAATTGTTGGCCTCCAAGATCACCTAACTTAAATCCTATCGATTTTTTTATATTGGGCTATATGAAGTCCTTAGTGTACGAAACAATCATCGAATCTGAACAAGATCTAATAGCTAGAATTCAAGCTTCGATAGAAATCTTTCAATCCGATCCAGATCTATTCTCAAAGACACAAGACACGTTTTTCAATGACAAAACGGTGTAAGAAGTGTATTGAAGTAAGCGGCCAACAGTTTGCACCACTACTGTAACTTTGTCAATTTTGTTATTGTTGTGATACAGTGTTGTTTAAATTTAATTTGTGCTATTATTATTTTTATTTTCATTGCCAATTTTGTTATTATTGTAATACATTTTTGTTTGAAATTGAGATTATGAATACCCTTTATTTGTTTTGAACTTTTTCTTCTTCTTCTTGTGCCTTGTGCTTCTCGCACGTTGGCGGTCCTTTGTACTTCTTTCATGTCAAATGTAAGGTGCCATTTTCTGCCTTTCGGAAGATTGTGGCTGCATCTCTAGTTCCGCACCAGTCCCTAATGTTTCGCAGCCATGAATGTTGTTTTCTTCCCGGGCCTCTTCTACCTTCTATTTTTCCTTGCAAAATCAACCTAGGTATTGAGTATCTGGCGCTTCTGAGTATGTGTCCAAGATAGGATATCTTTCTCTTCTTCACAATTTGCAGAAGTTCTCTATGCATACCGGCCATTTCCAGCACTTCTTCATTAGTTTTATGAGCAGTCCATGGGATGCGTAGGAGTCTACGAATTATGCCTTTATCCGATTCAGAGTTTTGATTTTAAGAGACCATGATTCTGCCCCATAGAGTAAGATAGGCCAGACCTAGCATTTAACTACTCGAATCCGAAGTGCCAGGGGCAATGTTCGGGCAAGAAAGAAGTTCTTAAGTTTATGAAATGTGTCTTTTGTACGTCCGATTCGCATTTTCACTTCCTCGTCGCAATCCCATTTCTGGTTGATGGTGGCGCCCAGATATACAAATTTTGACACCACATCCAATTTTTGACCGTCAATCCTAATTGTGATGTTACTGTGGTGTCGAGCTATTACCATAACTTTTGTTTTATTTTTGTTGATCGTCGGGCCAAATTGTTTTCCTATTTGGTTGATTCTGTCAACAGTTTGTTGAAGGTCCTCAGGAGAATTCGCCAATATAGCGGTATCATCCGCATATCTGATATTGCTTATTGGAATTTCATTAACTTTAATTTCTCTGTTTTCCTTTTCCAATGCTATTTGAAAAACTTTTTCGACATATATGTTGAATAGCATTGGCGATAGTATACATCCTTGTCGTACTCCCTTGGATATTTTAAATGTCTCTGTGGTTAAGTCGTTGTTAATTCTTACCTCTGCGGTCTGATGCCAATACAGTTGCTGAATTATTCGTATGTCCTTAGAATCGATGCCAATCTCATATAGTCTTTCCAAAAGAAGATCGTGTTTAATGTTATCAATGTTTTGAACTACAAGAGCTTAATCATTATTCGAAATTAAATGAATAATTAATTAATTTCTAAATTACTTACGCGTTTGCAGACTTTTGTTTCGAGGCAAATTTCTACAACACCGTTCATTTTAGCTCCATAAAAGGTTATTAGTTATTTAACTAAAAAATATCAGGCAATTTAAAACAAAATTGAGAAAATAATTTGCTCCAGTGGCGTAAAAAATAAGGGTATAAAAGTGACAACTAACCCTGATAGCGCGCCACTGGTTAAATTTTTCCAAAGTTTGTTTATGTTAAAATATTACTTTATTAAGGAGCATATTGGTCACCAAATTTGAAAAAAAAAATTAAAGACGTTCTTGATTTATGACAAATTTTTGATTTTGATTTAAAAGTTTGAACACCCTATATCTCAGCAACTAGGCCCCGTAAGGGTTCGTATTCATATACCAAAATGTATCATTTATTGAGATCTCTCTGTGGTAGAGCGTTGTCGGTCGAATATAGAAACACCCTGTATAAGCATAACATGTTTTTCTCTCGGTTTGATGCTTTTTTATCTCTTGCCATGCCCTGTCAGATCAAACGGCCAACGGCGTGGTTGTCGGCTTATCAAAAAAGTCCCGACATATGCCCCACTTTGAAAGGGTAACCCTTTCAATTGATTATTTACACTAGTTGATGTCAATACTGTCACGCACTAGAGGTAAAACACAAATCTTCGACAGCGCACGTCGAACATTACCCATCTCTCATCGAAGAGGCGGCGCGTTGTCCCCTCGTAATAAAACTGAATCATCAACTTTAACGTTGGATTGTTGACTTCTCCACTTTACCCTGGTTTGCAGTTGGGAGAGATATTCTTAGGACCACCGGGACCAGAATTGCTGCTGCATTTTCTGTAGTCGTTGAAAAGTAGACAAACTGTTTTCCGGAACTTCTCAAAGTTAGTAGTTGGTATGGTGGTCAGCGGTTTACCTATCAAAAAGTGTGAGGGGCTAAGTGCGGTCAGATCATTTTGGGGTTAGAGGAAAGAGGGGAGAGAGGACGAGAATTGCTTCGATCTGTGTTAATATGGTATACATCTTCTCAAAGGTCCCTTGCTTCCCACAAACCTCCCATATGTGGTGAATATGCCGGAATAAAATGCCACTGTACTCCTTCATTTGTAGACAACTCGATCACAGTTTATGTTTTATTAGAAATTTTCTCAACTTCGATAAGTCATTTCTATCTCCAACAAACGTCTTTCCATTGTCAGAATAAATATGTGAAGGCGCAGTTCTCCTAGAACTAAAAAGCCGGAATGCCGCCAGAAAAGCTTCCGTCGGAAACCAACTAACTCTAGAGGGACACATTTCGTAGAAAAGCATATAAATAGTGCAATGTAACATTTTGAAGTCTTACTTCTCTTGCCCTTCCTATCTTTAAGAATATACAAACCTGCGTAATTCACCCTCATTTTTTGAAATAGCGAAATGGCGCGGTGCAGGTTACACGAGCTTCAGATAACATTTTCATAATTGGGAATATTTGGCTAGGTTTATTTCGAAAATAACGGATACACTCATGAACAATTTTTCGTACTAAAACCACAGATTAGAGAAACTAATCTGTGCTAAAAGTCTACTTCTAATTGGCCAATAATTGTCTCTAACCCGAGCTAGTAACATTTGGGAACCAGCATGCAATAATCTCAAATGCTGATAACTAGTATGGTTAAATAATTATTTCCATCAAGTAACGCCGGATGCTTCTTCTCAAAACTAAAATTTGCTAGTTCCAATCTACCTCCAATACGCAGAATTCCTTCATCGTCAAGCAACGGTTTTAATTTAATTTAATTTAATTTTCCCTTGGAAGCTCTTTCCCCTTTTTTTGAAGCCCAATTTCATTCGCGAAACAAACGCTTTGGGACAATCAGACTAAGAGTTCCATTAGATGATTCAACTCTCTCACACTCGACGAACCCATTATCTTCTCTTCGCTACGACAATTATGCAAGTATCTCATACAATAAGGTGCGACACGTTTAAGTCTGATTAAAGTAGAAAATCTGTGAAACGGAAAATCTTCTATCTCCCGCATATTCAACATTGTAGCTGTTTTCCTTATTTCTGGAAGATTGGATTCAAGCTCAAATGCAATAACTGGCCAAAATTCACGTGACTGAGAGAGCCAAGTTGGTCCTCCCGACCAAACCTTTGAGCTCTGGAGTAAACTTGGCATAACTCCCCGGGATAATAAGTCCACTAGATTCTCATTGGTTCGAATATAGTACCAATTTGAAGGATTTGTTAATGTAATGTTTTTCTTATTTATTTAAAACGTAAACGGGTGGGATAAATTTTAAACACACTGTATGGCTACTTACTAATTTATTTAAACATTAACTCACTAATACTTAATTTATATTTACTTAGTGTTTTTAAATGAAACTCAAGGTCTCTAGTTAATTCCACAATATAATACAAGTTATTGAAAATTCTAAAAAATTGACAATTGTTTCGATAAATCAATATCATCGTCAGAATGACAGAAGTTACATTTCATTTTATGCCTACCTGATGTTTAGTAGTTATTTTTGGCTAGACCAAGAAGTAACCTAACTTGTGATTGGCTTAATATATGTTTATAGAAAAAAGAAGAAGATGTGATATTACAAATATTGAAGCTTAGATATTATTAGCCCTATGGTGATATCCTGGATATCATTTTTCCAATTAAGATCAGTATAACTGTGTAATGATATAGAAAACCAGGAAAACTATATCTGCTAATCTTTACAATTATCACTTAAGAAGACAGTTTATTAGTGGAGAATTCCCTAGATTTAACTGTTCATTGACAACTTCATATTGTGGGTTTCTTAAATGTCTTCTAATTTCCAGTTCTTCAAGGAAATCCAGTTCTTGTTTCTTTTCACAAATATGCAGTACTTCTAGTTCTGTGTTAGGTGTCAATGAATGATTGGTGTCAAGTAGATGTTTTGCGTAGTGGGATTTATTTGGTTGTTTTAATCTGTATGCTCGTAAGTGCTCACTGTATCGTATTTCAAAATTCCTAAGGGTCTGACCCAAATAGACAGCATTACATTCTGGACATTTGAGTTTATATATACCTGACTTCTTTAATAGTGGTATTTTTGTTTTTACATTTAACAATTTTGTACTAACGTTACTTTCTGTTTTAAAAGAAATTGTTGTATTCGTTGCTGAAGATATTATCTTTGAAATATTATTAGAAATATTTCCTGCATATGTGATGGTTTTATAAGTTTTAATTTCATCAGCTTGTTTAGGATATATTAGTTGTAATGCCACTTTTTCCTCTTTTTTACTAATTAGCTTATTTATCATATCTAATGGATAACCGTTAGATGTTGCTATTTGTCTAATTGTATTAATCTCTCTATCAAAATTACATTTGTTCATAGGAACTGAAAAAGCTCTATGTATCATTGAATTATATGCTGCTAGTCTGTGTGACACAGGGTGGTTAGAATTGAATGGAATTGTCACATCAGTCTGTGTTGGTTTTCGGTAAATTGAATAATCAAGTACATTATTAACTCTTTGAATTTTTAAATCAAGAAAATTGATTGAGCTATTTTCTTCAATTTCTAATGTAAATTTAATTTTCGGGTGTAAATTATTGATGTGGTTGAAAAATACATCTAATTGTCGTTCACTACCCATAAAACAAGCTAATATGTCATCTACATATCTATACCAAAATAAAATATTTTTCGAAATATTACTTTCAAAGATCTTTCTTTCTAAATTGTCCATAAAAATGTTTGCTAAAATAGGTGATATAGGGCTTCCCATTGGTAAACCTTCATTTTGAATATATATCTTATTGTCAAAAGTGAAATAATTCTGATTAATGCATACAGTCAATTTCATATATATACTTAACTAATCACTCAAATTTAATTTATATGTACACAAACTTGATTATTAATTTATATTAGCACTTTTCTGTTCGGTGTATTTTTGTTTATTTCTCGAGATCACTTTATCAACTAACTCCTCCGCTGATCGGTCCTTATATATTTATATTAATGCCTTTCTTACTAGAAAATTCCGGGCTGCGGCTTACACACACAAATAATTGATTCTGGCCTTTTCTAGATAAGTCTGGTCACAAAAACAATGCTTAGATAAGATAGTCCCAAACAGTTATAAAAACACTGCGTATCCGCCATAATTTTAATTTTCATACCTGGCTTAGACAGGGTCGGATTTAGGGTCTATACAAGTGTGCTGTTTCGTAACATTAAATTCTGTATTTGGGATACTCGATTACTCACGAAGGTTTGAAAAAGATTTGGTTAGGTTTTGATCAAACTCCAACACACTGTTGAATCACACCAAACAAAATACCTCTCAACTTTCCTTGTCATAGAAATCTTTATTTTTGAATTAACTGAGCTAGAACTAAATCTCCACATAACTCTAATTTCGGAATTATTATTGTTTTCAAAGGAGCAACTTTACTCTTTGCTAACAAAGTTGCACTTTAGATTCTCCTCTCTCATTCACACTACGAACATAGATGCATGCTCCGCATGATTTCAATGAAGCATCAGCAAAACCATGAATTTCGATGTGAATGGCATCCCTACAAGTTTATTTGTCTCAGAATGCGGAGGGAATTAAGGTTGCCCATTTGTTGCTGAATTGCTCTGTACCGCGTATTAATATCTATTGGAACCCCTTCATCCCAAGAAAGATTATTCATCCACAGTTTTTGAAGAATAATTTTCGTCAGAATAGCCGTAGGTGCCAAAAGACCTAATGGATCAAATATAAGTAATATTACTGACAGTATCACGCATTTGGTTACTTTCTGGAATTCCGGTTCTGAAATATGATACGTCAAGACAACTTGCGTACATACTCAATTTAAACCCAATGTTTTGGATTTGTCCTCCTCACCTATTTTTATGATTACGGAACTACTACTCTGCTTAAGATACTGCAACACCTCATCACTATTAGATGCCCATTTCTGTAGCTTGAATGCACCTGATTTCAAGACTACCCGCAAATCATTATACAGAGAAATGGCTTCTTCAACCGGGTCTGTACCCGAAATTATGTCATCCATGTAAAAATCTCTCTCGATTACCTTCGAAACCTTCGGATAAGAAATTACACTTTCTTTAGACAACTTTTGCAGACAATGCACTGTTGAGAAGGGGAAACACGCGTTAGCATAGGTGACCGTATTCAGCTTGTACTCCTGAATAGCCTCAGATGGATCAAACCTCCACAGTGTCCTCTGTAGGCATCTCTGCTCGGGGTGTATCGAAATTTGGCGATACATTTTGACAATATATCCACGTATTACTATGTCGTATAGCCTAAATCTCAAAAGTATCGATATCAAATCATCCTGAATAATGGGACTCATTCAAAGACTTCCCGGTGTCCGACTTCGCAGAACCGTCAAAGACAACTCTGGAGTTTTTTGAAAATCAATTTGTTTCATTCCCGTATAAAAATCATTCCATACATATCCGAATTGTTCACAATATTGGTACTACCTTCCGAAATACCGATATCATCAACTGTTAAGGTGGTTTGATTAGCTTCATCTACAATAAAAGCGAGTAAAAAATAGCTGTATGTATTTAAAAAAACGAAAAGACTCATCTTGATCAGAGGACAGCTCATAATCATTAGGGACATAGGAGCCTTCACTATTAAAATCGCAGTCCTCAATATCTGAATCCTCTAATACACGTAAAAGTTCTTCTTCTGTGAAGTTTTTGGGGCTTTTAACTTCGATTGTTCGCCTTTTTCCTTTTGAGGTACTTGGTTCACTGAATCACCTATACTGCACTGCTAAATTTGTCCCTTAAATCTAATGAAATCACAGACGACGCTAAATTGACTATAACCCAACCGTATTGAACGTGCCTCCACTCTTTCGACTCATCCGCTGCAAATGATAGTAAAATACTGCGGCTTTGATAAAATAATGTACATGACGCCCCAGTGCGTCATGTGCGCGGCTGAAAAACAATGGTCACCGCACGGGTGCGTCATGCGCACTGAACGTGTTAACTGGCATATAGTATTTTATAAACATAAATGTGATGTAATATTTAATTTTTGTACCATTTTAGTTTACTATCAATTACGGTTAGGTAAATGTAAAGTACAACCGTTGGGACCATGCGGTAGTAAAATTCAAATATCTCGAAAACGGTTAAATTTTGAAGATCAAAAAAGTATACCTCTTTCCTACAGAAATGATGAGCCTATCCAAATTAAATAAGTAAGTTGTAAATTAATGAGTGACAAAGAAGTTGTGTAGGGTGTCAAGTTTGGAAGGTTTGAGAAATGAAGAAATTCAACATAGACGACGTAGATTGTTGTAGTATGGGCATTTGAGAAGAATGCAAACAAATAGATGACCCCTAATGGTGTGGAACTGGATCCCAACATAACGATGAAGGAAAAGGAAGAAGCCGTAGAGAGAAGAATCGAATCATCTTTAAGGTTTCTAGGTTTGTCGACATAGGCCATTGATTTAACCAGTAATATTGCATGCGTGACTAGCTTCATTTTCGAAAAAGTATGGTCCAATGATGCCTTCAATCCGAAATTCGCACCAAGCAGTAACGCGTTAAAGATGCATTTGCTGCTCGACAATCACAAGTGGGTTCTCTGAACTTCAAATAGGTAATTTCGACGATTGTTGTAACCATTAATGTGTGCTTCAGCGCTGAAAATAAATGTGTTAGAGAAATTGGCATTCACTTCACTTGTTGGTTTAACAATCCATCCAACAAATTCTCTTTGCTGTGCATGATCCTTAGTAGAGCCGTCTGTAATCTGTTATTAGATGATAAATATCGGGTATGTTTCGTTGCTCCGACAAAAATTACGGGGCCCCTATCGATCGCAAGGCCCTGGGCACGTGCTCACTGGAAATAGGGTCCTGTGTAATTTGCAGTTTTTGTTCACGACGCCGAATCGATTTTACTGAGTTTGTAGTAACACTCTTACATACTACTCCGATATTGACATTTGAACGGCTTGTTTTCGAAAAACTGTTTGGCATCACCAATTGACACAATTCGCCCGAATTTTGTGCGAAATATTTAAACTGCTGCCGCCAAATTTTCATTATTTTTTTAACAATGAAAACATGCTATTCTATTATGAACGCTTCATTTTTGCTGACCCTAAACAATTAGCTGTCGAACTGCGGACTAATTTTGGTGCTACTACTAATCGTTGACTTTTTCTTCAGGGAGTACGCGTTTAGTAGTACTGCAAAACTACAAGAAATTTGGACATTATCTTAGTAAATTTTGGTCCCAAAGTTATATTACATTTTATTTTACAGCAAGCAGGTAAGCAAGATACCATAGCGAAAATAGTTTTGATAGAAACCGAAAAATACTTTTGTTATGCTGTTGTGTCAAAATACGGAAGAGTTACAATCTATGATGGAGATCTTAATTTTCTAACCTGTTATCAAGTGCTCATGACAAGAGAAGATTTGGAAAGGAGTGACAAAGAGAGAAGAAGGAAAAATCGTTGGGTTACTGACGCTATATTCTGCTTGGACATTCAAATGTTTTTCATTGCGAATTCTACAAGAAGTATTGCAATTTACGAAGCATCAGGATTGAAACATGCACCTTATTGGTTGATACTTGGAGTTCATGATATAATTGAGGTAAGAATTTTTGTTTTGAAAGGCAAATTAAGAATCTTTTATTATTTGTCCCACTTTTCGATTTTTCCAATACCCTAAAGAGACAATTGATCCGTATAAAAATGATATATCATCGTAGAACAACTTGTATAGGTTTTTGTGTATTATTATTATGTATTAAAGAATCCCTATATACACACACCGCCTTGTATTGCTTGTTTGGGATTATATTAGATTAAAAAAGTTTGTTTGTTTTAAAAAGTCTTTATTAACAATATTTTGTTGTTGGAAATTTACAATAAATGTACAGAACTATATATAAATACATACACAAACATAAATATATACAATGCCGATGTCCTGGCAGTCCTGACATAATTGTTTATGTCTAGATTCAAATTATGGCACCTTGCTACTTCGCATAATCCAATAATTTTGGCTCTACAAATTACTTTGTCCCGTATTGATAAGTTTGACTCCACTAGCTATTTCGACTTAATTATCCCTGAAAAGCAGCTGAAAAACACTTCGTTCGGTACAAAGGTATAGAAAGACCATTTTAGGTATTTCTATGATACCTGTCTCTTTTTAACACACAATCATTTAGATTTATCTTTGTTGGCATGTTTACATTTTTCAATGGAAAGGTGCTTATCGTTATGTTATGATTATGGTGTTTTGTGGTTTATATATACAAGTTTATATATGCTGGAAAAATACTTTTTGGATAATTACGTATTATTAATATTATTGCAATTTAATATGTAAACAACTGCAAAGGGTAAATAATACGTATTTATGTCCATTTACGGTGTTACCTGTAAATGTGAAATATTTCTGTGTTGAACGTTGTGTAAAATTAAATACTAAACTTCTTAATTTTTGTCATTAATCCAATTCTTAAGAAGTTCAATATATTTAACATTGGCGATTTTAAGGATTAATAAATTCTTCTCTCTAAACATAATTGGTTTTGTCGTACCTACTTCATCTTCTACTTGTAGCAAATGAATTGTTTCCAAACTTTATAATGTACTCGCAATAAAGATTAAAAAACGAAAACTAACAACAGATAATATGCTATGCTATATACTCGATAGTCGAAATTGTGTAAAGTGACGTCATCGGTTATCTACCGATTTAAAGTGAACTCCATGAGCGTATCATAGTTTAAGGATGCGAATACTGAAATATCTGGAATTTCAATTTTTAACATTTGAAATAATAACTTATCACAAGTTGTTCATAAGTAAGTTAAAACAAAATAAAAAAATGTTTAAAAGTCAATTCCAACTTACTACTACTAAAACTAAAAAAAAGTTGTTTGTCAAGACCAAAATAAATTACCAATAAGTATAGGTATGTTGCGAGGTCACTTGTAAAATGTCTGACTAACTGGAAGCGGTATCACTCCCTGACGACTCCTCAGAATCATCGCTTTCTCCTCCTATATCGATAATGAGTGGTTCCGTCATTACTTCTACACGTATGTCTAAATCCCAAAACTTTATTTCTTCTTTTAATACGTGTTGAATACATTTACGCCAACTCTCAGCAGTAACGGTATGCAGCGCCTCGTCAAACAGTTTCTCAACGTCAGCCATTTTGAATGTACTGTTTTTTCTCGCAACATAATTTTTCACTTGGGCCCAAACCAGCTCGATGGGGTTTAACTCACAGTGGTAGGGAGGAAGTCTAACAACTGAGACGTTGAAATCTTTCGCCATTTCATCGACAACGTACTTAATATAACTGCTTTTATGTTTCCGTACGAGAGATAATAATTCAACTTTTAGCATTGCCTCGTTGTGCGGAATGCTTTTACTCTCTAACCAATCAATTATAACCCTCTTGCGGCTAGCTGAAGTAGGTATTTGCTCCAGTCGACGAGAGTGGTATGAAGCATTATCCATAACTATCACTGAACCAGGAGTTACCTTTGTTAAAATTGATCTAAACCATGTTTCAAACCGGTTACCATCCATCTCTTCATGGTAATCGACAGTTTTTTTGGACTGAAAACTTAGTAATCCACCTTCTACAAATCCTTCCTCGCTGCCAATGTGAGTGATAATCAGTCGACGTCCTTTCCCAGAGGGAGCTTTTAAACCGGAAGAGAAACCCTCCATAAAGGCTTGTCGATTGCTTCGTATATTCATGTCTTGCCACACTTTTGACACAGTGTGGCCTTCATTTAACCATGTTTCGTCAAGATAATATATGTGCCGTCCTTCGTTACGAAACTGTCGTATCTGTTTTAAATAATTTCTCCTCCATTCCACAATGTCATTTCGTTCAATTAAGGCACTGTTTCTACTTCTTGTTTGGTAACGAAAATTCATTAATTTTAAAGTTCGTTTCAAAACTTTATCACTGATGTTTGGTAAAGTATCATCAGCTTCTATTACCTTGCTCAATTTAGCTACCGAGGGGATTTCATTCCTAAAATAAAAAGAATGTATTTCCCTACGTATAGCATTCCGTGTTTGGTCGTCCAAAACAATTTTCTTTCTTCCCCTACTTTCCGGTTTACAGTTTTCACCTCGTTCTCTTGTCAAAGATCCGTCCCGCGATTTCTTTAGAATATTGTATATAGTACTCTCAGAAACTTTAGTTAAATAACTGCACTTAATCACAGCGTCACTAACACCCAACTGTTTGTCCATGGCACGCAGTCCTTCGTACACATTTAATATGAGGACTTTTTCTTCCCGAATTAAATTGTTACGACGCCGTTTTTTATCGCCAACACCGCTACACTCCGCCATTATTGTCACTAAATATACCGATATAAATATTACAATAAATACCAATAATAACCGATTTATCACACAAAACCACAACACAAATACTGATGTTACGTTCATGAAGAGAATAAACACCTCACATAACTGTTTACTATCACTGTCTCATTCGCGTAGCTCGATCTATCTATCTCGTTCTCAAAGCCGGAACATTGAAGCGACTCTCCAACATTGTCAAATCGGCGAGTTTTTCACAACAAACTTTGCGTTCAAGAAATATACATAAACACTTTATTTCACATTTCAAGTAAACTAATTATTATTAGTCTGCTTGAAATTTGAAATAAATATATTAAATTGGTATTGACTTAATTACATTGCATCTTTTGTACCTGAAATATTGACACAATGGATTTGAAGTGTATTTATAAAATACAGCATTTCTCTCTAGAATACATATGGCAACTGCGCTTTAACCAAAGTGTTGATTAGATAGCTCTGACTCACTTTACACAATTTCGACTATCGAGTATAGTTTATAATATTTACACCACACACTATATAATAACAGTTATAATAAGAATTGACTCCCACAATGAAATATGAAATAATTCTCGTAACTATTATTATTCATTATCCTCCTGAGAAATAAACAAACAAATGTTGCTATTGTTGCCGACTTAATCAAGAGATATCCCAAATTCCCCTAAAAACAGGTCAATGTTTTTACATCCAATAATTATCAGTTCTCTATAGCCGAGCATTACCGAATAGATATAGAAAAAATCGTACAGAATAGGTTCACGAAATAGAAAGAAATTCCCTCTCTATACTCATAGAAAGAAATTTCTTTCTACGAGACGATACAGAATACGCGCCCAGGGTTCCGAAATAATATGGGGTAGTCGATTTCGACAGTGCAACATGGCTGACGTTGGTTTTGGTGTTATACAATATGTGAATAATATTGAGTATTAAAGCGCATATTGTAAGACCGTGCTGACTTTACTCCCTATGTAAATAATGTGGATTTGGGAATGAACAACCAAGTTATGTGATTAACGATCCATGCTGATGCCTACACCCACTATCGCGGATGCCTTCTGCGCGATTTGCGGGTTTGAGCTTAGTCCGAAGATCTTGTGGCAGGCAGTAGTTATAAAAGTATGCTGAAATTTTTTTGATGAAGTTTTTAATGGTGGGTATATTGGCTTTGTCATGTAACCAGACGTTTTTTGGATATTTGGGATAAATCGTATTATGTTTTATTGCCATTCTGAGACACTTGTTTTGTATCACCTGCAGGGAGTTGAAGTTATGATTAGTGCCTGTATAGTATACAGGTGCTGCGTATGTCAGTATGGGTCTTATGATTAGAATTTTCTTTTGACTTGTGAGGTTATACTGTATCTGCATATGAGTGGATATAGTCTGCCCATTCCAATCTTCGCTTTTTGTATTTGTTGTGAGATATGTAAGTTTGGGTTGGTATTACCTTGCATCACAGTTTATTGCTTTCAGAAGCAGTTAGATCACTCTGCCGATTTTACTGTTCCATTCTTTTCTCTCACTCACATCTACTCCTGGGAAAGAAATTCCAATATGCACAATAGTAGTTTGTACAACAAGTGCGCAAAGCGTTATTTTTCCCACGAGCGCAGAAGTTTGTGGCACGAGCCGTAAGGCGAGTGCCGCAAATCCAGCGAGTGGGACAAGTGCTTTGTGTACGAGTTGTACACAATATTTTTTCTATAACTAAGTTTATTAATTAAAGAAAAAAGTAACTTATATATGTATTTTATTTAACTTAAACAGAACGAATTTAAGAGTTCCAAAATTAAAGTAAAAAGATTAAATAAATTGCAAATATATAAAAAAGATTTGAACCCGGGCCTCTTCGTTCCAATGCTGATGTGTTTTCCACTAAGCTATCGCGGCAACAATTATGAAATACTGTATTTAGGTCTTTCCGCTGCTTTATTTTATTTTAAGTTTTTTATTTCGATTTTTCTATAATATGAAGTACATTGGTTACTAAGTAATAAAAGATTGAATAACTAAATATAATCTTTAAAATTATGACTTGTTTTTTGAAACTCCAGGTAACAAATTTTCGATTGCATTTTGAGCCTTTTCGATAATATCTGGAGGAGTATTCTCAATATCGGAATTCGACAACTCGGAAGATAAATTATGATCTCGGTTCATAGTTCCTAAAATAATGGGTAATAAATGAATTTGTTTATAATCTATAATCAATAAACTGAAATATATAATCTAAAAAATAGTTTACTTACAGAATTTTTAGTTTAAATTTAAAATTTGAACACCCAGAAATCCAAAATAAAGTATTGTCAAAAAAATTTGACATTGACATTTCCGTGGGCAAAGTGACATTTCCGTGCGGAAAAGTACCATAACGTGTACTTTTCCCACACTCTACATTATTACTTTTCTAACGGATATCAAACTAATTAAGAAATAAGGCTTACTTTGCGCATAAAAATTTGTGTAGAAAAGCGTGTTTTGCATAGTATTTGTAGAAAATAGATTTGTCGCTTATTACGCACAATGGTTGGCTGTTTAATAAAATTTCAAGTCATCATTGTATCAGTTGGCTCCACCTCCTTGCGCGTGGCAATCAATTTCAGGTTGCGTAGTGGAAAAATTGGAACATAGAGATCAAAGGTGCCGACGAGTAAGCCAACTGTTTCTGTAAACTTTAAACTGTGCTTGCATAGTGTATTCTAGATATTTTAAGTTAATATTATCACAATCCTAAGTTACCCCGGTCTTGGGACTCTGCTCAGGTGGTGAATTCGGCCTTAGTTACACTATTTTTTATTACTTCAATTGGGATAAGGTGAATGAACAAACAAAATTTCGGGACAAATGGATTTATTTGACACACAAAGATAAATGTACATAAACCGTATATTCTCAATACAAATACGAATAAATATTAGTTATACAGTAAAAATGTCCAACTCAATATTTTATATATACCAAAAATAAGTTAGGGACTTATCTTGGGAAGACTCGGGACGTACAGCTCGCAGCAGTAGTCAAGGGTTCTTGAGCCGTCGTTATCTGGACATGGACGCTGTATGGTCCGGTGGAGTGGATGGTTTGTAGAGTCCGTCAGATCCGTAAGGCTAATAGCCGGTTGCACCAGCTAAAAAACAGTTCGTTGAATCAGCCGATCGACCGTAAATCGTAGCTTTTGTCTTGCACCATCCAAAAGCTGTCCGTTAATCGATTGATTTTACGGACGGGATTAACCGACCGTTTTCGGGCGATAATTGCAAATACTGACCGTTATTTAGAGTAATAACCTCACTATTTTACCAATGACATTTGTTTGTTGTTGTGAAGTTTACAGTGATTCGGAATTATTTTTAATATTATTTATAAATGATAAGACATTACGATTATATTATATAGATATTATTGTATTTCTGCCTTCTCAAATTCTATTTCCGATTTCTTAGATTCCATTTCCTTTAGTTTTTCTTCATTCTTTAATATTTTTATTTTTAGTGCATTTAGTGATTTTTTAATTTTTTTTCCATTGTATAAATTTCATCTTTGTGTTTATTGTTAACACATGAGAAAGCTTCTTTACTTTGCATTTTTTTTCTTCTCCGATGTAACACTCACCACTTCTTTGTAAACATCAGCTGATGTACGTTTATTAGTGGACTTTACAGGTGTTTCGTGACATTCTGCAAACTTATAATGTAAAAGTGTACATATTTAATAATAAATATATTATATAAACATACCATTAATTACATTATCATTTCCATCAGTGAAAATCATTTCAACTTCATCTAAATTTTGTGTCTGTTCAGTTTCTAAAATATTACAATTATCATTATAACATGTTATATTATCAATTATCATTGTAGGTATACATACCATCATAATATATACTTCTTCATTAACACTTATAGGCTCGATTTTTGGTTAATTTGTAAATTTAATTCTGAATCTTCTAATTTTTTCGAAATCGTTTCGATATCTAATATAAATATGTATATCAGTAACCGGTTCTTGAATTCACCAGATGCGTTTACAATAATTTCTATCAGGTAACGGGGTAATTTGTCCTTTTATAGCAGCCAACATTTTTTCTTGGCTCGGCTGCAAAACCGGGCAGGGGCCCAGGACTCCACCGGTTTTATATCTTTCCACCTATAAAAATAAGTTATTAAATAGAACACTTATTTTTTTTAAATATGTATATACATACATTTTCATTAGAAATTTGTTTCTTATGTTTTCTCTTGGTATTTTCATATAAATGTTTCAATTGCTTACCAGACCGAGGCAAGTAGATATTACAAGAATTATATTCTTTTGAAATATTATCCCATGCCGCAAGTTTTTGTTTGTTTGTTACTCCATCAGTTTTATTGTTTTCTATTATACCTTTATATCGTAAAATAATATCAATGGCACAATCCTTTTCTAATTGAGTGAAATGCTGATTATTAGTTTCCATTTTAATATGATATTGACAATACGTATGAAGTAGGGTTACCTATAGTTTAAACGCTCACTTCACGTTATAATAAACGGTCGGTTCAAATACCAACTGTAATTTTTTCTGGTGCAACTGGTATTTTGAAAAATCGGAGAATCATCGATTAATCGTTCGATCAACGGTTATTGTATCCGCTGTTTTTACGGTGGGTTGGTGCAACCGGGCATTAAGTCCGTCGAGGTAAAGCTCGTAAACGGTCCGTAGAGTAAAGTCTGTAAACGGTCCGTAGAGGTCCTTAAAGGCTGCAGAGCTGTGGGAAAGAAATAAAAAAAACAGGAGAAACAGTAGAAAGTTGAAAATTGAAAAGGAGGAATAACATGAACAGGTATGAGCTTATACTCCAATACATACAAAAATTGAATTTAATTTTCAAAATAAAACCACAGAAATCTGTTCATTCTTATCCGTTCTGTTCCCAAAATAACCAGAAAAAGCAAATTTAAATCGGTGGAAAATAACCATATAGAGAATCTGTTATAAATTCGCTTCATAAAATAACTTTGGACGCCACCATATTTTTTTTAAAGAAAGATAATAACGGCGAAGAAACTGGAAATGCCATGACAAAAACAATGTTTTTTTAAAAAACGAAATATTTTAACAAAATAGAATGATTGTAAGCACACAAATACAATTTGAAAATATATAGATAACTTACCAGCCAAAAAAATTAAAATCACACACAATGTATTATTTAAAAGGAGAATGCTGAATTACTTCTCAGCGAAGAATGGACAAAAGAGAGCGAGTTCCACTTGAATCGTAGTTTAAGTAGATATTTTAACGATGGCAAAAACTATCACCGGTGTGTTCCTAATATTTGAAATAATAAGATTTGGAATTAGAGGTGGGAGTAGCCGACGAATAAGTAACGCTCCAAAATAATTGATGAAAATAGTAACATGTCTCAGCGACATGTTACAATATTTGGGGCAATGTAATGTCCGTCAACGCAAAGCTGATACTGCAATGGATCAGTCTTCCTAGCTATTCTCCTGAGTAATAAATACTCTGTTTTGGAAGCGTTGATAGTTAGTTTGTGTTCTTTGAAATAAGGTACGATTTTAGTGTTAATGTGTGTTTGTACCGTGTTTAATGCACGTTCTGGGTTCTTTGCTGATGCTACAAAACACGTGTCATCGGCATACATAGCGGTTAATATTTGTGGGAAGTCGGTAGGACATGGATGAATATGGAGTATAGCAAAGGTGATAATACAGACCCTTGCGGTACTCCAGCTTGGACTGAAAATGGTCCTGCTGTAGGATAATATATTTTTGTGTGAAATTTCCTATTTGTGAGACAAGAGTTTAATATTTTAATTAGATAGTTTGGTACTTCTAATTTAATTAGCTTGTAAATTAGGCCCTAGAGCCATACGGAGTCAAAGGCCTTTTGAATATTTATTGTAACCCTGATAGATTTTATTTTTATTCTGGAATCCTTCCCGAATATAATTTATGATTCTTATGATTTGAGCTACAGTACTGAGACCGCTTCTGAAACCGTAATGATCAGGGTGATAATGTTATTCTTGTTCATAAAAGATAGCCCATCTTTTTAATATTATTTTGTCTATCACCTTTGCTATGTTGTTCAGTAGGGATATTGGTCTGTAGCTATCCATATAACATGATTGTTAGCTTTGATAATGGGTCTAATCTTGGAGATGTCCAGTTTTGATAATATAGTTTGTGATGTACGATAACTGAACCATTGCTTTTTTCGGAAGATTTTTTATTAAAATTTTATGAATGCCATCTAATCCGGGAGCTATTTTGTTTTGTAATTATTATATCGTTCTGTATATTTCTGTACATGTTAGGTAATTTGTGTTTAGTGTGATTGATGAGTGTAGTGTTGTTGAACTATTTGTGTTATGTTATGATGGGGTTGTGTATGACGTGAATTATTTATAAAATTGTTTTGGAAGTAGGGGAGAACCGGCAGCAGTGGTCACCTTTTGACATAAATAACTCAGTCAGTGGTTAATTGATAGTTATCCTTCCAACTTTGTATAATCAAACAAAGACTTGAGAGCGACAATATAGCCTATCAAAATTTTGGAAACATAAAAAGAATGTTCCTCCTCATTGATTTTTATTTTTAACAAAAAAGTGACCACTGTACCCTCTATAAAGGATAGAGTGGCCACCAATGGGGTATACAGTGGACACCACCTTTTTATTGCAAAAACTACACTTTTTATGCAGTATTTCTTTTATTAAACACAAAAAGAACAAGTCTAACACAAGTTTCAGTTAATTTCTACTAACAAATCATAATAAACAATAAATCTGAACACAACTAAATCTTGATTTTAATCAAAAATTACAAATACAAAACTAAAGAACGTTATATAAAGAAAAATCATCAGAGAATTGATACGAATGAGACATTCTTATTGTTCCACCCGTATTTGTTGGCTTAGGTAGTTTCATAACAATGTCACTTTTTCGTATGCAGGATACATAAGGTACAACGGGAAAACTGAATTCTTCATCTGGGCGAATTTCCCTTACTTGTCCAATATAATATTTATACGATTTTTTGGTAGCAAATTTTACTAAAATAAAACTATTAATCTCAATGTCTTTGGTCTCAAAGCTAATATAGTTTTCATCAAAGTCCTCTGTCAACGTAGAGGAAGCATATGAAACCTTGCCATCTTCGTCTGACGATTCTTCTTGAGATATTTCAATTTTTTTGTTTTTGGAAATCTTTGCATTAATGTACTTATCCTGTAATACTTGTCTATTCACTTTTTTAGCTTGCTTTAAAGACATTTCTTCTTGAAGCCTCTGGAACACTGGCGTATCTGCTAGAACCTCTCTGCTCTTTTTATTTCTGGCCTTTCTCCGAGTGGTGTGCGTAGTTGATTTAGGATAAGGAATAACAGTTTCTGGTGAAAAATATAGTGTGGTTGGACTAGGGTTTCTTATTTCGGAAGGACCTGCTATCTGTGGTTCAAATTGATCTTAAATTGATTCTGATGCATCTGCGCTCCGTAGGGTTGATTGATCTTGAGTAGAAGTCTCCGGATTCTGGATATGCTTTGTACAGGATCTCAGATATGTCGTAAATTGAAGAGTGGAAGTAACAAAGGTGACAAGTGCCAAAATTTATATTTTGAGATAATTAAGAAAATTATAATAAAACAACAAATAAATGATTCATTTTTTATTTGTTAAAAATTTAGCTTAAGAGCAACACGGAAAACTACTAATTTACAATAAAAAAAACAGTTATATAATAACATTTTGAACAAATAGTGACTTTTTCCAAAAAAAAAAATAGAAACGTGATAAGTGCCAATACAAAATAACATACGAAAATACTAAGAAAGCGTCTTATTTACTTATTTGCTACTTCCAGCACCATTTTGAGCCACTTCTTTTACTCCCAGTAGGTTATTGTAAAAGTTTTTGTGCAATGGATTTGTTAAATAAGGTATCATAGACAAAAGACTTTTTCTTTTGTTTTCAGAAATTTTATTTTCTGGCGAAATTACATGTAGCTCGGCTTTTCTAATGTCATTCAGAGTTTTTCCTTTTTTTAAAACATTGACCTCGTTCCATGGAATAAAATCTGCAAAGGAGGTCTTTGTTTTCACAATTGCCGGGTTTGTTTTATCAATGCGTATTGCTGTTGCTTGGCTGATTTGCAGTTTAGTAGTATTAATATAAAAATCAGCTGCTTCCTTAATATTTCAAAAACAAAATTGGGTCATATCTATTACCTCGAACGGTGGGTTGTACCTTGCTGAATGAATAACTTCAATCAGATCTTCTGGTATGTATGCTTTCATTAATCTTTTCCCCTTCTCGATTAAGGCAAAATCCCTATCGCAAGGCATAAAGCTATGGCCGCTCACAAGGAATCGCTGTTCTATTGAGTCAAACAAGCCAATGGAAACAAAAAATATTAATGTAAACAGAACAAACTTATTTTTATTTTGGCCGCCACAGTTGTCGCACCAAAGAATTAACGACTTTTTGTTTGTGAAACCGCTATATAAAAAACGATGAAGGCAAGAAGCGATCTCGTTTGCCCCTCTTCCAGAAAATCCTTTGTGCCAGAGAAACATGCTGGCATGATTTGTATCCCCGACGTGAATCCCAAAGTTAAAACAGGAAAGTTGGAATAGATAGAACATGTCAGAATGTACCAGTGTTGGCACAAATATCACCTGCTCAATATCCATAGATAGGCAACACACATCACTACCTGGTTGTTGAGAGCGAATGGTATTTTCTTTCAAAATAGCTCTAGCACTCTCAGCTTTAGTATGGTGGACATCTAATTTAATTTGAGCTTCTTTACTTGTCGCAGTATTCGCACGAATTTCACATTGAAGCCTATCGCAGGTATGACATGGTTCGAAATGAAAGTTTAGGAAAGTCTTTCTTGAAAACTGATAGGTTACCTTACTTTCTGGATAGCGTGTTTTAAATGCTTTGAAAAGTCTGTTTATATTTAGGTCGGACTTCGCGCGAGTATAATGTCCAATATCTCGAGGTATAAGTTAATGTGAGCTCTTATAGCTTTGCGATCATTTTCAGAAAATTTAGATTTTTTATGGCATGTTCTCTTATCAATAAAAAAGTATAACCAGCTTTCTTTTTAGAAATTAAGCCATCGATTTTTTTTCTTGATACAGCAAAAGTGTCCATAATAGTTTTTTTGCACACTTGAACGAAACTTCCTCTTTCGTCTGGAATAGTGTAGCTCACTGCTGTTTGACGCTTGCTGTCTTGAGGATTTTCATGTCGACGTCTTTTAATAGGTGTTAGATGTATAAGATTTAATAGATACGTACCCTGAACTTTTGAAATTTCTTTATAAAATTTTTCGTATAAGGAATTCCGCCAGAAGAGACTGAGGCTTTTACAGGAAAACTGGCATTTACAACAAACCTAATAACAAACATTTTATTTAATAAAGATTTTAATAAACAGTTTATTCTAACCTAACCTGAATTTGCTTAAGTTTCCTTGATTTGTAGGCTTTGCCAGATTCTTTCAGTACCCTCTGTTCTTCACCAAAACGTCCACTACCTCTACTTCTTCGAGTTTTTACATTAAGGTCGCTCATTATTATATTTAAAGAAACAACAAACAACAATAATAACACTAAAGCGCGAATTATTGTGAACTGACAGCAGAAAGGCGAACGGCACTTGTCTCCTTTGTTAGGAAATAGATCATGTACTTAACGGTGGCTCCATCTTTGAATGAATATATAAAGTGTATTATGAAAATTGGCACCTATCACCTTTGTGAGGACATAAACAGTGGTATATAACACCGTTCTATGGGTCTAACGCAAAATGAAAAATGTTTGGCACATACCCCCTTTGTTACTTCCACTCTTCAATTGTAATTCGACGCCCGGGATGATTTAGAAGCCATCTTTGGCACTCGTTATTGTAATGCCTCTTCAGTGGACCATACACACATTTATCGAGTGGTTGCAACCGATGACTGGTGTATGGGGGGAAGAGTTAATAATATAACAATATTGTCTTTTGCACATCTAATAACATCAAGGCTTAAATGGGACTCGTGGTTATCCATTACCAACAAGACTGGTGTATCACTTTTTGGTTTGGCATGAAATATGAAATGCACCATCCAATCCTTAAATAGCTCACTTGTTATCCAACCGGTTTGTGAGGCGACGCCTTTGGTTCCCGGAGGAGCATTATTGGTCATGTTATGTTTAAAGTTTTTTAGAGGGAAAATTAGCATGGGGGGAACACTATTTCCAAGAGCATTGATAGCTCCCACCATGGTCACTAGTGTTCCTCTTTCAGCAGATGTTACCTGTCCCACCTGTTTCTGCCCTTTCGTGGCTATAATTTTATTAGAACCTTGGACTGTTGTCAGCGCCGTTTCATCTACATTATAGACTTGTGTTGGGTTAAAATTATGTTTTTCATATAAAGTAGATCGAATATAACCGCCCAGTCTTCATGTGTTTAATCGATCTAGAGAAGGCGTTCGATCGCATACAGCTGGAAGATGTGATACAACTGCTCTACGACAGACAAGTGCCGCAAAACATCATTAAAACAATTGAAAATATATATAAGAACAACACGACCCAAGCTAAGATAGAGGGTGAATTAACGTAGAAGTAAATAATGGCATCCGACAAGGAGACGCCCTCAGTTCCTTGCTGTTTAACATCATTATGGATGAAATAATAAAGCAGGTACGCAAACTAAAAGGGTACAAAATGGGAGACAGAGAAGTCAAAATACTATGCTACGCCGACGACGACGCTGTACTCATAGCCGAAAACGAGGACGACTTACAAAGACAAGTGCATATATTCAACACAACAGCAAAGAAGTTCAGAATGAATATATCAGTGTTAAAAATCAAACGCATGACCACATCTAGAACACCGCTTAGATGTAAACTTGAAATAGACAACAATATTGTACAGCAGGAAATGAAATTTAGGTATCTTGGGATAGAAATATCCGAGTACGTTGATGTTGAGACGGAGGTGAGAGGGCAAGCTATGAAAGCATCGAGAGCAGCCGCGTGTGGAGGAACAAACACATAGAATATATAAAACAGCTATTAGACCCATTCTAACATATACTGCGGAAATAAGACCAGATACCTCGAAAACTAAACAAATACTGGAGACAACATAAATTAAAGTAGTGCGTAGAATGGTAGGCAAAACACTGTTAGATTGAGAGAGGAGTGAGGATATCAGAAGACCATGTAAAATCGATAATATCAGTGAATGGATCCTGCAAAGAAAGAGAGAATGGAATGAGTACATTACACCCGACAGATAACAAGGGATAAGTCACCAACGGGACGGAGGAACATCAGAAGACTCCGCAAACGATGGAGTGACAATCTTACAGTGGACTAAAGAGAACAAAGGGACGAAGACAAACAAGCAAAGTTTGCTTACATATATGAAAGAAGAGGAAGAAGATATAAAATTTTTAAATTGGAAAAGAATTTTTGAACAACGGGTGTGTTGAAACCCATAGCGCGACCAAGAGACGTAGCCTCAGCGATGCGTATTGATACAGTTTTGTTACGTCTCGAAAATCCTGTAAACCAATCTTTTCCAGCGCACCTATTCTTCGACCAAGAAGAAGGTATTTTTTTGTGTGTAAAATCGCTAATTCATATGCCATGGTTTTGACATGTTTGGGTGGAAGACCATGGTGAAGCTTTGCCATCGTTTGCAGATAGCTAGTTAAAGTTTGCTCCTCATACCTGTCAAATACCCGGTTAACCTCGTAATTGGGTGTAAGTCTTGGTACTTCTTCTAAGAATTGGTCGCTGATGTCGATTTGTTCGAGATTGTGTTTGCATTTATTTCTGTAGAGCCTCAATGTTGTGCGTGGAATTTCTCTGACACACTTTTGAGGGACAAACCTATCTCTATTACCTGTCTGAAAAAAATTAAGAAATTATTGTAGGACACAGTGGCCACTCTTAGTTTGGTAAAACAAGTGGTGGCCAGTGTTCCCTCACAAGCAGGTGGCCACTGTCGCCGAAAGCACATGTTTCAATGTTTATTTAAAATTCCTTTTCTTAAATTATTGTTATAAACTTTAATAGTGAAAAACTATTCCTTGAATATACATGGCTTACTTCACAAAACAAGTTTTTCAGAATTTTAAATCGTTAAATGTTGATTTAAAGCTAAAGCTACTTACCAAAGTTATTGCAACGTGTTGTCGTACATGCACCTTCACTTACGAACGTTAACGAGGAACTACCGAGAATAAAACTGTATCCGGCGGAGGCACAATAAACCTTAGGTTTCAGTGCATTGTAAACCCTTTAAAATCTAATCTAATCCGGCAGTGAGACGTACAAGAGAATGTATAGTTGCATACCTTCTATGCGACTGCCCTTTAAACAGATTACAGTGGAAAATATTGAGAGGTGACCACTGTTTCCGCATGGCCACTGTTGCCGATCCTCCCCTACTCTCCGAATTTTTCTACGATCTCCGTCAAGTTGGTAATTGTTTACTCGTTGTCAACAATTTTTGTTAGCTCTTTATGTTGATCTCGAAACCGTCTAGTAGTTTTCCAGATTTAGTTATCCTCTGGTTTTAAACATTTTATAAGGTATAGAAATGTACCTAAAATATTTTTTAAGATAAATCCTTCATTTTAGTGTTTGGCATATAAAGGATTGCATCAAACGAAAGCTGATGATAAATCAAGAAGCAAATTATTTGCTGGTACTAGTAAAGGAAACGTAATTGTTTTTAAATTTCTTCAGCCTGAGACAACAATTTTGAGAAGAAAGCATTCAGATAAATTGACTATATTCTATTGGGATGTAAGTGAATGTCACCTTATTAGTAAAACGTACAGGCCATGGATCCAAATGTAAACGCACTTTGCGGATGTATATCCAATATTAAATTTGAAGTTTTAATTATTCGAATTAATATATGTTGAAAAATAAACACTACTACTTCGATTACATGAAAAAATAGAACTTAAGCGTAGGTTTGAGAGGAGTAATTGAAATTTAAAAGGGCAATTTCTTCCGGAAAAAATATAATTTAGGATAAAATTAAAAAATACCTACGATTTCAAATAAAAACAAGTTTTCGTCAACCCCTACAAAAAATTTTACGTACTAATTACCGAATGAAAAATCGACTATTTCTGAAGGCAAGTATTTTTCGGCCGCAAATTATTTTCGTCCGATGTGGTCACTATGATATGGCACGGTACGAGCACGGCGAATAGCTAGGCATACTCGGAAGGGATTTTCGAACGATCTATCCCTTCGTCCAGATCTGTTACTATCTGATGCCCCTGTCCCACTGTAAAAATTTGTATAAAAATTTTTATAAAAACATTTTATAAAAATGAGGTCAGATAAAAACTTTTTATAAAAATGGATGCCTTGTCCCACTATAAAAATTTCCATGAATATTTTTGTAAAAATGGCCAGCTGACACATCTATAATATTGCCTTTAATGACGATAAAGATTATAAAATATCCCAAAATATTAACTTTAAAGTCATTAAAAACGAAAATATGCAAAATCAATCATACATTAGCTGAAGTGAGTCTGACTTGTGTTCATAGCACAGATTATATATACTCCCTGGTTCATAGATAAAGATAACCTGCTTATGTTTCTCAAAGTGAGTCATAGAGAAATGTATAATAAGAGTTCCTGTATTATCAGTTGGCATCACGTTGATCGCAGTGCCACTAGTTATGTGTACAAAAACTAATTTTTACAGGCGGGATATTCAAATTTGTTAGTTTCAATTATGGGTAGGTAAATTTTACAATTTGTCTTAAAATTGTTTATTTGGTAATTACTTTTAAATTTTATTATGATAATGAGTGATAACGAAGAATAAAATAAAGTTTTCAATGCAATTGAAAATAGGTATGACACAAACATTAACACAACAACCATTCGAACAGAATCAGCCACCCAAATAAATTTTACAAACTGTAGAGTAAATCATTTATACATAAACGAAGAAGATTGGAGAAATAATATGTTCAAAAGTTTTAAATTTATTTGTTGAAGTTCCCTTCATTGCTCTTGTTTTTTATAATAACTGATAATTACTAAATGAGTAGAAAATAGTATATTAAAGTATAAGTGGATAAAGAGGTCTTTCAAACACGCGCGATTTTTCGAGCATGACGGCGCAGCCGGAGTGCTCGAAATAGAGCAAGTGTTTGAAAGACCAGTTATCCACGAATACTTTACGCTATTTTTATTGGTGCACTTTGAAATAATAAAATATTATTATTATATTATTACTACAAAAAAATAGAAGTCCGTCCTCGATGCCCAGCCAAGTTTCGTGAACGTCAAATAGTATTTATTTTTATTTGACGTTACGGGGTACTGCTGTCAGATTAATAATCAAAAAGTTTCTTTATTTATATTTAAAAGGATACAATCTATATATGAATATATAAATAAATTTTGCAGAAAAAACCAAATAAGACATTGGTTCCCAATGATAATATACAATTTAAAAACTAATAAAAAAAGTTGTCATTGATACTTACGTTTCTCAAGTTGTTGTTGTTACCATAGGGACTTTAAAAAACGCGCGTGTTTGAAAGTTCGATTTAAACACGCTGACGCGTGCATTAAAAAGGTAATATGAGGCATCAATAAAAAAAAATAATGTATGCAACTTTCATGTATAATGGCCCTTAATACACTTGCATGTATCCTACAATATGCTCGTGTATTAATGATCGTTACATAAAATACTATAATATCTATATCATTATTAATCACAAAATTACATCTTTTTACTAAAATTACATTATATTTTAGAAAGTTAATGCAGTATAACATCAAATTGCACATTAAGTTAGGTATTTCAAAATTTTTGACAACAAAAAATATTTTAAGAAAAAAGGAAGACTAAATTCTCCATTTCCATGAAAACAGGAATAAGTCTGAAAAAAATTTAAACAGTACCTTAAGTTACTAACAAAAAAGACTATTTTTGTTTGTTATTCATCTTAGCAGCATTATAATTTTTTCAATTAATAAGGGAACACAAACTTTTATGAGTTGAGAAAACGCGTATGATTTATGCTCTTTACTTTTACAAAGAGTTCAGTTTTTTAACAATACTTTCCACATAACCTAAAAAAGTGGTAAAATGTGTGATATACAATGTCATGCAGTATTGAAAGAAATTTAACGACTTCTCTTTGTACATAAATCAGAAGTATTATCATCAAATCAGTAAAACTATAGTGAACGTCTAAAATATCTGTCTGCAAATTTTAGCCTTACCTTCGCAATTAAAAATTGTCAAAATTTGAATCATTCAATTCTGTATCTAAAAACTGGAATTCAAAATTTTTCAATTCATTACTAGTAATAGAAGTCAATGGTTTTGGTTCATAACTAATGAAACGGTCTGTTATCGACCATGAAGGTTTGTTAGAGATAGCAGTACTGCTTTTAAAAAATCCATGCCTGCGCTGGATCTAATTTTTAATTAAAATATTGAATTTATTTATTGACAATTTAACTGCTATTTAATATTGTGATTACTACTTGATAAATGCCTTTTGTTAATTTAAAACTTCTATTTCTCTGATCTTTTAGTAATATGCATTTTCTTCTTCTTGGCAGACAAAAAAATTACTGACTCTAGTTTAATTTATTTTACTTAGTCCCGGATTCCAAACGTTGTTTTTTAGGTAAATGTTCAAATTGAGAATGACAAATTCTACCTAGTGATGACATGTTAAAGGTTCACTTACTTTTATTTACATGATTAAAACTAAAATCCTAAACAAGTTAAAAACGAAACTAATCCTATACTCACTCTTACACCAAATTTCCGTGTTCATAATCTTTGTCATATTTTTAGAAATCTTTATTTTTGATGCTTTTGCCAAGAGTGCTATTCAACGCGATAATCGATTACAATCATTTCCTGTCATTTAAAAAACAACATGTTCAACAATACATTTTCGATATCAATCGATCAGTTCGATTATAATCGGTCTAAAATTATGATGCTATTGAAAATAATCGTAAATCGGAAGCATGTGATTGGTCGAAAAATTTAAATAAACTACCGTTGGTCTATGGGTTATGTGATGTGAGTGATATTTTGCAATTGTATATTACATTTTTAGTTAACAGAACAGCTTCTATAAAATTAAACGTGATTAAACTAAATGAACTTGTGAAAAGTGTGAAATACACGTAAAATGAACCAAAATAATGATGAGGTTATATCAATATTGATTTATTTGATTTGTAAAATGACATGACAAATGACATTTTTTTTGGTCGTTCAACAAACATCAATCCGTTTTCGATTTCGATTATAAGCAAAATCGGAATCAAGATCGAAGCGTTGAATAGCACTATTGACAAACTACAAAAACATAATTATCTCTATCGACATTGGCCATAAACTTTGGCTTTCGAGTTTCAAATCGTGAAACTGTGCGCGCGTCTTTAAATTCAAACTTCCTCGATGGGTATAAACATCCAATCACTTTACAAGTTCTGTAAAAATTATAGAAACTGTTCTATTTCATAAAAACATTTTATAAAAAGGTTATCCATAGATAACCTTTATATAGTGATTAGTTTATCTATGATTCTACGTATGAAGCACCATAAAAATATTTTTATCGGAAATTATTCTTATAAAAATGTGCTCTGTCCCATTAAAAAAATGGTTTATATCTATGATTTTTATAAAAACATTTTACGTGACGTCATGAAAATAGAAGCACCATAAAAATATTTTTTTATAATTCGCGTATAAAAGAGACTTCATTATAACATTGTTTACAGTCTCACAATGAAGCTATTTGAACACTGTTATAGTAATTTTTAGGGTACAGTTGGTTATTGTATTAAGTTATATTTTTATTTGACATTTGACTTTAACCTTGACACAAATTATAAATAAAATGGTCAAGCGTTGTTCTAGCTAGCAAATTATTATATTAAAAGTAAATTAGAATGATTTATATATTAAAAATATTAATGAATAAAGTACGCTAACGTTTATTTATCAATGATTTGTCAATTGTTTATTTTTATATTGTATAGGATCAATATATAAGTATATAAAACGTTCGATTTTTGGGATAAATTACCAGATATCTATGTGAAGATGTATTACAGAAATAATTCTGTTCATGATATAATATGAATAGATCGCAAGAGCATATACGAAGAAGCTCTTTTTTAAACAAATAATCATCCTCTTTTTGCTTAAATAAAGGTTTGTTTACAATTTACACAATTATTCGGTTATAACATGTCAAAAGTCAGAAGTGCTGAATAAAACTATCTGTGATCTGACCAATTAAGAATCTACAAAATTGCCAACTTAAATTCAAACCACTCCCCCTAGTTTAAAAACAGGGATTATATAAAATTCTATTTTATTTAAATAATTAAATAAATGCGAATTATAAAAAATATTGTGTAAAACTTGTGCCACAATGACTTTCTGTAGTACTCGTGATTTGCACAACTCACCACTTCGCGGTTCGTTGTGCAAACTTCACTCGTACTACAAAACGAGTCATTGTGACATTTGTTTTACAAATAACTATTACGAGATGTCATTTTTATAAAAATTTGTGTTGTCACACTATCAAAATGGTGTTTATAAAAATCTTTATAAAACTTTTTATACAAATTTTTACAGTGGGACAGGGGCATTATTACAGTTCTGATCAGCCACGGACAGTGGTGTACCCAGATTTTGGAGGGGGGGATATAAAAATATTTTTGACCAAAAAACATATTTATCTATCATGGCGATTATAACAATTTTAAGTATTACAATACAAAATCCAAGCGCCTTGGCTTGAGACAAAATCTAAGCGCCTTAGATATAAAGGGGCTAGTAATTGAATACAATTACAAAATTATACGAGTAGGTAACAATTTACTTTACTTGTCGAGGATTCTTCTAATTAATATTTTTTTGCCTATGAAGGTGACTCCATCATCCAGGAATTATGTAATTCGGGTATACTCCGAGTGTATTCCAGAAGTTGTCTTAATCGAGGATCTGTATGAACACAGGAACTGAATTTGCCTAGGAACTGAATTAGCCCAGGAAGTGTCTTAGCCCAGGAACTGTATTATTCCAGGAAGTGTCTTGGCCCTGGAACTGTATTATTCCAGGAAGTGTCTTAGCCCAGCAAACTATTTATAGTGAGAAATTTCAACTAACAGAAGTACCGCACAGTTTCTAAATTTTTAATAGCTTGAAAGACAATCACGAACCGGACGTCGGAAGCCTCTCCGTTCATATATTATGTGAAGACCAATTATTTGAATTTCACGGTGAAGTTAGCAATAGGAACAAATAATTCTTTGATAGGAACTACAATTATTAATTTTCGGACCGACCAGACTTGTTGTCTATTCCACCACAAATTTATTTTTAGGAATTATTTAATATTTTTATTTCTTGAAAGGTTAACCTCAAAGATAACATTTCAATAACATTTTCAAGATGTTCCATTTAGAGTCCAATTCCAATACGAACATTCGAATTTGAATGTGTTGAACGACTATAAAATCCAACGTTTTAATTTGAATTTTATCAACTGTACTTTTTTAACGAAACTGTTTCAGGAACTAAAACGCGAGAACCAATATTTGAAAATTCAATTCCTCGAACAAACTCATGCTTGTAACGTCGAACAAATTGAGTATTCGGAAAAAGAAGATGCGATTATATCATGCAGTAAAGATCCAGCTGTTGCTTTAGTTAAACAGTATATTTCGATAAACAAGTCCCCGTACATCTTCAAAATTAAGAAGGTAACAAGTATGCATAGGGTGCCAATTTGGTGATGACGCTGGTTTCGAGAGTCAAATACAGTCACGTGGTACGAATTAAACTAGCGTCATTATGAAATGGCACCCTAAAGGAGGGAACGTATTAGGCGGTCACGGTCTCGTCCCATCGCGAGCTGAGGTGCTCGCGCTCTTCATTTTAGTTAAGAAAATGAGTTCTGTGGAAGACACAAAATAGGTCTGTTTTCTGTGCTGTTTTCTGTGGCGGAAGAGGTCTTTTTATTGGCTCTTCTGTTTGAAGAGGAAGAAAAGCGCCTAAGAAAAAGGCGCGCGACATTTTGGATTCAGCTAATTAAGAGTAGCAGACAAGTAGAAGGTGAATTTCAAACTTTATTTAAACAGTTATTACTGGACGAACAACAATTTTTCAGTACTTTCGTATGTCATCTGTTAAGTATAATGAGCTACTAGATATTATTCACGAAGACATTCAGCTGCAAAATACAAGATTCGGACGCTGCATACCATCTGTAGAAATACTGGCAGTTTGTATAAGGTAAGCATAGAAAATATTTTTTTTTATTTAATTTTACTTATAAACTGAGCGACGTTTTCAGTTTCATAATAAAACAAATACATAATATTACAAAAATATTAAAATAAAAAAAATGTGTTTACATCCGTTTTATTTATATTAAGGGACTTACAAAAATAAAAATAAGATTGATTCTAAAACAATATAGATTACTTGGACAAAGATTAAAATAAGTAAGATTAATTCTCAAGTAGAGAACGTAAAACCTAATACTAATTGCTTGGCTCTCCGTAACCTGAAGACCTTTCTTGATAATTGAACATTTCAAGTTGATTCGATGCGAGGTTTGAACTTAGTTCAATATCATTTATTATTTGGTATATCCTACCTTTAGCAAGAGCTTGCTGGAATGGTGTAAATTATTTAACAATTTCACCCATACTTATAAAAAAGTGTATTACTGGATCTTCCAATTCTGCGTCTTTTTCTGGCGGTTTTTGCATTTCTAAATAAATTTTAAACTCACTTGGTACAGAAATATCTTTTTGTTGGTAAGGTTTTGGTCTAGCATGTGTACGTTTTCCTGTTATAGGGGTGATAGAAGGGGTGGAAGACACGTAATTTACTGATGGAGATGGTAACGGGGATGATAACGTCTCTGACTCCATCAGAGTTGACATTTCTTCTTCAATGTTTTCCTCCACAGCTTCTTCAGAATCTTGCGATTGTTCATCTATATTTGAAATAGTCCTGGAATTCTTATATATTAAAAATAATTATGAAAACTGAAGTCTGGCCGTTCTATACGGCCGACTTCCCTCATTTTTTTTAAATGAAAGGTATTTAGACCCAGATATGTCATCAATCATTGAAATTTACTCAAATCCCACCTTACTCAAGTTATACTCAACCGCGATTCTTCGCTGTACATTTCTTATGGGGCACATTCACTCAAGCAATTCGAATTCTCATAGCTCCTCTTCTAATGAACGGATGTTGATCATTTTACTCTCAGAACACTCAGTGGATGAAGCTCTTTCTTTTGAGCTATTAACTGCTTAAGTTCGAGTTTGAGGAAAGTTAAGCGTGCACAATCAACTTTACATTCAATTTTTTCAAGATTTTCCTTCACTCAAACCTCTATAACTAGAGTTCTAATTAACGTAGGCTGTTGACACAAGTCTAAGAACACTCAGTGGATCGGGCCACTTATTTTGAGCTATTAACTGTTTAAATTCGTTGGGTTTGAGGAAAGTTATGCATGCACAATCAACTTTACATTCAACTTTTTCAAGATTTTCCTTCACTCAAACCTCTATAACTAGAGTTCTAATTAACGTAGGCTGTTGACACAAGTCTAAAAACACTCAGTGGATCAATCCATTTCTTCTGAACTATTAACTATTTAAATTCGTTGAGTTTGAGGAAAGTTATGCGTGCACAATCAACTTTACATTCAATTTTTTCAAGATTTTCCTTCACTCAAACCTCTATAACTAGAGTTCTAATTAACGTAGGCTGTTGACACGAGTCTAAAAACACTCAGTGGATCGGGCCATTTCTTTTGAGCTATTAACTGTTTAAATTCGTTGAGTTTGAGGAAAGTTATGTGTGCACAATCAACTTTACTTTCTATTTTTTCCAAATACTGCGGCCGACGCACAGCTAATATTGTCTGGAAGGAAGTACTGTAAAATAATTTTATGTAATAATTACACCCTCTCCTACATAGTCTATCCTAATGCTGCGGAGCAGCACGGGTCCTCTAGTATAAATGAATTAGAAAATGTTATTAACCTAATATAGTCAAATTCATGGGCACGAAACTACCCACCAGTATGTGGAAGCTAAAAATTGATACTTACTCTTCGTTGATATGTAGTCTTAAGAAACTCATTTGTTCTTCAAATCGCCATTTTTTTGTGTTGGCTGCTGCCTGGCCTAGTTTCTTTAGAGCGCTCCGATACATCGCTCTTAGTGCAGCCCATCTCTTTTTAACACCTTTTATTATTGGCAATTTATGTCATTTGGTGTACTCTAATTTGTGTTGTTTTTTCAGGTATTTGACAGCGGGAGACACTTTTAAAACAATAAGAAATAGCTTTAGACTGGGATACACAACAGATAAAGAAATAGTAATATCCACGTGTAAAGCAATGCCCACACCAACCAAGGTAATATGGGAAGAAATCGAAAAACAATTTATAACTTTCTGGAATTTTCCCAACTGCATAGGCGCACTAGACGGCAAACATGTAGTTATTTAAGCTCCAAAAAAAGTGGGTCTCTATACTTCAATTACAAAAAAAAGTTTTTATATTGTTTTATTGGCTTTGGTTGGTGCAGACTACAAATTCATTGCTGTGGATATAGGCAGTTATGGAAAAATAGTGATGGGGGAATTTTCTCACGGTCGGCTTTGGGAAAAGGTCTACACAACAATACTTTAGATATATCATAAGCTAAGATTCTTCCTGGTATGCACAAGAACCTTTACCACATGATATAGTTGGCGATGAAGCCTTCGCAGTAAAACAATATTTGTTACGTCCATATCCTGGATCTTCCCCCGAAATTCTTTTGAAAGGATGAAGGAGAGCGCGTCGCGAATGAGCGTAACCCTAGAACTCCGATTGTAAAGGCATGCATTATGAAACATGCGAAATATCTTCACTAAGCGGGGTCGAGACCAGCTCAGGTCGCGATGCGTCGGGACCGCGACCGCCTAATGCGTTTCTTCCTTGAAAGACTTAAATAATTTAACACTATTTGGAAAATATTTAAGGGATGATATTTTCTCAAGTAATCTACAGGGGTGATTCGTTGGAAGTTGCAATTAGAGAAACTTTACACAATTATAGTTAAAATCTGAAAATTTGGCTTTTTCAGATATGCCTAATTAATCATAAATATTACTTAAATAGAATATTCTTAGAAACCCGATAGATATTTCGATTTTCTACTACACCTGTTTTAGTCGAAATTTCAATAATTTCGACGTATTGGCCTGGCCGTTCTTCGAAGGGAAAAATAACTACATTCCTGACTAATACCACGCAGAATATTGAATTACATCCCCTTCGAAAACCGTGACGTCGATCGGCCATATTGCCGATACGGACATCTGTGGTGATTCGCAACTGATAGCGGAAGGCATAGTACACTGACGCGTTTCGACCCTCTTGGGTCTCTTCAAGAGTGCCGTAATGCCTTCCAGTTCAGATTCTCTAATCCGAACTGAAGATTACGTCCTCCGCCAACTTCTCCTTGGCTTGTGTAGTTACACAAGCGAGAAGTAGTCAGTTGGCGCCATATTCACTTTCAGTTGCGAACCAACACCTCAGATAAATGCGTTCGTATTAGTCGTATGAAATAAAATAAATATAATTTCACACAGTTGTCCGTATCGGCAAAATGGCCGATCGACGTCACAGTTTTCGAAGGGGATATAATTCAATATTGTGCGTGGTATTAGCCAGGAATGTAGTTATTTTTCCCTTCGAAGAACGGTCAGGCTAATACGTCGAAATTATTGAAATTTCGACTAAAACAGGTGTAGTAGGAAATCGAATACGGTCGCATTTATCTGAGGTGTTGGTTCGCAACTGAAAGTGAAGATGGCGCCAACTGCCAAGCCAAGGAGAAATTGTCGGAGGACGTAATCTTCAGTTCGGATTAGAGACTCTGAACTGGAAGGCATTACGGCACTCTTGAAGAGACCCAAGAAAGTCGAAACGCGTCAGTGTACTATGCCTTCCGCTATCAGTTGCGAATCACCACAGATGTCCGTATCGGCAAAATGGCCAATCGACGTCACGGTTTTCGAAGGGGATGTAATTCAATATTCTGCGTGGTACTAGCCAGGAATGTGGTTGTTTTCCCTTCGAAGAACGGTCAGACCAATACGTCGAAATTATTGAAATTTCGACTAATACATGTGTAGTAGAAAATCGAAATTTATATTTCATATAGACACCTCGTATTTTATGAAATTATATTATTATATATATATATATATATATATATATATATATATATATATATATATATATATATATATATATATATATATATATATATATAAGCAAAAGGTGATGATTGTCAGGTATGCGGTCAGTATAAGAAATAAAACTATATTCTCATTCTCAATATTTCACTATTGTTCTAGTCTAGTTAGTACCTTAATGTGGTGTACATCAACTTTTACTGACTCTTAACATCTTGTCTCCTGATGATGCTATTGAACAATAGCGAAATATTGAGAATGAGAATATAGTTTTATTTCTTATACTGACCGCATACCTGACAATCATCACCTTTTGCTTATATATATATATATATATATATATATATATATATATATATATATATATATTTAGGTACAACCAAGGGAAATGTATTCATATTCCCCCGTGTTGTAATCAATTGTTTTTTTATTAAATCAATATAGTTGGGAAAATGGAAAAATATTGGATTGTATATTTTTGAATTTATTGGATTGGTAACGTTGCTAAGGGTCGTATTTGTAAATATCATGATAGACTGGTTTGATTTTCGCGTTATGTGTCAAATAAAATAGATGAAATGTCAAACTAAGTGCTAACACAAGCGACGAAAGGTTTGAGAAATGCAATTTTTATTTTTGGTTCTGATAAGTAGTGTTACAAATGCAAAGACTTTGTTCGTTGTTTTAGTTAAAAAATAAAACATGTCTTCTTATTTTTGTTGTTTCATTTTTATAGTGAAATATGACGTTCCATATTTCTCTTGGGATAACATGAGCGTTTCATATTTCCATTGGGAAATATTAGTGTGTGACATATCGTAACCATGGCAGTATTATTCAATATTATCTCAATCAGAAAATAAACGATTTTACAGATTAAAACTAACTTTTACGCATATGTAATACGCTCTGAACAATATCCTACCATAAAATTGGTCACTTGTATACACTTCGGAGGCTGTATCGTGCTAACTAATGTGGTAGTTAAGTACAATAGCACACGTTGTCCTGACTCTGGTGAGCTAAAAAGCAATAGAGTTCATCTGTGAGATGCCCTGAACAATAGTAAGTCATAAAATTGGTCACTTGTATACACTCTGGAGGCTGTATCGTGCTAACAAACTGAAAATGCTCCAAAAATGACCAAAATTTGGTACTACAAGTACCGTAGCACCCGTTGTACTGGTTTTAGTGTGCTGAATATCAATAAGGTTCATCTTTGAGATGCTCTGAATAATATCCAAATCATAAAATTGGTCACTTGTATATATTCCGGAGGCTGTATCGTGCTAACAAACTGAAATTTCTCCAAAAATGATAAAAATGTCGTACTTAATGTACTATAGCACCTGTTGTTCTGCCTCTGGTGAGTTGAAAATCAATAGGGTTCATCCGTGATATGTCCTGAACAATATTCAATCATAAAATTTGTGACTTGTTGGACTCCGGAGGCTGTATCGTGCTAGCAAACTGAAATTTCTCCAAAAATGACAAAAATGTACTTAAAGTACTATAGCACCCGTCGTACTAGCTCTGGTGAGCTGAAAATCGATAGGGTCCATCTGTGAGATATTCTGAACAATATTCAATCATGAAATTGGTGACTTGTTGCACACCGTAGGTTGTATCGTGCTAACAAACTGAAATTTCTCAAAAAATGACAAAAATATCGTACTTCAAGTACCATAGCACCCGTTGTATTGGCTCTAGTGGTTCATCTGTGACATGTCCTTAACAATATTCAATCATAAAATTGGTGACTTATTGCAGTCCGGAGGCTGTATCGTGCTAACAATCCATGTTACGAAAAGTGACCGACGACATACTGTCACGTTTAGAAATAACACCCAGTATATGGTAGGCCAAACAAAAGAAGGTCAATGTTTTAAAATATGTTCTGCTAATTACTTCAAAGTAGAGCATAATGTTTTCTAATATAAGAGACAACAAAAAAACAACAAACTTAATTGACCCCCCAGACCCAAATAGTGGATTCAGTAGCTACATCGTCGAGGTTGGTAGACGGGTAGGGACCCAACCCGAAATCCTAGCGTTGGGATAAAAACCCTATATCGTCGCAATACACACAGGATTTTTTTCTAAAAACCGTTTTTTCGCCTTCTTGCTGAAAACGAAAAAATAACTCCAAACCTTTTTTCAAAATTCCAACTTTTTTGGGGTAAACCAATACTTTTCTTGCATATTAGAGAGGGTTGGGCGGAAAATTAAAAAATAAACGGTTTTAAATATTAAAACTAACTTTTCCGCATATGTAACATGCCCTGAACAATATCCTACCATAAAATTGGTCACTTGTATACCCTTCGGAGGCTGTATCGTACTAACGAACCGAAATTTCTCCAAAAATGTAGTATATCTGGATGTATAGGACACGTTCATCTGTGAGACACCCCTACGTTAATTATGACATTAAAAAAGACAATACAGATGTCAAATCGGAACTGTTTCGTAATAACATTGGTCATAATATATCTTGTAAGGTACTCGATGCAACATAGCAAGACTTTATCAGAGTACCTCTCTCGAAATAGGTAATAATCATGATACAATAAGTTGCAAGGGTATATACTGATTGATGAAAACGTGTCCCGTCCGCTGGAGAGTAAACACGAGAGAATCTTCAACACTAGCGGATGCGGAGAGCATGCAAAAACTATTCCCAGACGCGAGAAGTCCCGAATTGGACACGACATATTTAGATTAAAATAGTGTTTGTTAACAGTTTTTGGTTCCCTATATATAATATACTAAAAGTAAAATACTATGTGCCGATGGTCTGGCGATTTTCAGTACTATTGCGTGTGTCCTGATGTCCTTTATGGCTCCTTGCTCCAGGAGCATTATTCATATATTCTGGCTGTTTGAATAACTTTGTCCTTAACATGCAGTTTTGACTCCTAGCGTCTTTCGGTTGAGGTATACCTGAAAAGCAGCTAAAAAACAGGGTTTCAAAATTGAATCGGGGAATTAGATTTCGAGAGGACAACATGGCTGACGTTGGTTTTGAGTTGTTATAGTTTATTTTGCATAAAGGGTGCTCCAGCACAGTTGTTTAACTGTGTTGATGTTACCCTCCATGATGAAAATGGGTTCGGAGTTTTTTTAAAGACAACCAAGTTATGTGATTAGCGATCCATGCAGAATCCTACACCCACTATCGCAGGTGCCTTCTGCCAGATTTGCGTCTATGAGATTTTTTCGAAGATCTTGTGGCAGACAGTATATAGTTTATAAAGTCCTTGATAGTAGGTATGTTAGCTTTTTCACGTAACCAAGAGTTTTTTGAGAGTTTTGGGTAGATTATGATATGTTTGATGGCCATTTTGAGGCACTTGTTTTGTATTACCTGCAGGGAGTCAAAGTTATGTTGTGTACCTGTGTAATATATTGAGGGTGCGTAGGTGACTAAGGGACGAATGATCTGTTTGTATATAAGTATTTTTTTTTGAGTTGTGAGCTTACTGTGTTTGCAGATGAGTGGGTAGAGTCAACCCATTGCAATCTGGCTTTTTGTATTTGTTGTGCAATGTGTGCACTTGCGTTTGTGTTACGTTGTATCGTGTAACCCAAGTATTTAATGTTAATACCTGGGGCAATGATGTGACCATCTACACAAAGCTGAGATTGCAAGGGTGGGGCTACTAGCTATTCTCCGGAGTAATAAATACTACGTTTTGGAGGCGTTGATAGCTAGTTTGTGTTTTTTGAAATAGGGGATGATTTCTGTGTTTATGTGTGGTTTCTATAATGTCTAGTGCGTGTTCTGGATTATTGCGGGATAGGCCTGCTGCGTGGTCATGAATTTTTGTGAAAATTTTTCTATTTTTCAAGTATGAGTTGATTATTCTAATCAGATAATCCGGAATATGTAAATTGATTAGTTTCTCGAGCCATACGGAACCGAAAGCCATATGTATGTCTAAAGTCGCCATAATGGCCTTGTTTTTCTTTTGAAAGCCTTCCCGGATATAGTTGATGACTCTTATGATCTGTGTAAATTTCTGTCCTAATAATTACCTTCGTGAGTGTTGCTTGAACTTTCGTTGTGATTACGTATTTCGGTCGATTGTTATATTATTTCATATAAGGCAAATAGCTCCAATTTGGCCAAAATTTCTTAGTTTGCTCGTCTGAATTTCGAAAAGTGAAACGTTCCTTGCAAGTACATTATTATTAATCTTTAGCTTCTTCTTCTTCTTCTTAAAGTGCCAAGCAGATTCCTGCGTAGGCGACCGTCTATTTACATCCTGTCAGATTTCTCTATTTAGAGCAGCATTTTGGAGAGACATAAAGTCGTGTATTCCTGTCCATTGTCGAATGTTCCTGAGTCCACATTTCAAATTCCTCCAATCTGTTTATCGAAGTTGCTTTAAGAGTCCAGGCTTCGACACCATACAACAGGACGGACCAGACATAGCACTTAACCATTCTGTATCTGAGTTCATTATTTGTTAGGAATTTTTTAAGTTTAAGGAAAGTTGATCGGGCTTGTTCAATTCTGCTTCTGATCTCGACTTCTGGATCCCATTTGTTGGTAACGAGGTAGCCCAGGTATTTAAATTTAGTGACTTCCTCTATTAGAATGCCGTTTATGTATAAAGGGGTGGCGGGGATGTTATTTTTGCTAACCACCATAAACTTGGTTTTATTTATGTTAATTTTTAGGCCCAGGTGCTCACTTTTCTCTTGAACCATATGCAGAAGTGCTTGAAGGTCGTTTGCGTTGTCCGCTAAGATTACTGTGTCGTCCGCGTATCTAATATTATTAATTGGGATGCCATTTACTTTTATACCAATTGTACACATTGACATTACCTCGGCAAACGCTTTTTCTACGTACAGGTTAAATAGCATAGGTGAGAGAATACATCCTTGCCTTACCCCTTTCTTTATTACAATGTCTTCGGTGGTTCTAAAATTTTGAAACCTTACTTCGTCAGATTGGTTCCAGTACAAGCTAGCTATTATTCTGATATCCTTATTGTCTAGTCCTAATTCCTGTAAGTATCTTATCAACAGGTCGTGTTTCACATTGTCGAACGCTTTCTCGTAGTCAATGAACACCATGAATACATCCTTTCTCTGGTCGAGGCAGTTCTGAACCAGTGTTTGTAAACTAAATATAGCTTCTCTCGTGCCAAACCCACTCTTAAATCCAAACTGACTGGACCCACTGGCTGCTTCACATTTTTTATATAGCCTAGTATGTAGGATGCGTAAAAAGAGTTTTAAAAAATGGCTCATGAGGCTTATCAGTCGGTAGTCCTTGCAGCTAAGTAAAATTCAATTCACACAAGCCATTCATTTTTAAACTTAAGTTATAAGTTATTTTTGAGGTTAGCTTATAAGCTTATTTACGTATTAGTGGCGTTCGATTTCCTCGAACTCGAGTGTAACGTTCGCGTTCTTTTTGACTTTTGCTTGAAGACCATAGGCGCGCCCAGATACACAAACTTTCTTCTCATCTTTCCCCTCGAGCGCCAATAATTTTATTCGTTGCACATATGCACATTCGAGTTATACTTCGTTTGTGATTTGTGTTATTATAGCAGTATTGATTATCATTTTTTCAATAATTTCGATCATGTCAGAGGCATAAGGAACAAGAAACCAAAATTATAAATTTCCTAAAACTAAGGATACACAAGTGTTCTATTTAAATTTGTCGTGTCATTATCGAGTACTCAGCCTGAGTAGTGTGGGCTGCTTGAGCCAGGAAGTCGAACGCCACTATTATAATAATTGTAATGTCCTATCTTCTTCTTTTCTCTATTCAGATTTTTGACACACGAAAAATATATTGTTGACGTTCTTCTTTACACATAAAGGCCTTTCGATTATTCTCTTTTAGCCGCTAGTAGCAGCTCGTAACGAATGAATTCCGTTCGTTTATTATGGGGTGTGACGCCTAGTCTTACCTTCCCCTTGCCCCATGAGCCCATACCAACAAGTATGAGCTTCAAGCCACAGACATTTGAATATTTGACGTTTAACGAGGCTAAAGGTTAAGATTGTACGGATTACGATTTAAACTTATTAAAAATACCTAAATATGCAAAATTATATTAAACACACTATAATTGAGAACTGTTATTTTAACAACAGCAATAAGGAACTTGTTAAATGTAAATTCATTTGTACTAGAATAATTACCTTTTAATGCTTTTTTATGATCAAATATAATACGTATATATTGTTTTGAAGGTCCCGCTTGCTTTTCTATAATTAATTAATAATAATTTACGTTTAATAAATACAGCTAAGTAAAAGCCTTGTTTATAACAAGGGTAAAAGTAACCTAAGCTTTTGTAATTACAAAATCTTTGACATTTGACAAGTGATTCCTGTTCGTTTATCTTAAAAGTCGTTACGAGTGAGGTGTCACGAACAAGTGCTTGAAGCCCAAATAAACGAAAAGCCCATTTAACACAGAGCAAAATCTACTGACGCGTGACGTAACATGCGTTTCCGCGCACAATTCAAAGTAGGTAGAATGAAACGCAACAATTTTCATTAAAAATTAGTTTATTGCTGAAATAATGTATTTTTCGGAAATAGCAGATGTGTACCGACATTGTAGAAGGGGATTTCAAAACCAGTCATCATGCCTATTTTCAGATTTTAATCAAGTTTCTCTAGAACGTCTAATTGGAACTCCCAAAAAATTATCCTGTATATATTGAACTTATCACACCATCTATAAGAATTTAAAAATGTTGATGTGAGAGGTTTTCATGTTTATAAAGCAAGAAGTGGGCTAGAAATCACCAAAACATATGGAATTATCTGTTTTTATCATATTTGAGTGAAATTAGAGTCAATTAAATATTGAATGGATACCTATGATATCATTTATCTACTATAAATATTGAAATACTAAAGTAATATTCAAAATATTTACCATTATGTACACACTTCATTAAATAGTTCATCTTAACTCATATATCAGGCTATAAATTATCCAAAAACCTAAAAGAATGAATAAAGATATTTAGATTATTGTAATACATCATATTTAACAAGAATTTAGAAGCAAAATTATGATTTTAACATTTATTATTATTATGACGCAGAGAACTATCAACAAGATTTGAACGTCAAAACTATTTTCAAAGCATGAAATGCGAGCGACATAACTTTGTCATATGTGTTTCTGATAGGTATATGAAGTGTTATGACGAGAAACAGCGCACAAATATTTTAATTAAATAGAAATTTCAGGCCGAGTTTATAATAAACTATAATTGTAACAGAATTCTAAAATAAATGGAAGAGAATTGCATACATATTTGAGAGGAATTAGATTGTAGATTTGTTTATATGAAAATGGCGACGTGATACATAATAAGAGGTTTTTTATAAATAGGGATAGTTTTTAGAGAAGTTGAGTTTTAACTAAGTAGATTAAATTATTTTGGAAATGAAAAGAACATTAAATATCCAATATAGTTAAGAAAGATATTAAATTAAATGAAAAACCTCAGGTATGTAAATAGTTGTAAAAAAATCTAGTTAGATGATTCGTTTTTGTCCATAACAACGGGAAGAAAAAAATTGTTTGTTGATTTGGAAGGGATCAGTAGTATGTGGTGTGATATTGTTGAGGGAGGACATATGCAAAGAAAATGTAAAAGTTTAAGAAAATATAAGTATAGTCCTCATAAGATTAAAAGAAAAGTTAAAGAAGTAATTTGAGAAGATTTGAAAGATAAGTAAAGGAACAGAAAATACGTAATTAAAATAGAAAAAAAATAAAGGCTATAGAATAATAAAATATACCTGAAAGCATTATTTAAAAAGATATTTAAATGAAAGAAACCAGATTGTGAAAGAAAAGAAGATAAATAAAATACTATAAAGTATATCAAGAAAGAGAAATTCAAAACTTACCTGGAGGAATTGTGTCTAGTTGGAGTCCAGCGGGAGTAAAGGCAGTAGACACAATAATACAAACGTTGTGTTAAAGGAGATTGGAGAATGTTGGTGTCAAGAAGAAACCATTGTTCAGCGAAGGTTAGTGTAGCGTAATTTTATTGGTTAACCAATTTAAAATTTTCTGATTTGGCCATTCAAAACAATTTAAATTTGTATAAAGGTATACCGATTTATTGAGTTTATTAGATCGTAGTTATTTGTTCAACGTTTTAGATTTAAAATTTGTTTGTATGTAGTTATTTTCCATTTTCCATTGCATTTTTGATAATATATAATTACAGTGTTCTTTTCATTGTCGTTTCAATACCCAATATCAGAAACAGGAAATAGTTATTCAGTTCATTTCAAGTGTCAATTCTAAATACAGGAATAAATTTGATAACATAGGCGTCTCAACGGAAATTTAGACAAGGTATATTTCTTATTTTAAATCATAGATAAAAACAAATAATTCATTATTAATTGTAAAAAACAAGATATTTATTGACGATAGAGTACAATGCTTTATGCCAGAACTCAAAGAGAGTAAGGGTAATGATACCCGACTTTATATATTTACCCTGAGCTAAACAACATTTATGATAAATATATCGCAACAATTAATTTGAACTAGCCGAACTAACATTTATTAAAAAAATATAAAATACAATTCATTTAACCTAACCTAATTAAATTATATCACAAAATTAATTATAATATATATTTTTAGGGATGTAATTGTTTTGCCTTTAGTACTGTTCTGAACATAATAATAACTGGCAGCAATGATAGGATCATTCGTGTTTGGAACTCAGTTTTAGTTTCTCATACAATCGCAATTTTCTATGGTCATCAAGAAAAGATTATTGATTTGGTCATCATGGAAAACCAACACACTTTGCTGTCTTTTTCAGAAGATGGGGTAAGTATCCATTAAAAAGCATACATTCCTTCTATCCGTTATGTTGTCGGTCTTACTCTCCTTCTTCTGTACTGCGGTATGTACCTAAAATCTCGTTGACTATCTGTCTTCTCCATTCTCATTGCATGTCCTTCGCATATTAGCTGCCTGGATTTTACTCTTTCTGCTATTCTTAATATAGTTGTTTTCCTTATGATATCTTCATTTCTGACATGTTACAATCTAGAATTATTCCTCGAGAAATTTTGGTGGTAAGCGAATAAGAGTCCTGTTAGGCACTTCTCATTTATTTGGATTCCCATATCTGCTGTTTTTCTTTTTCAGTGATAGACGGCTTTTTGGATGTATATTCTAAAGAAGCTGGGTGATAAGTTGCATCCCTGTTTAAGTTCCTTTATTGAACAGAATGTTTCTGATCGGGCATTTCTCATTCTCACCAAGCTCTTTGTGTCCTTATGTTCCGTATGATGCGGACGTAGGTTTTACTCCGGCCAACCCTCGTTAGTATTTCAAAAAACTACTATGTCATATGATTTCTCTGGATCGACAAATATGATGTGACTAGACAGATTACGACAAATTCGTTTTTCTAATATCTGTTGTAAAACAAATATATTGTCAGTATACGATCGTCCGCCACGAAACCGTGAATCCGCTTCCATTTCTTCTATGTCTATTTCCATTTTCTGTTTCACTAGTTTGTCGTACAACCTCCCCATCGTACTAGTCAGATTTATACCACTATACTTTTGACAGACCTTTTTAGTTATTGTACGCTATATACCAGGGATGTTATCACCGTCTAGCAAGCGCTATTGAATAAGTTTGCCAGATTTTCAAGAAGTATACAGGGTGGGGCACTATGAATGAACTATTCTCTGGCGTCTTAACGGCAAATAAAATGTTTTGAAAAGCGCCATAGATACTTTTGCGAGTCCATGTGCCTGAAGATCGTCAATGGATATTTCCCCCATAAGGATATCCATAAATGCACTTGGGTAAAGCAACCGGATAAATGCGTTCCATAATCGACTATGTAATCCAAAGACAGAATTCGAAGTTAGAGACAACTTGGTTCCTGTGTACGAAATACAAACGTAACTGCAGAACAACTATATGAACAAATCAAAGATTGCATATACGAATCAGCAAAAGAAGCTTTGGATGATAAAGGAGTATAGGAGGAAGGAAATCCAGCATGGTATTAGGAAAAAATAGAAAATAAATGAGTCGAAAAGAAAAAGAAAATTTATAGCACACGGCTAAGTACAGGAAGAGAAGAAGACAGAAAAACATACGCACGCTGGAATAGAGAAAAAGAAAAAGCAAAATGAACCGTGGGAAAATAAGTTTGAGGAAATTGATAGATTTATGGAAACAAAAGTGTCTGAATCCTGGAGAACTATAGGTAGCCTAAGAAAAGAAAGAAAATATGAAACCAAGAAAGGATAGAAATAACGGTAGAAGAAATTAAGAAAGCTTTAACAAAATCTAAAAACTAAAATGCTGCTTGGCCCGGGGACATCCTCATTAAGTTAGACAAGTATGGGTCATATAAAGGGTGGGGCACTATGAATGAACTATTCTCTGGCGTCTTAACGGCAAAGAAAATTAGAAAAAATTAGACGTAGAATTAAGTAGATTACTTAGGACTATAATTTAAAAATATTTTGGAATATACAGGGTGCTCCAAAAAAGCGTACCGTATCAAAGTTAGGTTCCTTTAAATGGAACACCCTGTATTTTATCACATTTTTGAATTGTACTATTAAAAATAATGTAAGTTCATTAACATTTCCCTATACCTATCTAGTTCAGTTTCCAGGATAAATCGATTTTACATAATTTGTAGACCCTCCGAAAAAAAGCAATAACTTCAAAATAAAAACGAATAACCACATTCGCTTTACACTATCTCACTAAAAGCTTTTAACATTCTGTTTCCAATATTTACTGGTATGCTATAATATACAGGGTGTTTTTAATATCACAGTATAACACTAGCCATTTAATACATAAATTTCTGGCTTAATTTAAATGGAACACCCTGTATCTGTCGAGTCTGTTGAACGTGGGAATTTATTACCTTTCAGTTGGTATTAGGGTTGCCTATATCTAACTCTGATGGTTATCTAAAAATTTTAAATTAGTTTTTTGATATTCAATTATTTGCTGACATCTAGTTACCTATGACATGATGATAGTCCGATGGAAAGTTTTTAAAAATTATTATTATTTTGACAGTAAGTGCCTTGTTGTATGATTTATGATTGATAAATTAAAGGTTTCTTAAATTAGAATTTTATTAAGGGTAAGTAAACTATCATTGGTCATACAATAAGCATCAAAATTATAAAAAAAATAACTACAAAAAATTTAAAGAAGGTGTTCAAAGTGACGCCCATTTTGTTGGATACAAATTTCAACTCTTTTAAAAAAGTTATTGTTCCCTTTCTTTAACATTTCTTGTGTTACTGTTTGAAACGCTCTGCTTATCCTATCCTTCATGTTCTCAGGAGTGGTTGGCTCTGTATTGTAGACAATACTTTTTATGTAACCCCAAAGAAAATTGTCTAATGGCGTCAAGCATGCCGACCAAAGATAAGGACTCCCTCGCCCAATCCTTTTTTGTGGAAAAACATTGTTTAGGTATCGCCAGACAATTACACTGTAATGAACCTACGCACCATCTAACTGCAGCCACATTTTTTGTCTTGTAGCTAGTGGAACGTCATCTAAAAGTTCGGGTAGTTTGTTACGTAAAAATTTACGAAATTTTCTTCCAGTTAGGGTTCCATTAAAAAAATAAGGCCATATTATGTGGGTTCCAACGATTCCTGCCCATACATTTAATGACCAACGATGTTGATGATCAACACTTCGGAAGTAATGCGGATTTTCGTCGTTATAGTAATGAAAATTATGTATGTTTACTAAACCGTTTTTATGAAACGTAGCTTCATCCGTAAACATAACCAAATCAAAAAAATCTTCAGACCCTGCCACTTTGTCCATAACCCATAAACAAAACTTAATACGATTTTCAAAGTCCCTATCAAATAGTTGCTGGTGCATTTGAATATGGTAGGGATGAAATTTGTGTTTTTTAATTATCCTAGCGACACTTCTCTTGCTTATTATACCTACTTGCTCACTAATACATCTTTGACTAGTATGTGGATTCTCAACAAGCGCACCCATTACTTCAAATTCTGAATCGTCGGTAATTGCAGATTTTCGTCTAGAATTTTTTGTATATTGCACGCTTCCAGTAGTTTTGAATACTTGCAGTAGTCTTTTAAAAACATTTCTGTTAGGATGATCTCTATTTGGATACTTTTGAGCGTATAATCTACTTGCTAAAAAACAGTTCTCCTGACACTCACCAATAATTAAGATCATATCTATTCTTTCTTCGTTAGAGTACTTTTTCATGTTTAACCAGGGATTAATAACTATGTCAATTATTAAGACTTAATAATACATCAACACAATACATAAATACACACTATACAAATTTATTTGACAGATGGAATGGTATTAAAATAATATCTATTTGAATGACATTTCATAGGTAACTAGATGCCAGATAAGTGAATAATATTAAAAACCAAATACAGTACACAGCCACCCACTTCAGAGGACATGAAGAATAGGATAATGCGAGCTTTTTAAAGAATAACACCAGAAATATTAAAAAAAATAAACAATAATTTTTTTAAAAGAGTTCAAGCTTGTATCTAACACGATAGGCATGATTTTGAATACTTTCTTTAAATTTTTTGTAAGTTTTTTTACTAATCTTAATGCAAAGTTAATGATTGTGTACCCTTAATAAAATTCTGATTCAAGGGACCTTTAATTTAACAATAATAAATCATACAACAAAGCACTTACTGTCAAAATAACAAATTTTAAATTTTTAAAAACTTTCCATCGGAGTATCATCATGTCATAGGTAACTAGATATCAGCAAATAATTGAATATTAAAAAACAAATTTAAAATTTCTCGAAAACTATCAAAGTTAGTTACAGGCAACCCTAATACCAACTGAAAGGTAATAAATTCCCACGTTGAACAGACCCAACAGATACAGGATGTTCCATTTAAATTAAGCCAGAAATTTATGTATCAAATGGTTAGTGTTATACTATCATATTAAAAACACCCTGTATATTATAGCATACCAGTAAATATTGGAAACAGAATGTTAAAAGCTTTTAGTGAGATAGTGTAAAGCGAATGTGGTTATTCGTTTTTATTTTGAAGTTATTGTATTTTTTCGTAGGGTCTACAAATTATGTAAAATCGATTTATCCTGGAAACTGAACTAGATAGGTATAGGGAAATGTTAATGAACTTACATTATTTCTAATAGTACAATTCAAAATGTGATAAAATACAGGGTGTTCCATTTAAAGGAACCTAACTTTGATACGGCACGCTTTTTTGGAGCATCCTGTATATTCCAAAATATTTTTAAATTATAGTCCTAAGTAATCTACTTAATTCTACGTCTGCGTTAAGACGCCAGAGAATAGTTCATTCATAGTGCCCCACCCTGTATATGACCCATAGTTGTCTAACTTAATGAGGATGTCCCCGGGCCAAGCAGCATTTTAGTTTTTAGATTTTGTAAAAGCTTTCTTAATTTCTTCTACCGTTATTTCTATCCTTTCTTGGTTTCATATTTTCTTTCTTTTCTTAGGCTACCTATAGTTCTCCAGGATTCAGACACTTTTGTTTCCATAAATCTATCTATTTCCTCAAATTTATTTTCCCACGGTTCATTTTGCTTTTTCTTTTTCTCTATTCCAGCGTGCGTATGTTTTTCTGTCTTCTTCTCTTCCTGTACTTAGCCGTGTGCTATAAATTTTCTTTTTCTTTTCGACTCATTTATTTTCTATTTTTTTCTAATACCATTCTGGATTTCCTTCCTTCTATACTCCTTTATCATCCAAAGCTTCTTTTGCTGATTCGTATATGCAATTTTTGATTTGTTCATATAGTTGTTCTGCAGTTACGTTTGTATTTCGTACACAGGAACTAAGTTATCTCTAACTTCGAATTCTGTCTTTGGATTACATAGTCGATTATGGTACGCATCTATCCGGTTGCTTTACCCAAGTGCATTTATGGATATCCTTATGGGGGAAATATCCATTGACGATCTTCAGGCACATGGACTCGCAAAAGTATCTAAGGCGCTTTTCAAAACATTAATTGGTTGAAACATTTTATTGAGAAGTATTTTACTGTCGTCTGTAATAACTCTCAAATAATCACCCTATATATTAGTAGTTAAACATACCATTCTCAATTTTTAAATTTCATTCACTACTGCAAAAATCGAGGTTTTCACGATTTTAATGCACTAGGCGTACCTAGCATCCAAAATTGCTGCATTTTTGAAGCAACTAGGTGGAACGGGCAATATTTTATTCGGTCTTTAAGCGTCTCTCTTGGGAGACTCTGGGGTAGATCTGCTTACGATTAAAAGACACGTGGATGGGAAACAATAAATCAATCACAGTAGGGCATTGAATCATTCGTCGAAAATAGAGAGAAAACAGCAACAAAAATATTGAGTGAAAATACAACCGGATGTACCCTCTGACCACGTCTTGCTTCTGGCCTGCCTTAAAATTAGAATGGCAAAACACAAAAAATTAAACACACAAAGGAAAATTGCCTACGAATGACTACAACAAAAACACCTTAGGGAAACTGTAAGTAAGGAAATAAAACGGGGGATAGAAAAAGTTACAGTAAAAAAATAGAGTTAGACGAAGATCTAAGCGACATATGAAAGGAGACCCAAAGTATCGTAATGAACACGGCTAGAGAAATAATAGGATATAAGACAAGCAGTCATGGATGACTGACGAAATCTTTCACTGATGGATGAACACAGAAAATACAAAAACCAATCGAACAAGGACAACTACCAAAAGGTTCAAAAATTAATACGAGCAAAGATGAGAATAGCGAAAAATGAATGGCTGAAACATTAATGTGAAACTATTGAGAAACTACAGACACTACACGATAATTTCAACTTACATAAAAAACTGAAAGAAACTGCAGAAATATATCGAAAAAGAAACTTCTCTATAATAACGAATGAGAAAAACGAAATCGCAAGCGACAACAATAAGTGGCAAATAATATGGGAAAACTATATTAGAAACCCATTCTCAGATGAAAGAATTGTTAACCAAGATACGGAGGATGATCTAATAATAAAATCGGAAATAGAATGGGCCACCCGCACATTAAAAAAACAACAAAACATCTGGTTCTTGTTGAGATACAGGCAGAGCTCATAGAATTACTCGATGGTAGAGGCATAGCAGTTCTTCAAAAACTGTTCAACAAGATATACGAAACCGGCCAGTACCCCGAAGAATGGTTGACATCAACCTTTATTCCCCTGCAAAGAAAAGAATAACGCAAGGAAATGCGAATATCTCAGGCTTATCAGTGTTATGAGCCACTCCCTAAAACCATTTCTCAAAATCATACATCAGAGAATATTTAGAAAACGTGAACAAAAGATTATTGACTCACAATTTGGATTTAGACTAGGCCTGGGCATCCGCGGGCTTATTCTGTAACTTGCAACTGCCGATAATTGCGCAATTGTCGCTGTCAAACGCGGGAGTGTATATAATCTGTGAACGCGGGTTTCGTATTCACAGAAAACTGACCCGTTTTGTGATTGTGACCGCGATTTATCTGTTAACTGCCTCTAGTGAGCAATTGGTTAACTAAAAAAGTGCATTTTTCAGTTGTTCATGTGAAAAATACGTATTCTGTAAGCAATTTTTTAGCAGTTACAACGCGGTTGAAACTGTTGAATAGCAATCGCAATTATAGTAGTTGTAGTTGAGTTGTTTTATAACTAAATCAAGTTTTCTTAATAGAAATAGAAGGTAAGTTATAAATTATAACATTTTGTCAATAATAAACATGTTTTATTAGTACAAATAGTAATTTAGTGGGCTTACTTACTGCCCTCAGAAAAGTGGACACAGCTACCTAATATTTAATAACAATTACTTACCACCGTAATAAAAGAAATAATAGTTATCATTTGTTTTTACATATTTAGTAATGGCTCGTGCATTTATGATTATTGAGGCCGCAGAAGCTGAAAATATTCTTATGAGACATATGAGACACAATCTACGGTCTCAACAGAAACCTTTAGACCTATCAGATGCAGAGTTCATGACACATTACAGATTGAGTGAAAATGTTTTTCAAGAATTGTGTAATGAACTTGCACCTTTACTCCCTGGTGCTCATAGAAGGACTAAGATGTCTGTCGAATGTAAAGTGAGTATTATTACACAGTACTTTTACTTGATACTAATGAAAATTATTTAACTGTCTTAGCTGTTAACAGCCCTTTCATTCTATGCAACTGGTTCATATCAGAAACCCGTTGGCATGAGCTACTTACATGGTCCGAGTCAAACTAGTGTATCGAGGGTAGTCCAAGAGATCACTGTAGCACTAAATAATGAAGAGATTCTTAGAAGGTACATTAGGTTTCCACAACGACAGGCAGAAAGACGAGCAGTAGTCAATGGGTGAGGAAATTCATTCTCAATATTTTTTTATGAATGAAAATTTATATAGAAAAATGTAATGAATTGCCCTTCATTTCAGATTTTTAAATAAATTCAAATTCAAATTAAATAAAAAAATATGTAATTACTTTTTATGTTAAATTAATATTCAAAACAGTTATGTAATTACCTACCTTTTTCTACAATACTATCTTTACTGCAGCTGGCACTTTCATGATCCTGTAAACTAATTTTGTTTGAGAATAAAAAATAAGTGTGCAAAAATATACTTTGCATAATATGATACAAACTAGATAAAAAGTATTTATTAAAAACTTACTGGTGGGAATACAGGAATACGATGCTGTGTATCCCCATAAACAGCCCCCTCTCCAATGATTTGTAGAACTTGATGATCAGTTTCTGACAAGGCTGTTTCTACTGCAGGACCACCACCTATTCCTGAAGCTTCTCTTCTCCTGGCAGCAGCCCTGGTCTTAACTTTATGTTAAAGATCAATCCAATACTATGACAAAAAATGTATAATGTATTTGTCAGTAAAATGAAACTACTTAACGTGTTGGATTACAATAAAAAGAATTGCACGTTTCCATCTCTGGCCATTTTTACTAGCGCTCGATCCATGCGCATTTAATTTTTTGGCTGGATCATTCCATTCTTTTTCAATGGTCTCCTTAGATCTTCCCCAAGGCCTACGCCTCTGGCCAGATTAGGATGACTAGTTAAATAGTCCAGCAACTCTTCCAACTGGCTATTGGAAACTCTGTGTTCTCCCATTTTCTGTATGTACATCAAAAACAATTAATAGTAGCAGTACCCATTCTCAAATTATTTTACTCACCTTTTTCGTCTAAGAAAGTATTTGGAAACCCATTTTCAACTGCTTTTAGTTATGTAAGGAATGTTTTCGTACAGAATAATTTGTTTAAAAATTGTGTTCAATTGCAGTAATGATGATTTTTCGACGCTTCCTTGGTTTTTTATGCATATTAAATATTTTTTGTTCATCAGCTGATTTTACAGACAATTTATAGTTACGTTCATTGCTACCCGATTGCAAGTGGCGCTAGTTTCATTACGTAAAAGTGCATCTTGACACCAACCAACAATTGCGACGCGACTACCTTACAGAATACCAAATTTTGCGACTGATTGTGCGACCGTTGTGCAATGGTTGCTAGTTGCAAAATAATTGTTGTTTATACAGAATAAGCCCGCCGAGAAGCATTAGTGGTAACACACGTACTCTTGAAAACTGCTGGGATCAGCGGAAGGATTTGTGCCTATGTTTCATAGACTTCGAGAAGGTCTTTGACAGAGTACAACACCATAAATTACTAGCAATTGAAATATCCGCTGTATCGAAAACCTCTATATGAATCAATCTGCTCGCATAAAGATCGATGGAGAACAAAGTAATAATGTTGAAATCTGCAGAGGAGTGCGACAGGGATGTGTTCTTTCGCCACTGTTATTTAATCTATAATCCAAGAACATCTTTCATGAAGCACTTGAGAATATTGAAAACGGTATTAGAGTCAATGGAACAAGGATTAATAACATACGCAACGCGGATGACACGGTCTTGATTGCTGACAACATGTGTGACCTACAACATCTTGTCAACATAATAGGAAAACACAGTAAGATAATGGACCTACAAATAAACGCCAATAAAACAAAATACATGGTTGTTACTCGCCAACCAGACATGTTAAGAAATGCGGAACTAACATCGGACGGATCACCAATGGAGCGGTAAACATATTTAAATACCTTGGAGTATGGCTCACTGAAGAATGGACCTAAAAATTAGATATCGCATAGAGAACGCCCGCAGCACATTCGTGAAATTCAAATGCATCTTCACAAATACGGACTTTGGCCTGAACCTAAAAGTGAGATCCATAAAATGTTACTATATGGCGTGGAGAGCTGGACCTTGAACCCCACTACAATAAACAAAATAGAGGCCTTCGAGATGTGGGTTTACCACAGAGTGCTGAAAATCCCATGGATAGCTCTAGTAACCAACGAAAATGTCCTACGAGCAATAAACAAAGAACGTGAACTATTGCAAATAATCAAAAAAAATGAGAACCCCATATCTAGGTCACATAATGCGAAATATGAAATACCAGCTCTCACAACTGATCATCGAGGGAAAGAGAGGGATATGAAGGAAGAAGATTCATGGCTGCGCAACATAGGTCAGTGGACCGGCTTACGGACACTAGAATGCCTAATACATACGGCCAGAGACGGAATACAAATGAGTCATGTAGTCGCAAACATTCATTAATGAATATGCACCAGAAGAAAAAGATACAGCCATAATTCGTCCATTTTTGGACATAGGCCTCTCCATGATCTCCCCATTCTTCCCTATCATTTGCAATGTTCATCCATTTAGATCCAACATGTTCCCTCAGATCACCTGCCCAACTCATTTGTGGTATTCCTCTTTTACAATTCCACGGTATCCAGTGAAGTATCTATTTGTTTTCGCTTTCGCCTTTTTGTCTGATGTTATGTCAGACAACTACAACAAATAACAGAAATATATTTAATATGTAGAATTTTTCAAGTTATATTTTTGTTTGCAGAACAGTAGGTATATTATTCTTTGTAAAATTGGATGTCAACTCATTATGCCTTTTCAGTGAGTGCCAGACAATTCTAGTGAATTTCTAGTATTTATATCCAAGTAATTGCAATATTTATTACAACGGATCTGGTAACTTATTTGACTCATTATTTATTTTGTATTATTTTTGTAAGTAATACTTTTTTTTTCGAGATATTGAAACTATGGGAAATTCATGAAAGTAAATGTTTGCAAACAATTAGCATAAGCTATCCTTCCTTTGGAGTTCTTGGAAAGTTGATAGAATTTGGACGAAGAAATATATATCCCGGATCGAAAAGATATACTAATTTTTCCCCTGTCAAAAATGATGATAATTTATACAAAAAGTTTTTTGGAATCTCCCAGGTAGAGGAAAGACCAGCGCTAAGTGAAGGTATAAAAAGGTACTCGCAGTGATAGTTCTACTTCTCTGTTTTATGTCGTGTATGTAAAAAGGTGCAGCAACTGAAATTATCAAAATTACAAATTATTCTTTAATTGATTTGATAATTCAAATCTCAGTTTACTTATTTGAATACCATTTTAATAAATCTTAAACCATAAATCAGTTATTACTTTCAGTTTATCAATAAATCTATGTATTTTAAATTTTTGTTTGAGTCTATCGTATTAAATACTTATTTGGAATAAATAAAAAATCTGAATAAATAAATAATTAAAATGGGTATTCAAAAGTTTTGTGTCATAAAATGTATTCTTAACCTTCATGGGACGGACATCAAAATTTTACGAAAAGGACTAACTGGGGACCGAGAAGACCCCATACGTAAAATTGCAGAAATGCTGTATTTTTCTCTAAATTAAATATATGGAAAAGAGGGTTTATTAAAGATTTACTATTAACCATTTATTCGTCAAAAATCATCACGAAAAAATACAAAATACCCTAATCACTAATACTACTAGCTACATTATAATTTTAACATTTTTTACAAACTATCTCCGAATTTGAATGTTCTAGGCACACAAAGTTATTAAACCTAATACATATTTTTCGGGATTTTCTGTCTTTTCCTCTTTGACACATATGGCAGCGCCCCCTGGTAATGTTTTGTTGTTCAACTCTATGTTCTGTTGCATCCAGTAGTTAGGGAAAAACGTCTGTCATATGTCGTTTTTTATTCGTCTGAATGTATTTATTATTATATCGCCGGAAAACGTTTTTCTTTATGAGTTCTTTTCCTAGTCCCAAAATATACATTTTACGTTTATCCAAACTGTTTTTTCGCCAATCCGGGTTCTGCAGTAACCACAATTTATAAGCATTTATTCCTGCGATATCTATAAGATGCGAAAATATTGCCATTGGCCAGCGGTTTGACTTTCTCTGCACTGTATATTCTTTGGCCAACTTATCTGAAGTGTCGACAGCACCTTTTGTTTTGTTGTAATGAAGAATAATTTCTGGTTTATAGTGCTGTTCTTCTCCAGCTACTTTTATCAGTATGCTCACTTGAAAGTAAGATGACAGCATGTTTTTGTTTTGGAACATAGGATACTAGCGTTCTTTGATTTCTGAAAGCAAACATACTTGAAAACTCTTTCTTGTACGATGCCGGTAGAAGTTCCCTGGGAATAAATGTTTTATTTTTCCGGAGGGTTCCACATAAAGTAATATTTTTTTTCAATAACTTGTCAGCAAGTTCTAAACTTGTAAAAAAGTTATCGGTCGTTATTCCAAATCCGCCTTCCAAATGATCTGTCAAATCTAGGACAACCCTTTGACCCTGACCCTTTTCCGCTTTGTTACCTTGTTTTCCTAAAAATTAATAGATACATAGGAATATAAAGTTTGCCTATATTGCTTTTCAAATAACTTACCCAAATAAACTTGCATGTTTGCAATATAAGAAGTGGTGCAGTCCACAAGAGCCCATATTTTGATTCCATACTTATCAGGTTTACTCTTCATATAGACTCGGAATGGTGCCTTACCCCTAAATGGTACAAGCTGCTCATCTACACATAGATGGTCGCCAGGATTAAGTGATTTTTTACAATTAGAAGTGAAAATATCGAATATATCTCTTATCGGAACTAGCTTATCTACTAATTTTCGTTCTTGTCGTTTGAAAATTATCAAAGCGTAAAAATGAAGTAATTTGTTTGAATCTGTCTCTTGACATTGCAGCAGGAATTATAGGACGGCAGTAAGAAATATCTTGACACCAGAGCATATCGATAGCCTCTTTCGATCCGTGAAGTGCGCCAAGAATAAGCAACAGTCCAATATAAGCTTCAATCTCTGTAGAATCAACAGGTACAAAAACTTTAATTTTATTCGGATTTTCTATATTCCATTTATCATAACATGTTTGTGCCTTTCTGTTTGTTTCGGTTACTATTATGTTCAGAATATCCGGAGATAGGAAAAGAAGAAAAGCGTCTTTTATACTTGAGATATCAGAACTGTAATTTGTAAGGCCTAGAGCATGTCTCCGAATATTAGCTTTTGAAAGTCTAACTTTTGTGTTTCCTGGAATTTTTGACCACTCAGTTCCATCTTTAGATTTATATACTGGAATGCCCTGGCTGTTACTAACTGTTGGTTCCTCTGGGTTCGTTTTCTCTATACTTTGATCAACAACTATTACATCATTTTCTTCCTCTACTTCTGTGACAATGTCTTCATCTTCTAAGTCACTCGATGTTTCCTCATTGATAACACTATCAAACTCTGGATCATCACTTTCAAGTATACGTAACATCTCATCGTCAGTAAGCCCCTTGCGATTGTTTGTAAATAAAAACTGACTCATTTTCAAAACGATGTACCCTACTCGCAATATCACAAGAGACTAACCCGAATATTGAAGTCTAAAAATTTTATCGCAGTGCGGGGAATCCCCCATTTGAACTGGTAATTTACATTTTACAATTATATGGGTAAATTCCCTGTGAGTAAACAAACGTTAAATGTATGGGATTCCCCGATTTTACTAACAGTTACCGGGATTATTTTATCGGACGTAAAAGGCTGACCGGGGTCTGAAGAGACCCCTGGAATATAAAACTATTTTTTGTTTATACCAGCCAATAAAAACTACTAAATACATCATATTTTATCAAAATAATTCATAAACTGCTGCTAGATGAAAGATCAATGTTTAAAAATTTGCGTTTGCAAAGATACAGCAAAAACATACGTCATGGGGTACAAACGGTCCTATGAAGGTTAAAACAATGACTTTCAAAACGATTCGTAACTAAACATAAATAGATCGATGAATGTCCGAAATCCTAAAAGTTTCTCAGAGCAAAGTATATATTCTAGACGCTGTCTAACTGCAAGTGCCCCAAGGGCCGCTTTGAAAAAAAATGCGATTTGGAGGACCGCATTATAAAATACTCCGTATGCAACTTCATGAGTGAGTTTCAATTGGTATGGTATACGTATACAAAGAAAAAAATATTAAATTACAAAAAATTTGTGGAACCTTTGAGGATGTTGGTATTCACTAACTAATGCATCAATATTAACTTTAATATTTGTTGTTGATTAACAAAACAACTGAGTAAGTTACTTATCGGAAAGAGAACATCTATATTTTGACTTTCAACATCTTTCTTCAAAGTAGGCTAATAGTATAGTTTTCGAATTTGGTTTTCGGTTTCATTTATACCTCTGTGGTTGGTCTTTCCTTGATGGTATTGATTTATAATGTCTTTTTGTCTTTGGCGGCTATTAACATCTTCTAAAACTTGATTCCATTTTACTAAATCATAGGCCGTGTTCTTGAATTTTTCTCGTACTAAGTTACAGAGAAGTGGATAATTTTTTTTATTTATTCAACTGCAAATTTACAATCTACTACACTATAGAGTAATAAGTAAATAGGATAATGTGGGTTGGTGGCTTGAATCAGGTACCATCCATTAACGGTTCTCTAGATTTTTACAGATCTTCGGGCCAGATTATTTTTAGTCTTCTTTCTTCTGATGGTAGGTTGAACAGTTAACTAGTTGATTGCTATGATCTGTGCATCGCTTTCTGTATTTATTTGAGCGAGTTGTGATGATGTCTTTGATATATGGTATTCTTAGATCTCTCGGTATAGTGTGATTTGAAACATACCATGGAGCATTTATTAATAGACAGGGTTTTAGATTGGAAAGACTGCAGGATCTTGGTGTTAGATGGTTTGCTGCAACTCCGTATGTCCATATATGTGTTAGTATGGTTTTGTAGATTAATATTTTGCTTTCTGTAGATAGTTGTGATTTTTTGTTAATTAGCCAATACATATTTTTAATTTTTATATCTAGTTCTTTTCTATTATGTCAGTTTTTGGTGTAAATGGAGAACATGATATTTGACCTCGTTGCATATCGGTATTGGATCATCATTAATGGTAACTTGCGGGCAGGCACACTGTTTTGTGGTGAAAGTGATTTGGTTAGATTTATTAGTGTTGACTTCAATTTTCCATTTTTTCAACCATGATTGCAGGAGATTTTGAAGTTGGTTGGAAGCTGTGTTAGGATCAGTATTAGATGACATAATTGCTGTATCATCAGCAAATGTTGCTATAAGCGTTTCATTGGTAGTTGGTACATCTGCCGTATATAACAAGTATAAGAAAGGGCCTAGGACACTGCCTTGAGGTACTCCAGTTTTAATTTGATGGAAAGTTGAGTTTATCGTCAAATTTTATTTGAAAGTATCGATCGTTTATATATGATTTTAAGAGGAGATATAGTTGGTCGGGTAGATGTTTTTTAATTTTGTAGAGTAGGCCGCTGTGCCACTCTATCAAATGCTTGTCGTATATCGAGAAACACAGACACACATAATTCCTTGTCTTCCAGGCTTTGTTTTCTTTTATTCACTATTCTATGACAATGTTGGGTCGTAGAATGTTCTTTCTTAAGTCCAAATTGGTAGTCTGGGATGAGATCATCAATATGAATTGTAGTTTCGATTCTATTTAGGATGAGGCGTTCGAATACCATAGACACTATGAGAAGAATGCTTATTGGTCGGTAAGAACTTGCTTCCGTTGGTGGCTTACCAAGTTTATTGGTAATTATTATATGTGCAAGTTTCCACTGGATAGGATAATGGCTTAATCTCAGCATACTGTCTGTTGTAGATAGCAATACAATCCCTTTTCTAGGACGGTTTTTCAGTACTTCAGCTACTATAAGATCGAAGCCCGGTGCTTTGTGTAAATTAAGGTAGCTGATTTCCTTGCACACTTCAGTAGGAGAAAATTATTTTAATGGGGGCGATAGTTGGCCAGGTGCTTCTAGGAACTGGTTTATGTTATCATCTTCATTATTGGCTTTATGTGGAGTAGTAAATATTTTATCAAGGTATTCAGCGAAGGTGTTTACTTTTTCTGCATTCGATCGGGCCCAGGTACCATCAGATCCCCTTATCGGAGGGACACTCACGATATGTCTTTCAATTTTTTTTGTTGCTTTCCACAATGAGTGGTCCTCCGGTGATAGTTCCGATAAGTACCTTTGGAATGATATCATTTCTGGTTTCATGGATATCTCTACGTACTTTACGCGTTAGATTAAGGAGCGTTTTGTCGACTATGTTTCTGCTGTTTTGCCATCTTCTACGCGCTCTACGTTTCTCTTTGACAAGTTCTTTTATATGAAGAGGAATATTGTATGTTTGATCTACCACTCGTTGGTGTAGCGAGCCAGGATGCTTCTTGAATCATCGTCTGTGGCATTGATGAATTCTGCCCATGCTAGACCATTAGCTGCTGTAGTTAGACTTTCGTTAAGGAAAGCTTCTTGTATCTCTTGTTTGAGAAGTATGATAGTTCCTTGTGTTTCTTTAACGGATACTTGGACTTGTGTGATTGTCCGTGGTTCGAGTTGGATGGAGTAAAATTGGGTTTTGTTACTTTCGTAATATTGAATAGTTAAAATAGAATTTTCTGTGACGAGTACAGAATCAGGAAAATTGAGTTTGGCTTTTAGAAGCTTGAGATTATCAAGGCCTGTTACGCCATCAAAGGTTTTGTGGAATTTGAAGAGGTAGAATTTGAAATTTCCGTTCTTTTGGAATTGGGAAAATATGGGTATGTCAGCACAATAATCTTGGGAATGATTTTGGAAAATGGAGGTTACTATGAAAGGTTCGTGTTTGATATTGTTATAGAAATATTTCGAGGCGATGTCGGGGTTGAGGAAAGATTTGGTAGCGCCAGTGTCGATAAGTAGTTTAAGAGGAGGGTTGGATATGGTTATATAGGGTAGTTCCCTTTTATCTTGATAAGAATTTAGCTCTAATACGTCGCGTTGTTGTTTTCGGCATTTTCCCGAAAATTTGTCGTTTGTTCTTCGTAGTCATTTTGAAAATTTTCTTCATACGGTTTTGTTGTCTCGCAAAACTGATTTTCTTGATGGTAATAATCGTAAGCTGTTTCATCCTCAAACCCGTTAGTATCATAACCATATGCTTCGTAAGCATATTCAATGTTAAATAATTCTTGGGATGTGAATCTTGGTGGATTTTGCTGTTGTTGAAATCTCCAGTTTCGGTTCTGAGAAGTAACTCTAGTGCTAATGCTCATTGGTGTTGGTTTATGTGGCTGGGATATTCCAGGTTTATTACTGCAGGTGTTTTGTTGTTGAGACCTACTGAACTGTTGAAACCTTGACGGTCCAAGGAATGCTTTCTGGCCTTGTGGAATGAAATTATTTGGCTGCTCCGATGGTCTAAATCCAGACTGTTGAGGTTGTGGCTGCCATTGCGGTCGGAGAGGTGGTGGTTTCCATTGTGGTCTGAAAGTGGATGGTTGCCATTGTGAAGACATAAAAGGAGCTGGTGACTTATGTTACTGGTTAGCGCTGATATGCCTGCTGGTTGAGGGTTTACTGCTTTCTGGAGATACCTTATATTGTTTTCTTCCTGGATGTACTGCATTGCCGTAGATAGATTGGTTGGTATCATTGCTCTGATAGTGGATCCTAAGGGTTCTCGAAGTCCTGCTAGGAAAGTTGTTAAAGCTTATTTCTGGAAAAAGCTTTTCTTACTTGTCTTTATGTTAATATCGCCGTTGTGAAGTTCTATGTAGTTAGATATTGTATTTAGCAGACCCATTATTTTCTCGTAATACTATTGTGGGTATTCATTAGGCCCTTGGCGTAGATTTACTAAGTCTCTTGTGAGAGAATTCTCATTACGTTGGTCGGCGAAATTTTGGATCAAAGTTTCTTTGGTATGTTGAGACGCGCTTTCCTAGCCGCTTCGTCCTCCTTCACCTCTCACACAGGTTCTCAGCGACTGACGCGTCACTTTGGACACCCTCGATGCAAAGTTCTTTTGAAACAAATGATCGAGCGACAGAATATTTTACGTGGTTTACTCCACGGCCCCTTGACCCTCGGCGTCAATAGTTCCAGGTAGCCTCAGATGGAGGTTACGGAAAATTCCAGGGGTCTCGTTGAATTTAACACACCTACAAAACCTATAAACCTTAGACGGTGATGCTACGGGATATTAAGAAAACACTGATCGTATTTATTTGTATATTACAAGTCTTATTTAATATATACACATACAGAATAATATTCAACAATTTCTGATCAAGCGGTACCGAATCAATTCAATATATCAACAGTAAGCAAATGTGTTCAAGCCTTGTGTTATTATGTACCATACGAAATTTGCCGATATTAAGGAATGTGAGCAGTGACACAATAAAACAGGTGTAAGCAAGCAAATACAATTGTTAATAACTGCGGAAGCGGTATAAGCAGTTTTGTAATTATGCGGTAAGCAGCAGTAAAACAATAATTACCTATCACGGTAGTCAACGTGATAAAACTATCTTCGCGGTAGGGATGATAAATCGGGATAGGTGGAAAAATGTGACCAGACCAGTTTATAACAAAAAAAAATAAAGAATTTAAACTAGATAATCAATCAATCAGTGGCAACAGCCTCATACTTGGTTGAGAATCTAATTTTTATAGAAGAATTTACACTTTAAATTTTCAAATTATCGGTTAAAATGATTCTAAAATATTGGTCGGAGGATAGGACAGCGGTTACCCAAATACAAGCAAAATAAAACTGTCTTAGAATAGATAAATATGATACGAAATTATTACCGGCTGAGAGTGGAACAGCTGGTGGCAACAGCCTCTGATCCGCCCCACACTCAGTTTTAACTTTTCCAAACTGCCAGTCAGACAAAACCATATACAATTTAGAACTAAAATAAATCAAGGTAATCTAGAGAAAATCATGCGCAATCCGAAAGGGAAACGGCTGGTGGCAACAGCCTCTGATCCGTTTCACAGACGGTTTTAAATTTTTACAAACTTCCGGTCAATTAAAATTATATATAATTCTCCACTAAAATAAATCTAAGTAATTTAGAGAAAATTATGCTTTCAGATTTCCGGACAGTTAAAGTGGTATAACAGAGAGATTAATTCCTGAATAAAAAATAAAAGATCACAGTCGAAATAGAATCCAATTATCGAGGAGAAAAGCAAATGAAAATCTAATATGTATTTGGGTAATTTGAAACAGGACACTCGGTATAACAATCTGTATCACAAAATTAAAATCAAAATGTTACTTCAATGTATTGAAGGCTCAGACCTGAATTCCAAAGAAACGATATACAGAACGCGGTGATAAAAACTGTAAATAAGTTTGGTTTTTTTTTATCGTTTCAAAAAAAAAGTACCGGCTTACCGGTTTTATCAAAATACGGAATTATATTCTCAAATAGCAGAACTACTAAAAATATCTTATAGAAATTGAATATAAAACTTCAAAACCTCTGCGGAATAGTTTATCCGGTTTTCGCAAAGTTAAAATAATATTTCAATCAGACCCTAATTCCAGAGAAACAATATACAGAACGCGATAATGAAAAAGAACTGTAAATAAGGTTGTTTTTTAATCGCCTCAAAAAAACTACCGGCTGCCGGCTTTATCAAAATACGGAATTATATTCTTAATAACCAAATTACTAAATTGTTGAAATTAAATAGAAAACTTTGAAACTCCGGTGAACTATTTTATCCGGTTTACAAAATAAATTTCCACTTACTCGGAAAATACTGGACGGTCGGACACTTCACACTATCTGTTTACGGCCAAATTCTAACTCTAATAATCAGTTCAATAACTTAATGCTTTTAGAACGCTCGGTTTTCGAATTTATAATTTACTTCCTACCTAAAATTTTGGCGATAACGGTGGTGAGGGAATTAACTTGAATCGATTTAATTACAACAAGAAATATTTCTACTTGTACTGAGAATCGATTTAATTACAACAAGAAATATTTCTACTTGTACTGAAGGACTTCGGTTTTACTTAAAATAGTTTATATACCGGGCGTCCTCGATAATTTAAATTTTGAAAAGCAGAATTTAATACATTTTACATATTTCTTTAAATGGTAAATCACGGCTTTTGAGTTACTAACTAAATAAATACTTAAATTAATATTGCGGGATTGAAACGGTACCAGAAATCAAAGTTGGAAAGTAAGTAACGAGTTATATCCACTTATTAAAATTAAAAATAAGTCGTTACAATGTTTCATTCTGTACATCCGTAGACTGAGATAACTTCCTTAGCTCTTCCTGTCAGTTTACTTAGGATTCCTTAGAATAGGAGGTGATTTTGAAAACATTGGGTGTTGTTATTGTCCCAGAAATGGCTTAAGAGTAGGGTAGCGGTATTAATGAAGTTGTACAGCTCGTTGGGATCTCCATCGTATGGGGATAGGATGCCTAGGTGTTTTGGATTAAATTCGGGCATCATGTTGATTTGAGGTGGGGTAATTATGAGTCTAGCTGTGTTTAAATTTAGAATTGATGGACGTAGTGATGATTGAGAGGTACGAGGAGTGTTTGCTTGATGTGTATCTCACATATAGGTAAAAAAATGAAAAATTATAGTTTCTTACAGGCTAACGATGATGCTTAGGTGCATTTCGGTTACTAGTTTCGTTTTCTTCTTGTTTCTTTACTTCTAAAGCTTTTGGATGAACTTCACTTGGTTTTCTTCTTAACTTATATCGATTATTTTTCTTTCTTCTAATAATTATGGATAATCTTCACTTACTTTCATTTTTCTTCTGACACTTTTGGACGAACTTCGACGTTTCCCAAAGGCTCTTGAAGTGGATAAACGTTAAAAAACGATGAGCATCACTAAGGGCTCTTCTACTATACTAATGACTGCGCCAATTAAGGGTTACTGCCCGAAAAGTCACTTTTTAAAAAGATACTTTATTGACAATAACTACACTACTTAATCACAAAATACACTATATTCAATTAATCGAACGTATATACTAAAATAAATGCAACTAGAGACTAAAAATATGCAATTCTGTAGAATCATCAGTTGTTGTACAAATTTGTTGAAACATGGATCAGCGTGAATTATAACGTAAGCTCAAAGTTCAATACCATCCATGGACCATGGGTCAGCGAACTGTAACTCACGATTTCCCCCTCTAATCATTTGACGTAAGGATTTTCCAAATAGGGTCTCTTGGTGAACAATAAAGTGTATTACAGGGTAGTTGATGTTGTGTTTCAAGTGTCCTGCAAATCCAATTTCAGTTCCTACCATAGCTCTGGCTCCATCAGTGACGTTTATCGAATCCCCCGTAGCCTGATACCGCCTTCTTTATAGCTTCAAAAATATCCATACCCTTGGTTGTAACATGAAGAGGAATAATATCAAGCATGTCCTCTACTGAAGTCGTTTGGAATAGTTCGGACAAAAATTACAAGCTGGCTGCAACCTTCTATCTATCGCCAGTGGCATCACACGCTCTTTTTTATATTTTATCGTTAATGTAAGAATTGTGCATATTTCGGATTTGAGGGTAATTTATACATTCAGAGGCCCATTCCTCGGGCCGCATAAAGAGAGGTCGCGAGCCGCATATGGCCCGCGGACCTTATGTTGGACAGTCCTGTAAATCTAGATGATCCTAAATCTCTTTTACATATTTTTCTGTTCAACATATTCTCTTTCCATCCTTCGATTTGTGTTCTATGTTTCTATCTACTTGTTTCGGCTTTGTTTTTGGATTCTCCCTTTTTTCTAACAGCTTCCCATACAAACTTTAGTTATCTTAGTATATTTGCTCTTTCACTAGGTTGAGTTCTCTGTGTATATGCAGTCAAGTGAGTAAGGAACTAATTTTTTAAAAAGCCCGCTTGTATTGTCGAAATTCTTTATATAGCTAAGTTGGTGCAACTGTTTTCTTTACACACGCGGAGTTTGAGATATATCTGTTATCTGTAATTTTGTTTTCGATGTCCCATTTTATCTTTCATCTCAAATGTGCTTTGCGATTTTGGAAATGTTTGTCTTAATTTTTTTCAATGATTAGTAGGCACTGGGACTAATGTGTTACATATGTTTCCATTATTATAGTTTTATTTGTACTTCTTTCATGTCAATCTTCCAATAAAATTCAATATTTAGATAACAGTAGAACTTAAAAACTTCCCTTATCTACTTGCACATTTATCATAATTGTTGAATTGTAGTTTGTGTTTTCTCTTCATTGTTTGTCAAACCATTTGTAACTACTTTTTTCCAAATGTATTGTTATGTTCATTAGGTGATTCTAACATATCAATCCATTTATATATAAGTCCTCCTGTCTTATCACCAATTATGACGCGCAGAACGTTAAAGGCCTCCCCACATCTATCTCCTTTTCTAACTCGTTCCAGTTTTATTGAAAACCTAGTCAGTCGCTCTTCATTCTTCAACCTCGGTAGAAAGCAGCTCAAAATTTCTGTTTCCTCCAAAATTATGTACAAGTTGTGTTAAAACTACTAAATTAATTTCAAACATTTTTCTGGTTCCATCTTTTTTACAAGCGTCTATTGTTCAACGTATCTCTTTCCTATTTATAAAGTTCCGCTATATTTGACCACTGCTCGCTCATTGATTATTTTTAAAATTTTCCTTTAGTGTCGTTTGGTGTTTTACTATTTGTTGTTCTTATGCCTTCTTATTTCTTTCTTTTTTTACTATACTTTACTATTAACGGATCCTCAGTTTCTCGGAAGAAAAATATTTACCGGAAATTAACATTTCCAAAAATTCTGTATATTTGAGCAGCAGTATAGTAGGATAGGAAAGAAGCAATTATGCTTGGGTACAGGTTGAAGAGAATTTTATACCAGAATAAATATTATGTTGCTTCAAAAGATGTTATTATAATTATAATATGTTATATCTGTGAGTGCGCTTCCATTTTGAGGATATCATTATATTTTAGCAAAGATTTCAACAAATGGGAAAGATCAAACGTCCTAGTAACGTGTTGCAATTATATAGCAAGAATCAAAACTACTTTCGAAAACATAGATATTGAACAATCAAGCGAAATGCCCATACTGCCTCCACCTCCATTACAAAATAGTGTCTTGATACCAGCTGGTTGGCAAATAACAATGAAGGAAGGATTTGATGAAAAGTACGTGAATAACTTATCTTTACAGCTTTCCAGATATCAGGAAAGAATCAGTATAGCATTGAGCTGAAATATTGGTAGAGTAATCGTTTCTGGTTATTAGGTTGACTGTACCAAGAAAAAACATTTTTTTCTACAAAGAATGGTTATCAACACATAGAAGTTTGATCATTGGATACTAATAAATATAAACTGAAACATCGATTTAAAATGTTCTTTATTATTTTTAAGTGAAATACCCGATGGTACTTCTGAAGGAGTTCCGGAAGATTTAAGTTTTATCATTAATAAAGATCTGTTTGATATAAAAGGTTCTAAAAGTGATATTAACTATAAAATTGCAATTTTAGAAGCCAAAAAGATGAAAGTGAGTATGATAAATATATGACAAGCATCGACGATTCCCCAAAAAAATTGAAAAACCATTTATCATTTATGCGAATGTTTTCCATATTTTTCAGATGAAATCACATGTCGAAGATGGAGCTCCATATTTAGCGTTGGATCTAGCTGAATTTGAAGAGATGAAATTGTCAGATAACTTAGTACTTCCAGAAAATAAAGAAGTTAGACAAACTATTGATAATATTAAAAAAAGAATGGAAGATGTTTGTATGAGAGATAGAGCATTTTCTGAACAGTCATCAGGAAGATCAAAGAAATCATCCAGAAGTAGCGTAATTTCTATTCTGTAAATATTTAAAAAAATCTCGTGTTCTATAAAGTCGAACCATAAAATTTGAAAAGCGCATGTACCCATATAAAATTTATAAAATAAAGAAAATTCTTCAATGAAAACAAAATAATTTTTTTTTCAATAAAGGAAAGCATAGGTACAAAAATAAGAATTAGAAAAATAAAACTCATAACGCCGATAAACAATGTTAGAACTTACCCTTTATCATTTTCCGTTTTTTCATCACCAATATCACTATCACTAGTACCTACATAGATAATAATATCATCGATAACTTTATCAGCTATATTATCTACATCCCAAATTTTCTTTTCTTCGTTTTGAACATGAACAATACACTTGCTCCAGTTTCTGGTGTCATTCGTTGCAATTATTTCTTAAGAAGGCGTTCCACATCGGCTAACTTAAACGTTCGATTTTTCCGTGCCACATACCCTATGCCCCAACTCACAATAATACGGGGGTAACCTTAACACAGTAATTCCGTGGCTCAATGCTAATTCATCTACAGCAAGTTTCTTATGTATATTCACAATTTGAAGCAATTCGTTCTTTACACAGCTTTCAGTGTAAGGGATGCTTTTATACCGTAACTAGTTTTAAATTCGAGCTTGTCTCCTTGCTTGTTGTGGCGTTCTTTCGCAGTGTTGACTGTGGTAAGGAGCATTATCCATAACGACGACAGATCCTGGTTTCAAATTTTCAGTAATGCGTCCAAATCACTTCTCGTACACATCTGCATTCATCTCTTCATGGTCGTCTCCCGTTTTCTTGGACTATATATAGAGTGCGGCATAAGTTCCGCATAAGAACCATCAGGATCTTACAGCGCAACGTAATCTGGTGCAGTACAACTTCTGCCTCGTTAGTTTGCGTTCTCCAACGATTGTGGCAAGGTGTTCGGTATATTATTATTGTCCGTACGTGTGTTCATTCATTATGAAAATGCAATTTAAATTTACGCAGGAAGAACGAATTTTCCTGTTAACGTCGTACATAAGAAATAATGCGCATTTCCAAACAATTTTCGAAGAATTCGCTAAACAATTTCCAAACCGTCGTAATGTGAGGAGATTGTACACGAAATTCCAGCAAACAGGCTCCGTTGCTGATGCGCAGAGAGCGGGTCGTCCTCGTAGCATGACGACTCAAGCGAATATGGAAACCGTGGCGCTATCCTACGTCGAAGAGGCGAACGTCAGCGCTAGAAGGCTAGCGAGAGAACTGCAGATTTCTGATCGTTCCATACGTCGAATGTTAAAGCGTATGAATTACCGTGCGTACCGTCCTCGCCTACTTCACGCGCTTGGATGACTTCGATCGGCGTTTGGAATTCTGTGAGTGGTTTATCGGTTGCCAAGAAGACGACAATCAATTCTACAGCTCGATCTTTTGGAGTGACGAAGCCACTTTTAAATTGAACGGTACCATTAATCGACACAATTCTGTCTATTGGGTCAGCGAAAACCCCCACGTAACCATTCATCAAGAACTAAATGCACACGGCGTCAGCGTATGGGCTGGCATTCATGCTGGAGGAATAGTTGGTCCCTACTTTTTTTATGCCACTGTGACTGCAGAAACCTATCTGGAACTTCTAGAGTATCTACGAGGTCAAACGGATGCTGATCCAGATTTGGCCCACATCATCCACTTTATGCAAGACGGTGCCCCCCACATTACGCTTTAATTGTGCGGGAATTCCTCAATGATCACTTCGGAGCGTGGATAGGAAGACGTGGGGAAATTGAATGGCTAGTGAGGTCTTGCGATTTAACATCTTGCGACTTTTTTCTCTGGGGCCTGATGAAGGATCGAGTATTCGTAAGACGAACAAAAACAGTCCAGCAGTTGAGAAGATTCATCGAGGAGGAGTTCGGCCAACATCAGGAGACATTACGAAATGTTTCGTCGTACGTGCCAAACTGTCGTCACACGGTGCCGCAGATGCGTTGACCAAGAAGGTCACCAATTTGAACACTTGTTATAAACTTATTCTAAGCTGTAAATATCTTATTTTCTGTAGCATACTCATTAAATTACATTTTATTCGCTTTTTCGTGCAAAATGGGGGCGGAACTTATGCCGCACCCTGTATAAATATTAGTTGACTATTTAACACAAACCCGCTATCACTTCCTATATGTGAAATTATCAATCGACAGCCTTTTCCAGATGGAATTTTTAAACTGGTTGGTCAGCCTTCAATAGCTGATGGATGCCGTGCATTTTTCACATTTCCACGTTGACTTACCTTTTTCCCCGTGTGCCCCTCGTTGACCCAAGTTTCATCCGCATAATAAATCTTTCTTCCTCGCTTCTGAAACTCGTTAATTTCCCTTAGATACTCTCTTCTCCACAATACTATTTCAGATCTTTCTATTTATTTTCTCATAACTAAAATTCAAACCATGTAAGATTTTCCTCGACGTCTCCTTACCCATTTTAGAGATGATCTCGTTTTCACTAACAGCTTCCAGCACTTTCCTTAATGCTGGTTATTCATTTTTCATGAAAAACGTATGGACAGTTCTTCGTATAGCATATTTCGCCTCTTCATCGACTTCTATTTTTGTCCGTCCGCTCTTCCTTTTTGGCGCCTGTACTACTCTTATATCATATATACTACCGTGGATCAGGCAACAGCAGTAAACTCTGTTTCCAACATATTCACGACGTACTTCTACGAGCCATCCTTGTTTGACACTCACAAATTTCTAACGTTGCATCTTTGTTTTGGAGCCTTTGACTATTTTGACGTACATAGTCAGCGCTAAATTTAAATAATCATGTATCAAATCTAGATGTTAAAATGACTTCTAAGAAGGTGGAGGTTATCGTCCGGTTGTATTTTTGGGATGTTTCTTTCCTTAGAACTTTGTTATTGTTATTTATAAACCGTTTTGGAAAATTCTTTCTTTCATTTGAAAGGAAATATTTCAAAATATTGGTTGAGTAGTTTTGGTTTTTAAATAAAAATAAATACAATAAGCAATATCATCTATCTAAATAAAATTGCGTATTTTTGCTTTCACGTCTCATTTGATTAATTTTGGTTTATTACTTTAGTACATTAAACTATTATAAAACTGAACTATGGACCAAAACTTACAAATGATTTAAAGTTTTAAAAGATTTTGAATTCGATTAATTTTTTTAAAGCTTTTATAAGTATATTTAATATAGGTACCTATTTTAACTTAAATTGTGAAAATTATTGAAAAAAAAAAACTAGAAATTGTTTATAAACTAAACATCATTTTATGTTTGAAACATTTCACATTTAATTCGTTCCTAAATGAAACATCAAACTTAACTCTACAATTCCACTATTTTTCAATATACATTCACAATTTATTCTTATCTTATAATGAAAATTAATATTTGATAACTTTAAAATATCGCAAACACATAAACACTTGATAAACCCCAAAAACTACTCGCCATATTATTATTTTTATGCCGATGCGAGAAAAGAACGCTATCAACATTGCCAAATATCTAAGCTAGTTCTTATTTCTACTTATCCCGTACTACAAAAATCAATAATCAGGCAACAATTTTGTAAAATAATTAGTTGGATAAAATGTATATACATTAAAATAACATTGTTGAATTTAAACATAACTATCTTATAGACAATGAACAAAAAAAAAATTTTATTGAAAGTATTAAAAAAGTGGAGACTAACAATAAATGTGTATGAATCTGGCAACAAGGAACAAGGACACAAGCTCTCAAATTGAACATAGTCATAAATTGAAACTTTTAAAGCACATGCTTAATTGGCAGACTGAAATAAAGACAAAGCTATGCTGAATTTCATACAGCAGAAGAAGATAGTGTAATTTAGTCATGTTGTACATGTTGGAAACAGGAACGTGTACGTAGTTCTTACAGCATTGATGCATCCACGGTAGTATATATGATCTAAGGTACTACTCCATGTACTTTCTATCATATCCAGAAGTGGATGGAATAGCCAGCTTGTCAGTTTAGGTCATCTTACAAGAGTTTGTTAATCAGATCAGAAGTTAGAACTCGAGGCATTGGTAATTGTACACCTTTGGAACAAATTCTCATTTAAGTTGTGTAGACCAGCAAAAACAGATCCCGTTTGTTTGATTAACAATAGTATTCCTCAAGTTCATAAAGATAAAGAGGTATGGAAGACCACAATTTATGACTGATTTGAAAATATCTTTAACAATCATGACTATATTTTAATTGAAAATTAATTGAAAACTAAAAGTTTATTTCTTACCACTATGATCAGTTTTCTCTCTCGATTCCACTCATCTTGCTTTGAGCGCAAAAAATTGTAGTATGTAAGGTTGAAAATTCGGCACGAACTAGTTTACCTCCGTTCTCTAAAGATGATAACATGGTTATCAAAATGTGCGTGAGATTGTGAAAAAGTGTTAGTGTCTGTGTAGTGGAAGTGTAAAGTATATTCGGTATGGTAGACAAAAAGTTAAAACTACATGCATCGCCTTCTGCCAAAATGATAAATATGAAAGAAACTAATTTGAAATTTCTAGAACTTCCTAAAAGTGAAATATTTAAGAAATAATAGATAAGATTTATGTAACCAAGTTTGTATTGTACTCACTTTTCATTTGATTATTTAGATTCCTTATTCAGTTTCCTCTGAGCTAAGTTTCATAAATATACTTCTAATTCTATAGAAGTGATAATAAATTCCTCCTTATTGAAACAAGCCACAGTGACTTTTGTTGCTTGGGGTGCAGGTGTACTCGGTAGATGACAGGTATATATTTCTTAATTATAATAAATATAGAACAGTTCTTTACTAACTTAGTTAATATATTAAATATATTTGATCGTAGTGGAACTACTACATTCAATTATTACATAATTTTAAGTAAAACTATACAGTAATAAACTATACAACGGGATTGGAAAATAATTGAACATTGAACGATTCGAATTCCAGTATAGACCAGATGTTATTCACATAAATCAAGAATGCATACAGAAGTTTGAAGAAATATTCACCCTCATAATTGAGATATTTCATCTATATACTTAGGACTCATTGGTAATTATATCATATTCAAAACATGTATTTACTATACTTATTTAGAATGAGCACAATCAAAATTTAATTCGAAGTCTAATATGTTATACATACTATTAACAGTAATCTATACTTGATCCAGAGACGTAACAAAAGTTGTTTAAACTAACACAACCTAGAGCCTTTGGAGTTATTCAAATTAGTATTAGGACTTGCAGATCAAAAGGTTTCATTGCATTCAATGGAACTTGTTAATTAAAAGAATATGCAGTCAAATTTAATCAATCCGGAGAGACCAAAGTCAACCTTTTACATTTGTACCAGAATTCCCAGTGGAATATACTTATTGTGAAATAAAATTATGTAATATCTACTTCAGTCTTATGATACTGGACATCCCTTTACTGCGGATTTGCAGTACAAAAGAACCATTGGATCTGCAGGCGAGGCTCTGGTAAAAATCAAAAGGATTGATTATTAGAGTTTTAAATGAAACTCACTGTTTCTAGCTAATTCCACAATATAATGAAAATTCTAAAAAATTGACAATTGTTTCGATGAATCAATCAATCGAAACAATTGTCAATTTTTTAGAATTTTCAACAATTTTCATTATATTGTGGAATTCGCTAGAAACAGTGAGTTTCATTTAAAACACTAATATTAGTAGATTCCACGAAGTAAGGTTCGAAACAGTTAAGGATTGATTATGTTAATTTAATGACTCTGTCTAACGTCTTAAGAATAAATTTAATACAATACCTGGCGAGGTTTATAGTTCAAAGTGATAAATAATTTTGACAACCTAATATTAGGGTTTTTACATTTAATTTAATTCGGTGCCGTTCCTACTGGAAGATAGGGCAAATTTAACCACAAATGGATAGGTATTGTTAACTCAATTGATGTTTGAAGTGCTTTCTGGTACTTGCAAATGCAAAATCAAAAGGTGAGTATTTTTTTATCTTATTTTAAAGTCAAGTCTCCTTATTGATGTCTCTCCATTATTTTAAAATAATTTTTTTGTAAAATCAACGTAAAAATGTGTTTTATATTTTAACATTTACTGTCTATGCAATATCATAAAGAAAATACTATTTTCTGTTATTATAATTAGGTAACACATTTTTTACACCATAACTACGAGTTTTACATTGTGAGAAAATTAAACAGAAGTAAACAATGACAGGAACAGGATATATCTATGTCGAAGGTTAAAATAGATTTAATTAACAATATATGTACATCAATTGCAGTAGTACTACGTTCGTTTTTACGAGTTTTCTTTCAATGTGACATTAAAACCTGGAAGGTACCGAATAAAGTATAATCTGGCGGCATTTTAAAACATACAGAGTATCCTTTTAAACTGAACCTTAGAACATAAAGTAGTAAGGAAGGAGCGTGCGCTATTTCCTCTATGTTAAACCAAAGAGACGGTTTACGGCCATTTTGGATAACCATTTTATGACTCACGGTTTGTTTGGACGCTGTTAAAAGTTTTGTTTTTATGCTATATTTTGCGGTTTATTCATTACTTCTGTTTTTAGTTTATAATCGGATTTTCTAAGTATAAGTTATTTTTTTAGTTACGTAATAACTCTTAGTGAATTATAGTTCTAAAGACAATGGTTAGTTGTAGTGCTTGCGGACGTTCAAAAACTGCTAAAAACGACGATTTGAACATTACCATTCATCGGTAAATACACATTATTATAATAATTATGTTTTACAGACGAAAATATTGGTTTATGTTGATAATTTAAAAAAATACATCATAGTTGTTCCTAACATACATTTTTACTTGACATGAGCGTATCATTTTTGGAAGACTTCTAGCTTTTATATTATAACTTTATAATATACTTTTTAATTACAATATTTTCTGTTTTATTAAATTTTAATTTTCATATATCAGGATTAAATGTGTATACATTAATGGTCTAGTTATAAGCACCAATCTATGTAAAATTGATAATTTAAATCTAATAGAATATCATTAATGCTTATGTAAACTTTGCAGCTTTCCTAGGAAAGAAAATCTGAGGAGCCAATGGTTAAATATTGTGAATGAGGATAACTAGACTCCTGCGAAAAACAGTTTCTTATGTTTTAAACACTTTACAGAAGATGAATTCGATAGATCCTCCTCTCTTATTGTTAGATTGCTACCAAATATCGTAGCTACGATTAAAGTCACTCGAATGAAATATGTTTTTATTTATAAATCATTCCAATTAAATTGGTAAACCATTCCGAATTAAGCTTTCAACGAGTAAACACATATAGTCTCGTTTTTCTGCATTTTTTTGGTAAATATCATTAAATACGCGTTAGTTGTATGTGTATTGTTTTTACAAGTGGTAAGTCGCTTTATATCTACCGTATAGTAACGACTAAATAATAGGCCAAACCATCTGGCCAATTTTCAAAATATTAAAACCAAAAATGTCAACCATAATAAACCAACCACAACCAGCTGGACCTAAATTCGCAGCAGTTACTAAAAATGCAGTAAAGAAACCGCAAGCACCTACATCATTCCCAAGCAGAAATCAAGCTATTGTCATGAACGCTCTCCCAGACGTCGTCCTTTTTGACTACATTAAGGCAATCGGCGAAATTGTAACACCGAAAGGGATTACCTTTGCATCACGCATTTCCAATCACCGTATATGTATATATCTATCTTCTGTATCCATTATAGATAATCTTATAAAAAATCATCCTTCTGTTACCATCAAACAACAAATCATACCAATTCGTAGACTGATCACACTGGCTAAAATATTACTACTCTCCAATGTTTGTCCCTCTATCCCTAAGTCTCTTATCGAACAGGCACTTAAAAATGAACTTGGGCTGCAGCTCGCCTCTCCAATTTCCTTCATTCGATGTGGCTCCCCAGAAGATGAATATGCACACATTTTCAGTTTCCGACTATCTATTTATGTTGTACCTGAAAATGAACTTTTTGAAATACAAACTTCAATTGTAATCCTACATGAAAATACGAACTACAGAATCTTCATTACTTCAGACAAACTTGAATGATTCCTCTGTAAGCAGCCTGGACACACCGCAGATTCCTGCCCAAATCCGCAAGATATATCCTGCAACCCCCCTACACCTTCTACCTTCAGACACGAAAGTCAAGACATATTTTCTGGCATATCACCTCCTCAACATTACTCATGCGAAGAGCATCCTGCCGATAATACCTCTTCCATTTCAAAAAAAACTACAGAGCAACCCCAAATTTCAGATGGTTTAACACACAACTTTGGCATTAAGAGGACACACTCCACTGACACCAGCCTCGAATCACCTCCTATACAAATTACTACTATTCCTCCAATTCTCGACCTTGAAAATACTCCATCCCCCTCAACTGCTGCTTTTGTAACACCAATTTCAGCTCTTAAGAAAAAAGCCAAAACTGACAACAAAGACGTTTGGAAGATAAGTCCCTCTAATCAAGCCAAAATAGAAAAATTAATTGGTACCGATCCTAAAAAATTCTCTCTATCGTCCATACAGTTAATAGCTTTCCTGGAAAATTCTTTTGGCGGTAGTGATCCTTTAAAAGAAGCCTATAGCTTTACCACTAATATTAAATCACTCATTGAAGACCTTTTACAAATATACCAAATTCTATCTGATAGATCTCTTAAAAATCGAATTACTAGATTGCAAAAAAATTAAAACGCGCAATAAACCCCAATGATGCTGTCGAACTTGCAAGCCTATCGTCCATCAATTCAAACGACTCCAATCAAAAAGATTCCGATTTATTTTAATATATCTTTTACCCAACACATTTTCAACATTTTTTTAATATTCTAAATTTTAAAATTCAGTATTTTACAATGGAACTACGACGGATATTATCCGCGCCTAGAATAAATTCAGCATCTAACCTCAATTTACCGCCCAGATTTCCTCCGTCTACAGGAGACCAATTTTAAAACAACTAATATCCCACGAAGTAAATATTTTGAAGGGTACCATTCTATTAGAAATTACTGCAAAAGAGCCAGCGGGGCTTCATCAATATTCGCCTCAAACGAAATGTATTCAAAACTACTTCCTCTGCCAACAAACCTGGAGGCAGTCGCCATAACGACATACTGCCCCAACAAGCTAACCATATGCTCCATATATATTCCTCCAGATCATCCTCTAAAAGAAGGTGAGCTTCTTGAACTAATATATCAACTCCCCCAGCTGTTTATCCTCACAGGAGACTTTAACGCTCACAACAGCATGTGGGGTTCACAAAAGACATTTGGACGCGGAAAGGTAGTCGAAAATATATTGAACTGTACAAATTCTTGCCTACTCAATACAGGGTGTAATTACACACTTTAATATTTCCTCCGGTACCTTTCCTACCATAGACCTAAGCATAAGTGATCCCAAATCAGCCCCTTTTATGTCTTGGAAAACAGCTGGTGGACTTTATGATAGTAATCACTACTCAATATTTATATCAGATAATCACAATGAAGCAGTTTCCGAAAAAGTTATTGGTGCACCAAAAAAGCTAACTGGTCTGAGTATTCCACGACAGTTGACACCCTTTTACTTACACATGATGCTTACGCTTTCAACAATGTTGATGACTTGATAAAATCAATAACAGATTCAGTTCTCTCGGCTGCGAAGACCCACATTGCAAAAATGTCTTTTTGCCCAATCATAGGGCAGTTCCTTGGTGGAACTTCTCTTGTGATAACGCAATACGCCAATCCAAAAGAGCTCTGAACCAATATTTGAAAAACAAAAGTACAGACAATCTTATTAGCTACAAAAGACTCAAGGCTAAAGCTAAATACGTAGTAAAACAGAGTAAGAAATCATCTTGGAAGAATTATGTATCAACCATAAACGAAAATTCCAACCCCAGTCAACTATGGAAGAAAATCCGATAAATTCAAGGTCACAAAACAAATAACAAAATTACCCATCTCATTTCAAACGGCTCGGGTTTTGTATCATATGAACATATTTCAAATATTCTTGCAAGTCATTTCGAAGCGAAATCTAGGAATCACACAAATGTCAATACTTCACCTTCTCAAGAAACTCTTTGTAGTAACATTCTACTATCCGAAGATGTCAAGCACTTTAGTTCTCCTTTCACCATAAGCGAACTAACAACTGCCTTAGCCAAATGCAAAAACTCTGCTGCTGGTCCTGATGATATTTCCTATAGTTTCCTAAAATACTTATTCATGTATAGCCTTACTAAGCTTCTGAATGTATACAATTTCATATGGATGTCACAAAAGTTCCCTTCTCAATGGCGCAAGTCGATAGTTATTCTGGTACTTAAACCAAATCAGTCACCTATCTTTCAGCAATCTTACAGACCGATTTCACTTACATGCATTATGTGCAAATTAATGGAAAAGATGATCAATAGGAGTCATTTATGGTTTTTTGAAAAACATAGTATCATCCCAAAGGAACAATCTGGCTTCCAACGTCAGCGCTCAACCAGAGATAATCTTGTACTACTACAAGCCCACATTTCCAGCTCAATTAATAACAGACAAGATGTAATAGCCACTATCTTCGACATTGATGGAGCATTTGATAACATCTCTAGAAAGGCAATTCTCGAAAAACTCACACAATACAATCTCACTGGTAATATATATGCATTCATAAAACGTTTTTAACATCTAGAACATTTAGGGTTTCTGTTAATAACTCCATTTCCTCTTCATATACCCATCATGATGGAGTTCCCCAAGGCTCAGTTTTAAGTACATCCTCACCATTAACTAGTTATGCGACAATCTTCCTTCCCCTGTTAAATGCTCTCTATACGAGGATGACCTAATAATGTACTGCCATGGCAAATCCAATGCCTCTACTTCCAAAATACTTCAGTTAGCAGTAAATGCCCTACAAACCAAAATTGCCACTCTAGGACTTACCCTCTCACATACCAAATCAAAAGTTATTAAATTCAGTAGGAGAGCGCAAACTTATATCCCTAGTATCAGAGTCAACAACTTTCAATTACCTGTTGTAGATGAGTGTAAAATCCTGGGAATGTTATTCGACTCTAAATTATCCAGGAGACAACATATACAGAAAATTAAAGGAATATGTCTTAACCGACTAAATATTATTAAAACACTTTCCCATTATCATTGGGCGCAGATGAATCTACCTTGCTAAAAGTATATAGAACCCTCATTCGTTCCAAAATTGATTATGGAAGTTTCATTTACATATCTGCAACAGAAACTATTTTATGTTCCCTCAACACAGTACATAATACCGCCATCCGTTTATGCCTGGGAGCGTTTCGGTCAAGCCCAGCTGAAAGTCTCTATTGCGAAGCAAATGAACCCCCTCTCTGGCTCAGACAACACCTCCTTCTCAACTATATTGCCGCGATTTCCTCCAATCCAGTATATCCTATATTAACATCATACCAACCCTCCATATATCTTTATTATACGTTCTATTCCTCAACTTAAACAACCTCTAATTCAAGACGTAAACTTTTCACATACTCGATCCCGCCCACTCTCCAACACTCCTCCATGGACCAAATTTCTCCCACAATACGATCTCTCCCTCAGCAAATTTAGCAACGATGAAACCAATAGAGATGTTATTCGATCTGCTTTCCTCGAGTTGCTGAATAATAAAGAATATAACATGGTCATATATATGGATGCATCCAAGACAGAAGTAGGAGTTGGGTGTTCCATAACCACGGTACATGGATCGATCAGAATCTACAAAATACCCTCTATTTGTAGCGTCCACACAGGTGAGCTATACGCTATCTTACAAGCCTTCAAACATGTCTAACAACTTGCAAATACACACATAGCCATATGCACAGACTCATTATCCTCTATCCATTCCATTAAGAATACATTTACTAACCACCCACTTGTCCAAGATATACACGACATATATCAACAACTAAAAAGACAAAATAAAACAGTTACAATAACATAGGTCCCTTTCCATGTTGGGAAGCTGCCTCAACTGCTACTGCCACGGTGAATCTTCAGCTTTGTAATGACTTAAAATCTAGCCTGAAAAAAATCAATCGTTACAACTGGCAAATTCACTGGAGTCAAATTATGTGTTCACTGCGTCAAATTCAACCAATATTGAATCAGTTTACCTGTCCCGATCTATCTAGGAAAAATATGGCTGTCATACGAAGATTACGTATAGGTCATATTAGACTTACGTATGGTTACCTAATGACATCGTCACCTCAGCTGAACTGTCAGTATTGCCACGTAAAGCTGTACATCAAGCATATCCTCGTTGAATGTCCATACTTCGCCACAAGACGACTACAACTAGGAATACATACAAACTACACGGAGATCCTAAATAGTGATAATCAAGTGCGCAAAGTGATCAAGTTCCAACAGGAAGAACAACTTATTAACAGAATTTAATCAAAAAAACTTCCATTTAAATAACATTTCATGTCACGATCATGTAATCCCATATTCATGTTAGTTTTAAGCTATTATTTTTGATTTACAGTATGTAATGTAACTTTGTCTGTATTGTACCTCATGCTAATGGCCATAGCTGTCTTATGCATGTTAATTTAAAAAAAAATTGGCAAACTATTATGAGTAAGTAATGTTTTATGTAAGTTTTGGTACGTTTATGATGTTAATAATTACTAATAAAAATTTCATATAAAAATGTCTAAATCTTCAATGATACGATACAATATTTAAAATCAATAATGGCGGAACTAAAGAAAAAAAATTATGATCGAGGAGAATGAATTTTTTTTGAGAATTTTGGAAATAATAAAGAAATTGTTCAGAGGCTATTTACGAAAAATGTAGGTAATACTGTGTCAAAGACTTATTCACCGCAATTGAGAACTTTCTCAATTACTTTGCACTTTTTTTCTCCTCGTGTATATAATTATATCAGAAATAAATTTGAAAATTGTTTGCCTCACCCTAAGACTTTATCTAAGTAGTACTGTTCACTTAATGCAACTCCAGGATATACATCAGAAGCTTTAGATTTTCTTAAAATTAAAATTCAAGAATCTTCTATGCCCGTTATTTGTAGTTTAGTTATGAACAATGGCTTGACATATCATGGATATGTAAATTTTGGAAACAATTGAGCTGGCTATATTTTATCATATGTAGAACAAAAAGTAAATCTATTAAAACAGTGCCTAACACTCTTAAGTAATTTAGGAGTTATTGTTACTAATATTACTAGTAATGGATGTAACACAAACAAATCTCAGTATGTTTCGATTAGGTTGTAAGTTAGATAGTTGTGATATAAAATCTGAGTTTATCCATAGCAATAAAAATATTTTGCACTCTTAGATCCCCCTCATATCGTTAAATTAGTGAGGAATTGTTTTGGTGATGTCAAACGATTTAGTGATATCGATGGCAATATTGTAGATTTTAGTTATCTAACCAAGTTACCATGGGACCATATTCCATATTTTTTAAATGATCATAATTATATGTTTCAGTATAATAATCTTTCCCCATATAAATTTGAGGTAATTAAATATATATCGGGTTTTGTTACGAAAAAATTACAGGCCTCCCTGAAATGCGAACAATGCATTGATGTTTTGCAGGGAAATAAACCAGATGTATTGTATTCCCTAATGACTTATTAATCAAAAGGTTGGCTAACATATCCTAGTGAGGATGTAATTAACATATGTTCCTCTTGTGAAAAATATTTGGAACTAGACAGGAATGAAAATAATAAAATTAATATTAATAAAATATGTTGTCAGGTATTAAAAAATTTTATTGATAAAGATGTATTTTTAAAATGATTCCTCATGACAACAACCTATTGAAAGCCATAAAATTTTATTAATCAAGAGTGTATGCCAAATATATTTGAAAACGAGAATTCAATTTATTTTTAAAAATGTTACAAGTAATGTAGAAAAAATTAGACAGGTTTATACGAAACTCATTCAATTCAAAGGTCAATAATGTATTGTAAATAACAATTTAAATGTATGATTTAGTGTAAATAAAATTTTTAATGTACTATCGTTTTTTATTTCAATTAATCCAATAAACAACCTACATTCGACTGCTATCCAAAATTATTTGAATTTGTATATTACCAACTTTAATGTCTGTAACGCCATTAATTGGATGTTTTGATAAATTATTTACTCGAAAAAATATTAATTTCATTTTATAGACATCTTTTTATCCAAATTAAATATACGACGCCCCTGGTATAGTCTATTGTGCGGCGGCCATTTTGGATAACCATCCCGGATAACTGTCCTTGATGAAAGAATCTTTCCTTACTACTTTATGTTCTAAGAACTGAACAAACAAGACGTAATCGTATTTTGTTGGTACTTTGCAATTGCTGCTAATTATATTTTAACTCCAAAGTTTATTATATTAACAACCACAAAGTTCTTAGGGTTATTTTAGTAAATTATTATTATACTGTATATTGCCAGATTAGTAATGATATTTAAATTTTTCGAAATCGTGTATAATGAATGGATGTATAGATAAATATTTTTATTGTCTTTTCCCAATGCCAATATGTATTAAAATTAATTGGAAATGTATTAAATATCATTTGGATTACCAGTAGAGAATTACATATACATCCCCTTAACAATTATCAAAATTTTCATGATTCTATAGGTAAATTAAATATATTATCAATATAATCCTAAATTTAAACATCGACTTGTGAAAAACAATAAAAAGTATCAATCCATAGGTACACGAATAAATGGTGTGGTCTATTTGATATGAACAAAAAATTATAAATATGACATTAACTTATCCCATAGTATAATAAAAATGTAGTATATTGACAAAAAGATTTGCGCATCTTAGTAAGGAATTTTGTAATGTCATTATTATGTCTCAACAAATTCAAAAAAATCTCAGGAATGGTAACACTAAATGGAGTGAGATTGTACCATATTTTCCACCAACAATATTATATTAGGCATGTGAAAATAACCTCAGGAAACGTTATTTGACACCATATTACAACGCAGTAAAAAGTAATCTTGGAAATGATAATAGACTAAATAGACACAATGTATTAAGTATTTTTGAAAAAAATTTTTATAGAATAGTGCCAAGAATGTAGACAGAGGGCTCTATAGTTTGGTATATTAAAAGAAAAAACGCGATTCAACCTCAATAAATAATCTTAAGTTGGGTGAAGGGAGAAAATTATACATAGCGAGAAGATCTACAATGGTTATGTTGAAAAGAACCTCAGAATTATTGAGTAAAAAAGTCATAAAACAATTTTTTGGTTTCTTTTTAACCCTTTCAGTACGGATGACCGATATATTTGCCAAATACAAATTTGGCACACAGATGGCTGACCGATATATGTGACATCGAGTTATTCATCTCCATGGACTAATATAATATTTCAGACGTATTTAAAAAATCGATTTGCTGTACAGACGACTGACCGACATATCTGTCGCATATATCGTGCCATACCAACGAACGACCGATATATCTGCTGGCAATGGAAATACACGACAGTCGCTGACGTGACACGGTCAGTGGGTTGCCAGCGTAACTAGTGGTTAGTATCGTTTAAAATGTCGGCAGAGGAACAGCCAGGGCCTTAAAAAAAGCTTGTTAGGGTGGAGAGTGATTTTGACAATAGTTATTGCGGATTGGATTAACGTGAGGTTCGCAATATCAAAGGTTTGTTTGTAAACGATTTTATATTCGGCTCTGATAGTGATGAGGAGCCGTTTATTGATAGCGGGCGCGAATATCTACCAAGTGAAAATGACATGGGCCATCAGGAAAGTGGCAAAAGTGAGGTAAATGAAATAAGCTTTGAAGACAGAGATGTTCCAGTGCCAGATGTTGACATTAACGACGACCATCTTGACGCCGACGTAACAGACTACAGAGACCTAACTATTACATGAACAAAACACGTCTTTGTGCCAAAAGTACACGCATTTGTTGACAGTAATAGTGGAGTGACGAACGAACATCTGACTGAAGATTCACTGGAGATTGAATTTTTCTTAGATCTTTTCACTGAAGATATTGTTCGGTATATAGTAGTAGAAACTAACTGATATACAATACAACAAAATGAGAAGAAGTGGAAACAATTATTAGATGGAGAATTTTTTATTTTCATTGCATTGACAATGTCTATAAATAAAAAATTTGAAATAAAAGAAAATTGGTCAGTAGATAAATTACTATACACCCCAGCTTTCACTAAGTACATGGGAAGAGACAGATATTTACAAATCCTCAGAAATATTCATTTTACAAATAATGTCTGCACCGTCTGCACAAGATCCAGTATGTACTAGAAGAAATCAAGTGAAGATTCAAATCAGAATTCTATCCATTTCAAAATTTGGTGATTGATGAGAGCATGATACTGTTCAAGGGTAGACTTAGCTTCAAACAGTACATTCAAACCAAACGTCATCGTTTCGGCATAAAGCTGTATGTTCTATGTGATTGTGAGAGTGGTATTTTGTTGGATTTAATTGTGTATATTGGCAAAGACACCTACGTTGAACAAGAAAATATAATTGGCCTGGAAGCCTCGGGAAATATTGTGGCTATGCTTATGGATCCGTATCTAAACAAAAGGCATTCGCTATACACTGACAACTTTTATAGTAGTCCAATACTGTCACGCTATTTATTTGAAAGAATTACCAATTTGTGTGGGACCGTTAGGTCTAATAGGCTCCATATGCCCAAACTTGAAGGAACACTCAAAAAAGAAACTGCTTCGAGAAGCTCAGATATTTTTTAATGACGAAATAGAAAGATAGAAGGGATGTCACGAAGATCACCCCTATGCACGAAAACAAAATTGTAACTTTGGACAAGATCGACCGTGCCACAAATGAGAATGTCAAGAAACCATTATATGTAGTTGATTACAATGACAAAATGGGTGCCGTGGATATAAGAAATTTTTTGTGCGCACCCTGGATATGTGTGTACTGAATGCCCATGGTATATTCTCTACCAAACATCCACTTGCGAAGATTCAAATGAACCTTATACGTCAACTTTTGGAAAGGTTTGTTTTTTGATACCTATTGTACAAAATTTGATAATGGTATTATATCTATTTCAGACACAGACAAGTGAATAAACCCACACTTATGTCTGCTGCAAGAACTTCAAGATTGACTGAAACGCACTTTCCATCCCTTGTACCTGCGACTGAGAAGTCCAAAAATGCTTCAAGAAGGTGCACTGTCTGTTCTCAGACAAAACTAATACAAAAGAAGAGAAGCACTTCCAGGTACATGTGCAAAGAATGTAACATAGACTTATGCATGTTTCCAAAAATTTCACACTAAAGTGAAATTTTGAGTATTTTCAATTAATAAGTACTTATTTTTGATGCAATATTAGTTTGAGTTGTTATTTTTGGGCAATATGCAATATCTGTTAATTTTCGTTTACTTCAATAGAGTTCTATTTCATTTTCGTCAAACAATCATTTTATTTTGTGCTAAATACTAGGTGGCCGATATATATGACACCCGCCCATCCAGCATGCAAAAAACTGCCGGCCACACAGCAAAACAAGTGAAAATGGGGCCGTCCTGAAAGGGTTAATTTTGACCGCTATTAAAAATGATTCAGTTTTGATGAAATATTTTCAATACGCTTCTTTAAAGCTAAACGTTTATTTTTAGATATCACACGAGTTTCATCTGAAAATATGAAAAAACCAAAACAAAGATTATCACAATTAGTTTTTCAGTGAACGAATTCTTCATTGTATGTTTTAAATAAAGTAATGAGTTATGCAATATGTTAATTTTATACAAAATAAAGGAACTACGATTAATGATTTATGTAGCAACCAATATTTAAATGAACATTTGAAATAACTATCTCGAGGACCTTGACAATTTCGAAAGACTTTGTAGAAGATTCTCAAGAAATCTAAAACTTTGTGAGCAGTTTTAAATAAAAAATAAGAATATGTGATTGAAATAGAATATAAAAGTTATCCCTTATTTAACATTACATTGTAACTTAAATAAAACTAAAAACACTTGTGATATTAAGGGAAAACTGTTTCAATTTTTTAAATTAAATTGTATAAAATTTCAGCTATTTAGAAAATAAAAATATATACTTTTGCTAACTTTCATCAAAATCCTATAATTTCTGTGATAAGACTTAAACAAGAGAGAAAATTAAATCTTTGAATCACCTAATTTTTTGGAAAACACTAATGGCCCCTCTCTTAACTATTCGTTGGAGTCCACTCTGTTTTTTTATACTAGAATCCGAACATCTAAATATTTAGAATTTTGAGTGAAGAGCAGTTCAATACTGGTCTATTAGTACTTTTTTTATAGTAGCATTTTTTACAATTAGAGTGTGTCCTTAAAAAATAAAAACAAATAGATTTAATATAAATGAAATACCATATTAGGCATGAACTTAATAGCTACCTTTTTCTGAAAGATCTATAAATAGTGGAAAGACATATGTATCTAGAATTACGAAAGATATTTTACAATTTACAACAGTTTTAAGTAAAAATTTATTATAAATAGATGAGTATTGGGCCTACGTAGATGAAAACATTATTATCAAAAATAAATGATAATATCAAGGTATTTCTTATTAAATAAACATTGGTGATTTGTGTTAAAAATAGCTGATTATGCATTATTAACTAACAATATTATGAATTCTACTTCTAATTGATAACATAATATAAAAGTATTTTTATACTGTTACTATTTCATCTTTTTAGTAAGATCGAATAATAAGGATAAATATTCCCTAAATATCCCGCTGTAACACCAATCCAAGTAACGAATTATTCTGAAATAAGACCTATTTTACATGCTTCATAGATAAAAACACATTTTCTTGAAAAATGAGGATTTAGTTTCAATTCGTACTCAAGTGACTCCTATTAAATATTCCTTTGGGATTTACCAAAATAAGAATAACATAATTTCAGCTAGAGGCAGCAAAATTAGTTAGTATTGAATTGTTTTAAACACATGTATAACTTCTGATAATGACAATTAACTTAATGAATGTCTTTAGTATTTGAGTAAGGAACAATTACATTGGACAGTTTATTATATTAATTTGGCAATTAAAAATAATGCTGTCAAATTTTGAGGTGAGTTTTTGAGAGCCAACTGAAGACACTAAATTTTTTAGTTTTTTCAAAATAATTCTAATGCAAAGTGTAATTCGAGATTTGTACAACAATCTATTGTAGAAACCCAAATTTCCCACCACAACGTTTTTTTATTTTTACCAAAAGGTGCCCCAAAAATTAACGCGAGATTTGAATTATTCACCATTTGTGCAGTAAAGCATTTGACAGCTGATAGTTTAGGGTCAGTGAAAATGAATCGTTACAAATGTTCGCATTGTTGCACAACATTTTAAAAGTAATGAAAATCTGGCAATCAATATCAAAGCAGCAATTTGAAAACCCCACCCTATTTTAAAATTTTCTGAAAAATTATAGTGAACATTTCTATAAATAGAAGTGAAAATGGTAGCAGTATATTAATTCTACTGTTTACGAGATTTTTCTTTAATTTCAATTTTGTAAATGTAAGGCTTTTGAATGGATATGTAAGTTGATATTTATAGTATGGTCTAGAATATAACAAAAATAATTTTCGTAATTATAGATTGATTTTTAAATTTTTACCAATTTTTTGCATGTGATCATGATCCCTTTAAGGCATTTTATTTGGAGAAAACAAATTGAGATCTTAATCACAGACAATACGAACTGTATTAATGCCTTTCATGTGCTTTTTAGCTACATAAAGATACGCTTAACAAAAGTTATAACAATCACTAAATTTGTAACTCTTTTTTTTTACTCAGTTTTGGCATGTTTTAGGTACATCATAGTATCATCCCGAACAAGTTTTAGATCGAAAAACACAGTGACCGATATAACAGAACGTGATCATTAGAATGTTTGGTTTAGCACAAGCTTTATCAAGTTTTGGTGCTCCTGTGATATCATGACTAGCGTAATAGGCACTTGTGAGAAATAGAATAAGAATGTGAAAACGTAAAAGGCACTTTGACAGTCTTCCAAATGAGCTTCTCAACTACCACAGCTAAGTAGATTGGTTAACAGTATATTCTAAAAAAAAAAATGTTTGAGACACAATTGTACAAAATTTTTATGTAAAATGTGACATAAGGAAATGCATGTTAAATTCTAAATGGCGTCCTATATTTCTCATCAAATTGAGTTTAAAAAAAACTATCGACATATTTGAAAAGATCCTCAAAAATTTAACGAAAAACATGTATCCTTTTTTAAAATATGACGTACGAGATGCTGGATAACCATCGACGCGTTTTTTATTTACAGTTTTCATAACTTTATATTTTAATAAAAGAATCTCGTTTTATAATAAATATTGTTTTTTTGCTCAAATTAAAATCTATTTTAAAAAATTTCGCATATTTTCAATTTTTAACGGTCTTTTCAAATATAAGAAAATAACATGTATTTCCCATGTCAAGTGTATATAATGAGTAATGAGCCATTAAACTGGACAAATAATAGGGATGTTGACAAATTTTTGGAATTGCTTTTATTTTATATATAGAACCTATATAAACACAAAAATAATAATTTTATAAAAAATATGACAAATGTCATTAATTAAATACCGTCTCGTGACGTCATCAACCTAAAAACGGATTTCGCGTTCTGTCAAAGTCAATTGATCTTGACTGAGTTCATACGAATAAATTAAATGAAAGCCGTAAATATTAATAGGTCGTCTGTGCAGTGCCAATGCGCAAAAGTACGTAAATCCAAAAAGTGCAGAAATTAGGAGAAAAACTTGCTAGATGAGATCCAGTTTCATTGACAACAAGTACCAGTTACTTTTGTGAAGATCACTTTAATGTAAGTTGTAAGCTCTGATAGACTACAAATATAAATTTAAAATTAGATTTTTTTGGTTCAGTAGCAAAAACAAAAAGTCAATTATCATTAGTAGTTTGTTTACAGAGCTAATTACAAGTTTTATTTCATTGATATAGATGATAAGTAGTTTTAAATATGATAAAAAAGTATGTAAAGTGAGTAATGTGTCTCTCTCATTTGTAATAAAGTAGGTCAATGTAAAATGGACTCGTTTCATGAATTTCAATTAAAATGTCACAAGATACATTGGGTCTGAACTAAGTATTTGCAACTAAGGATCAACTTTCGTTTAGCTGAAATCAGTTATGGAAATACTGTTTTCATGGCAACGATTGTTGTGATTAGTAGTAAACAAAAACCCAAATCATATGGTGAGGAAATGCGCGGTTGCCAAGTTTTTTTTTTGGCATTAGGAGTGAATCCATGCAGCCAGGAGCACTGTTGATAAAATCGCAATAAGTATTGTATGGGTTTGGGTTTGTGTACATGCTTAGGAGTTATATTGACTATGAGGAAAGACAAGGTCACACGCTTCTCGCCTAGGGGTCAATCAAGGCATTATTCTAACAACACAGGTGGACCACGGATAGGAAGGTATATATACATATGGGTACAAAACATAGGTATTATCTACTAACAATGGACTTTCTAGATAAATATATTAGTCTTATTGATGAATTTAATTATTACGTCAAGGACCTTTTTGTTATTGGTGCCCAAAAGGAATGGCATGTTGATTGGGAATTCAATCCCAAGTTCTCTAAGATCTCCTATTAGGATGTTGTTGTGAGTTTCGAATTTCTTGTATTTTAAGAAGATGTGGTCTAAGTCATTACACTCTTCGCATAGATCAGATGTTATTACTTTGATTTTGTTGAGATGAGCGGGGTAAGATGCATGTCCAAATCACATTCTTATTAATGAGACCGTCTGTCTACGGCTGTAAGTAGTGTTCCTGTACCAGCATTTTTTTGGTATGTATTTTTGTAACAGAGTATACTGTGAATTTTTGTTATTGCAATAGTTTTCCCAATGTATGGTCCATTTTTTATACAAATTGTTTTTGCATATGTTAATGCAATCCGATAGGCAATTATTCTCAAAATATGCTTCTCCTGTGTTGATACTTTCTTTTGCTAAAATATCTACGTGATCGTTTTGTTTTATGCCTATGTGAGCTTTAACCCAAGCCATTTGTATGTCGAATTTCCTTGAGTTGTCCTAGAATGACTTGAATTTTGTAAATATACGGATGATATACAAGGGAGCTTGGATTGTTTGGTTTATTTATACTCTGTAGGACGGAAAGTGAGTCCGAAAATATCGTAATGTTTTTATGTTGGTTTTGTGATGCTAAGTACTCTAAGGCTTTCAATATTCCGTATGCCTCTGCGGTGTAAATCGAACTATGGGAATTGATTTTGAACTTCTTTTCTATTTTTCCTTCGGGGATATAAAATGCACACCCAGTACCTAACTCATTCTTTGATGCATCAGTGTATACTGCCATGTTACTTTCGTTATTATCTGTAATTCTTTCGAGTAAATTTTGATTATAAGAAGCCGTTTCAAAGTATTTCGGTATTATAATTTTCGGTTTTTTTTTTATATAATTCAAAGTATTTATCTCTTGTATGTTGCATCAATGTCGTGTTGCTCGTATTACGAAAACCTATACAAAGTGGAGGAGAATTTTTTTTTATCCAGTATGTTTTTGTCAAATCGTTGCAGTTTAAAACAGATACTTTATGGATTAGTGGCGACTGTTTTAATTTGCATTTTAAAATCATTGTTTCGGCCAAGTATTCTCTTCTCAATTTTAGTGGCGGATCTTTTGCTTCCACTCTAATAGCTTCGACAGGTGTAGACTTCATTCCTCCAATGCAAATTCTAAGGGCTTTATTCTGAATAAGATCTAGTTGTTTTAGGTTTGTGTCATTTGCTGATCCGTAAAGTATGCTTCCATAGTCCATTATAGATCGGATGTACGCTCTGTAGAACAAAAGTGCTATGTCTAGACTCGCTACCCACCACGGCCTCGTAATCATTTTCAGGAAGTTTATTGCTTTTGTGCACTTTGTTCGTATGAGTTCTATGAATGGTTTCCATGTTAGCTTGCTATCCAGTACTATTCCTAGATATTTGACTTCATCTTTGTATGGTAGTAGAGCATTATCTAATTGGATATTTACAGGTTTTTGTAAAGTATGTCTAGAAAATACGTTGATGCTTGACTTATGAGGCGCGATCTGAAGTCCTAGGTTTTGGATGGTGGTAATCAAAGGAATGAATGAGTTCTCTAGTTTCTGTAATCCACGATCGTATTTCTTTTCCTGTGTGTATAAAACAATATCATCTGCATACTGTATTATAGTTGTTTCCTCTGTTATTGAGTGTAAACAAGCAGTAAATATATTAAATAATAGAGGTGATAATGTTGATCCCTGAGGTAGTCCCAGTGAGGTATGTCGTGGTCCGATTAGGGGATTATTGTGCCTAATATATACTTTCCTATTTGATAGCATTTGACATAATAGGTTACAGATTCGTTCCGGGAAGTTCAATTCTTTCATTTTATCTTTTAGTATTGGGATGTTGACTGTATCGTAGGCACTTTGACGGTCTAAGAATGTTGCAATTAGGTATCCATTTTCTGAGAATGTGTTCTGTATATCTGTGGTAATGTGTGATGCCGCGTCAATTGTGCCGAATCCTTTTTTAAATCCATATTGGGTTATGGGTAATATTTGGTTCTGGTTTATCCACCACTCTAGTCGATTCTTGATTATTCTTTCAAAGGTCTTTAGAACACATGAGAGAAGCGACATTCCTCTGTAAGATTCAGGATCTTCGGGATTTTTCCCAGGTTTTAGAATTGGAATGATTATCACCTTTTTCCAATCTTGTATGTTGCAATTCCCGGTTGACCATATTTCGTTGAATATTTCCAATAAAAACATTTTGGCGTTTTTAGGTAAATGTAGCAGCATTGCATATTTAATGTCATCTTCTCCAGGTGCCGTAATTTTTGAAATATTGAGAGCATTTTCTAATTCCCCAAATTCCAGGCTCCTCTGGAAAATTTCTGGTGTATCTTCTGCTTGCTTTGCTGTTGTAATTTCCTTGGGATTTAATAGTACCATTGGGGGTGTAATTTTGTCTAAAAACGGTTCTACCCAGTTGTCATCTGTAGACTTGGTTCGGTTAGTTATATTTCCTTTCATTTTTTTTGCTTGATTCCATATTTGAGTCATGGGCGTATTTTTGTTGAGCTTATTGCAATATGTAATCCAGGATTGTCTTGCCACTTTTCTTAGAATTCTTTTAGTTTTGGCAGCTTCATTTTTTGCAGACAGGAATTTTTGCAGACAGGAAATTTTCCAGTGTGCTGGTATTTTTATATGTTATCATTGATTTTTTCCTTGCCCGAATTGCTTCATCGCACTCATCATTCCACCACGGTGTTATTTTTCCACCTCTTGGTTTAAATGGTTTATTAATTGGGATAAAATTATTTGCTGAACTATTTATTCCTTCCATAAAGTATGAGTATTTCTCATTGATGTTGCTGAAAATGGGATTGTCTTGTGCAAAGAAATTGTCAATGTTCTGTTTATAAGAATTCCAATCGGCTTTTTTTATATTCCATCTGCTGGAGGGGTATATGGTACATTCCTTATCTTCAGTTTTTTTTTTGACAGCGAGTTCCATTATGATTGGGTAGTGGTCTGATCCTAAGGTGTCCGCGTGCGTTTTCCAGGTTATTTTATTGGATATAAGGTATAAGGATAGTATTGAGATTTTTGATGATTTACATATTTCTATTAGAGCGGCACAAACTGAGATATGTTCGTGGACATTCAGATTTAAATTTATTTTTTCGCCTTTCATGTGGTTTTTAAATAGGATTGCTGTTCCTCCATAACCATCCGCTCTATCTGCCCGAACGATGTGATACCCTTCAAATTTGATTTGTTTGTCCTGTTTAAACCAAGTTTCTGCTAAGATTGCTATATCTACATTATTTTCTTTTAAAATTTTTATTAAACTATATCTATTTGCTACAGCGGAACGCGAGTTCCACTGCAAAATGTTTATTGTATTGTTTTTATTGGCAATTTCGGAATTTGCTAAGTTTATTTTTTACGTAAACTATATCAATTTTTCCCAAGTCTTCAAAACTTGTTATATCATCTAATATATCCTTTAAGATATTAAAAAGAGTGACTAATTGATCATCTTTATCACTGCATAAGTCAACTTCCATACTCGTTGTTTTTTGGCCTATTTGAATCGGTTGCTCTGGTCCGAAGTTTCTAGGAAACATTGGAGGGTGCATTTCCTCCCCGCGCATATTCACCTTTCGTTTTTTAGGAGTATTGCTGAGAGGTGTTGGTGGAGTTGGGGGGTCGTGTATGGTAGGAGGGTTATTTGTTTCATTCCTAGGATTTGTTGTTTGGGATAATGGAATGTTAGGTCGGTGGCTATTATAATTATTTTTATTGTGGTTCATATTTTTGTTTGGAAGGGCGGGAAAATTTTCTGGAGTATTGGTTAAGGTTTCAAAACTATTTAATAGTGTGACATTAGCATAAGAGTTACAAATGTTTACTTTTACCTCAAGAAAGGCAGTATTATTTTGTGCCATGTGTTCTTTTTTTTTGTTGTTCAAATGTAGGGCATGTTCTAGAAATCGATTTGTGATCGTTAACCTTACAATATATACAGAAAGTGTTTTCCGGATCGTTGCATGTGTGATCGTCTTCTTTTATTTCACCACAATTTAAGCACCTACTATTCGTTGACTGACATTTTTTGGCTACGTGTCCATATCTTAAACAATTGTAGCATTGTGTTACTTTTTGTACATAATTTTCTACTGGACATATTACACTATTTATTTTTATGTGCGTTGGCAAGGCATTACCCTCGAAAGTTACTAGGATTGTTTGTTTTGGTATATAAATAGTCTCTCCATCTATGTCTATTTTTTTTAAACCTCCTAACTTCCGTGACTGTACTCGTCGTAATGATATTTTTGAGTAAGTACTCTTCGTTAAAAATTGTATCCACCTCTTTTATTACTCCTTTACGCTCCAATAAATTATTTGGAATAAATGCTTTTAAATTTTCATTATTAAGTTCTTTGTTATTAATTAAATTATTAGCATCTTTTAAAGTTTCTAATTGCACTCGTACTCTATTTTTCCCTACCTTTTGTATTAGTTTAATATTAGATATTTTTAATTTTTGGTGTAAAATATGCCCTACGGCCATGGGATATAAACGACCTATGTTATCAGTATTCAACGTTTCAATAAAAACATAAACGTTATCTGAATATAAATACGATTTGTTGATGTTGAATGTTTTGGGTTTTTGTGTATTGTCACCTGTAGCCGTCTGAATAGAGCGGCGTTCGTCCTCTATGCTGCTAGTATGGTTATTAACTGGCATTAAAATAGGATTTTCGATCACTTGTGGTCCTATCTCACTGTTATTTTTATCAGGTTCGCTGTTGACATTCGAAAGATTATTTATGTTCCCCCCGCCGTCGGGGGGAAGATTTTCAGTCATTTTCTATTACTTTCCACGCACTCTTGTTTTACACTAATTTTAGTTTATTTCACCTAAAATTTACCAGTGATATTTGGTTTAAACGGATTGCTGTGTCGCACGTCTTTCACCTACAATTACCGGTACTCGACTCCGGTTGCCAAGTTGACTCCACTTTCTTTTAGCTGAAATCAGTTATGGAAATACTGTTTTCATGGCAACGATTGTTGTGATTAGTAGTTAACAAAAACCCAAATCATATGGTGAGTAAATGCATGGTTGCCAAGTTGACCACTATCGTTTAGCTGAAATCAGTTATTGTAAAACCGCCATGGCAACGGGTTAGGTTAGGTTTTATTGTTGATATTAAAGAGTTGTTTACATCGAAGTTAATTGAAATATTTTGAATCATTACACATGATTATCCACATTATTCAATACCATCAGGAATACGTACATACACAATAACCAAATGGAAAATGTTTATGAACAGCTATCAACAGACTGTGAAAAATGCGCGCCGGGTCGACGTTTCGCAATTCACCATAGGATATGGGTTTTTGTTTACTACTAATCACTACAATCGTTGTCATAACAACAGTTTTTCCATAACTGATTTCAGCTAAACGAAAGTGGGGTCAACTTGGCAACCGCGCATTTCCTCACCATATGATTTAGGTTTTTGTGTACCCGTTACCATGGTAAAGGCTGCCATGGCAACAGTATTTCCATAACTGATTTCAGCTAAACGAAAGTTGACCCGCAATTAATAACGCCACACTACGATTTCAAATAAAAAAGAAAAAAAAAATATTCAAATTTGAATTCTAATGGTAGACTATGGTAGGCTTAGAGCCAACGGCAAACAAATAAATTTTGTGCTCTTGTCACGAGGGAAAACTTTATAAGTAGACTAGTTATCTTTTTTTCTTTAACACCCGTTAAAGAGAAACGCAAAGTACTGTCAAAACGCACTCTTTCAAATTACGTTCTCCTAATCGAGTGCCTCTTATTAAAAAAGGTAATTCTCGTGTAGTCAAAGAAATTTGGAAATATATATTTTAAACTGCGGTGATGATGCTTTCAAAATAGAAATATAATGTAAAATGTATGTATAATGAAAATTAAATGTTCTCATGTAGGTTGAGTTGTTTGGAAAACATGTGTTGTAACACACATACACAAATTGCGTTACCCAAGAATTCCGAACTCGATTTAGTACCGGATCGATGATTCTTTTTCTGTTTAGGAGAGATCGAGTATACTGAGACATCATGTACACATCCACTTGACGAAGGTTTGTCAAATTAGCTTCGGTGAAACCTGGATCCATTTTAAAGATGTCTTGTAATCAAACAGAAGCACACTTTCTGCTATAAAATAATATAACTCAAACAACTAAAAAGTCGGCGAGGATGATATCTGTTTCAAGGTTGGTTGTGGATATTGATGTTAATTGTCAAATTCTTCTAGTTGACTTTCACTTTGTCTTAATCAACTAGTCAAGTAGGATTTGTCAACAGAACGTACTTTCAATCTGGCTACAAGGGCTTCTGCCAATGGTCGACTTACAGGTTTACTTAAAACTAATAAAAATTTTAAATCTAATTTTCGAAGATATTTATAACTTTTTGAGACAAATATCGTTATCATGGAAAAATGCATGTTTTCTTAATCTTCCTGATATGATTTTACTTGTTAATTCATACCCATGAAACGAGCCCATTATAGGTACTTACAAAGAGATTTTCACGTTTTACTCTGCTGCACAAAAATCAATATTTCTAGCAAAGAAGCTAACACAATCATAGAATCAATATTCGGTAAGTTACAACTATTTCTTTCAATGGACCCAGTCTCCATTATGATAAAAATCATAAAATATTATCGTTGATTAAACACATTATCAATTTAAGACGAATAATTAGGTTCCTAAAACGTTATTTGTAACAACTGTCAATATCCCTATTAAGAATATTTTATGTTTCATTCGGAAGATTATAGAATCTATTCCATATAACTCTGCAACAATCTGATAACTTGAAAAATTCATTATTAGCTAAATAAACAGGAAGATGAAAAAATCTTGATACAGGACGAATTACCTTTCAGTAATAACTTCAGCAACAGTTTTTCAAAGGAAACAACTCCCATTTTTCAATTTGTGGATTTCCCTTACGGAGATGATTCTAAAAATGTATCACAAGTTGTTTCAAATTGGTAAAGGATGGATAAAAATGCACAACATGTGTATAATGCCAATATATTAGTTTCAAAATAATTGATGAAGAATAAACGTACACTATAACAAGAACAAACCAAAGAAAAGTTACAGTAAATGTTCAAACTGTTCTCTATTGTCCACTAAACAATGACTTAAACTGGTAATAAATTTGTCATAAACATTTTGTAGCATAACATGTGTTACATTCTGCATTTCCTACCCGATTAGGTAATAGATATTGTTAGGTCTGTTAGTGTAGACTTTGGATTTTAAATAACCCCATAAAAAGAAGTCTAATGGGGTAAGATCAAGTGATCTAGCGGGCCATTCCACTGTTCCCCTACCTGCCTACTTCGCTGGAGACGGGCCGATGACACCGCCAGAAGAAGTAAAAGAGCTAGTGAGACACTGCAATAGCAGACGGCTACCGTGTAAGGAAGCATTAACACGAATGCCAAAGGTGAGTGTTTATTAGAATATCTCTTGTAAAGATCAGCAGATATAGTTTTCCTGGTTTTCTATATCATTGCACAGTTATACTGATCTTAATTGGGAAAAAGATATCCAGGATATCCCCATAGGGCTAATAATATCTAAGCTTTAATATTTGTAATATCATACTTCTTCTTTTTTCTATGAACATATATTAAGTCAGTTACAAGGTAGGTCACTTCTTGGTCTAGCCAAAAATAATTATTAAACATCAGGTAGGCATCAAATTGAAATGTAACTTCTGTCATCCTGACGATGATATTTAATATTGAAACAATTGTCAAATTTATTAGAATTTTTAACATTCCTTTCAATAAATTGTGGAATTATCTAGAAACAGTAAGTTTCATTTCAAACAGTAATAAAATAATAGTTATTTGTAAAACAAGTGTCACAATGACTTGTTTTCTAGTACGAACCGCGAAGCGGTGAGTTGTGCAAATCACGAGTACTACAGAAAGTCATTGTGGCACAAGTTTTACACAATATTTTTTATAATTCGCATTTATTTAATTATTTAAATAAAATAGAATTTCATATAATCCCAATTTTTAAAATAGGAGGAGTGGTTTGAATTTAAGTTGGCAATTCTGTAGATTCCTAATTGGTCAGATCACAGATGGTTTTATTCAGCACTTCTGACTTTTGACATATTGTAACCGAATAATTGTGTAAATTGTAAACAAACTTTCATTTAAGCAAAAAGAGGATGATTATTTGTGTAAAAAAGAGTTTCTTCGTATATGTTCTTGCGATCTATTTATATTATATCATGAACAGAATTATTTCTGTAATACATCTTCACAAAGATATCTGATAATTTATCCCAGAAATCGAACCTATATATTGATCCTATACAATATAAAAATAAACAATTGACAAATCATTGATAAATAAGCGTACTTTATTCATTAATATTTTTAATATATAAATCATTCTAATTTACCTTTAATATAATAATTTGCTAGCTAGAACAACGCTAGACCATTTTATTTTTAATTTTTGTCAAGGTTAAAGTCAAATGTCGAATAAAAATATAACTAAATTCAATAACCAACCGTACACTAAAAATTACTATAACAGTGTTCAAAGAGCTTCATTGTGACACTGTAAACAATGTTATAATGAAGTCTCTTTTATACGCGAATTATAAAAACAATATATCTTCCTATTTTGTGTTTTTTTCACCTTTTTTTTATTCGAAATTATGTACCTACTTACGTCTAAAGGTAAGTTTGCAAATTAGTTTGTTTTTGATATAAATATTACATTTAATTATATTTTTAGTATTATTTGTTTTAAATACAATACCAATCTTCAAAGGAACTGTCATATATCATGATAAATCAATAATAATTATTAATATTCTAATTTTGTGTTAACCTACACCTACTGATTTTCAATTTTAAAATATGGCGGTGGTTTTGACAAGTTGGCGCATATGACTGCAACTTCAAGTGGTTCAACTTTTGTGAAACGAATTCTACATAACTGTATGTTATAGAAATAAAAGATATTTCATTCATGAACATGCGATTTATAAAAATGCAAACAGGACTAAATAAACCTACGTAAGTATTAAATTAAATGCTCAAATGCCTCTTGACAATATGAAAGGTAATGTTGAAAGTCTTGCATAGCATTATTCAGGGTATCACTGTTAATTAAATTAATTTTAATCCTAATTCTCTCTTTCACTTCATCAATATTACTAGGTCTGTTAACTTTACAGTTAAGGTATTCCCACACAAGAAAAATGTAATGGGAATAGATCAGGAGATTTAGCTGGTAATTCTAAAAATCCTCGTCTGCCAATTCATCTACTGGTAAAAATATTATTTAGGTATTCACGTACATGTCGTGCTTAATGCGGTGCCGCTACATCTTGCTGGTACCATAGTGAATTGCCCGGTAGCATAGATGGATTGACAGACTAGGATTTTTAGAGTGACCAGCTAGATCTCCTCATTTATCGCCATTAGATATTTTTTGTGGGGATACCTAAGTTAAAAGTTAACAGACCTAATGATATTGATGAACTAAAAGAGATAATTAGGACCGAAATTCATTCAATTAATGTTGACACCAAGAATAATGTTTTACAAAAATTTCAACGCCACCTTGCATATTATCAAGAGGCAAATTGTTTGCAATGTGAGCATTTAATTTAATACTTATGTAGGTTTATTTAGTCCTGTTTACATTTTTATGAATGAAATATCTTTTATTTCTATAACATATGGTTATGTGACAAAAAAATATGACATCAGTACACAGAAAAAAATGCTTTCTTTTTTATGGTACTATTAAAATACGATATTCCCATTAAAAAAAGTTAAGGATGTCATAACTCGAACAGTGATGACGTCATCAAAAATAAGAGTATTCCCAAGAATATGCGAGTGAAACATAAAATCGACGAGTCTAAGCTTTTTTCTCCAATAGCCAAATCAATCCTTTAACGAATTTGTTCAAACCTCTACGTGCTCACTATATATGATAAATTAGGTTAACAATACGGAATTAGAATTGGATATTTATGACAGTTTTTAACGTCAAATTAACAAACAAATGGTTCGAAATATTTTTAAACTTTTTCTGTTTAGTCCAGCGACTAGGATTACTTATGAAAGTGGATAGATACAATATTAAAATAACAACTCTTTTCCGATTTGTCCACACTGTACCATTTGAATAAATTTTGATACATCTTTGGAAAAACTTCAGCAAGGGACATCTGCAAATTGAGAAAAGGGGAGATTTTGAACCCATTATTTTGTTAGGAGTAAAATAAATAAGTTATTTTTGTACTCAGCGCCCTAAAATCGACAAAAAAATAGATATATTCATCCGAACTATTTAAAATGTTAGAAACTTGAGATAAGCCGAAGGATTGTCACAGACTCAAATTTATAAATAAGTAACAATAAAATTCAGTGTTGTGAATATATCTATAAATAATTTAAAGTTACATCAACAATG